>CAXKWD010000008.1:126830155-127430155 GCA_964059195.1 Ectobius pallidus
CTTTTTCAATATACCTTATTTTGTACAGTTGTTCGTCTCATGCATAGTCAGAAAAGGTACCAATATGAAGATTATACAGGGAGACCCAATGAACTACGAACCAGACTAATATAATCATTTAATTTTTTTTTTAATAAAGCCATATCCATCAAGTTAAAGTTTTCACATAGATTCAATCTACGGTGATTTATTATTTCGCCTGGAGAGAAAAAATAAAAAACTCTGACCCGTTTTCACAAGCCGTAACAATATTATTAAAAGTACAGTTAATAGTAAACTAGTAATTTTAATATAACTTAGGAACTTATTAAAAATTCCAGTGTTCACATGTACCGGTTGCACTATAAAACCAATACTAATCAGTGGATATTATTTAATTAAAGAAATTTGTTTCTTATAGTTATATAATGATGGTTGTGAGTAGTAAGAAAGTGGTACATCGACCATGAAAGACCACATTTTTTTGGCACCTGGCCATGTGGTGGCGCGGCGCATGTGTCATGTGTCAGTGACCTGAACTGGTTTGTTCAAGGTTATTGCATTGTTTGGTTGGAGTACGAGTTGGGATATCATTTAAGTTAATTTATATGAGCAGGTGTGCATGTTGACATTGATGGATGGAGTAATTGTTGCGATGTATGTTAATTTGGGCGTTGCCCGTTATGTCCGTATTAGGATGCTTATAAGAACAAGTTGGGATATCATTTAAGTTAATATATATATGTGCAGGTGTTCATGTTGTCATTGATGAATCGAGCTATTGTTTTGGGCGTTGTCCGTATGTGACCTAAGCGGAAAATTTATGATAGGCGTTGGCCGATGTATGTTAATTTGGGCGTTGCCCGTTATGTCCGTATTAGGATGCTTATAAGGACAAGTTGGGATATCATTTAAGTTAATTATATGTGCAGGTGTTCATGTCGGCACTGATGAATGGATCCATTGTATGAAGTTGTTGCGATGTATGTTAATTTGGGCGTTGCCCGTTATGTCCGTATTAGGATGCTTATAAGAACAAGTTGGGATATCATTTAAGTTAATATATATGTGCAGGTGTTCATGTTGTCATTGATGAATCGAGCTATTGTTTTGGGCGTTGTCCGTATGTGACCTAAGCGGAAAATTTATGATAGGCGTTGGCCGCAGCGGATGATCAAGATTTATAAGGAATAGCAGGTGGTTGAGTATATGTTAATTTGGGCGTTGCCCGTTATTTCCGTATTAGGAGGCTTATAAGGACAAGTTGGCATTGACCTAAGTGGACTTGTTCAAGGTTTCTGCATTGTGTGGTAGGAGAATAATAATAATGGTGGAACGAGTTGGGTTTAATTAATGATAGGCGTTGTGTGGACTTGACAGATGACCATGTCATGTCTCCTAGCGATGTGTAATAAATAAGGGTGTGGTCGGGACGCTTAGGAATGGAGTTTTCAAGTTTTAACTGTCGGCAGGTGTGTGAGGCATATATATAAATAGGAGCATTCCATGGCTTCTGCATTCTCACATTATAAGCACAAACACACACACACACACACATATGCACATGCACAATACACAATGGTTAAGATTAAATAATTTGTACATATTATAAGCGTGTGCTAAGTCTGTACATAGGCCAGTCCATACAACACTATCATAATGGAAAGATTTAGCTGCGAGCATTGTACTGCATCATATAAAAATAGCACGTCTCTAAGAAGACACGAAAGAGAAAAGCATACCAACATAACATTTACATGTAACATATGTAATCGTACTTACACCACACATAGGAGTTTACGAAAACATATTATCGACGTCCATGATCGTCGTACCTATCACTGTGATCTGTGTAATACGATATATATATCTAGATGGGGACTGAGTGATCATGTTCAGAGAGAGCACTGTGGAAATAATCAGGTAAGAAGCTAATTTTACTGTGGATGTAATTTATATTAGGGAAAATAATAGATTATTGAAAACTTAATTTTTTATTTCTGATTTCCAGACAGCGGGACGAGAGGTCAACGCTCAGCCAGAGTCCTGCCAGCGTGATTCTTCTCGTCCTGATACTAATCATCAGGATCATGATATCGTGCCCAGACAATGCAGACCTTCAAGCCCTCAACCCGGACCGAGCCATCACCATGGACATACTACAATCCCACAGCCTGGAGCAAGCCCTAACCACCAGCCAATTATTCACCAAGGCTCCACATCAAGCCCACAGCCTGGACCGAGTCATCAGGATCATACACAGGTCAGACGGAGTGATAATGGGGGTAAAATGGTATTGATGCAAACTGCATTCCAATCTAGATTAAAAACATATGTTGCATATAACATTCCAGTTGGGGACATTCAAACTAATTTGGAATACTATTTCAATGACATGATAAAGAAACTAAAAGAGGATATAAAATTGTTTAAAAATGTCAAGTGTAACTTATTCGTTGAATGCGAATTCGAAAATATTCAAAGCGAAACTTGCATGAAAAATTTCAAAACAAGAAATACTGCATTGGCTACGAGTAGTGATGTGGATCAGATCATAAGAAATAAGTTTGCTAAAATATGTGCTGAACTAGAAGATTGTTCCATGAAGGGCTCGGGCTGGCATTTTAAAAAAGTACATAAAATAGAACTGCGGATAAATAAGCATATCCCCCTCGCCAAAGCTAGTTCATACATAGACCTGCCTATGAAATATAAATATTCACAGTCAATTGTCAATGTGAGGAATTGTGATGACATGTGTTTTAAATACTGCATCCTATCTAAATATATCAATCAGAACAAAGATTGTATAAGCTCATATACACAACGTCCTGACCTGGAAAGTAAATATGATTGGACCGATGTTACATTTCCCATACAACCAAAACAAATATCTAAATTTGCAAAAAGAAACAACATTTCTATAAATATATACGCAATTGAAGATGTGGTCACTAATACATATCCATTCATGGACCATGAAATTTATCCCTATAGTGTCTGTGATACCGAAGCCGATGACCATCATGATATACTTTACATTACCGATGGGGGCCGTGCTCATTTCTGTGCCATAACAAACTTGGAAACATTAGTTCGATCGCAAATCACACTTTCGAGGAATTGTAAAAACTATAGAATATGCAGGCGGTGCTTCTCGCAATTTAATGATGGCGATACGAAATCTTCGATTGTCAAACTGGCAGAACACAAAAGACTTTGTATGTATTTTAAACCTATTAAATATGAAATACCAACACCCGAAAAGCGCATAGTTAGATTTGAAAACCACGGACACAGTAGTAAAGTAAGATTCGTAGTTTATGCAGATTTCGAATGTAGTTTAGTCCCCGTTGCGGGCTGCACAGGAGATCCTCAAAGCAGTTGGACGATGCAGTATCAGAAACATGTACCATATAGCTACTGCTATATGATAAAAGACAGCGAAGGTACATATTCCACATTAAAATTATACAGAGGTAAAGATGTAGAAAAACACTTCATTAGCAATCTTATACAAGATATTAAAGTAATCGAAAAAGAGGTATTACAGCAGAATATTGCTATGCTTCCTCTAACAGAAGATGAACGCATACAATTTGATAATGCGTCCAAATGTCACATTTGTCAAAAAGGAAACTTTACGGAAATTAACCGTAAAGTAAAGGATCATTGTCATGTCACGGGGAAGTATAGAGGACCTGCACATAATGAATGTAATTTAAGATACAGAACACAAACAGTTATTCCTGTAATTTTACATAATCTTTCAAGTTATGATGCACATTTCATAGTAAAATCATTAGGTTATGATGAGAGTAGAATAGATGTCATTCCTACCAACCAGGAAAAATATATTTCGTTCACAAAATATGTACCCCGCGAAGTGAAGAATACATATCTCAAATTGAGATTTATAGATTCCTTTAGGTTTTTAAATAGTAGTTTATCATCTCTTGCCAACAACCTACCCAAAAACAAGTTTATTGAGACACAAAAGTATTTTAAAGAAAACACTGATTTAGTGATACGAAAAGGAGTATTTCCATATGATTATATAACATCGGACCATGTATTTTCAGAAGAGAGCCTGCCCCCTAAAGAATGCTTTTACAACAAGCTGGTGGGGGATCATATCACGGACGATGACTATTCGCATGCAAAGAAAGTTTGGGAGAAGTTTAATTTGAAAAACTTGGGTCAATATTCGGATATCTATCTAAAAACTGACGTGTTAATTCTAACGGACGTCTTTGAAAATTTCCGAGACATGTGTTTGGATGTATATGGATTGGATAGTGCTCATTATTATACAATACCGGGGTTCGCATATGCTGCGATGCTAAAATATACAGGAATCGAACTATCTATAATGTCGGATATAAACATGATTTTAACTGTTGAAAGGGGGATTAGAGGTGGGATTTGTCAAAGTGTGACCCGATATGTAGAATCAAGTCAGAGCAATTCAATAATGTATTGGGATGCGAACAATCTGTACGGCTGGGCAATGAGCCAGTGCCTGCCATATGGTGATTTTAGATGGTTGACGGATGAAGAAATCGCCGCGATAGACATAGAAACAATACCGGACGATTTTTCGAAAGGTTACATATTAGAAGTAGATATTCAATACCCAGATCATCTGCATGTGAAACACCAAGACCTACCATTCTGCGCTGAAAGTATGTGTGTTCAAGGTGATAAGCAAACTAAATTATTAACAACGTTAAATAATAAAAACAAATATGTTACTCATTATAGATCATTAAAGCAGGCTATTCAACATGGTCTTAGGTGTGTGAAAATACACAGTGCTATCGAATTCAGCCAATCCGCATGGTTAAAACCATACATTGACCTGAACAATATGAAACGAACTGTGGCTGCAAATGACTTTGAAAAGAATTTTTTTAAGTTAATGAATAATGCGGTGTTTGGCAAAACTATGGAGAATATTAGAAATCGCATTGATTTTAGGTTAACATCCAATATGAGACAATTAAATAAATTGATAAATAAATGTAATTTCGTGGACCGTACGATATATGATGAAGCATTGGTCGGAGTTCTGCTAGAAAAAACTAAATTAATCTTTACAAAAGCCGTATATGTTGGCATGTCCATTTTAGATATTTCAAAAACACACATGTACAGATTTCATTACGACGTAATGCAGCCATTGTATGGCACAAACCTGCAACTTTGCTATATGGATACGGATTCCTTTATTTACAATATTCATACTGATAACTTACATAGGGATTTGTTAAACATATTCGAACATCTTGACACCAGCAATTACAGACAGAATCATCCATTGTATTCTATACATAATAAAGGAGTACTAGGGAAATTTAAGGACGAATTAGCAGGGGAAAAAATTGATAAATTCGTATCGCTGAGGGCTAAAATGTATGCTATGCAAATATGCGGTGGTAGGGAAATAAAAAAAGCAAAAGGAGTAAAAAAGAGCACAGTACAGAAAGAATTAGCTTTTTCCGACTATGTTAATTGTTTAAAACAAAACACTGTCACATATTCGGAAAATAGATATATCAGATCAAAAAAACATGAGGTACATTCAATATGTGTAAATAAAAAAACTCTCGATGCTGTTGATAACAAACGTAAAATATTGCGAAATGGGATAAATACATTACCATATGGTCACAGGCATATTACATGATTGGACATGTCTATATAACCATCCGCTCATAAATACCTCGGCCCCGGTTCTTTTCCGGTCAGTTTGCTGCGTGCAACGGTGAGGAATAAAACTATAAAACAATGGACGTGGGAAACGGTCTATATATTGATATAATTCCGCAGAAGAATGAGAAATTGGGGAAGTATCGATTTGTATCAACACCAAGAGTAGCAAGAATAGTCAAGGAGGGGGATGTGCTTACATATACCATCGAATGTTTAGATTATGTTCCCAATGAAATTAAATTCACACTACAAATATATAACCCGAAAAGAAATTTGGCCAATTTGAGAATTTCGAAGCTGGATTGTGAATATGAAGAATTCCGCATCTCGGCAGAGAAAGAGGAGATACGATCACTCGGTGATAAAGGGGACTTGGTAATCATTACAGAAGAATCTGACGAATCCGACATTCTGAGGACGTTATATGGAGAGAGCACTATGCAGTTAACTACGTGGAAAATGGAGCCTGTGCGAATATCTGTTCGCGACTTACTTGGACATGAAGACGTTTGCACCGGTATTGAATTCGATGGACCAGCCCACTTCAGAGCGATGGAGAAACTCGGTGGTCAGCACGCGCATGGTGCTCCAGCCCACTTCGGAGTGATGGGGAAATCCAGCCAAAGGTTTACAGATGCGCCATATGCTCATAAACATGTCGATACGGAGAAGATAACAACAGTAAAATTTATAGTTTCCAAACGTCATTAAAAGGTACGTGGAAAATATACTTGTTCCCTAACACCTGTTTACCTTGATGAATATCAACACCTGCTTCCATAAATTATCCCCGACGTTTCCATACATGCTAACCTTTGTTAACCTTGAAGAATAACCACACCTGTCTCCAACCTGTTTCCATAAATTTCGTTCCCACCATTTCCAGACTCGTTAACCTTTTGTCGACATTGGAGAAAACACCTGGTCCCATAATTCATTACAAATATGTGACCAATGCCCAAACACTTGTTAACCTTGGAGAATATCCATACCGGTCCCCAACTTGTTTCCATAAATTATCTCCCACCATTTCTATACTCGTCGACATTGAAGAAAACACCTGGCCTCATAAATCGTCCCCACCACCTTCAACAGGAGAGATATAAAGCAGGAGCAAAGCTCAGTAGAGCCTGTATTAACAGGAACGCTACCGTGACTACATCATCTTCAAACAATATTACAACAGTCTTACTATGGCAACTCAAGACAGAAACGGAGGAGGACATGGTCCAATTGAAGTCGTGGACTCGAGACGTGGAAGAAGATCCGTTACCAAAGCAAAAAGTATCGAACGCATGGATACTGATAAGTATTCAAGAGAGAACTCTGCAGAAAGTGTACCTGACCATGGTGCGAATGAAGATGCTTCTGCCGGACTGCTTCAGGAATTTAACCAACTTGGACGGGGCGGCGCATATGACGACGTTATGCGGAAACTGGAAGAGTTCACTGTCGATGCTGAATACCCAATCAAGAAGGCCAGAGCCGTGAATACTAAGTATGGACGCCGTGTGGTGTTAGATTTGGTAGATAATACCAGTGTGTTTTTACCCGCACGATTCTCATCGTTCACGGATGATAACATTTTGAAATTAAACAGTGGACGTTTTGCTGTTGTAAGTCGCGGTATGCAAGACGTTGGGAACGCCCGCTTCATTAAAGTAGAATTGGTACGCATGGACTAGAAATTTGTCGACATATGCAACAAAAGATCAAATATATATATTTTATAATACTCAAACATTTGAAGTAAATTAACATGACACAATAGTATTCCAAGTTATGTGCCCAAAAATTAGCAATATAAATATGTTAAATGTAAACCAGAGTGTATTGTGGATGTGCATATGTGCTGTGATGTGAGAATAAAGAAAATTTAATGTAATTGTATAATTGTTATTAACCCTAGCAATCCTATCATGATGTTCACCTATAGGAGGAGAGGGGAGGGGATCATGTAGGTGTATATATATATATATATATTATGATATGGTAGAGAAAAAAACTTTTCACATGGGATAGTAGCACTGGTGTGAGAACTACAATGAATGCACTGTTTCATTCGGAGACGTGCGATGGAATTCGTCATTGGATATATTGTGATAAAGCCATATCATGGGGACCTTGTAGTGATTGGAGGTATTGTGATAATCAATGTAAATTTTTTAAAAGTGTTAAAAACATGAAGACGTGTGATAAAGGGACTGCTATGGAGAAGAGGACTTCAAGAGATGCGTGTACGCAAACAGATAATCTGACTTTAACATATGAAGAACTGGCAAATGTAAACAATTTAAATATGTTAGGGGAGTGGCTAGGACAGCTTGATAAAGTGTAAGATGATGGGAAGTAATAATAAAAAGTATTTTAATACAAAGCCATATTCTTTTTTTTATTCCACCAAAACTGTAAAACGCTAACATTGGTTAAAGCACACTTTGTAGTATTAACACAATGGAACATACACTTTAACTGATTTCTTTGTACATCTAGATTGTTCTTCAATGACTCCAGGCTAGGACAGCCATGTAATTCCAAGTCCGAAATGTATCTGTTTAAAACACTTTCAAAAAACATCTTTTTGGACAATCCTTTCACATACACATCCATATTATATTTCACACACTCTTGAAGCATGGGCTTTAATTTGTTATAAGGTACAAATCCAACATCCCACTTCAGCCCATGGAACACATGTTCGAGAAAGTATTTTGATTTGACGTTTGGAACAACGTCATCGGGAGGAAGAAACACGAAATGTGCCATTTTCTCACCACACATCACAGCAACCTCCTTGGCGATGAATTTATTATTAGCTGTATAGAATCCTTGGACATCTAACACACAAGCAGACATTTTTTATATAATATTTGTGACAATGCCCGAGAGTGGTCTATACTTCAGTTTCCTGTCATGTATAGCGAGGCAGTAGATCTTAGTGTTAGCAGGTAAGTTTTCTGAAGCAGTGATTTCGGCTCTTATATTTACGGCCCCTGTTTTTATTTCCTCCTGTTGCTTGGAACAGTCGATGACGAAAAGTGGAGCCTTTGACACGAATTCCTCTCTATTTAACATCGGGCCAGAGGAGTGTCCATAATATGAGTTTGCGAATGCACAGAATCGATCATGTAATATGGCATATCGATTATTATTAGCATCAATATCGAAGGATTGATAAGGATACTTCTTGTCCTGTAGATATAACTGTACATCTGTTATTTTGTTTAAATCGAACTTTGACGGATCCCCTCCTACTTTTTCTCGGTCGGTTTGTATTCCGAAGATGACATATCTTGGCTTCTGTAGTTGTGGGACTGTAGAAATATTCCAAGTTAATTTCGTTGTCTGGGGAACATTTGGATGTACGAACATCTGCCACTCTCTGAAGGCAATTGGTAGAGCGGAATCCTTTTCCATATATTTTGATAATTTTAATCTCTGCTGATCTGATACTCGAAGCATAGGCATGTTCCATATCACTTCCGTCAGCTTAACTTTACTCTCTTCCACTGTCACGTTTATACTATTTCTTGCTCTCTGCAATACAAGCTTCAGTCGAGCGTTTAACACAATCTTTTGAAAATCTTCCGCCGAACCCAATACATGACTTAATGGGATACTGACGTTAAATTTCCCATTATCTAATATTTTAGGGTCATCTTTTAAGTTACGACACCATCCCATATTTTCAAGTTGCTTACATTTCTGACCATCATAAGAGCACAATCCCTTCATAAGGCTTGCAAACCCAGGATAGCGTGTTCTGTCTATAATTTCTCCATTGACCTCGAGTCGAATTTCATCAAAAAGATTGACTAGGCCATTCATAGCCAGTTTACCAGTAAATGCAGTACCATCAGCTTTTGTCACTTCACCGGTTAATATAATATTGCTTCGGGATGGAAGTAGTTGTGATTCCTGGCTATGAATTTGTATTTGAATCTCATCACTTTCGTTAATAGCGGTAATATTAGTGGGACTAAAATAGTGATATTCATACTCTGTAACTGACTCCGAAAAGGCAGTATCCTCAGCGACGTCTAACGGACCCATTTCTATTAACTCGATATCCCAACAGTTGGAGGAAGGATTTGTTAGCTAGTGTTAACTGTTTGACACTACGTGTTGAACTGAAGGATTTGGTTTTAGCTTTTGTTTTAATACTATGTTTGGGCCCACTAAAATCAAGCCCCATTATTTAACGGGCTCTGATATGCAGACGAACCGATAGCTCTTCTCCGCTATTATCGATTATATTCCCTTCCTGGTCCAGTAACTTGACAGTGATGTTGTTGATTGATGTTGTATGTTTCAGGGGCATATAAATTAAATTCGATGGCGCTAAAGATATCTTAAAGCCAGGTGCAACTGTCGGAAAGAATTCATGTAATGTATGAGTCGGATTACCATTCGTGAATGAGCCCGTCGCCAAATTGCACTCGACTCTTATAACGTTTACTGCAAATATATTAGGAGGATACGTTGATTGGACCATATTATTATGTAAATATTTTTCTCTTTCATTATCCTCTGACAAGGTAGTATTAAATCCTAGAACCGATCCCAGAGAGTTCGGTACTTGAAATGTGATCGGCACTGGCGATGTTAATTCCACCTTTAATGTGGAAGCATTGGTTTTTAAATAAAATCCTCTAAGGCCTGTTGGCTTGTTTTGTACCATATGCATTTGCTTTTCTATTTCGGTAATCATTGCAGCCTCAATATCATCAATTTCATATGTGCCCGTAGGAATATGAAGTGCGTACTTTTTCACGGCAGTATCGGGACGGAGATCGTTTCCGTCCTTGAGTTTTATAGCAAAACTGTTATTCTTATCCGTAATATTAGGTATTGCGTGATAGGTGTTTAAATTAAGTAATGCTATTTCATATGTCAATGAAGGATCCAGATCTATCGTAGGATGATAATCCTGTGATAAAACTGTCGATGCTCCCGTGAGCGTAAATACGTTTGATATCATGATGCACCTTTAAGAGACTGTTTTACAATATTTCGGAACATGCCTTTTATAACTAGCAAATTGTGGGCGAAATGATTATAATAAAAATGCTAAACACAAATGACCGCAGATTTCCGTATCAAAATTTTGATATGAATTAGCATTATATTTTATGCTCACCCGTCGTAAATACTTAACAATTTCTTTAGGAGGAGGTAAATTGCCAAACGAGTCGAAATAATACGCATATCGACCATCCTTTTTAATTGCTACCCAGTGTGTTCCTGTGTTCAAGTGGCTATCTAAATTTACTATGACATTCTCTTTAGGCCAAGGTTTTCTGGGCAACGTATCGCGCATGAATACGCCTCTAAAATTAGGTATGCGTAATTTTTTTACATACTTAAGAATGTCGATATCGGTTAGGGCTTTTTTTTTAGCTTTATACACCTATTTTTTAAACCCGCACCTTTTGGATATGGACGTAAATATAAGCCCTTTCCCTTGAATTTGCTATCCAAAACTTTACCTAGTTGATCGGCATCATATGCTGACAGTTTTTTAAAAATCGGATCTATGACCCCACGTCCTTTTTTACCTAGTGCGATGGCTTCCATTGTCTGATTATGACGTTCGGATTCTTGTAACGATTTTTTATTTTTTTTTGCAGTATTTACAGCATTTGCAATAGCTGCACTCCCACCGGCTAAACTACCGAGTGCCGAAATCCCGGCCAATATTGGAAGTAGCGGTAAAATACCACCTCTCTTAGGAATTTTTAGAGTCCTTCTTTTAGGATTTTTACTTCGTTTAATTGTTTTTTTAGCTACCATCATTCGATTAATTTGCTGAGCTTGTACTTTTGACGTTTTTCTTTTGCTACTCATTTTTTTTACCCCAGCTCCCATTTTTACTTTCCCTTTCATTAAATTTGTCACTAATAATGCTGCTGCCTTTTCTTTAAATGAAGCGTCGGGCGCTTTTACACGTTCCCAAGCCCTGTTAGCAAGTTCTAAATCGGCGATGTGACGCGATGATTTGTCGGAATGCTTTCCGTATGCAATATCGTGATGTTTGCAAGCCTCATCAAGTTTATTTATGCCCGTATCTCCTCGTGCCAAGCGACGTTTTAGTTTTGTTCCCGGACCACAAAAGTTATATCCTGGTATGTGTAACTCGAGTGGAAGCTTGTTTATGATAGTGTTTAAAACTCCTTTTCCAGAGGTCCTTCTCCGAACACGTCCTGACATGATATGAGCTCCTGTTGCGTGTGATGTGGATACTTATCTATTTTTTTCTATCAACATTACAGCATAATGTACAAGTTCCAACTTGTTCCTCTCCCCATCATAGTACAATCTTTCTCCTCCTCCTCCTCCTCCTCCTCCTCCTCCTCCTCCTCCTCCTCCTCCTCCTCCTCCTCCTCCCCCTCCACCTCCTCCTCATGTCACGTCCCATCTTGATACTCCTCCTCCGCAATCACAAGTCAGGTTGGCCGAGTGGTCTAAGGCGCCAGACTTAAGTTCTGGTCCCCCCGGAGGGGTCGTAGGTTCAAATCCTGCACCTGACAATTTTTTTAGGTCGTATGAAAGATATTAAATATTACGTACACTTTCCTTTACACATCAGTTTCTAGCACATCACTCTACGGCAATGTTCGTATGTGGTATTTGTAAGGCTGCTATAAAGCGGAGAGATAACTTCAAACGACATGAACAATATTGTCAATCCAAAGAACTGAACTTCGGTACACTACCGGAAAAGCAGAGCATATCCCTACCGATAGCAAATATATGCACAACCCCCCAAACACATGAAGTTAAGCATTCCGTGCTGTTTCCAAACACAATAAGATGTATCATTGCAGGCCCGAGTGGATGTGGGAAGACGAACTTGTTACTGAACCTAATTTATCATCCAAATGGGTTGAAATTCAAGAATATATATATATATTCACCCACGCTGTATCAAAACGCATACAAGAATTTGGATGATGTTTTAACACGTACGCCGGCCATTGGATACTACAAATTTCACACAAACGATAATACAGTTCCACCGCCTGCGGAAGCGAAGTCTCATTCGCTATTCATCTTTGACGATGTTGCTTGCGATCCTCAAAAAATGATGCAGCAATACTTTAGTATGGGAAGGCATAAGCATATTGATGTGTTCTACTTAATGCAGACATATTCCAAGATACCTAAACAATTGATAAGAGATAATTGTAACTTTATCATTCTCTTTCAAATGGACCTTATGAATCTAAAACATGCCTATGATGACTATGTTAACTGTGATATGTCATTTCCACGTTTCCAAGAAATATGTAGAAAGTGTTGGTCTGCTAGTAAACACGGATTCATTACCATCAATAGAACAAAGGAAAAAAATAAAGGTAAATACTGTTTAGCTATAGACAACAATATAAACATTGACTCTGAAGACATCGAATCATAACTACAAGGAAGTTTGAATGATACACACATACACATATACACGCACGAAATGAGTTACATACGAGAGGGGCAACAGTTTATCTGTAGAGACAGATCGCTATATCCACGTCCGTTTATTACGAGACGGAGAAATATGTATCCTACTGAATCCTTCCACATGGACATCCATGGAAATGTTGTATTTGACAACGTGCGAATAACTGGAGTTGCTGATCCCGAGGAAGCATATGACGTTGTGACGAAAGGTTATGTGCTAAAAGAATTGGAGGAAGTTCAGAAAAATCTATTATCGAAACTGAATATCGATATCAATGGTAATAATAATATCTTGAGTAAGGATGATCAAAATAACATAGTTTTTAACAACGTGCGGCTAACACAAGTAGCACCGCCACAATTACAAGACGATGTGGTAACAAAACAATATCTTTTAGCACAGCTTCAGAATCAAAGTCATACGTTTGTTACTAGTGATATTCTTACGACCCTAGAAGGACAAATTTCAAGTCTTGTTCAACAAACGCAAATTCTAACTCAAAAGCTGGAAGTAATTATGAATAAGTTTGATACTATGTATCAAGTGAACTTTAACTACATCCAGTCCATCCAACATCAGAACAATGATACGAGTGCTTATACCCTGAGCACTGGAGATGATTATTTCAGTTTCCCAATAAATTGCGAACTGTTGGATATATATATATCCCACCCAAGCATTCCTTCTGAGATTGTATACATACACTTGAACGGTAAGGACCTAATTTTAGATGACTCTCCAATTTCGCTTACTACAACGGATCAACTATCTTTTCACGTAGCTGACAAACGTCATAAAGAAATACATCCGATCTTCCTAACAATTATAAGTCGTACAAAACTTGGAAAATACGATTATCCGAACAAATATATATCGTAATATTTGACGGCATTATTTACTCTTCATAGAGATGTTGCTCAACGAACATCAAAAAAAAGTTCTGCGCGACATCATCCGTCATAGCAAAAGTATAAAACAAAAGCTTCTTGCATTACAGACACAGGAGCAGGATGATTTCAATATGAGCACGAAGTCCTTACAGCCCGTCATACTTCCGCTGAAGGAGCTGATCAATTTACAGAAAGGAGGTCCGCCTAATGAATCTATCACACAGGATACTGACACAGATAATACGAAACAGGATGATGGGGAAGAAGAACCATATGCTGGGCTGGTCACGCCTGCACACACGCCTGAAAAAAAAACTGGACTGTCCACCTCTACATATACACCTGAAAAAAATAGACCTGTGGATGAAGTGAGAAGTGAGGCGCTAGTCGACGATTACTTGAATCCGTATATAAGCCCATCGCATGATATGAAAGGAGTTGATAGAGTATTTGGACCGACATATGAAGACGGTTTATTGAAGCTTGGAAACGTGGAATTAGTATTTAATCCAACTGGGGACATTCTACTAGCAAATGATAAAACATACAATGTAACACATGGGCTACTTGAATTAATATTTAGAGTAAAACCCGAACATTATACTGATGATGACTTGCGGAACTATAAAGCTATTTTAGATGATTCGAACGTGCATAGAGTAGGACATGCGAAAGATGGGCCTGTTATGGTGTCATTTCATCGCAAATTTAAAACTATTATCGCTCCAATGTATAAGGAAGAAAAGACAAAGACGAAAAAAGGCGGTCTAATATCTCCATGGAAGGATGTGCATATTAATCATAAGATCGACTATAAGTACTGGAGCAATCCTAACTTATTGGTAGATAGACTTAAACTGTTGATAGCTTCGTCTCAAGCAGGTAATACCGCTCATGATAACGAGATAAAAGAGATACTGGGGGAATTAAAATTAAAAGGATATATATCAATATGAGCAAGCATGCAATTGCAGGTGAACTCCATAGGTCTGCAAGAAGAACATTTGATAGAAGACATGTTATTACGAAAGGTTTATATGACTTATTTCAAAGTGATTTAATGGACATGACATCGTATGCTAAGCAGAATAGAGGATTCAAATACGTTTTGGTGGTAATCGATGTATATTCAAAATATGCATGGGCAAGGCCTTTGAAGGACAAGTCGGCACAACAGGTTACGAGTCAGATGAAGAGTATTCTACAAGAACTTCCTACGATGCCAAGAAATTTGCAAACTGATAAAGGAAAAGAATTTTATAACAAGGACTTCCAAGCACTAATGAAAAAGAACGGAATAAACCACTACTCCGTACATAGCACGATGAAGGCTTGCATAGCAGAACGTTTTATAAGAACTTTAAAAAGTAAATTATTCACTTATTTTTCTGCACAGGGGTCCTATAAATGGATTGATATATTGCAGCATTTTGTACATCAATACAACCGAACAGAACATTCTACAATTAAAATGAAACCTATTAATGTTACTAATAACAATTTACTTTCTACAATATTCAGCTATAAGAATACGATGAAACGTAAACCTAAATTCAAAGTTGGTGACTCTGTACGTATTTCGAAACATAAAGCACTCTTTGCTAAAGGCTACCTACCATCATGGACTACTGAACTCTTTAAGATTGCTAAGGTGCAGCTAACACGACCTGTGACTTATCTGTTGAAGGATTTTCAAGGGAATGCAATTACTGGTGCTTTTTATAATGAAGAACTACAAAAAACTAAATATCCTTCTACTTATTTAGTGGAAAAAATTTTGAAAAAAAAGGGGAATAAAGTATATGTACAATGGTTAGGTTTTCCAAGCGACCAAAATTCTTGGATAGATATAAAAGACATAGTTGATTGAATGGCAATGTTACAATGAATGTGCTTGAATAAAATACATTATTTAATAAAAAATTGTGTCTTATTTCAGGATATAAATGGAAAGGTTTATATTTTTCTAGAACTCCTATTTCCCAATACTTCTTACAATGAGCCTATTCATATGTTAAGGATATTGACATGGACTCGTAAATGAGAAGGCAATATAAGTAACTTTTTTTTATTTATTAATATGTACATATTATATAACTTTTTTTTACATCGGATGTATTCAGCGGGGAGCTCCATCAAATGATCGTAATATGTCTCTCCCGATCTGAAACACAGATTGATGAGGAATTTAGAACTACTATTTACACATAATAGGACATAGAGTTAATATCACATATGCATATTTTACTTACTGTGAAACATATTTGTATGAACTCCATACATGTCTCGTTGCATCCCCGCGTCCAAATATCTGCCCTCCCCCGCAGTGGGCCGTCGCACCTGGTGGTATGGCGACGGCCATTACACTCAACGAGGTGGTGCTCGGCGCCATGTTGCCCCATGAGATGGCCGCAAGGGTATTCCACCTCCATTGGATTAAGTTGTAGCAAATGTTCGTATGCCGCCCGAGCCTCAGGTGGTGATGGCGGCGGCGGTGGGTGGAGTTCGGGCGGTGGTTGTACCTCGTTGAGGTATTGAGGCTCGGGCGATGCCGGCGCCGGTGACCTTGCCTCGGGGAATAACTCCGGCGGCTGCGCATGTTCCCCTTCTAGTATCTCAGGAAGGGGTGACTGGGCCCTCTGCGGCGGTGGTGCCGGTGGTGATAATACCCTATAATAAATTGAGATAGCACTCGTTACATATGAATTTCAATTTAAAAAAATGTATGTGTAAGTCGACTGATATGTGTTGGTTCTAGACTTTATAATTAGAGTTATTTCTACTATTTAGATATGATTTTTTAATGTATGATAAACATTGTTCTGACTGTTAAAATGGAATTAAAATGGTGGAGACATTATTCAGGAAACTTTCTATTCCTATAGCATTTTATACTGCTAAAAATGGTATTAAAATCGAATCATCTGAAATATTTTAATACTTAATAAATATAAAATATAATAAAATATAATAAACTGTTGAAATGGAATTAAAATGGTGGAGAAATTATTATATAATTTAGCTTGGATGTATACATTAATATACAATATTATTACTTACATTAGTGTCGGCGAATACGGCGACGATGGCTCGTCGCTAGCGCTTCTTGGAATTATCCTTAAGTCCATCTGAACTGAAGATTAGTATTACCAATGATATTTTTGTATTTCTCCATTACCGTATATATAGCGCTCCTGACTGTTAGGTCGTATTTGCACATATCCCCCACTTGAAATATTTTGACCAATAATAAAAGTACAAATCCCACCAAGGATCGGGAAAACCAATAGCAACTCGTGAATAGGATCCAACCAATTGGAACAACCGCGGCTCGTGCATGCGCGCGCACGTCTCTTCTTATACCACACAATGCAGAAACCTTGAACAAGTCCACTTAGGTCAATGCCAACTTGTCCTTCCAAAATTAACATACGTGGCCGCTTGCTAACTACTTCATACAATGGATCCATTCATCAGTGCCGACATGAACACCTGCACATATAATTAACTTAAATGATATCCCAACTTGTCCTTATAAGCATCCTAATACGGACATAACGGGCAACGCCCAAATTAACATACATCGGCCAACGCCTATCATAAATTTTCCGCTTAGGTCACATACGGACAACGCCCAAAACAATAGCTCGATTCATCAATGACAACATGAACACCTGCACATATATATATTAACTTAAATGATATCCCAACTTGTTCTTATAAGCATCCTAATACGGACATAACGGGCAACGCCCAAATTAACATACATCGCAACAATTACTCCATCCATCAATGTCAACATGCACACCTGCTCATATAAATTAACTTAAATGATATCCCAACTCGTACTCCAACCAAACAATGCAATAACCTTGAACAAACCAGTTCAGGTCACTGACACATGACACATGCGCCGCGCCACCACATGGCCAGGTGCCAAAAAAATGTGGTCTTTCATGGTCGATGTACCACTTTCTTACTACTCACATAATTGGTGATAAGTGATGTTTATGAATATAATATTTTGTCATTTTATCATCTTCGTGTAGACAGCACTGCTAATGCTGATGAGTGACTGTCTGTGGACAGTGATGCTGGGTACATGTCACACTAAACTTGGGTCTTCAAACCCTGTATAAACTTTCGAAGCCTTCATATCACCAACGCTAACGCCATTCTTCTTAATAGGTTATTTGTTATGGCATATAAGTATAACCGTATCGTAAAGTTTATAATTATCTTTCGTCCACCTAAAAACTTAATATCATGTACCGGTGTTTGTAATAAATTATGTGCAACATATTTTTCATTATGTTAAGCAAATCGTAGCATTCGTAAGTTACTTTTCTAAAACTCGCATGAGAGTGAACGTTATTTATAGCAATTAAGTAAAAATCAATGGATCAATGCTAAAAACCAATAGACCTTTATAACTTCTATTTATCTATGAAAATCAAGGTGTATATATAATTTTTATTATTCCTTAACTTGTTAAGGAAACCCTGGTTAACAGTTATATTTTCAGGTAGGTCATGACTTTTCCATTTTTCCAGAAAATGGCTCAGAGCAGTGTCTCACTTACCATCAAATCAATGGATTCTATTTCTTGAAGTTTATATTTATCTGTAATAATAGTTACTGTTGGCTCGTATAAAAGATAATTTGTCACTGTGTACTTCTTCAGGCTGGTCTTTGTAGTGCTCAAATAGGACGATAATGTTTATTTTTAATTGTTATATAAATAGAAAGTAATTGTTACCTTTTCTTTGGCACCTTTAAAATTCAAGAAGTTGACTTAGAAAGCGTATCTCTTTTGTGGTGTTAACAAACTCTGGGTATTATTGAAGTATTATGTATTTGAATTATAGGAGGAAAATTCGTTTGAATTTAAAGGAACTCTGCAACCATGCTTTCCGTCTCAAATCCCAGTAATTCTTTCCTCTTTTATTTTGCCGTGCCTACTATATAATTATTCCTGCATCCATCTCTCCGTCTCGTTTTCTTATCTCCCTGTTTATAACCCAGAAAGAACCTACAAGCTATTCTGCTCTATATAAAAGAAGAAAGCAAACAAGGGATTAATATTGCGGAAGGTAATGGACCTACAAACAAACCTTAAGGTACTTGTGTGAAATAAGTTTACATTCCCCTTGGGAAGTGGAGTTATGGTACGCAGACGCTTACTACTTTGCCTAGGAAACTGTCGTAATTGGGTGAACCCAATGTTATATACCGGTAAAAATTAAGGAGATAACGCTTTGGAATAATCTCATGAGCTCCACTTTTTAAAAGCCTTCGTTGAGGAATAATTGTTTTTATTCTTCCATATTTTAAAATTCTTCTTCATGTAACTTTTTTCTTTCTTCGGCATAAGTTTATTTCCAATAATCAAAATTAGATCAATTTGACTATCAATTGGAGTTATTACATTAAAAAAAATCCCTTAGGACTTGATCATTTGATTATAAGTTACGGTAAAATTACCGTCTTTGTAGTAGAGAATTGTGAGATTGTATATTTCGAATTTTTCAATCAACCAGCTGCCCACTTTGGCGCGAGCTTTGAGGGAAAGAAAAAGTTTTGCTGTTAAACGTAATATATTGCATTTTACATAAGATTTCACACTAATATAAACGTCTCTTGTACAATAGGATTTTATCTTATACTAATGATTCTAAAAGGGCCAATGTCAATTTCTTGCAAAAATGAGATCTTTGCATTATTGAGCTTGGCTAGTCTTTATCTTTCGTATACTAAAAGTGCCAATGTCTGATGCTATTAATAGACATAATACAGAAACATTAGAGGCCAATGTCGGAAGTTCTCAGCAAAAAATGTTACTTCTATATAGGCTTCAAAGTCAGTCATCTCAAAAGCAAGTTTTATGACATCGGCCCTTTTAGAACCAAGCCACAGCTATATCTTAGGTAATCCACACTTATAATTGTTCATCGCTTCTTTTTTGTTGCTTATCTACGGAGGGCATAAGGCTGACACAAATAATTTTATTTAAACTTCCCTCGTATACAAGACGAAATTCATCAATAGATGTTATCAGACTTTCATACTAAGATCTTAAGGCTTAGAAAAGTCAGTTTTGTTTATCGAATATTCATTGAAGTTATCATTAAGTGTGCAGAAGCGTATGGTTTGGAATATATCTATTTATCTGTTTTAAGTGAATTGAAAGCGAGAGCGTGAAGCATCAAGTATTTCTGTGAACGTATCTGTGCAATTTATTCTCAGCCTGAAGAAACTTTGATTGCGCTTTAAAGCACGGTCCATAAAACTAATCCCACCGTATCTTTAATGTTCTTGTGCAATTTAAATGTAAATTCGCAACATTAATTCGGTTCATTGAAACCGTACGTTCCGTTAGCAGAAAGTTTTCTTCGCATACGACATACTTGTTTTTGCAATGGATTCAGTTCCTCAAACATTCCGTGAGTTTCGATCAATATAATATTTCTCATCATTTTGTATACTTTATTATGTGATAAACGTACTTGTTCTGGATGTAACTATTCCTTGCAATTTCGTTCAATCCGTTCAGGGACTACTGAATGCAAGGTATCTCTGAAAAGTTGACGAATGATAAAGCGATGGTAAATATGAATCACTTTTATCTCTGGAAAGTTATAATAGTTGCCTTCATCTGAATACAAGAACACAGATTCAGTAATGGAACAAAATAATTATTTTATTTCCCTTTACAAACAATTATCTGCTTCTGAGTGAAGTTGCTGAAGTTCTAACCAGCATGCAAATGAAGCCATTCCATTCGTTTTCATCACAAAAATCTTCGATTTAAAAAAATTCAAAAAGAAAATCGAAGTAACCGTCAGTGCATAACGTTGCCTTAAATATGTAAAAAAAAGGGAAATAAATCCAAAGAAAATAAAAGATTCATGTAAAATTACAGAAGAGGATGCAAGAAGTAAACTATGAGGATAGTAGTGTGTTAACTGTTTTCTACGCGTGAGAAATTCAGTCTAGTGCATTTAAGGGTCAATTTCACCTTCAAAATCTTTATTTTTATCTTAATGTCACCACTACTGTCACAATTAACAACAATGAAAACGAAAAAATCACGGATTACCAAAAATAAAGTTTTATTTATTTAAGGTCTCTTTTAAGCCACTCAAGTCACTATTGACCACAATTGAATAATATTATTCACACAAATACATAATATCTGTAACATCTGCAGGAAATCAAAATACATAACTTGAAGTTTAATAATAGTGCAAACCGTTAAATATATAACAAACAGAAGTAGTTTTTCAAAAATGTTAACAAACAGTGAATTATATTGAGATTAAATATACGATTTTAAGTGTGATATTTCCAGTATAGTGATAATCTTTCTACAACGTTAAACATTTTAAAATGTACTATACAGAATGACTTTGATTTTTAAGAAACGTCTTTGATTTAATAAACCTGGGCACTCAAGAATAAGATGAGATGTAGTTATATGCCCTTTATATTTCGGGCATGGATCCTTAATTCTTTTATTCGTTAGTTAACCATGGAAGTGACCGATCACAATCTGTAATCAGGACTTGTTGCCTTCGGAGGAGGAGAGTATCCGGAAATACCTGCGATTTCCGGACAATCTGCAGTTTTGAAGGCGTAAATAATTTTTATTTTACATTTCTTTGGCAAAATTTCCTGATTCAAATAAGGAAAATCCTTTGATTCAAGTAAAGCCAGATTAATCCTTCTTTGCGGAAAAGTTTCGAAGGAGATCGGAAATTTACTTGCAGATGCTCTGGTGTTAGAACTAATAATTGGTTTCTGTAATATGTTATTTTCCTTCCGGGCTTCAACAGTGTTAAGAGGTAACCCTGTTAAAGAAATCGAGAAGAAAAGCAGGATAAACTTTGAAGTTGCTTCGGGGAATCTTGGCAAGACCATCATTGAAGTTATTTTTGGACGAGCAGTGACCCAAGAAACAAAACAATTAAAGGACCACAGTATAGGATATCTCCAAGATTAACCGATTGAAAGAGAAAAAAGGAGAAATGAGGTTCTAGAGCCAATTAGATAGAGATAGAGAAGCAAAAAAGTATGGTATGTGCTTTATATATATTGAGACACAACATACAGAAAACTGTAATAAAAAGTGAGATGGGGTGATAGCAAGATATGGTTAGATATTTAAAATAATGGTGATAAATATGGAAATGAGAAAAAAAGAAAGAGACAAAGAGACAGATAAATAAAGAGAGCTGGATGGACCAACGGAGATAGAGCGAAAGAGAAAAAATTGTAATAGAAATCAAGATGAAATGCAATTGAAATCAATATTAAAGCTCAAACTTAATGAGACATTTTCTTTACTACCACGATCTTACCCGCGCTTTATCTCCAATTTTGTCGAGTTCTGAAGAAGGTAGAATATACACAGGATTACATTTAATAAGGTTCAGTAATTTTTAAAATGACTATTCCACTCACTCGGGTTTGATATTGGCCAATAACTTTAGCAATTCCTCGGATACAGACCAATCACGATCGTTTATCTTATAATATGCTCCCTAGGATCGCAAGGAAGCAATTTTATCTGATAAAACGTCAGCTCGTTACTGGACATGCAAGGCATCAAATGTGCAGTGATTAATACGTCAAATACTCCCAGTGAACAAAATGAAAACACGTTATTTTATACAACATAACTTCTTTAGAAATTGAAATAATGTAAATGTGCATTGATTAAAACAAATTTCGATTCGTTGCAAGCCAGTTCATGTGCTCTTACTGCGTTCTGACGTTAGCAATCTACGGCGACGAGAACTTCGTTCTCGCAAAACATTTCGTAATCTCTCGTGGGATTACCTATTAGTATAATTAGTATGGGATAAAATTTAAGGATGTTAAAGTTTCTTAAATATTTTATTAGTATGCCTATTATGACAGATTTCAGGTTTGTATAGGATTATAATTTTTAACAAACTTAGAAGCTTAGAAGATGAAGTCCGTTAATTTCAAAGTAGTTACCCTCAAAGATGACAATATCGTCGCCATAGGCCATAGTAATACGATACAATTAATAATTCATTGAAGATCTTTCACAATTGAGAATGTTACCATCAAATTTTTAGGAACTCTTTTTTTGGCTTACATAAAGATATATAATATAATACATGTATAATATATTATATTATATAACATTCCATTACATTACATATTATATTGCTACAATACATTACAATACATTAGGCTACATTATATTAAGTTACATTACATTAAATTATTTCATCTATACTCTATCTAGTGATGACTTCCACACATTTTTTGTCAAATTATATAGACAGTAGGCCTAACGAGAAATAAAATGTAGGCTATAACCACATAGCAGTATATGGAAGAATGAAATTTTATTATTTCTTCGTGAACAATTTCAATACTGTCGGTAATAACCTTATTTAAGAGAGGCATTCAATTACTAATTGAGTTTTCATCATTAGTTTTTCATTTCAAACTACAGCATATTTAAATAAGCTCAAAAGGTAAAATAGCATTATGTAGGCTTCAAAATGGAAAGAGAAGAAAGACAGTTAAACATATAGAGAGATAATGGAAGAAAAGTGGATAGAAACAGAGACAGACGTTAAATAAGGGAGAGAGGTGGCTAATGAAAAGAAAAAGAGAGATAGAAGGAGTGAGAAAAAGAGAATTAACCAGTTAGAAAGATAGAGAATAGGAGACACAGAGAATGAGAGAAGAAAAAAGCGATGCCATCAGAAGGAAGAGACAAATAGATCACGTTTTCCCCGCAACGCATCGCTCGCCGCTGTCAGCCATGCTGCTGTTGTAAGCCCGGGGGATCCCCCTGAGGGAATCCTGAGGGAGCTCAAAGCAAAGTAAATTGCAGTGAAGGAACATCATCCACATAAAGCCTGGTCTCTTTCCCCACAAACTCCAGCCTACCCTTGTTACCAGGGAAGGGGGTGATTTAAAAAAAAAGAAAAGAAATGCGTCATTGTAGTACGTGAGGATCGGAATATTAAACACTGACTTGGTAACAGCACGGAAGTGTAAACATCGAGTCTGCAGGCACGCACGTTCAGATATTAATTCTTCTATCCGTTTAGAGGATTAATAATACGGAGCCAAGCAGTTCCAGATCACTCAAAGTGCTCGGCATGTGTGTTTAAGACGACAAGCAAAGAATAATAATAAAAAAATTATGTGTACGATGTTTTCTATGCTATTGTATTTAATACATTATTTAAAATGTTATAAGTAATTAATCCCATGAGATAGTACGTGCTTATCGAGTTATTTATGAGCGTATTTGTGTTGATGAAAATCGTAAATCTCATATGGGATTTATTAAGACTATTCCATGAATAAAATGCATTAGGGTGCTTAGGATAATATTTGGGCGTAAGCGAGATGAAAATGGTTAGTGTAATATTTAATTTTTTTAAAGATTAACTAGCCGCCAACCCGACAGTAATTTGTAAAATGACAATAACACATAAATGAGGCTAACTATAAATAAGAGGAAGAAGAATGAAAAGCACTATTTTGTACAAATACTAGTTTGGTGGACCCACCACAGAATTCCGGGCTTCTAGATCAAATGCCAATTAATAAAAAAACAAAGGGTACTGCTAATTCACGTTAGTTTGCTCTAGGTAATTTTTTAAACCGAGGGGCATATTTTAAAAGCAATCTCTTTCATACGATCATTCACTCCATCAATCTCGAAATATTTCTATTTGTTTCTATTCTACCTTCAATGAATTTTTATGTTTTTACTGCACTCACGTTTTTTTCTTAATTTTAGTAACTCTCTCTTTCAACGTCCTTCTCTACTTTTGGATCATGATTGATATATTTCAGCGATGCTTTTATTACCCAGTTAGCTATGGCAACCGAACATGGCCACCTTCAATTACTTTCAGAATTGAATATTGTCTACATCGAAACACCAGCTCAAATATTATATTAGATTCCATTTATAAAAGACCTACATTCAGCCTTTACTATACAAGTTTATTTTTCCTTTGATTTCCAGTAATTGTTAGGCCCTACATAGTAATGTACTTTGAGGTCATGTCCCTTAGCTTTGCCATGCGACCCCTCACGGTGAATGAAGATGTTTATTCCTGACAGCATAAATAAAACGATAAAGCGATTTGTCTTGCTTTCAATGAAGTACTCCTATGTTCAGTCGCATGTGACCTCTCTTTTCTTTTGAGATCCTTTCCTACAGTGCCTCCATCCAGTTTTGCCTCCAATCCCGACTCACACCCACCCACCTTCATACTGAATTCATTTAATATTGGATACGTTTTCCAATCTCGTTCTATCAGCATTTACTTTTTTCATCAACTCAACACAAAGCTTTTTTTTCCCTTTCTTTCTTTGGTTTAATTTCGTCATCATAACCTTTCCTTTGTTCTTTTTTCGTACATCAGTTTGATTACACAGTAAAAATATTCGCAATCTCTTGATACAGAATTTGCGTTACCGTCCAAAGAAACTAATTTTTGGCGACAGAAGTTTTTATTTTTTTTATTTTAAGGAAACAAAGCCAGGATCTTTGTGTATCAGGAGTGGAAACAGTTTTGTATGTTAAACATCTGTCAGTGAAATGAATTCATAAAGGAAAGCTTCTGTTATTGAAATCCCTGATATTGTGTATATTCAGCACTGTGATACAAAACCTTTAATAAAGTCATCAGTAAATTAAAATTTAATTTCAACTTTACTTTATTCTATGTCCTTACTGAATAAATCAGGGGTATAAGAATTTATTTAGTTTTGTCGCATTAAATGAAATTTACATTATATTATTAATTGAAAATTGATCTAAGTGGTAATTTATTCCAGATTCTCTGCTTTCGGAGCCAATCAAACTGTAATATCCTTCATTTATGCCTAAATGTGATCATCGTATTCTGATCCTCTATTGATTTTAATTATTTTTTAAGAGTTTCTTTTTTCAATGGAACAGTTCATTTCATAACTAAATTGCAATTCCCTGCACATGGATAAAGCTTGCTGAGGTGACAAATTTACCCTCGGCTGGTATTTTATTAAATTATGCAATATCTTGTAAGTTTATTTAATTTTTCATTCAATAAAACTTGCTGAAATTATGCCTCCAAATGTTATAAATAATAACTTATTTCCCTTCTTAATAGTCATGATGCCACATTTGTTAAGAACATTCACACCAAACGTTGTGCCAGTTCAGAACTGATTATAATCCTGTATTACAATTATTGGCACATTTATGTTTACCTCGAGCGATGACGTCAGTGAGTAGAAGATTCCACTGGTTTGGAAATCTCACCGCGTGTAGTAGTTGCCTCACCGTCCTGATCTAAGCTTTTTTTTAAATATATTTTAATTAAATACAAACATTGAAAATAAAATTACAATCTCCTATACAAACTGAAATCACTAGCAGAAAACTCTGTCCTCTCGCTATGAAAAATCACTTATGTTTCTGTTGCATATTCACTTCCACTTCTACTTCAGGAAACACTGTTTCTTCACAGGACCACTAAATGTCGGAGGATGAGACCGTAGGTGCACACAGGAATAATGTTCCAATATCCAACAGTTCAGAAAATATGTAACAGCGACTCGACTATCTGTAATGGTAACAAGCTACCATCAAATGCAGGGTATCATAAGAGTTACAGTACATGAGGGAGCCGTCTGAGCCACGTTACCCGCACATTCCATAACTTGTTTACATTTTCTGGGAGCCTTAGAAGTCAATGACATCTATATCTCTCCGTAACAGTAGTAGTTATCTTTCTTCTTCGATTGTAATCGCTTTCGTTCATCTCGAAGCACTGCCTGAAAATTCCGTAATGTGGGAGTTTGTGCGTCAGCATGTAATGATGGTATCCCATGACGATCCATGTTTGGGCAAATAGGTGACGTCTTATCTTTATGTCGAGATTCAAAATTATCCGACGACTGTCGTTGGGGTTGTGGGAATGGGTGACTCGATTTATCTTATCTTCCATCCACTTCCATATGTCTGGAGAGCATTTAGTTAGTCGGTGAGATAAGGTATCTATTTGCCCACATATTTTGCACTCTTTGATGGTAAGAGTTTCGCCGAAGTTCTTCACGAGAATCGTCCCACGAACTGAACAATAAGTCTTTGTTTAGAAAATATTTTTAAAAAAAGTAAGCCCTTGGTTCTAAAAATGCGTTACCCATCTGCGTTTGGCAGCTGAATTCTGAGTTCGGTACATAAGTTAATCAGTGGTTCTCAACCGGTGTGCCGCTGCAAAACCCTGTGCCGCGAGTTTCGGCGTGTGTGCCACAAAAATTTGGAGGAAATGTGGTCAAGAAAGAATATTAAACCATGATCTATTTATAAAAATACACCATCTAATTAGCTGATATTTTAGCTGAAAATTTTCGAAATTAAATTAATAATTATAAACCCAACATTAATCGTTAATTTAAGTTTTGGAAGCCATTTTCTTGCACTTCCGGTCCCGGGTCTTTGTGTTCAGGGATCTTCTTCTTGGAATCCTCTTTGTACCCCGATAAATAGGCTAAATATCCATCCAAATCCGGGTCCTTCTTAACAGTTCTCAAAAGCACTGCGATTTTGATAGTCTTCTTCTTGTTTCCTTTTATGTGACTATACCCTTTTCTCCTCATTTTCATGTATAGGTAGGGAAAAGAAGCGGACCGACCTAAGTTGCCGTTATGAGCCACTGCGCATGCCTAGCGGCATTTGCAGGATAGCAGGGAATGTATTCAAATTTTTTCTAGGGTCGACTGTTGACTTAGCCCATTTCTAAACCCAGAATATGGTTTATAGTTGTATTGTTTTATAACTGAATATATTAATTATTAATATTATTATAAAATAGTAACACAAATTATATTATATTCAGCTATAAGAGTAGGTCCGCCTTTTCCCCCTAACTGTACATATTGGGACTCGTTGTACATGAGTGTTTCTTTTAGAGCATCTTCATACTTTCCCATTTTATTTCTTTACCATTCCTCTATTTCTGCGTCTCTTTCCGCACCATATAATCTCCAAAAAATGAATTTATATATTGCTCGTATTCTCGGATGTGACTGTATAACACGGCCTTTGCAAATAATATTAATAAAATAATAAATGGAACGTTTTAAAAAAAACACATGTCGCCTTTATGAAAATGTCACTGGGGGGATTTGTCGTCATGAAAACATTCCTCTTTACGAGGGCGGGAATCTCCCCTGTCATCTCAGGAAGACTGTCACATTCCACTTCAGCTTCACCACCAAGAAGGGGCGCTTACAATTCACACGTTTCTTTGAAATCAGAGGAAGCAATCAGCCGAATCAAGGTAACTGGTATTCTGTTTCTATCGAATAGAAAAAAAAAATAGAGCTTGGATCGAACGTACTGATCGAAATACAGAGATACCTGCAGTGCTTTAGTTTTATGTTCATTAATTATTGTTGCTTTCAAGTATTTAACTCTTAAATGCGAAATGTTCTCTGTAGGATATAGTTTTCCATAAATGCATGGGACACAATTCCCCAGGAAAATTATAAATCCGTGCCGTACTGCATAGAAAACAGTAAACATAATGATTACACTCCGCGCACCTTAAGTGATGACATTGTAACCACAGCGCTAAAGAAATCCTGCCAAATACTTCATAACCATTTTCATATTAACCAATTCTTGATTGTTACTTCTCTCGCTTTTCTTTGTTAGTGCTATTTTAACAACTGCAATAATTCAGCGTGTACTAACATTATTGTGTGTATACCTAGTCCATAGGGGCTACCTGCATTGGAAGGCGGTTTTGAAAATTAATAATAAAATAAATAAATTATCTTGTACCTCAATCTGTAAATTTAACATACAATTTAAATAATAATAATAATAATAGAATTATTAGTCTTGACTTTCCGAACTAAAATGGTGTTTTATATATTGTTATAAAATTTTGGGTCAAATTTCAAATTTCCTAAGATGATAGTTGACGTACAGAGGCTTCTAAAGAATCTTCTTGCCGGACCAATGTACTTTAATGATGAATGTCCAAATGTGGCATGACAAGCCTCAGTTGAGAGAATTTTACCACTATTAGCTGTCTCTCTTAATGGTAAAGCAAATTTTTTTAGAGATTTTTGTAGATCAAATACCCTCTTGACCATTATACCTGTAGGTAAGTAGCATACGATTGTTTTCTTCGAAAATTATTAAATGTATAATTTTGGGTGCTTTGAATACCTTGTAATTGATGAAGCAAACGACTATAAGTGATCAGCTGTCAGTAGTTCTCATATTTTGCCATAGATGGCACGCGTCAAGGCCTGAAGGTCGCAGGGACTCTATTGACGTTTCAACCTCAAATAACGCACGCTAAAAGTGAAGAAATGAACTGAATTCGTTATAATACCATACGAGGGGCGTCCAATAAGTAATGCAACACTTTTTTTCTTAAAGCAGGTTGGTTTTATTCAGGATTCAAGTACAACATATTATTCCCCAATCTTTTGGCTACAAAACCCTACTTTTCAACATAATCACCGTTCAATGCTTCAGTCTTACGCCAGCTTAATGGAAGGGCCTGTATACCTGCATGATACCACTCTACTGGTCTATGTCGGAGCCAACGTCTTGCTGCATTCAATTTCCGAGTAGCACAATACACTTCAGAGTTGATCGTTCCACCATGAGGGAGGACATTAAACATTATAACCCCTTCAGAGTCCCAGAACACTGTAGCCATGACTTTACCAACTGAGGGTATGGCTTTGAACTTTTTTCTTCGAAGGCGAGTTGGTGTGGTGCCACTCCATGGATTGCTGTTTTGTTTCTGGTTCGAAGTGATGAACCCATGTTTCATCACCTGTGACAATGTTGGACAAAAAAATTGTTACCATCAGCCTCATAACGATCAAGCAATTCCACACAAATGGTCCTTCTTTGATCTTTGTGGTCTTCAGTTTGGCGTCGAGGAACCCAGCGGGAACAAACCTTTGAGTACCCCGACTGGTAGACAAGTGTCCACTGCCAGGTCTCCCTAGACATTCTGCAAGCGCCTATGAATATCTGTGATGCTCTGGTTTTCCGCCAAAAGAAACTCAATAACTGTTCTCTGTTTGAAACGCACCTCCGTTACAGACGCCATTTTGAAGGTTAGTTATAGCGCTGCCACCAATCGGAAATTAATGAAACCATATGAGATGAAGCAGGAATATTTTAAAGATGCCCCCCAAAAAATTTCAATTTTTTTCAACCAAAATTGGCCGAGAAAAAGAATGTATTGCATTACTTATTGAACGAGCCTCGTAATAAACATGAATAGAATTTATTTTTTATTTAAATACAAGTTGTTTGTTACACAGTTCGAACTGTTGCTTTCAAGGATTGTTCCGTATACGATATTTATCGATTGTTGGACTTCAGTGTTATAATGAAATTTAGTACTTTAATCGACATTACGAGTACTACGTCACATATAATAAACGTGTTATAGTATGGTCGAACAAAAATCACTATTTTAGACAGGTAGGTAGAAACTGCTCGTCCAATTCTCGTTATCGTCGAGGCTTATCTCGTGATAAGCCCTGAGAGAGAAATTCTAACATTTCTTAATAATTGTGTCGATGAATTTCATTTGATTATGGAAATAGGAAATATACGTTCAATACGTCCTCCGTATATTCCTTTGATGTTATTTATATGACATGCAAATGTTTAAAAACATATATGATACAAAAACAGTTTGATAATGTTTTATGGGAAATGAGAAATGTTGCCCGAGGCAATGTAATCCATTCGGAATACTTGTGTATCTCTGTGGAAGAATATAAATGTTTCTCTGGGGTTGCATTCACCGATTCATAAAAACAAAACTTAAACTAAATAATATGTAGACCATTGTGCTTTGTTTAAATACCAGCACCATAGTTCTATTTCAAAAGACTGGAAGCTCTTTATTAGCCTATGTAATGACTAATGACACTTGTAATCAAAGGTAGGTTTTCAGTAAATTCTTTGATTTGTAAGAAAATTGTATTCTAATTAAAAATTTACAAATCGTATTTATGAGAGATAATACAAGCTCAGCATCTTTGTCATCGCATTTATCATCTTACTAATCATGATAGCTTAGGTTCTAAAGCATTTTCCTGCATAATTTTTTAGCAATCAAGTCTGGTTTGAAATTTGTTTTCCCAAACTGAAAATGCAATTGATATTTAAGAATGATTCATCTATTTGGATAATATACGTATTATTCCTTGCAATAAGCCAAAGCTTAAGTGTTATTAATGAGAGGTGTTCAGTTTTGTCTCACTGAAGTAATAAAGAAATGTTAGTGAGTTGAGAGCAACTCACAAAAGTATGATACTATATTCTGTTTTGATATAGATAAGGAAGGGAGAAGAGTATTGAAAATTAGTTTTTTTGACATCATCAGTTAGGTACACATATTTTAAAAAGGTAATCCTGCACTAATTTACCTCACATGCCAAGGACTTTTTGAGAAAACGAAAGGAATAAAATTAGTATAAACCCAGTTTCACAAGCTAAGTGTGAAAAAATCATAGTCTTTAATATTTTATCAAAAACGCTTGGATCTACACTTTTACTGCTTAAGTCCAATACTTTAATATGGTATTCCGCATGTTTTCTCAAAAAGTATGTTCTTGACATGTGAGGAAAGTTTTAAGACTATAAAATTAATAGTTTTTAAAAATTGTTTACCTAACTGATGATAATTATCAAAATTAGTATAGGTAATGAAACCTCCGCTTGGAGGCCCCTTCGCCCCACCTGGGGATCATAGGGTGACAGATACAGATACAGAACTGATGATAATCATAAAAAAACATGTTTCGATACTCTTCTTTTTTCTACCTATATATTGAAACAGAATACGCTCGTTTATTTATGTGTTCTGATCTAGTCTCAGTAATTGTTTTTATTATTTGGTAGAAAGAAAATTGATCCGTGTTTGATATAATCAGAGAAAAAAGTTCTGTATATATACATTATATATTTTACATATATATTATATATTAGCCTATAGAAAAATGCTGACTTGATATGGAAAAATAGATTTCTAAGAACATAAACAAAAGTAAGGATCTAGTACCTGTAGTACGTCCAGTCTTCACATGTTCTTCAGAAACAAGAGCAGATACATCATCAACTAAACAAATATTGGAAACCCAAGAAATGACTACATTAAGGAAAATAGTAAGAAAAACAAGATACGATAAAATAAGGAATGAACATATTCGAGAGATATGTGATATCTAGTCACTAGGTAATTGGCTCATAAGAAGAAAAGAACGGCATGATCACATATCAAGATTGAACGAAGATAGATTACCAAAAATCGTACGAGATAACATTCCAACAGGCAAAGAGATCCCCTGGGAGAACCCGGAAGAAGTGGTATGACTCACATCCCAACAGGCTAAAAGCCCAGGATTATGAAAAAGAGAAGGAAGAGGAGGAAAATGCAATCAGTAGTCCCTTTTCTGCCGAAACAGTTCTTTGTATATAAGACAAACTGTACTGATATTGTGCATTGTGTAAATCGATAACAATATACAACATTTTATTATTTTTATACCCTCTCCACATATGTAAATATTTATTACTTATACACAGTGGTTTACTCAACGGAAAGAAAACAAATATCAAGTTTTCAGAAGATCTACCAACTGAATTCAATGCATGGAATAAAAATAATCCACCTGCGAAAATATTACGATAACCGAAATAGCTGTCGACATGCTGCTCCCTGCAAATGTAACTATCTCCATCTCCTTCTCTAAAAGCATTTTAAATATGGAAGACGCGAGGCTGCTTTTTTCCTCTTTCCATCCGCTCAGAATTATCTAGTAAAATTTCAGCTTCCTGGATTCGATTTTAAGCAAATAAATTCTGCCACTTTTTCATGGAATTTCTACACATATAAATCCAGGAAGACAGAATTAAATAAACCTGAATTACAATAGCTATTGAGTTTACCACTAGTTTAGTAAAATAATTATACAGTTACAAAAACCTTTAACGTTGGAGAGTTATAAATTAGGAGAGTATTGTTTATTATAGAACATTACAGTATATAGAAAAAAATTAAAATCTAAACGTTGAAAAATATAGAATGATATGTAGGCGTACAAAATTATTAACTTGTAATTCAAGTAGGCCTATGTCGTTCATTAAGTCTAAACAAACATAACTGTGCAGTGTGAATGTTTTGCTACAATATATTAATTAGTCAAAATCTAAAAAAAGGTCAAGGCATAGTACAGAAGAAAGTACATGGATATTTACAATAGATTGTGTATTAGTTAAAACTCGGTCGTAAAAATAGCCTAAGTATAGGCCCATAATTTTCAAGTTCACTTGAGTCATGTCTTTACTCTCAGCTTTTCTATTTTACCTTAGTACTATTTCACAATATTTTGTTTATTTAGTTTTAAGGTAATTTTAGGTTAAGATTATATTTCAATCTTGTAAAACATAAATATAACTATAGAACTGCCCCCGAGCGCGAGCTCCTGCTCTTTCGGGGTATCAGGACCTTATATTCATGTCATTTTAAAATAAATAAATTTAATTTAATATAAGAAAGCTTCCTTAAATTGGAATTAAGCATAGGCCTAGATATGTGGTATATTAGAAGAATGAAATTAGTATGACCATCAAAACGATAGAGCATAATCAAAGAAAGCTTCCTTTAGCTTGCTTAGGAATTGTCTATTGCTAGTGAATAGGCTTAAGTAAGTAATAATGTATATTGGTCTGCTGACAAATAGAAATTCTGCCTCCCTAGCCGAAGATGGCTTTGCCATTCTCACTCTTTAAATCTGAAGAAATGATTCCAAATTACTAATTACAAATTACAAATTACTAGTCTTTGCAGACTTAATGAATTTCTAAATAAACCCAATTCCATTCCATTATATTCCTGGAGTACATTTATGGGAAGATTAAAAACGGGATGTTTTGACAGGGGAAAAAAATTGATACACAGCCTTGGGTTATAAGAACACTTCGGAGAGTAGAGGAAGAAATGTTGCGATTCAGGATGGCATGTCTAAAAAAACTAGCGTCAAGTTATCAAGCTTTTTCTCTTCACTTTCATCACAACATACACTCCCCTGTAGATTCTTTGACCTTAAAAGAGTCTGTAGAGAATGTCTTAGGTCCGATAACGTAGGCTATATAAAATAATGTATAGCCTCAGAGAATTTTCGTCATTTTTCGTGACGGCTTGATGCATATTAAGACCCGCGGGGGTCATACTTCATCATAACGTCATTCTGTGCTCTACTAATTCACGACAGAATTAACCCTGTCACTGCTATTTGCGTATAAATTCGTCTCCTTAATTTTTTTCTTGGGCCCTCGACCATAGGCCCTACTCCGGTCCCAACAACTTTTCGGCATTTGTTTTCTATTGCTCTATTTTTCACTCTTGTATACTTTAAGCTTGTTGGTTCAGCACTAATTATAGACCTGCGTAACTCTGTGTTTTGTCATCTATCTGTCGGGGGTCGTCTCTCCGATCCGGTATTCACCGAATGAGTGAGGAAAAATCCCGAAAAACCCCAATCCAGATATACGCATAATATGAATGAATGAAGTGCTTTATTGCTAACTATCTTATTCGTTGCATGAGCCCTTAGGCTGTCCTTGATTTAAATGTGTACAAGCAAAAAAAGTATAACCTGAAATTAAACTAATAACACACACACACAAAGAGTTAAAACTAACAAACACAAGCAAAACTCCACGCACATTCCCCACAAAACAACCAACACACAACAATACCGGTACCCTTAATCACACCAACAGAATTATCATAGGTAATCCCACAAGAGTTTACGAGTTTATCGATAGATGAAACTCGTCAACTCAAGTTGGATTTATTAAGACTTTTCCATGAATATATGTAACGGATTATACAAATAACAATTACTTTCTTACTTTGTTATATAAAAACAAACTGACAGCTGTGAGATCACGGCATACTATGAATCGCCCATCCATGAATCGATTCGATTTACCATGTAGAAGCAATGCTACCATTGGTGCATATAAGACATAGTTAACCTAATTCAGATAAGCTAACAGCAGAACAGAATAAAATCAGGCAAACTGATGTAACCAAGTGCCAGAATGCATTTGTTTATTCAGTGATCATTGTTGTAATCGATTTCCGAGTTAACCTCCAGATCGGGAAAATGTCTGTCCCTCTGTTTGTTTATCTGTCTGTCCGTCCGTGTGTCTGCACGCGCAATAACTCAAATACGCTTTATCGGTTTTTCATGAAACTTGGTATACGCATTTAAAACGTCCATGCGAAGAAGCCTATTGACATGGGACCATAGAGGTTAACCTGTACCGGAGTAGTGCCCAATTTAGTGCCTGTTTTATGGTAATATATTAGAAAGAATTTATCAAATGCATATCAGTTCTCATGGCAGCATATTGTTTTACAGTGTTCATATACGGCTTTGGAAGTTGCAATACAGGTAAGTTTGACAAATAACACTCTCCATACATTCCTTCACAAATGCTTATCAATCTTCAGACCTTTGTTTTTCCGTAAGCCCTGCTTAATGAATCGTTGTGGAGGTTAATTCGGAAATCGATTACAAAAATAACTTATTTTATGCATATTATAATTGCAATCATCACTGATTAAAGAAAACCATTCTGGCACATGCTTAAATCAGTTTACTTGATTTTATTTTTCCCATCTTGGTTGCCGAGTAATCCGAACTGCCGGGATATCGAGTGCCGAGTCTATTAATTTTCAATCCAAATAATTACATCACCTAACTAGCGTTGTAAATGCATCTTAATTAATAACATTATTCTCATCACACATGGTAGTGCATGCCCGTTTAACACCACTATTTTATACTTTGTAAGTTTATTTATAACTGCCTCTTACGTAATGTTCCATAGGTCACAGTAGGCCACGAACCGTATACAAATTAGTAGCAATAAAAGGGGTGACTTAATGTCTGAATACTCGGAATGTAGAGAGGGAATATTAAAATGGCGAAGATGCTAAGATGACAGTCAAATAACTATACATTCTAGGTTATACTCAGAGGTTACCTAAAGACTGAGCTAATGAATTTATGTTCTGATAGCACTGTTCTGTGCCTTGTTATAATTACTCCGATAAGTTTGCGTATATTGTAATACGAAAGTATTCCATGAATATTACTATTCTAGGATATAGATAGAAATCAAAACTAGCAGAATGATTTAATATTGATACGACATTGCTGTAAACGCTGATCAGCAGTTCAATGATTTCTATGTAAATACATATTTCTTTTTTTAGCCTACAAACATTCCTAGGATTGCTGATCAGCATTATATACTTTTACAGAGTTATTCTATCCGACGTTTTGATCAATGATTCTGTTCTGGAAGTGGATTGCAAAGGCAGAGCATCTTCCAAACGATAAAAAATTAAGCTTATATAGAATAATATTATGGTTGAAAATTTTGACTCTTGCCGTAATTTAGGTGTCAACTACAAAGCTGTTTAACAACGAAGCTAATTAATTACACTAAAATAAAAGAACTTCCACATTCATCAACCTACTTCTTTATTTTAAGGTGTACAATGTTGATAGAAACTCTACAAAAATTTGCAAACTGTTTGGTTAGGATCCTTAGTTATTGGAACCGTATATGAAAACTGAAGATTTGTCTCAATATCATTTTTCTTAAATTCTTATAATCACTCCATCCTGCTCTATCCTGAGCTGGTTTCACCTTCGCTGCTCTATCATGGGCTACAACAGTGTCCGGCAGATGCTGCAGTTGTGACGTAAGAGCCGATCATCTCGCAAGAGCTTGAGAGAGCGAGCAGTTGAGATGCATTCCTGTTAATACGCACTAGCGCAGTGGCGTTCAGTGCAGCAGTAGGGTTAAGGTGAGCCGTGATGGTACATTGAATTGCGTGCATTAACCATGGCAAGGGTGCAGAGGTCAGTTAATCAGTGAAATGTATGGTAAATTTAGTGCATTCAGATTAATACTAGACTTACGGAAACGTCAGGTCACCCTCGGAGACACGCCACATTTTCCAAAGTTGTCTACAGTATGTCATTCAATTACAGACATTAATAATTATGTACAAATATTAGAAGAACTGGATCAGGATATTTTATTACAGATTTCAAGATTTTGCAAAACACCAATCCGATATTTGCATATTTGCGACACCATTTTCTGTGGATGTTGACAGTGTTCCAACGTCATTGCAACTAGAAGTCATTGATTTGCAAAAGAATATTGAAATGAAAGACTGCTTTCAAAACAAAAAGGATCTATCTATATTTTATAGAAGATTTCCCCAGGCAACTACATAATATATTTGCTGCTAGAATGTTGAGTATTAGGTATTTGTATCGACGTATGTATGTGAATAGTTCTTTTCTTGTATGAAGATCTGCAAACCACAACATGGAAACCGCCTATCTGATCAGAACATGAAAAATGTTCTCGTTTGTGTGTTAGCCAGACTATGTCTCCTAATATTGCAAAATTAGTGCGCGAGAAAAGAGGGAAAAAATCTCGACAATGCCTTGAGCTTGGGCACGATAGTGACACAAAGTAAGGGTGTGTATCAAAAGTCTGAATAGGCCTATACTTGGCATAGTGCTCACAAAGGTGTATAGTTTAATTTGTATATTTTGTGTATTTTGTATATTTTGTATACTTTAACATTTTTCAGTTTCCGAGTAGACAAAGTTTTGCAGTACTCCTTAAAGTATTCTTATGTTTTATGTATTTGTATGTTTATAGTAGTTTCGGAGCCTCATTTAAATAACCTGACGCATCCGCACCTGGATGCATTTCAGATTAGTGTAAGTAGGGCCTATATTAAATTTCATTACAAACAAAACTGTTCTGTTACATTGATTTATCACAGTTGTACTATTTTGTTTTCGTACAAATGCATTGTAATTGTGCTATTCCCATACTATCTACTAAGATCGGAGCGCACTCTGCCAATGCATAGGCGTCGTTCCGCCACTGGCCAGTTGAACCCTTCCTCCACGCTCAGTACGGAGATATTGCCGAGCAAAGAGCGCGGTTGCTCTGTAGTATGACGTCACAGAGCACGGAACATGCCGGTCACTGGGCTACAACCTTCTCCGCTGCTCTACCATGAGTTGTTATCTCTTCCGCTGCTCTACCATGAGCTGCTATCTCCTCCGCTACTCTATTATGAGCTGCTATCTCCTCCGCTGCTCTATCATGAGCTGCTATCTCCTCCGCTGCTGTAGAATGAGCTGTTATCACCTCCGCTCCTCTATCATGAGCTGCTATCTCTTCCGCTGCTCTATCATAAGCTGCTACCTCCTCCGCTGCTCTACCATGAGCTACTACATCCTCCGCTCATCTATCATGAGCTGCTACCTCCTCCGCTGCTCTATCATGAGCTGCTATCTCCTCCGCTGCTATAAAATGAGCTGTTACCACCTCCGCTGCTCTTTCATGAGCTGCTATCTCTTCCGCTGCTCTATCATGAGCTGCTATCTCTTCCGCTGGTCTATCATGAGCTGCTACCTCATCCGCTGCTCTGAGATGCTAAATCCTCCGCTGCTCTACCATGAGCTGCTATCTCCTCCGCTGCTCTATCATGAGCTGCTATCTCCTCCGCTGTTCTATCATGAGCTGCTATCTCCTCCGTTGCTGTAGGATAAGCTGTTATCACCTCCGCTGCTCTACCATGAGCTGCTAACTCCTCCACTGCTTTATTATGAGCTGCTATCTCCTCCGCTGCTCTATCATGAGCTGCTATCTCCTCCGCTGCTGTAAAATTAGCTGTTACCACCTCCGCTGCTCTTTCATGAGCTGCTATCTCTTCCGCTGCTCTATCATGAGCTGCTATCTCTTCCGCTGCTCTATCATGAGCTGCATCTCCTCCGCTGGTCTATCATGAGCTGCTACCTCATCCGCTGCTCTGAGATGCTAAATCCTCCGCTGCTCTATCATGAGCTGCTATCTCCTCCGCTGCTGTAGAATGAGCTGTTATCACCTCCGCTGCTCTATCATGAGCTGCTATCTCTTCCGCTGCTCTATCATAAGCTGCTACCTCCTCCGCTGCTCTACCATGAGCTACTACATCCTCCGCTCATCTATCATGAGCTGCTACCTCCTCCGCTGCTCTATCATGAGCTGCTATATCCTCCGCTGCTGTAGAATGAGCTGTTATCACATCTGCTGCTCTATCATGAGCTGCTATCTCTTCCGCTGCTCTATCATGAGCTGCTAACTCCTCCGCTGCTCTATTATGAGCTGCTATCTCCTCCGCTGCTCTATCATGAGCTGCTATCTCCTCCGCTGCTCTATCATGAGCTGCTACCTCCTCCGCTGCTCTATCATGAGCTGCTATCTCCTCCGCTGCTGTAGGATGAGCTGTTATCACCTCCGCTGCTCTACCATGAGCTGCTAACTCCTCCGCTGGTCTATCATGAGCTGCTATCTCCTCCGCTGCTCTATCATGAGCTGCTATCTCCTCCGCTGCTCTATCATGAGCTGCTATCTCCTCCGCTGTTTTATCATGAGCTGCTATTTCCTCCGCTGCTCTACCATGAGCTACTACATCCTCCGCTCATCTATCATGAGCTGCTACCTCCTCCGCTGCTCTATCGTGAGCTGCTATCTCCTCCGCTGCTCTATTATGAGCTGCTATCTCCTCCGCTGCAGTAGAATGAGCTGTTATCACCTCCGCTGCTCTATCATGAGCTGCTATCTCCTCCGCTGCTCTATCATGAGCTGCTATCTCCTCCGCTGCTCTATCATGAGCTGCTATCTCCTCCGCTGTTTTATCATGAGCTGCTATTTCCTCCGCTGCTCTACCATGAGCTACTACATCCTCCGCTCATCTATCATGAGCTGCTACCTCCTCCGCTGCTCTATCATGAGCTGCTATCTCCTCCGCTGCTCTATTATGAGCTGCTATCTCCTCCGCTGCAGTAGAATGAGCTGTTATCACCTCCGCTGCTCTATCATGAGCTGCTATCTCTTCCGCTGCTCTACCATGGGCTGCTATCTCCTCCGCTGCTCTATCATGAGCTGCTATCTCCTCCGCTGCTCTATTATGAGCTGCTATCTCCTCCGCTGCTCTATTATGAGCTGCTATCTCCTCCGCTGCTCTATCATGAGCTGCTATCTCCTCCGCTGCTGTAAAATGAGCTGTTATGAAATTTGGGTTATGTAGAACAATCATATTATGAGTAGTGCTCTGTAGATGCGAAACTAGATTCTGTTTTCGACAATTCAGAACAAAACACTCAGAATATTCGAGTACAAGGTAGACCTATAAAGAAAAATTTTCAGTCAATAACGAGATGAATGAAAAGGGAATGAAGGACACATTTAGTGATGAAATTCAACTTCTATATAGCCTAACACCTAATAATCATGTAGACATGGTTGGGCAGAACTCGTAGCTCGAAGAACACAGTTTCGTGCAAGTTATTGAGGACCTATACACAGAGGGGAGAATTACCTAATATATTCAAAAGACCCGCCCCAGGGAGATCGGAAAGAGACAAGTAGCTTAAGCATAAGAAACTAGGACGATGAATATATTTTTGTTGAAAGTTTTTTATTGTTCTACCGAAGGAATAAGCTGTAAAAATCTATATCCCATGTTTTTGGCTAAAGCCATGCTTTGCATACTCGCTACATAAATAGCTATTCACCTCTTCTTAGAATTCTTGAAAGTCTGTAAAAGGGCCTATATAATATTTATAATTGAGTAATATGGTATCATATTTGTCAATATTAGCAAATAATGTGCTAGCAATAAATCTGTGATATGTGACTTAGTTTCAGGTGAGTGAAATTGATGGTGGAATATGTCGTTGAGATTAACCCGAATAAACAGTTCTAAAATGTATTAAAACGAACTCTTCTTAAAGTACTCATATCAAGTATTGAGAAATCTCTCCAGGGTATTGACTCGCAGAAATATATACTTCCTTAGTTTAAATCAATGATAACTGAAGATATAAAGATATCTCTGCAATATGAAGGAAAGTCAATTTACCTCGGTTATGTTGCGCGCCTAAATAAAATCAATGCATATACACTTACCTTGAACACTCATATATTGTATAGCCAATTGCGTAAAGCCAAATTTGTGCCTGCATGTAGAGGTTTCTGTAGTATCATTAATATAAGTCGTGAACAAAGTTACAAATGTTTTTTACTTACCTTGTTATAGCATAGTGCTTCAAAAATAAGTTCTAAAACGATTAAGTTACTTATGCATAAAAAATAACACAAATAAAAGCAATTAACAATATTTAATGTTAAAGAAATTATTCTTCTATCTTATAAGAATTTCTAGTAAAGCAGTTAATTTCATCACTGTCATTCCATGAACACTAGCCTCGATAAGAAAACATATTTTGGTAATCCTTGGTCGCTGAAAAGCGTTGTCCACTCCATCCCATAATATGTTGGGAGCCATGCACCAGAAAATCAAAGCCTTGCTGCACAAGTGCATACTAGGTGGCAGGACGGCTGGAAGTTCCCAATATCGCTGCACGGCACGCAATAAAATTTGTATTTCACAAATATTAACGTCTGTCTAAAACATATTGTATGTTACACATGGTAAAATGGTTTTAGTTTGCTCGTAGGATTGCTACACACGCTCTTACGGGCTCGTTTCGCGAACATAGAAAATCTCGTTTTCGCCACTTGTTTCATAAATAACTATTGTTAACTCATTTTTTCATTATCTCTAACCCTAATATACCTTCGGGCGAAATAGGGTTTAATCCAATTTTGGATATTCAATAAAAATACGGTACATGGTCTAATCTAATTTCATTAAAGCTAATTATTTGCTGATCACCATATAGACCGCCATCAAGTTTCAGCCCTTGCCTGCACCACGTGACCCAACGATTCCCTCCCCCTGAGCAGTCGATTCTGTGAACACACATTATTTCATTGCGCCATTTTAGGTTAATTTTGTGTGAACTTCTTAGCGATTTTATTTATATTTACAATACTCCAAGAAACAGATGTAATAACATGGATTCTCCAAACATTCTCATAGTCTCAAACGCAGATATCTTTGTGCTCAATATATTTGTTTGCAAGGATGTTATAAACCGAACAAGGCTTCCTTTGTTGAAGTTATTCCTTCTGGATTGCATCAGTTTACAAATAAGTGAGTCGGCTTTGGTACAGTCAGTATCGTGCTGGCTTTCTGTGCGCCAGATTGAGAGTTCGATCCCGGACCAGGTCTACTACATTTATGTATGCAGGTTGATGTTATCTTTGTTCGCTCGTATCAACATTTTCTCTACGCTAAGGACCTGATCAAACTCTTCCGCGGCCGGCGGGTTATACGAGGAACTCTGTGTACCTCTGCTGTAGACTATCAATAAATGACTTGTTAATTTAAACGTATCTACAGTACAACATGAGACGCGCTGCTAGGCCTATAACTTCATAAAAAACGTTGTGCTAAAATTACTTAAGCACTAATTCCATTAGGCAACATTCCAAAATACGGTTTGAAATAACGTTATAGGCTATAGAAGTCAGAAGTTCTTAAACCATTATCTCCTACATGGATATAACGGGCTCTTTAATATTAAATGAAGCAATATTTTTTATTAAAATTGTACGCTTTATCTTCTAATTTGGGTGTTTCACACAAGAAATACGCTTCCCAGATTACAAATTAAATTATTTAAATACCCACATCAACACAGGTGCAAACCCACACAAGAATACAGTACTCATGCCGAAGTTATAAAAGAAACCAGGACAAAAACCACAGGCTATAAATACCTGAATTGTAAGTGGTTTCGGAAGTTGAAGTCTTCGGAGATTCCATTTTATATGCTTTTGAGAAACAGTAATATCTTAGCAACATGTACATAACTTATTTTTAAAAATGTATTTCTCTATGTGGGAAAAAATTACTAAGTGCTATTGACCGGCTTGAATCTGGAAATAACAGTTGGTTCGGTATGTTTTGAACAATTCTCTGGCAGAATATCAATATTCAGATTCCTGGGATGAGAATTAAAAATAAATTCTATGTATGAACGAAAAATAAATTTCCAATGTTTTCTCTACGTATCTTCATGACCTAAGTGGTTTGACACAAATATCCCATACTTAATGACCATTTCATTAAGAGTTAATTATTCGCAACAACATCCAAAAGTTTAAGCACATTTAATTACGAATTATTTAATAAATCCTTTTCAAAGCCTTATATAATTAAGGAATCGCGCACAATGTGCATTATCTTAACCTAAGACTTAACCTACCCAGTCCTGAACCCGGGGAGGGGATCTTTCAAGATCTCAGTAAAACAATAGGCTATGTTGTCAAGATAACTGAGTCGCATTTTTTTATAAATTCTTTCGAATACGTATATTACCATAAAATAGGCACTAATTTGGGCATTATTCCGAAACAGGTCAACCGATTTTATCCCATATCAATAGAAGTCTTCCTATGGACATTATAAATGTGTATACCAAGTTTCATAAAAATCCGGTAAAGCGTATTTGAGTTACCGCGTCTTTAAAATAGACACTAAATTGGGTTTTACTCCGGTACCGGTCTACCGATTTTGTCCAATATCAGTAGACGTCTTTCCATGTACATTATAAATGGGCGTACAAAGTTTCAGGAAAATTCAATAAAGCATATTGGAGTTATCGCGACTTCTCATATATTAACATAAAAGGCACGAAATTGGGCATTATTCCGGTACTGGCCAACCGATTTGGTCGAATATCAATAGACGTCTTCCCATGGACATTATAAATGCGTATACGAAGTTTCATAAAAATCCGATAAAGCGCATTTGAGTTATTGCGCCTTTAAAATAGACACTAAACTGGGTTTTACTCCGGTACCGTAAACAGATTAGGTTCAAATACAATAGGGAACTTTTCATGGATGTCATAAATTCGTATACCAAGTTTCATGGAAATCCGATATAGCGTACTTGAGTTATGGCGCCTTTCTATTAGAAAAGCGCCATAATCTATAAAAATAGGCACTAAATTGGGCATTACTCCGGTACCGGTGAACCGATTTGGTTCAATATCAATAGGGTTCTTCCCATGGACATTATAAATGTGTTTTCCAAGTTTCATGAAATTCCGAAAAAGCGTATCTGAGTTATGGTGCGTACAGACGCACGGACGGACAGACGGACAGACAGACAGACAGACAGACGGACAGACATTTTTTCGTCCCCCACACAATCTCATAAAGTACCATACTGGCACTTAATAAAAGCACACGAACTGGCTTGCGCCGAATTGAAATTGTGTTTTTAATCAATATACATTTATATTATTTCAATTTCCAAACATTTATAAGTGATAAAATAATGTGTTTTATTGTGTTCAACTGGCAGCGTGTGACGTATTAATCACGGCACGTTGATGCCTTACGTGTCCAGTAACGAGCTGACGATTTTATCATAGGAAATCTCACGAGAATTGACGAGTTTATCGATAGATTCGCGACTGCCCAGCTATATACTATACTGTGCTATACAATATATAGGGCCTTCATGAATTCAGGATATATTCCTATAAGATTATTCAGATATTAGAACATCTTCAATATAACAAAGATCCTTTAAATAGGACACTAATTCCATTATTCAATTGCCATCCAATTTTTTGTCTAAAAGTTGTAATTTAAAAATATTCTTTGAGATATAACTGAAAAATTTGTCAATTACTATTTACATCATCCAGGTTATGTAATGTCAGTGCGTCTTAAATGATTAAGGTTATGAACACATTATTATTACGGAGTTATTATTGTTTTTATTATTGTTGTTATTCCTATTGTCTTATCTTTATTATTTCAACGTGTACATACATTTTAAAATTCATATCTCGTTCCGTCTATGTAAGTTAAGTTTGTCAATATTCCTCTAGCTTTTCTAGCACATCAAATATGATCCGACGTTTCTATTTCCTGCAAGACTTGTATGTTTTACAAGAGAAATCAAAGATAAAATATGAAAGCTAGCAGTGTAGTTTCGCTGGAAGCCAGTTTGCTAAATGAAACCCAGCACAGGTAGAAGCTATTTGGAACTTCGCAAACAATACCGAAGACATGGCTTATTCATTCCTTGCACAATTTCTCTGTCTTCATTTCGCCAAGTTCTTCCTTTTTGTGTTCCTCTTGCCAGGAAATTGTTTTCCTTCAATTTTAAGGTCAAAAGGATAAAGAAAAACGAAACAACTAAAATATTCCACAGGTCGCTTTGAAACGTGACTTCAAGTTCAGCTGTTCAAGTTGTAAAACTCCATGTAATAAAGCAAACGGTGAAACTTTCTTGTCAGGCATTCAATATTATTAATGAAATAACTTTTTTGCATACATGTTCAGCATGAAATATGGATGTTTAAGAATGCGGTTTATATTTTTCATTGAGGTAACGATGATTACAACTTTATGAGTACAACTTAATTTATATAAAACTAGCTTAAAAGACCCGGCGTCGCCCGGGATTTGTATTTTGTAATTGGAAATTAACTTATGAAGGATTTTCAATTTTAAATTCTAGGTCCTTATATAGGCATTTATAATTTGAAATAGGAAGAACGACTTATTACACTCAAACTATTCCCTCAGAAAACTCTTGATATAGATTTTTATGGCTCATAGAGGATCTAGAATTTTGCATCCCATCGCTTGTATAGTGCACAGCAAGCCTGGTAGAGGTTTAAATAAGAAGAAACAGAAATTCCTGTAACATAAAATTGTAATATCGAGGCGGGAAATTTCCCACTCTTATGTTACCATAAAACCGTTTTGGGGATGAAATTAAACAGAAAGCATTATCACTTTCATACTTTTCCCTCCAAAAACCTGCGATATAATAATATACACATTACCATACCTCTTTTGTTTTCTCTATGTCCAGGGTAGAGAAAGTTATGTGATTCCATTATTTTAGTGGATTTCATTCTGTAATATTTATTTATAACATGAATTATTTTGATAACTTCTCTTATTTGTCAAAAGTGCATTTCATTTGTTTTTTCCAAGCCCATCTGATACCATTTGGCAACAATATATTCTGTGATTTGGAATTGATAATTCTATGTAAAAAGGGATTAAGTATTTTCAAAAACATTTAATTTTTGGCATTTAGAATCAGAATTTTTCAAAATCCTTTCTTAGTGAGCATCTACATTATGAAACGAAGGTACTATCAAAATTCCAAGTCTCTACCTGTTATAGTTTAGGCTGTACGTTGATTCCTGTCAGTCAGCCAGTCATTCAGTCAGTCAGTCAGGACAAAGCCTTTTATATATATAGAGATATAGAGATCTCTGAAATTCAGAAGAACTCTGGTTTTCTAAGACTCGATTAACGGTGCGTTGTATTTCCGAGGTATAGGCTTACAATAATTTGTATTACATGTTTATATAGTAATTGACTCTTTGCATTAATAATAATTATAATAATAATAATATATTATTTAACCCGGAGAAAGTTAAGACCGTAAGGGCTTTTCTTCCACTTGGATGCGTTAAGTGACTAAGGGACCAGGGACTAATAGTACATTAGTTGTTACAATATAACATAATAAATAACACAAAATACATTAAAAGAACACAACATAACATATTAAATGATTTAAGAAACATTAAATGACACACTAAATAATATGAAAGAATTTTAAGATACATTAAATGACATGAAAGAAATTAATTGTTACAAATACAATTTAGTTATACAAAAGCATTAAGTGATAGAAACTGAATTAACATAGGACATGAAAAAGATACACTATTAAGTACTATGTATCTGTGCTGTTAACTGCGATCTGAAGGTTGACAGTGACCGTTGTCACCTTATTAATAATACGTGCATTGTGGTGCAAAAACATACCACTGTAAGAGAAAATGTTTAAAACTGTTTTTCACGAAAGTTTATCACGATAGTCATGTTTATCACCGACCCTTCGGAATTTTCGGCAACTTTTCCGGCGGGCCGGGCTTTATGGGACCGACTTTCTTGTTGTACCATTCACTCTATTTACTGATTTTAGGAGAAAATAGGTCCCTTGTATTTTATATAGACATGAAGACCACATGGAGTAAAGAAAAATATGTTGAAGTATGCAATAATAAAGAAAGTGTAGGCATTGCTTAGTGGAGATTAGGGTTATGGAAACTGAAAGGCAGAAGAGGTACCGTTGGAAAAGATATTTGCCTCTTGTGTAATCAGAGTGAGTATGTCAAACATATTTTGGTTGATTGTAAGACAACTAAGTTTGGAAGATATTTTCTTGAATCACAAAACAGTAATATACAGTAACAAAAACATACCACTGTAAGAGAAAATGTTTAAAACTGTTTTTCACGAAAGTTTATCACGATAGTCATGTTTATCACCGACCCTTCGGAATTTTCGGCAACTTTTCCGGCGGGCCGGGCTTTATGGGACCGACTTTCTTGTTGTACCATTCACTCTATTTACTGATTTTAGGAGAAAATAGGTCCCTTGTATTTTATATAGACATGAAGACCACATGGAGTAAATAAAAATATGTTGAAGTAGGCAATAATAAAGAAAGTGTAGGCATTGCTTAGTGGAGATTAGGGTTATGGAAACTGAAAGGCAGAAGAGGTACCGTTGGAAAAGATATTTGCCTCTTGTGTAATCAGAGTGAGTATGTCAAACATATTTTGGTTGATTGTAAGACAACTAAGTTTGGAAGATATTTTCTTGAATCACAAAACAGTAATATTAATGAAGGTATAGTTCATATTAAAGTAATTATTATACATAACGCTGAAATCCTCAGGGAAGTAGGAAATTATCTCTCCAGAGTTAAAACAATATGGGAGGAGTCCGTCAATAATGCCTATAATGGGAATTAGTTATTTGTTGAATTTTGTATTCTATTTTTTTTAGATGTACAAAAATCCTCGTAAATAGCCTATGCTATATCAGGGATGTGAGTACTAATCCTTGTAAAATTACGCTTAACAATAAATATTATTCTTGTTATATTATTATGTGATATCAGTTATTTATTTATAATATTGTACAGTATAATGCTATTTAAATTTGAGGTGAAGAATTCATTCAAAATGTGTCACATATTTTTCTTTTTTTTTCACCTATGAATTAGGGGACGGTAATTATGAGTCTAAAACACTTTTTACACAGTCGAAGGTAAAAGAAGAAGCTTTAACGGTGGACGATATTAATTAAAAGGAGTGACTTATGCCACTGAGTGTTATAAAATTATAACACTCCAAGAAGACAAACTCTGATTGCTTCGCATAGAAAGTACTCTTTTAGTCAAGAATAATTGCATATGATTGTTAAATAGACTAAATCTAATATATTGAAAATGTTAAAATTGATTACGCTCTTTTAAAGTTAAATTTCTGACTGTGGTTGCAACAATATCTTACTTGTTGGCAGAAAAACGTTGTCCATCCCATCCCTTACATTGGCAAACATGTACGAGGAACTCAATATCCTCTGTCTGCGCAAGTGCATACTAGATGGCAGGAGAGGTCATTAACAGCTGTAAGGCTCCCAAAATGGCTGCAGGGTACGTTTTTAAAATTTTTATTTCACAAACATTGATGCCTGTCTAAAAAAATAGTCTATGATACACATGGTAAAATGATTTTATTTTGCTCCTAGGAACAAACCTACCCGTAAAATAAAATATGCTTTTTACAACTTGTTTCCTAAAGAACTATTTTATCATATATTGCTTCTGACTTGACTAAATCTAAAGGTATGAGCAAAATAGTTAGTTATTTACACTTAAAAACCTTCGCTACTAGCTGAATTATTATTCTATTGTAGGAATTGTTAATTTACAGGTTATTCCTGATAATTATTATAAATAATTTTGATTATTGTATTTTAAAATATTCTTTCAACCGCAACCCTAAAATAATATTGGTTATAATAGGGCTTCTTAAATAAATAAATAAATACAAGTCGCATTATAGTCTAGCCTATTCTAGTCTAGTTAGTCTAGTCTAGTCTAGTCTAGTCTAGTCCCAACTGTATTGTTCGGACGTCTACCGGTAATATTTCAAACATACGAGTACTCATTACATTGTCCGCGATAGTGTTTCAGTAAGTAGACTATTTCAAGATTTATTCTTATCTTGAAAGGGTGCTTCATAATCGAATAAGAACACTTCTTTGTGACAGTTGTAGCTCTGTTGTCTGAAAGCAAACAAATTTAACTTGTCTAATATTAAGTGAACTTCCATCCACGTTTTTGTTTTACAAGAGAAATAACGAACGGAAAGTTGAGAGAAGAGCAAAACAGCATTGTGTATGTCATCTTAAGGAACTGATTAGTTAGTTTGCTTTCTTATTTGTTTTATTTTCTTTATACTGAGGGTCTTTCCTCTTTTAGAGGAAACTTTCTCTCCCCCTTAGTTTCGTTGTAAAATAACAAAGAAGTAGCTGGTGATGGGCGTTAAATAAAACATGGATGGAGTCTGCACGAAGGATGGTTTCAGACATAAAATTGGGGTAACTTTTTTATTGTGTAATTTTTAAGACTTTTTCTATAAAAAGAAAATGTCTTTCTTTCGACTGTCAAGTTACTTTTGCATTTCCTTTTTATTTTCGTCTCTTCCTTTCAGAGCTGTGAAGTAAATCACTGTTTCTCTGAAGAATGTTCAAAATGTTCGATGTTCTTAGGTAAAACCTGAAATAAAAGAATTGAACAACAATGAAGAAGTAGTCAAGTGTTTACTGAAAAATACACCTCAAAACTCATCTCACGCAATACAATATACACATGTTGACTTTAGATCTATGAAATTTACTCTATTTTGCTCCAAAATATTCATCTTCATATTTGAAGATAAATAGATAATTCATCGGATACAGACACAAGAAAACGTATACATAGAAATTAAGTTCGTTTTGAATATCATTTATATATGCTGCGAAGAATGAGGGAAAATCTTTAAATTCTAACGGTAATTTATATACATAACATAATATATTCAATATGTTCCACCTAGTTTCCCAAATATTCTGGTTTGAATGATAAAGTACGGTAGACTTAAATCAACAAACATAATAACATTGGCGCAATTGCTTCTTGACATTGAATGCAGGCTACTTAAATTATAATAATACAAAATAGTTTAATTCAATTGTAACCATTATCCTAGTCACACGATCAAATTATTACATTATTATTATTATTATTATTATTATTATTATTATTTTTAGCCATTGAGTATAAAACAGTAGGCAATGTCATTCCACTGATACAATACGAAAGATTATCTCTAACGATTACATCATACAATATTGATTCTCAAGCGCAACCGACATACCTTACATACAGTTCATCTAAAGTCATTGCACTTCATTCTATTCACATTGTTTACATCAAACATCACTACATTCAATTTATATCCTTCTTAAATTAAGTTCAAATTACAATTTAAGAAGTCATCTATTCTATAGACTGGGTTTAATGTAAGCCAGCCCTTTAGTTTATTCTTAAAACAGTTAAAAGGCAAGTTAACAGTGTTTTCAGGCAGAGCATTGAATAGTTTAAAACCCACATATTCAAAATTTACCTCTGTCTTTGATAGTCTATGTTGTGGAAGATCAATTTGATGTGAGTTCCGAGTCATATGGGAGTGAATACTGGCTCTAGATGTTTCGCTATTATACTTCATCTTTACGTGTATAAGCAATTCCAGAATGTACAGGTTAACAACTGTCATAATCTTTAGCTGTTTGAATAGAGGCCTACATGGTGCATTAATATCAGAGTTTGATAAAACTCTTATAATTCTTTTCTGAAGTTTTAGGATTTTTTCTGTCTGGTTGCTATTACCCCATAAAATAATTCCATATTTTATAATACTGTGAAAGTATGAAAAGTAAGACATTCTTATGTACTGGTCAGGTAGTATGAATTTGAGGTTACTCAGTAGAAAAATAACTCTACTGAGTCGTTTACTTAGATTGACAATATGATGATCCCAGGATAAAGTACTGTCAAGATCTATACCTAGTAGTTTCACACTGCTGGAGCTAGCCGCACATTTATTTAGACTAAATGTAATGTTCTGAGTTTTGTCAGAATTTAAAAACAGGTTATTTGCAGCAAACCACTCTTTGGATTGTTTAATGGAATCTTCTATTAGGTTTCCCAGCTCTATCAAAGTGCTATTTTTGTTGAGCAAACAAGTATCATCTGCAAAAATTATCGATTTACACGCTACATTACAAGAAAGATCATTTATGCATATCAAAAATAATGGCTGACCCAAAACGGATCCCTGTGGAACTCCAAATTCTACCACTTTGATGTCAGAAATGTGGTCTTCTACCTGAACTACCTGCCTGCGATCAGTTAAGTACGATACCAGGACATCTAATTCATTCTCCCTTATTCCGTAATATTTCAATTTTGTTATTAAATTGTCATGGCTTACTGTATCAAACGCTTTGCTGAGATCGCAGAGAACAGCTCTTGTATGTTCTTTGTTTTCAAAAGCATTTAAAACATATTTTACTAGTTCACTCACTGCACCAGTAGTGGAATGATCCGAACGGAAACCATGTTGTGCTTCTGTAAACAGGCTATTGTCTTCAAAATAGCCCATTAGTTGGTCTTTGATCAAAGTCTCAAATATTTTACTAAATATAGGTATCACTGATATTGGGCGATAATTGCTGGGTAAATCTTTGTCACCTTTCTTATAGATAGGTGTGACTTTCGCAATTTTAAGACTGTCTGGATATATCCCTTGCTGCATACATGTGTTAATACACTAGGTTATAGTTTCAAGTATGCTACCAATGATTTCTTTCATAAATGAGTTAGACAGGCCATAGTAATCACAGCTATGAGATGTTTTCATTTTTTGTACCACCTTACGTACTTTTGAGCTGGTTACTGGCTGCCATTTGAACTGAGAGTTTGCTTGATGATTGTTGTACAATAGTTCTTCCACGCCGACGTTGGTTTTCTGTATGCCTTTCATTATAGTTCCAGGAGCATCTATGAAATAGTTATTAAAAGTGTTCGGCTGAATACACATGTCTTGTTTACTATTACCTGCCCCTATATTGGTCTTAATTAAAGACCATGCTGCCTTTGTTTTATTTGTGGAATTCTGAATATACCGTACATTTGCTTCCTTTTTTGCATCAGTTAGAGCCCTTTTGTATCGTATTTGACTATTCTTGTACGAAGTCTTATCTGCCTCAGCTTGAGTGCATTTGTATTTTGTTAGGTATCCCATCATATTAGCCTTCATTGTTTTTAGATTATTATTATACCATGTGACAGCTTTAGATGTCTTACCCCATTCTGATCTCTTAAGAGATCTAATTGGAAAGAACTTATTAAACATATCATAGAACCAGTCTAAAAAACAATCAAACGGATTGTTATAAAAGTTTTGATGTTTGTCATAATTTGTAAAAAATATTGAATTCCAGTTCATATTATTCAGCACTGATAAAAACACTAGCACACCATAACTGTTAAAAATTCGTTTTTGTATATACTTTAAGGAAGGATCATTGTTTTTACATAGGCCTACCTCCACTTTTGTCTCTATAAATACACCCATATGATCAGATAAGCCCGGCTCAATGACATCTGCGACGTATGTGTTGATAGTTAGGTTAGTCATAATATTATCAATACAGTTCAAATTTCTTGTTGGTTTATCTATAGTGCAATAATATCCATAACTTCTTAACAGGTTTTTGAGGTCTAATACCGTGTTATCTGTTTTTAGAACATTAATATTTATGTCCCCACATATTATCGATCTGATATGAGCATATTGGTTCGTTATTTTCTTCAGAAGATAATCAAGATTATTTAGGAAAATATTGAGGTCACTATTGGGAGATCAAGCTGTAAAACTTTTCAAGTCAAACCAATACAATTTTAGGTTAAAATCTGATTTTACTGGGCCTATTGCTACGTTGGCTCGAAAGGTATTTTTGAAAACGTATTTGACATTTAAAACTGTTAAAATTGTATACATTGAATTAAAAGACTTCACAGCAAATTGTTTTACTAGGCCTATTTAGAATTTAAAACGTATATACGCCGAATTGGCTCACACTATAAAATTTGGCGTATCTGAGAATGTATTCTTTTGATTAAAAATAAATAAAAAATAATATGAATAAAAAATAATATAAATAAAAATAAAATAAATAAAAAATAAACAGAAAATCTATTTAAACTATTTAATATTTTCTTAATTCTCTTTAATATTTAAGAATTTTTTAATAAATATCTACTATATGTCACTAAATATTAAAGTTATGTGTAAAGGTTTACGTAATTTTTGCCGTAGACTAATTAATACAGAAACTATACAGTAAAATCTTTAATATAATCTTTTCATTGTTTCCAAAGCGTATTTTTGTGCCATTTCTCAGTTTGCACATAGGATGTTTATTCCTAGAACTACAATACATTACATTTGGTTGTCGTAAGACAACCGTTTCTTCAACCGCTTTGTACACTGCAAGCAGAAAGAGAAAAGCAAAAAGAGAGATAAAGAAACACATTCCCTTTTTTAAATGGTTGCATCAATTGTCCTTCAAACTTTGTTAGTGCTTAATTATAGTCTTACTTCTTCAACTCTTGTATAAGAAAGTTTATTCAGCATTAGAAGAGATAGGATAGAGAGAACATAACAAAGAACAATAACAACAATGAAGAGGACGATAATAATAACGTGATTATTACTCACAAATCGAAGTTCAGAATCGGAAACAACATATGAATACTCTAAAAATCAGTAAACGTTCTCAGATTCTCTTGGTCGGTGTAAGTTAGAGAATGCCAAGGGAAGAAGAGAATCGTAAATAGATAATAATAATAATAATAATAATAATCTTTATTGTTCATTGAGGTTCTACATAGTAGAGTTCCTATTGAACATTGTCATAAATTTCCAAACAAAATGCTTCGCTTCAGGGAAGTTACAAATAGTTGTTTGGAGAGATTAAGTTCAAGTCGATCCCTTGTTCTAACAAGAAGTTTATCTATTAAAAACTATTAACAGGGTTAAAAATAAAAAAATAAATATTATTGTTGAAGTATGAAGTTATTTGGATTAAATTCATTCAAGGAATAATATGCATTAGTTACTAGTACATGTCGTATAGTTCTACAGAATTTGATTTCGGACAAATTCTTCACCTCATGGGGAAGCTTATTGAATATTTTGATTCCCATAGCAATGTGTAAAGTGTCAACACAGATTGATTTCTGTTTAATTGTTGTTGTCTTTTCACTTCTTGTTGGGTTTTATTAACTGTCACTCTCCATGTTTACTGCTCAATTCGCTATTAGCTATGCTGAGCCCGTCTCTTGTCGCTTTTGATATGTCATTCCCAGCACGATGGAGGCAGGCAAAACCAATTGATTTACATATCCATCCGCGAAGAAAAGAACGCGGCTTCTACTAGCTGTCATCATATTCGCAACCTGTTCCTTTAAAGTCATCTTAGAATTTGGAACATTAGTCTATTTCGAACGAATGTGCCCTAGTTTTAAAACTTCTTTGTTAAAGAGCAAGGAAGAAAATCTTGTAAGGAGTTATAAAATTGAACTATTCCGAAACTTGAACGGAATATTGAAGTTTATCATCTCAGTGATTTTGTGAGGGAGTGGAAACTCCTATAAAGTTCCAGTCCAAGGACTGTTCTTACTTAGTAAGCAGCTATTATACCAAGAATCTTCTGGGTAACTACCAATCCTTTCCCTTTGATTAAGTTTCATGCTTTTGGACAGATTGCCAAGTTGTACAGTGAAGTGCACATAAACGTTCCAATGCTTCTGGTTTCTTCTAGTGTTTTTCTTTATTTAAAGTTGGCATTAATAACCATATTATCTGTGTTCCATACCAGCTCTGGGTGAGACAATCTCTTATTGGTTTGAATTCAAGTCCGAACACATGCTTAGCATATGAAAAACGATCAGGTTTAGATGAGCGGTGAAATGGGGGTGGAGTGTGGAAACATTTTTTTTGTGCGTCTAATAGGCGTGCGATGCGACGAATGTCATCACCAACTCCTGAATGAGTCCGACTCGCATTGGTTTGATGTGAAAAGTCTGGAGTTCAAACATTGACTTATGAACACAGATTGGATTCAAGTTCAGGGGCAAAGGAGTGAGGGGAACAATGCAAACATTCAGTGGACGGTTGGCCTCAGCTTCATATCCGCCAACGCGAAATAAATATTTGGCCTGGGGTGTGGAGCGGGCCTGGCCGAGCCGGTTGTGTATTCCCTTGCCAACATAAATCACTGCGCATTTTATCGGTAAGATTCCGTGCTCTCGACTGTACCTCTATGAATCCTTGACTAAGGACAGCCACTCTTCGGGTTATTCTCTCTTCGCAGGTAAACTTTCCACAATTATGCTACAAGAAATATTCATATCAGTATTTAATAATATCGTTAGCTGATCGATTTATTTCGTTTTATTCTAAATTGCTTTAACAAGGGAACCTCTAACATGTACAGTGTTTCAATATTCGATTAATTTCATTTCCAAGTTGCATGACTTACACATGTTTATCATATGAAATTTCTAACAGTTTTGTAAGTGGTAACAATAAAATAAAACAATTTCCTTTTTCACGAAAAGTAACGAAGAATACATTAGAACCATGTTAAATTTTCATTCCGACATATGGACGGGTTTCTAAAAGTGCAGTTCTCTTTTAAAACTGAAAACACTTTGGTTGGCATTGCTTTCTTTATGTTTGTTGCGATCAGAGAATTTAGTACAAGAGTGAACACAATAGATGGGGTCACAATCTAAAAATCGACATTTTACACCGTGACAGCTGTTTTCTACTGTTCCGCGGAAATCGTAGGCCTATTTACTATCTTATGGTCGGGTTTCTCTGTCGCGGTTACAAAATATATTTTTTTCCATAGCCCGAAAGGTATAGCAGGATTTTATAATTATACGTATTCTTTAATTTTTCGCAAAAAAAAAATGGAGGTTTAGTTTATTCCAATACTCAGCGTTACACTTCATTTGTTGAGTAATATCCTTTCACGGAAAGTTCAGTGCTTCTGAAGTATCATACCGCAAGATCAGAGAAGAAGTTGGATTTGTGTGAGGCAAAATAAATTGTTTGGGAAATGAGTTTCTTTTCCCTGTCAAGACAGTAGACAGTGCTATATCGCAGAGCGGTGTCGAAGTGGGGAGTATGAGAACATCTCTTTTGTTCTCCTGCACGTTGAATTGTGACAGTGGGATATCTACTCATCCATTACACCTCGTACTCCATTGTGACACCAGAGAATGAGGTCATTCTATAAATAACATTCATTGCCCAACTCGCAATTCTTTCATCGCATTTGCCAAATGTAACTGATACTAAACCTCACGCAAAAGTTAAAGGAAAATGAGCCAATCAGAAGAGCTGTCACTTTTACACCGCTCAGTATTTTGCAGTTTGAGATGATGCGAACCATAATACGACCTTATGCCTTTAAATATTGTTCCAGGGTTAGTATTTGTATATTGTTACCACCCTTTCTTAGTAGTAGTGGCGTACCAAGGGGGGTGCGAACGGGGCGGCCGCACCGGGCGTCGTAAAGAAGGGGGCGCCAAAATTGAAAAAAAGTATTTTTTTAGTTTAAGAAAAAATAATTTCTTCAGGAAAAATATAAGGTTTTATTTGTTAGATTTTCTTTATTACTTTTTTAATTACTGCAGTAATATTATTTAGAAGTGAAATAAATGTTTTGTTTTAAACTATTTATAGACAATACGAAATAGGTCGTGGCGCAGAGCACACAGGAAAAGTTTACGGTGTACGGGCGAAAGAAAGACTAAGAAATTTAGCAATTTTATCAATTGAACGTGATGTAGCTGCTACTATAGACTTCAACTCTATTATAAATAAGTTTTTCATCAATCAAGGCTAGGAATGCACATTTTAAAAATTTTGTTATGACTCTGAAACTTCTTTTCTCTTTATTTTTACTTTTTCAAACAAAGTAATCTTATAATACTTACAGTTTTATTTCATTCATATTTTTCTCTTTATAATGTGTTGAATTAACATAGCCTACTACTTATTAAAAATAAATAATTGTGAACATTAAACTGTGCTTAAGTTAAACTCATTGAACCTTGAACCTTTTAGTGTTAGGGGCGACTACCATCTAATTAACCCCGGGCGCCAAGTAGCCTTCGTACGCCACTGCTTAGTAGTACCGGTAAGTCAGATTATTAAAGCGTGTCTCTTACATTTCCACATTCATGATAGCCTTTCAGGGTATTCATATCATACGAGTACTATTACATAATATTACAAACGCTTAAGTCTTAAATACTCAAACGTGTAACAGGCCAAGTCAAATAGATAATCAGGTTAAAATATAATTGAGACATAAAATTTAAAAAATGGACAGAGTTGAGGTTACATTTGATTAATTCGTTTATACTGTAATAAGGGTTATTAAGCAGCCATGTCTGTAATTTCATTTTAAAAGCTGTTACTTGAAGTTCTCTTAATTCATTCGGCAACTTATTATATAGCATGAGTCCAAATACATTAAAGTTCTTGTTTGTCTTTGCCATTCTACGTAAAGGAGCATCCAGATTGTCCTTACATATAGTATTGTGATCATATTTTATAGGATTCTACATTTTTTCTAATGTACATTATTCGTTCATTAAATATATATATATAGATTTTCACGTTCATTATTCGATATTTTATAAGCAAAGGTTTGGCACTTTCCCTTACAATGGATTTATTGATTAACATTAATACGTATTTTTATTGAAATTTACTTTGTTACAATTATCTCACAATATAATACCATACCTTGTAACCTTCAGATTATCTTTTTAGTATTTAGAGACATAAAAATTTTTTTTTCGTGTTCTGTCAGTAATTTAGAGGTCATGTTCTAAACCAGGCATTTCCTATCTTTTTTTTTGTAGTAATTTAGTAATTCATCCAAAATGTATATTCCCAATGTGATATAAACTTTAGAGAGTTACTATTTTTATAGGCTACAGATCTAATAGTAATTATTTTTTTTTATTCTTGTATTTTGTAATTGTAATATTGTTTAGACTGGTAGAGCGGAAGAGAAGGCCAGAATAAATAAATAGATAAATAAATAACTTGATGTAAGAATTTTTTACATCTAATAGCTATATTAATATATTATTCTTATTTTTTCTAGTAACTTATTGAAATCAATCAATAATTATAGTTTTTAATGATAGCAAGAGGCAATATTATCAACGATAATAACATGATAGTTTGCTAGTCAATTTATTTAGGGAAAATCGTTTGCTCGAGTTGTATTTAATAGGACTATTTCATGAATAGTAGGAAATAAATAATTAATTAAAACAACAAATTTAATAAATGCACTGGATTACCTGCATATTTACTTACAATGTCCTCCATGACTTTGATTCAAAGTTACTCTATCGTCTTGTTTAGGCTTGATCAGTTGAATTACGTCAACCGCAAAAAAACAAGTTTCAATACATAACGAAGAGAAACAGATGCTACGAAGAGATAAAATTAGAGAATGTCAACCCTAATTGGCTGAAATTTTAAATTTAATTACTCTTGATTTTGAATGATGCCACATGAATGAAAAAGTAATTATTATCTTCCTATAACCTAATTATCCATTTAAGTCACTTACTTGTCTGTTAAAAAAATAAGAATTGGTTAAGGCGGTGCACTACAAACCGGAAGTTAGCGGGTTCAAACCCTGGAGAAGTAATTGGAACTCATTACTTTGTCTAAACTTCTGGTGGCGCTGTTACACGTGGATTGTATAGGTTAATAGGGTGTAAATTGAAAAATATAATCATCAATAATTATTTCTTAACGCAGTCATCATCAGTACGTAACTCTAAGAAAGATGAGTTTAACTGCCTCACTCCCGTTAGCGTCTACCACAAGGAAAGCTGAGCAGCAGGCCGGTTTGTAAACTCAGTGGCGGTTCCTGTAACTAGACGGGAGTAATTTTGCGATACAAATTGATTTGAACAGTACCCTATAGGACTTAACCTCACCCGCTGATGCACTGAGGGAGGATGTGAATGACGTCAAAATTTCCCCCTTTGCTTCTCTTTCCGTTGCTCCCATGACGCGTATGTAAATGAGCATGTAAGCTCCAAACCGGACTGCTCAGTACTTGACGATAGCTAACGAGAATGAGAACGAGAAGCAATCCTGTGTATAAGTAGGCTGAAGCTAATGCTGTAGACAGTATAACTTTCATATTCTGGAAGTCTAAAAATATTTGAGCCTCAACATCCTGCAACAGGGAACCTGTACAGGGAACACTTTACCTTATTTTATTTTGACAAATAGTACAACATATTTTATCGTCATATTGTTTTTGAAAGTTCACTAATTAGTAGAAATCTCTCTCTACTCCAGTTGTGTTAGGAGAACTCTTTTCTTTTAAAATAAGAATAAAAATACGATTTGTTCCCTTTCTTTAGATATTTCAGGTAAAAGGTATTCACATAAGACTTCCAACATTACTGCATAAAATAAAGCAGAAAGTTGGTATAAAATATATATATATAGGCATTTTCTCTTTTACACCAAGTTTCTCATGTTGATGAAAAGTGTTAAACAAAGAATGAAACATTCCTCGAATTCCTCAGCAGCAAAGAGAGATTCCTGAGCTGAAACTTAAAAAAGAGGGAAGAAGCTTAAACATTGTTACTTCTAATAATTAAAATATAACAATAATTAATTTAAAGGGCGAGAGAAGCTTCACTCGGGTTATTTAAATAATTTAGAACATTCTCTGACAGTTTCCATGGAGAATATGACATAACCTTAAATTGACTCTCAAGGAAAACTTGAAAAGTTTATTCCCCTCGTCCTTTTTCTTTTCTCTCCCGGTGGGAGCTTCTTACTTTTCACCTCCTCGACTCGGTAATAATACGGAGAAAGCAGCCAAACAGTTTCCCAGCCACTTCTTTGTGCTTGCAATTCTACTCTCCCACACTCTCTGAGTTACACAAGTCAAGCATCTGACAACTCCCGCCTCCCATTTTAAGTCCTTCATTCTCCTCTTCAAATTGGCCGGTTTCTGCTGCAGATAATGGCAGAAATCACCTTAATCGCACATCTCTTGCTGGCATTGATTCCTGTTGGGTTGCAGTCAACTGAGATCCCATCGATCGATACTTCAATTGGAGCCTAAAATGTAGTAGAAGGAAACTACGTTTCTGCATCTCAGAGTCTTGTTTGGTGCAAAATGGTGAGAAGCTATACAGGTTATCTTCTGCAACCATGAAAATCGGTTTTTGTTCACCCATATCGAGCAGGGATCTATCTTGAAACTTTGAGAGCAAATATAGTAAATACTAGCATGTGCCCGCGGCTTCGCCCGCGATAAAAAAAGAGCATAAAGTTAGAGCATAATAGTTAAATCATTAGGCCTATATTCATTAACACCTAAATCACGTGGACTACATGTCACGATTAGATAGCGTCGCCTGGTAAAAGCGATCTCAGATTCGAGGTCCATGGCCCAGAAAACCCCTGTATAGTGAGTTTCGTCCAAATCGAACAATGTTTAACCATATTTAGGTCTATGTTGATTATCCCTCTTCCGTGTAGGTTTAAAATTTCATATGTCTACGGGCCTTGACATTATAAACAAATGAATCGACCAGCGTGGGCTTACAACATTCAAGCGATCGCGATGCTTTTATTACCACGGTATGACTAAAATAGCCAAAGCCAACTGCAATTGATTTGACATTGAAATGTATTACTGAAATCTGATGCTTCGACAGCGCTAAAATCACGTTTTCTGCCAGTTTTTCACTCACAACTCGCGAACGAAAGCTAAAATTTAAAATCCGGCTTCGATGCGCATTCGCCCACCTTTCAGCCCACCCATGTTTAAAATTTCAGATCTCTGCGTTCACTAGATTTCGCTGGGCATCGTGGACAGACAGACAAACACGTCCTTTTATTTTTTTAAGATAGCATATGCCTGCGGCTTCGCCCGCGATAATTATTTCAAAAATTAAAAATTAAGAGCATAATAGTTAAATCATTATATTTATTAACACCTAAATCATGTGGACTACATATCACGATTCGATAGCGTCCCCTGGTAAAAGCGACCTCAGATTCGAGTTCCTGGGCCCAGAAAATCCCTGTATAGTGAGTTTCGTCCAAATCGAACAACGTTTGACCATATTTAGGCTAATATTGATTATCCCTATAATAATAATAATAATAATAATAATAATAATAATAATAATAATAATCCTCTTCGGTGTAGGTTGAAAATTTCATATTATGTTTGCGTGCCTTGACATTAAAAACAAATGAATCGACCAGCGTGAGCTACAACATTCAAGAGATCGCGATGCTTTTATGTCGAAGGAATGACAAAAATAGCCAAAGCCTAGTGTAATTGATTTGTATTACTGAAAACTCATGCTTCGAAAACGCAATAAATACACGTTTTCTGCCCGTTTTTCACTCATAACTCACGAACGAAAGCGAAAATTCCGGCTTCGAGATGCACATTCCGACCCTTTAGTCCGCCTATGTATAAAATTTCAGATCTCTGCGTTGAGTAGATTTCGCTGGGCATCGCGGACAGACAGACAGACAGACAGAGGACAGACACTTCCTTTTATTAATATAGAAGAATAGGCATGTACTGGAATTAGATTTAAGTTGCGTAGTTCTCATGTTTGTTTTCTATTTCTGATGAAAATTGGATGACATCGAAGAATAATCATTTTTAATAAATGATATTTGTTTTAAGCTTCAAGCTGTCTTTTTTTCATATTCGTTAAAATAAATTAATTTTCTTATTACAGAAAAGAATATATTTTGTATTTTTAATCACGATTTAACATCAATTATTAATTAATTAGTTTCATTTTCCTGTGGTATATCTAAGAAGAAAGAAGCAAGTGTACCTTTTCTAAAACTTCTACTAACCTAACTAGGAAGAATAACTATATATATTACAATTATTTGATTGACATTATCAGAATTGATTTTTATAATAGTGATAGCTACGCCATACACAAGAAGAAGGGAGCAAAAGGCAAACTGTATAAAATACATACATCTGTGACAAAACTTATATATCAATAAGTCATCTTCTGATTTGTGACAATATTTGAATGTTTTAATTCAAATATGCTTATATTTTAATCCAGTTTATTTTAATCCAATAAGTGACTACATTTACTTTATAAGTATAATATTATTCACTAAGAAAATAACAATTTTTATCCAATTTGACTATTCATTGAGCTCAATGATATTTTAATATTTTATATTTAATTTATGTACTTAATATACAATACTTACTTTTTAAAATAACTTAATAAACCCACATTATTTCATAGTTTATTCAATTATTTTTCCTCTCTCATATAAACTTCAGCTTATTGTTATATTTAGTGGTATATAGGCGGATTTTACAAAACTACCATATATCAATTACACTGTTCTACAAGGGTCATTTTTCTTATATGAAAATATGTGTTTCTAAAGGATTTCCATATGGTACATTCAAATCTGAAAACAGAAATTCGCTATCAGGCACAGTTTTTAAGTTATACGAGAATATACGTCTCATTTAACTGACATTTTAAGTTTGTAATAAAGTTGGTGAACTTTGCTTAGCAACAGTTGGCAACAGTTAATTTTGTCCTTCATTTATTTTCATTTTCAGATTGTGGCATTCCTCTTGCTAGTAAAATTTTATGTTAATTAGCAAGTCATTGTTACAGGATTTAAAATTGGGGTACACACTCCGAAACTCTTCCAGTACCTAGAAGACCAACAAATGAAGACAGTGAAACAGATAGTGCAGAAAGTGTGAGTGAAGCATTGACATCATCTCCTGAAAAAAAAAGACCCATCTTATCAGTCCACAAGCACTTCAACTCCACGTTTCTTGACACAAGCATATCTTAACGACCTAGTTCGTGATTTAGGCCTAAGTAAACAAAAAGCAGAACTGTTGGGTTCGAGATTGCAAGAATGCAATTTATTGCAACCAGATACGAAAATTACTGAGTTTAGACATAGGGAACGCATTTTTCTTCCCTATTTTGCAAATGACAACTTGATGACATTCTGCAATGATGTTTGTGGACTAATGAATACTTTGAACTTCAAATACGAGCCACAGGAGTGGAGACTTTTTATAGATGCCTCAAAATACAGTCTAAAGGGAGTTCTCCTCCACAATGGGGACATAATGCCTTCTGTCCCAGTTGCCTATGCAAGAATGACTAAAGAATCATATGATATTTTGAAAAATATGCTGAGATTAATAAAATATAATGAGCACAAGTGGAAAATATGTGGTGATTTGAAAATAGTTGCCATGATATTAGGTATGCAACAAGGCTACACCAAATATTGATGTTTTCTGTGCGAGTGGGATAGTCGCGATAGAAATTCCCATTATAAAAGAAAGATTTGGCCTGAAGGTAAGTGGAAAGTTGGAGAAAAAAATTTACTGAATGAGAAATTGGTAGCCAGTGAAGATGTTCTGCTGCCCCCTCTTCACATCAAGCTAGGCCTTATTAAACAATTTGTTAAGGCCATGGACACATCTGGAAGAGGATTTATGTGCCTTTCAAAAACGTTTCCTCGTCTTTCTGCAGCAAAAATAAAAGAAGGCGTGTTTGTGGGTCCCCAAATTAGAGAACTTCAAAAGGACTCAGATTTTGAACAATGCCTTGCTCCAAAAGAAAGAAGAGCGTGGTCATGTAACGCAAAATTTTCTGGGAATAAAAAGAGTTAACAACTTTGAACAACTGGTTCAACAAATGGTAAATGCATATAGGGATCTAGGATGTCACATGTCTTTAATAGTGCATTTCCTAGATTCACATCTACATCATTTTCCTGAGAGCTGCAGTGATGTCTCCGACGAACATGGTGAAAGATTTCATAAAGATATAATGTCCATGGAAAAGCGGTATGAAGGGAAATGGATTCCTGCAATGCTTGCTGACTACTGCTGGAACATTATCAGAAACTGCAAAATTGAACACGAGAAAAAAATAAGACTTTTAAATTCTTAGAGAAAAGTGTATTTTTTCATATTTTCTAAACTTAAATAAGTCTTTCCACATAATATAATTATTATATTATGGCTTGTGTATATTTCTTTTGTTTTATAGTGCATAACATGTTTGTAAATAATTTTGCAAGTGACTAAAATATTTATAGTTACATGTTTTGCCTACATAAATACGTAGCGTGGAAACGAAAATTATTTAAAACATGAAATTGCATATAACTTGAAAACTATGCCTGACACAGAGAAACTAATTACAGATTTGAATTCAGGAGGTGAATTTCCATATTAATCAAGAATGTTATACCCAGAAAAATGAATTTCATTTTTATTTGTAGAACAGTGTTATTAATCTTTTATAGGATTATGCTTTTGCCGCGACCCCCAAGAAAATTTGTTTAAATGTACCCACATAGAGTCGACAATTATAAGTATATTGTATTACTTTGTGTTAAAAGGGGCAGATTATTACCTTGCGTTTAAAACATCATTCTTATAACATCAGTTTTATTGAAATGTTCTTCAGTGAATTTAAATTTATCTTCCACCGTCACTGTGACGGCTACAGTAGTTAAAATGTTCCTCTAGTTTAATCTTAAATTTCAAATGAAGAAAGTTGTTTTTTTCGAGCATTCATAGTTGGCATTACCTATCTCTTCTCTATATATATAAAAGGCTTTGTCCTGACTGACTGACTGACTGACAGGAATCAACGTAAAGCCTAAACTATAACAGGTAGAGCCTTGGAATTTTGACAGTACCTTCGTTTCATAATGTAGGTGCTCACTAAGAAAGGATTTTGAAAAATTCTGATTTTAAATGCCAATCCCTTTTTACACTGAATTATCGAATCCGAATCACATTTGACATTAAAACATAGTGGGTTTCAGATGGGTTTGGAATTAAATTAAATGGAAGTTTGACAATTACAGTTGGCTTTGTCTATTTTTGTCATACCTTGAAATAAAACTTTCGCGATCGCTTGAATGTTGTAAGCCCTAATATGGTCAAACATTGTTTTATTTGGACGAAACTCATTATACACGGGTTTTCTGGACCAAGGAACTCGAATCTGAGGTCGCTTTTACCAGGCGACGCTATCTAATCGTGGTATGTAGTCCACGTGATTTAGGTGTTAATAAATATAATGATTTAACTATTATGCTCTTAATTTTTAATTTTCAAAATAATTATCGCGGGCACATGCTAGTTTAATATATTACCAAAACACTTCAAAGAGCTACCAATAAAAGTATAGAAGAAAAGTGTAACTACTCTGTAGAGGAGTTTTTGGATGTCAATCTCATTTGAGTTACCAATATTACTAATTTGACAATTGGTGTGAAGCTATGAAATTTATTCAGTATTAATTAGAATTATCTTTATTAGTTGTAATGAATATTGTATAGGCTAGACTATATTAATGTAACAGTTAACTATTTGATTATGTCCATAGCATTTTAACATGCTCTATGATAAATAAATCATCCATTCATTCATTTGTTCTTTTCAAGAATACCAATTAAATATTCCGTATCTAAGAGAACTCCTTATGTTTATCTTAGCTTCCCTTTTTACATATTAGGCCTAATAAAAGTTTAAATTTTAAACACTGGATTTTCCGTCTCCGGATGTGATCTTATTTTCCTTTGTAGAAAATATATAATTACCGCACTAAAACAAAATTACGTATACTTTAATGTCTCTAAGTTGTCTTATTTTGCTTATACGAACTATTTGGCTTATATGACTTATTCACTTCGTTGAGAATTACAATGCAGATTTGCATCACTTTAGCAAAGTTGAACGTAGTTAATACTATCATGAAACACACCAAATCAAGAAAATATCCTGGACTCCTACCTGTACTTTCTTTAATTGTCTAAATTTAACCAAAGTCTTAATATCAACGTTTAGAGAAAAAGTTTCCCTCAGTTGGAAACGAAGGACTTCTTTTCCACGCAGACCCTCTTTCACTGGAATTATCCAAAACTATCCTGTATATTATTAAGACAAACGTTATTTTCAGTAAAAATTTATACCATACTGGTGGTATTTTTCTATTGTTTTGTTTATTTTGCAGGTATAATCTATTTGTAAAATATAATTACTTTGTTCTTCCCCTAAAAGGTTAAAATCACACCCTAACATTCGCCCTATATTTTTAAAATATACTTGACTGGCATACTTTACTAAAAAAACACATTTTTACAAGGTATATTAAACAAATTGAAAATTATATTAATATAATTCAGCTGGGTAAATTTGAAACTGTACAGAAGCATTCTCGTTTGGCATTTATTATGCTTTTATTATGACACTTCATGCTGATTTTCTGCTGGAGGATATAAATTTTGTATGGTTGTAATTAATGCATATTTAATTTAATAACACTTATTTTCTTTGTTTCAGGTAAGTTGCATTCGCTTTCGATATTTTTAATGGATAAAGAGGAAGTCTTTGATAGTAAGTAATCTCATAATTTCTTGACAAAATAACTATTTATCTTATGAAATGGGTATGAATGGCATTTCATATTTCTCGATAAATTACAAATTTTATTCGAACAAATATAGAGCTAGACGAATACATGATTCACTATTTCCTAAATTGTGTTCTAAAGTTTCAAACGTTTTAGAAGTCTTATTTTTACAGTTTCTAGTAGAAGTGTATATCTGCATAACTGCAGTAAAGTTCATAGACAGGACTTAGACCTCTAAGCAATTTCCAAACCAAGACCAGGCATTTGACGTGAATCGTTAAAAAATGAGCTGTTTACATTAAATACCAATGTCTCCGAGCGCAATGCCTTTTATATAAACACTCAGTGTTGTATCAACTCACTGCGACATGATGGTTTACTGTCATACGAGAACATCAAAGCCCCGTCTACGCGTACTTTTTTTTCAGTATATCGTGGCAGGGCACTTTCTCCAACTATTACTTTCCTACCTGATGACGATTTATTTATGGTAAACTTATTCCTAACGACCAAGATGTCTACTTCACTTTTTGGCATTCTTTACTGCTTTCTCTAAGTTTTGCTGTCAGCATTGATAGTAGCCGTGATTTGTCATTTAACAGATAGAGTTATTTTTTTAACTATTATCTTTGTGCTTCGATAAAAAATTATGTCATAGACCTTTTCACTTCTTACCTTGGATGGTGCTCACCTTCTTTTGTGCTGTTGATAACTTTTGAGTACCCATTAAATATAACGTTCAGATACAATCATAAATTCATTTCGATCATTAAGTTAACTAGAGTACTTTTAAAATAGAGAGATTGTCCACCTTAGAACCCTTGTTGCACTTATCTGGGGCCTTTTATAAAATATAAAATAACATAGAAGGCACAAGCACACGTTAAAAACACTGTTGTCATATTATTAAAAGTTCTTCTTGGTCCCAGATGCGTCTATTACTTGAAAATGCATTTCGATCCAAGTTGCATCATCTTCAAGTAATAGACGCATCTGGGACCAAGAAGAACTTTTAATAATATGACAACAGTGTTTTTAACGTGTGCTTGTGCCATCTATGTTATTTTATATTTTATAAAAGGCCCCAGATAAGTGCAACGACAAGGGTTCTAAGGTGGACAATCTCTCTATTTTAAAACTATTTTAACCCTGTCTGAACATGAAATTCATTAATAATAATAACTAGAGTACGTCTAGGAGCAATATAGACAAGCATTTTAGGAGATTTCTTCTTTCTCTTTTCCTTCCCTTGTCAGACCTACTGACTGTTATTTTGCCATATCATCTACCATTCTTTGAGCCTTGGTATGTTAGATGATAGAGAGACTGAATGAGTGAGTGAGTGAGTGAGTGAGTGAGTGAGTGAATGAGTGAGTGAGTGAGTGAGTGAGTGAGTGAGTGAGTGAGTGAGTGAGTGAGTGAGTGAGTGAGTGAGTGAGTGAGTGAGTGAGTGAGTGTTGTGGGTAAATATCTATTGAAGTTCTTCTTACAGCAAAAGGGATCTACATTTTCGTAGAATCCAAATCATGATAGGTCTCCTGAAAATTTTAATTAACAGAAAATGTCAAAGGGGAAGGCTGTGGTCACCACCCAGGTTATTTACCCACCTAGTATTACTTAATTCCCTTAAGCTTGCATCTAGTATGTCCACCAGTACACAGAAGACGCAACAATAGGAAATATGATGCTCATTTTTAAAACCTAACAGAATCTCGGACATGAGATTAGTGAAAACAGGAACTCATTGTGGGCTTGTCACCTGCATTCTCCTGCTAATTTGGTTTCCGCTGGATTAGTTGGATACCTCACGATCAATACCAAAATAATGCTGGAAGGGTTAGCTCGTAACAGAAGAAGTCGGGATTAAAACGTTATTATGTGTGCTGGGGTCGGTCATGTAACAATGATCCTGCATGCTTACATTACAGCTGAGTCCATGAACCATGAGCCCGGAAATCCATAGCTAACTACCAGCCATTATACAGTTTTATGAGGCCGCAATTTATAATGACCGTGTGATTTACACAGCCTTTATATTTCCCGTCATTCATAGATGAGTTAACACGCCCTCTGGAATACGTGCATTATTATGACATGAATGATATAAAAATTTGTTTTTCATATCCCTATTATCCGAACAGCACGTTTGTCACATATTTCCAATCATGAGGTTATAAATTATGTGATTCTTGTTAGTGGTTTAATGTGCTCCTACGTCTGTCTTTTTTTTTAGAAAAAGTTCTTTATTTAGTTTGTGATTCACCATTTAGAATTAAATTTCATCATGTAATTTATTCGGTAGTTTGTCAGACAGGAGCGTATCGGATTGACATGAACTGTAAAAACAATTTGGATTTTTTCGGAATTATTCGCTCACTATAAATAGAACGTTCCAAGTGTATAACATACGAACCAATATACTTTTTTTAATATCATGATTTAATGGAAAACAATTATAATCAATCAATACAAGGATTACCATTCACAGTCATTTTTGACATTTATTTTACTATCACGTGGGCCTACAATATTGCAGATTCAATTTATGGCTCAACTTACGTTATAGCATTGGACTCTGAAAAGTTACGTAATTAGAGTAACAAATATTTTGCCATCTATTATATATAATTATGCGAACAATTAAATTTCCACAACTGGACTATTGGTAGTTGGTAGACTATTTTCAAAAAGGAAAACAATAAACTTCTATTTCTTGATAAATATTCTGACCATATTTATTTACGTAACGTTACTAAGTTCGTTTATATTGATGTCGTATAGACAATGAGATGAATCTCATCGAACAAGATTATAAATATTCATTTTTCCGACACCCTCGGTAAATATATTATTCTTCTTCCTCCTGCCAATGGCCTCTACTTCGTCACTGATAGTGATAGTGATCCAATTCACGAATGATCGTGGGGATGGTGAGTAACCGTATCACTAAACTTTAGAAAAGATCTTACCATATAAGTTGACAGCTAGTAAATCTGTGGTTACAGTAACCGGGACCTACAGTGCAACGTAGAATCCGAACCACGGTAGAATTAAGCTTGAAGGGCCTTCTGATCCCTAAAAATCCTAATGCTAGATCAACTCCTAAGCACGAAGCTATGACTCGAGGCACTAAACTCATGCGTTTTCCCGGTGCTGGTATTGCCAGACAGCGGAAGAACATAGCAAAACCCCAAAGGAAAATAGAGAGAAAAGACCTCGAACACTAGACTGAAGGAAATCACAGAGTCAGAAAGTATCGCTGTCAGAGCCGCTGTAATAAATTAATGAAAAAGGGCACACACGTGGCGCTCAGACCTAGGTAAGCAGTAAAATGGGGTGGAAACATTTCATTTGAGTAGCTAGAAGGCACGTTACAACGAATATCCACACCAGATCATGGACCAGTCCGACTCGTGTTGGTTTGATGTCATGTGTGTGGCCCTCAAACATTATCCAACAACCACAGGTCGGTTTCATGTTCACGAGGGAAGGAGTGATGGTAATAAGGAAACATTAATAAAGGGTTAGCATCTTTTGTGTAAACGCAAACTCGAAATAAAGGATATGCGCAGGGGCCGAGCTGGTTATATATTCCCTTACCAACACAAATCATTGCGCGCTATATTAGAAAGATTCCGTGAACTCGACTGTATCTCACCACATGAGAAGTAGATCGAGCGACCCCACAGTAAGGGACATAGTGAGCTATTTCATTTCACTACTTTGTCTAAAAATTATGAGCTGAGGTTTTGGAAATCAGGAACATGGTGGCTTGGAATTTAACTAGCCTATAGTCTTGGATAGAGCTATTGATTTTACACAGTGTCTTATTAAATAATGAAGACGGTGCTACGCTAGTTTGACATTTCAATTTGAGTTATAGTCGAGTTGACTTTAGTTAAAGGTTAATTAGAACAGGTAAGCAAGCAGATTTACATGGTGATGTTTGCATCTGTTGGAAACGGCACGAGTTAGCAGTACTGCATTGGTGAAATTAATGCATCACAGAGCAGTTGTTACGCTTCATACTTAAGAGACCAATCAAATCGAATTAAAGGCTCTAGTGAGATGAGTTATCTCTGTGCACTGTAATACTATATATTTGACCCATAGAACCGAACTAAATGTAAATAAATGACAGTAACCAATGAACAAACCGACCGAAGTCACATTATACAAATATAAAAGTTAATGAATAGCATTAAAAAGTACCCGTCAGCTTACTTTTATTTCTTCTTCTTAACAACTGACCGAAGTTTTGTTCCGCAGGAGTTCTTTTACGTATCTGTCAATCTACAGACGTGGGCCTGTCACATTCACGTGCACGTCGCATTCGTGTGCACATAAAATATGTCATTGATCCGGGCTGCGATCGGCCTTGGACTAAAAAAACCAACGCTATAGAGACTGGTCCACGCAGGCTGACTCTTTTCGAAAAAAGTAGGCCTACTAAGTTGTACGACTTTTGGCTGTGTTATACATCTCTTCTATCAGGAACCTTTCCCGGTGCTGTACTTTCGATTTGGTTATGCGTTTGCCCGTCAGAAGTTTGCTCTTTTTAATGGAGAAATGAATGAAACTGACGTTATGAAATTGGACGTACATTTCAAGAAAGCGGATCCTTAGAAGAGAAGGAAGAACTGGTGAGCGACGTTCTGCAACTACGGAGGAGAACTTTATAAATGTTTGTAATTGCTTAGTCGCCACGATCTCCTGACGTAACTCCTCTGGATTAATATTATATATTATATAAATTATATATAAATCAACATTGGTTCTCATGAATTTTATGTTGCTCAGCCATATTCCAATTTAATTTTTCAGAAAACCTAGTGTATCCAGGATTGAATCTCCTTCAATTTAATAATATTAAATAAATGAAATTCCGCCAATTTCAGTAGTTTACTTGTATGTTATCTTGTGCATGCAGGCCATGAAGAGACAAACATGGACAGTATTCAGTATCTGGAACTTTTAGAAGGCCCATCCTTTTTACAGCCGGTTGTATATGACAGCCTAATATCATACAAATTAATCAATTTTCGAGAAATAAATTACTTATGGAAGACCCTGTGCTTCAATGTGAATAATACCCTTGCTGGAAAGAAATGAAGTTCATTACCATGAGTATGTGAAACTATGTTAGCAGCATCGCATTCTAATTGCCTGGCGAGTCTGGCTGTGGTAATTCAAGTGTCATGAGTATGGCAAACATATTTACGTTATTAGAGGCTACTCATTATTACCCCAACAATTCATTAGTCGCCTTATTGGTTCTCGGCCCGGACTGCAGCAGAAAGCAGCACTGTAATTATAAACTTCGTCACTGAAACTGATAGTCACTGAACTTTGGCTTGAACTCCAGAGCTTCCTGAGTGTACCGGTCGCAGTTAATGCAATTACATTTTGACTGGTCTCGAACTATCATTCAAGTGAACCCCAGCAATGATAGATGAGACTCTAGTTCTCTATTATCGAGAAGTTCAAAGTTACGTAGCAATAATTCTGTGAACATGAAGTACAGGCAGTCCTTACAATTTGGATATATCTTGTGTAATGAGAAGAAATTTTAATGATAGGACTATGTGTTTGCTGAATAAACTTGATATATAGATTGAAAAGTGCAGGCTTTTAGAACACATATATGAGTACTGAGATTTTGTGACATGAACCCTTATCGTTATACATAAATAATAGTTGATTTTATAGTTAGACGTCTTCATGGATGGAATCGTTAAATGAAAATACATCGATATCATTTGGATCCACTGTATTAGTATCTAAAACGGGCTGCTCCTTTTAGAAGGCCTTAGCCATTCATGGGGAAAAATAGGCTCATTGTTTCATTAACACATTCATTCATTTTCAATTATGTTAAGGGAAGTATCTAACTATAAATATATTAAATGGCTCATGTAATACAGATGTTAAAAGGATGCATGTCCAAAGCCAACTTAAAACAGGTAAAATATCTACTCCTTGTAAATTAGCTTATTCATTAATTAGACGCAGTTATACAAAAAATAACGAATTATATGTTTTAAGTTAATTCTGTTTTCTTAAATAAAGATAAAATTATTAATAATTGAGTCAAATTGTTAATACTGAACTATGTCACAGTCAATCTTCAGGTTTATAATATCCAAAAATTAAAAATTAAAACTACACCATAATGAATAGAGACATTCTACTCATTATGACTACACCTTAATTCTGTTTTGCGAATCCACGAATAGAAACTTGAGACGAAGATGCTGAATTTGAAAAATTCATATTAATCTTGCATGAAAACACTCAATTCTTAAATAAGGTAATAAACTACTGGACCTCCAAGGCATTGGTGGCATTTTCGTAGAACACAGTGTTTTTAATGTGGTTCAGAAATCAACTCGTACTCTCTCTATATATAATTGTCATAGTTTACTTATTCTTGTCGTTGGTTAAAGCTAGTCCACAAAAAATGTTTAAATTAAATGTTCAGATGTTTAAAACGAGGTTAGGTTTATCAAATTTGGCCGTTGAAGTTGAAGAAAATTTAATTCATTATGAATTTTGCACTTCAAATCCTTCTGAATCGATCACTTCAAGTTCAAAATAAGACCGTAACTAAAGACCTAACATCCCCGTGACCCATATAAAGCTTCTGTATGAAATAAATATCAAACAAGCGTTAGAAGAAACATCGATAACTTTGAATGCTCTCTAGAACCTATAGGAAATATTTCACACAATTCGTTGGTGCTAATAGAAATAATTAAATTTAAAATAAACTGTGCACAACATGGTCCTATGACCTATTTAAGAGTATACTGTGTAACGATAAATTAACAGACACTCTCTCCTTCTCTCTCTCTCTCTTTCTCTTTCTTTCTATTTCTCTCACTTTCTCTCTCTTTCTCTCTCTCTCTCAACAGCGATCGTTTGTATAGACGATGTTATTGTAAATACAGGAATAAAGGTTTTCAAAGATTTAAAAGTCTCATTACACGAGGAACCTGATGTTTACGACACATGCATTCTCTTTCAACATGTTTGGAACATGGCCATAAAACCAGGAGGCTCTTTTACAGCTAGCATAAACGTAGCGTAAAATATATCTTCGAAAAGTGCTAACAAATTTAGAGATAAAATCTGATGTGAAAGTCACATAACTTCCTCTGCCCAAATAAAAGTTAGCAGTATTCACATATCCTTGTACAGAATCGCAAGACACAATTTTACGCTAATTATCCTATAAATACCTCTTCTTTCAATGATGCGACTAAAAGCGCAGTCTATATAACAAACTTTAAACAAAAAAAAATGACTGCAGACGTTTATTGAACTTTCTGCCGTAAAATATAATTTCCGAAATTTATCGAATATTTCCCTCAGATACATCTTTACTCTATGCATAGCCAACAATACATCTTTCTCACTTCACATTCTTATATAAAATAAGAGGCCATGAAAGAGCGCGAAGTCAGTTGTTCATCACGTAAGACAAACTTTCTACAAACAGTGGGTGAACAGTGGGTGGCTTGTAACTACCCTCAGAGAATTTTCTTGAAAAAATGTTTCAAATAAAAGTTTTAGCTCTTAGTATAAGCAACCTATGTGCAAAATTTAAAGAAAATCGTTAGAGCCGTTTTTGAGAAAATCGCGAAAAACGAAAATTTCTTCATGTAAAGTCCCCTTAAAAATAAGAGAAAATAGTCGCCAATCTTATCCTCACATCTTCAGAAGGTACCTGACCCAAATACGAAATTTTGTTTTCATACGATTTTCCGTTTTGGAGCTAGCTTGTTCACAGATATTTTCCACACAGACACACAGACACACAGACACACAGACATGTTTCCAAAAATAGTATTTTTGGATTCAGGGGGCCTTGAAACGTGTATATATGCTAAAAACTCAACTTCGAATTTTGGGGTCGAAAACAATACTTCCTCTACCTATAGTACCTATGGTACGGGCAGAGGAAGTAATAATAAAACGCAATGCTAATATTCACGATATTTAACCTAAAAAGAAGCGTGCATGTGTCTCAAAATGTGATGGAATGGGAGATGTGGCATAAAAGTGCGTGTTTTCTCTTATATCTTGGGACCGGGAATGTTTACGCATACTAAAAAGGCATTCCCATTTCAGAAAGATGGAGCAGATTTATAACGCCATACAACAGTTGAAATTCTGCGTCCTCATATTCACAAAAGATGGTAATAAAACGTAAACAAGTGAAACCTGTTTGAAGTATTCTGTTTGCAAATTGATCATTTTACTATAAACATTTAATAATTTAAAAATCGTTTGATTTTTGCATTTACAAGGTAGGTCTATATTGTCTCTGTATCAATTTATTTGATTGCTTCTTTGTCGCATTTTCTTTGCGTTGTTTACTCAGCATGTTTGTTCATCTCTGTCTTTCCCTGACTGTGCCTTTCTTTATCTTTCTATGTCTCCTATTACTCTCTCATTCCGTTGCCCCATTCTCTAAGAGATGATAATAATGGCATTAGCTTATTACCGTAGAGTAACTACTCTCCGTAAAATGAAAATCATTCTAAAGGCCATTACGTTTTAACCAGGTAAGCTGCTTCCACTAAATTTTGTTCAGGTGAAAAAAGTTAGAACTAACCGAGAAATTAAAATGTGTATAAAAAGGATATGATCCATTTAAAGAAATGGGATAACTGCGTAATTTCTGCTAAACATGAGCTACAGAGTCGCGAGCGCAAGACGTCATGTTAGGAGGTAAACAAAGGCAGTTCTGTAAACAAATGCGGTAAACAAAGGCGCGTTAATTTGGTCGTATACACTTCCTCTTCCAACCTTTTTTCTTTGACCGCCATAGACAATTCATATTTTTTATCAACTTGTAGGTTTTTTGGGGGGTCCTGCCTTCCACCCCCGATTTCGTATTTGTTCTAAGATCGTCACCTTCTCTTGATCATAGAACACAGAGAAAATGATTGAATTGACTTTGGCATTTTATTCAGTTAACTTGACTCTTGTTAATCTGTCTACAACTGGTAGGGTATTAAAATGTATCACTTAATTATGGAATTTCTTCACTTACTCATTATTTGAAGTCACAAACAACAGGTTCCGGTTGTATTCCATGTGCACCGTAAGAGAAACACAACTTCTAAATAAATTTGTGATGCGTAAAAATCTAACAATTTGCTCATATTATAATGTGGCCACGAACAATGTCGAAATTACCCTTTTTCCTTCTTCTACTTTGCATAAAAACTCCTCCTTTCTTGGTCTGACGTTATCACTTCTCATCAGATTATCACGACCTCGAAACAAAATCCCATCAAAATTCTACCCTATCTATTCCCCTCCTCAAATATTCCCCCTCTTTATTCTTCTTCCTTCATTATCGGGACAAGTAGTCTCTGGAATTCCTTCCCTGAGGATATAAAATCATGTTAGAATGTTCAAGATCAAGATAGTTGACCACTTGACCACTAATTCTTATTATATACTGTGAACATTTTAAAATTATACTTTTTAAAATATTGTTTCAGTTAATTTACGTCATTTTTAACTCTTTCTACTTAGTACTATTAATTATTGTATCAATATTGAATAATTATTATGGTTTAATACATTATTAGTTTTATTATGTTTAGTACGGTACTTTACTGTCAACTGTATATGTCACAATGTCATTATTGTATCTTATCCACTTTAAAATTACATTATTGGTTATGTTTGTATGCGTCCACCTTTAGCTGGTGGAAGGTTTTAAGGGAGTAGTGGTTGAAATATTCACCAATTTTAGTCAATATTAGCATTGTCTGTTTTTGTGTTGAAAAATACTATGTATCGTCGTATATATGTTGACTAAGTTTGTCTCCTCATGCTATTTTAAGTATTCTTAATTACGAGACAATATTAGGCCTATAAAATTCTACACTCATATAAAGTTTAAATATAGTGATGAAAATTAGTTATTTTGGCAAAATTAAACTGCCTTCAGAAGATTATCCCTAAGGAAAAGAAAAGCAATGTTCAAGTAGATTTAATTTAAAAAAAATCATTTATAAGGCTGAATATTTCTGACGAGGCTGCATATACGTAGGCCTACACCTTTTTCATTTAAATAGCATACAATGATTTAAAGTCATTTTCACTTTCATACATTTTTGTTTTTACTGCATTTGTGTATATTCAGAACTAAATGGGTTCTACAGATTTAACGCAAGGAGTTTGAACTTTTTACTGTAAGTTCTACAGAAACACCACTACAACAAAACAGTGCGTGGAATTTTTGACTGTGTGAACAGTTTTTACAATAAATGAATAAAATGTGTAGTCACTATGAGTTTGTTTTTAAATTTGAGACTTGCATTGAATATTATTTTTTTCGCTGTTTCTATTAAGGATATAAGAAAACTAATAAGTGACATTTTTCTACATATGTCAATGATCCTCTCAAAACAAATTCAGATATTTTAATGAAAAATTGTGTGGAAGTTTCTATTTTGAAATTTGGAAATTTTTCAATATTTTTTAATAACTAAAAAACGCATAACCTGACATAAATTAAATTTCTTTACAACTTTATAATATGTTATACCACAGTTATGTGTACAACAAATCAAGTATGTAGATTTAAAAGGTAGAAAAATATAAGTTTCAACACTAGAGGAAAATAAATAAATTATTCACTAATTTCCAAAACATCTCCGCATTAAATAATCATAAGGAATCACTGAATTAGTTAATCACAATCGACAGAACAGTGTAGTCTATTTTTATCTATAGGCCTTACAGAGAGATAATCCTATAAAAACGCTTTAACAACAGTTTCACATTACGCTATTGGATCACATTTCAACATTACAACCAAATAGAAATTGAGATAATCTCCTGTTGCATATTTTACTCGCGAACTACCATGAATATCTAAAAACAACGGAGTAAATCCATGACAAATCCACCTAATCGGAGTAATCAAATAAATTGTACACTGTGAACTAAGCACTCTTTATTGGGCTTAAAGCGTCGGCACCAATGCAATATAATTCCATGAAATATTTATTATATTAAAACTAAATTATAAATTTATACTTCTCTCATATTGCACCCATAAAATTTCGCTGAGCTATAAATATATAAATTGGATTTGTTTTAAGAGGATTTTAACTCTAAATGGATTTGTGATGGCTCAGTGCTACCGGATGTTATAATAACTACGATAGTGCCTTTGCTTCAAAGATAATCAATACTTGTATTAATAAATATTACAATATCAAATCTTTACAAAGCAAAGCTTGTGGTTGGGGGCGGTTCAGTACAATACTGGATTACACTACAATATTGACAATAATACAGAAAGAGGAATGACAGAATAGAGAAGTACAGGTTAATATTTTTTACAGGAAATACATAACACGATTTAATTACAATAGAAGTGTACGAGTTAATAATACTTACAATAGTATATAATATTTTCTGATAAATAACTGTGGGAGGAAACTGAAGGAATATATTTTTTATTTATTTATTTTATTTTATTGATTTTAAAATTATATGTATACATGGATAGTATATAACGTCCTGAAACCCCGAAAGAGAAGGAGCTCGCGCTCGGGGGCATATCTATGTTTTAAAATTTAATAAGAAAATATTGTCATAATAATAATAAAAAAGAAGGAAATCATTGAGGAAGTGATTATGTACATTTTATAATTATAGACTTAAATCGTTTATTGTTTAACCCAGTCGATTCAGGGTGGTTGCTAATTAATGAATTGAAAAGTCTTGGGCCTAAACTTGAACATTGCTTAACTCCAGCAGTTGTAAAAATTTTAGGTTTAGTTAATAAATTAAACTGATTCCTTTGCGTGTTATATTCATGACATTCCGATTTTTATGAAAATAGCCCAAAATGACGTGCATGTATATTTGGTCTGTGTTGAATACGTCGATTCCAGACAATAACTTGGTAGAATAATCGAGACGCTTGGATAAACAAAAGTTTAGTTTAATTTTACTTGAAGACAATTCAAAGGACTAAAAATCGTTTGTGCAACTGTTCCCCACTCAAATATGTAGAGTAGGATTACCTCCACAACGTCTCTGGGTTTTTACGTATATACCTTAGGAGCGAGTCTCACCGCTCGTAGAGTTCCTGGCTAGGGGAGGTAGCTGCACCCTGATTGGCTCAGCTCTCCTATTTCACTCCACGTGTTGTCTGTCTCTCTCGCTGCGCATTATCCCTCCACTCAACTATTATAGTATTTTCTGCATGATGTTCACTCTCTGCCCAGCGGTAGCTTACTGATCTTATGCGCACCGAATTCGCGCATCTTGGTAACGAGACGTAACGAGAAGCTCGCTGGCTGGGTTACTCTTCAAGGCCAGAGACTTTGTGGGAATAATCCAACTCTAATATTGAATAACAGAGCGAATTAATACTAAATAAACCGTACGTAAAACATGAGATGGTAAACATGAACAGAGAATAACAGATTTATAAATGTTTAACAAGGTATTTAAGTGTTAACTTATTGTGAAACGTGAATTGTGAAATGAGTGTACATTGATAAAAAAATTATATAAAAACTCGTTATTACAAATCTGTGTAACTAAATACGTACAAAAACGTGGGTAATATATTAGTAAAACTTTAACTTATAACAATATTTAAAAATATATATTGCAATCTTGAAAACACTTAAATAATTAAATATGCCATTTATTTTTAACTCAAATAAAAATCCAACAGAATTGCCGTTTTCATTTTGCAAATATCTATGAGTTTGTTGTCGCAAGCGTAGGGGATCCCTCCACCAAAGCTCTTTTAGTGCCGAGTAAGCGGAGATACTTTCACGCCCAACTTTGCTCTGCACGGACTATATATTTGTAGTGTGTATCTGTGGTGACGGCGAATCTAGTAGCTGAGTTCTATGTAAATACCAAAATAAAAGCTATTAGCATATCACCCCCATACCCACACATACTTCATATTCCCCTGCTCCCTCCATTGGGCTTTTATCGACAATTGAAGCAATTAGAGTACAGTGATTGGAGAGAATGTGGGGGGGGAAGCTTTCCAATATACCCCCGGGCTCTCATGTACCGGGATTGGTTGATCTTCCGCACGGCTGAACACACGCATCTCAACAACAACATGTCGTTGGAATTCACTGTGCATTTGGAGGGAGTGACAAAGATGGGAAATGCGAATATTATTGGCATATTCCCTGGTTTGTAATAGAGTATTAAAAAATAATATATTTCCTAGGGATACATAGAAAATGGTTTTCAAAGGGTTGTTCTGTAATAAATTAATATAACTGAATAACACATAGATCTCTTCGGCGAAAACTGGAAGGTTGTAGGGAAAGTTTGATGCGGAAAGTAGATGAAAAGTAAACAGTGCTTGCCAGGAAAGTTTTTCTGTACTACTATGTTGTGTAGGCCTAGTCCTAAAATTATTATTGAATTTCAGATGTCTTCAGTTATTGTGTATTAAATTACATTATTTATACTCTTCGGGAAGAACATAATCTGAGAGTGTGCGAAAACAAGAATGCTTAGCAAAATATCTGGCCTAAGAGAGATGAAAACGGGGACTGAGGAAATGCATAATGAAGAGCTTCATAACCTGTGATCTTCACCTGGACTGGACATGTTGCACATGGGGGAAGAAAATACTGATTGGGAGACCCGAATGGAAGATACCACTTGATCTACATTTAGGTGGGAGCACAATATTAGAATAGGTTTAAGGGAAGTAGAATTTGCGATGGATGGTTGGATGGAATCAGCTCAGAATAGGGTTAAATGACGGGCACGAACTGGTTCCATACATGTTTCAGCAATGCACTCCTTTCCATTTTCACGTTATAATTGTTGAGGCAAGTGTCGTGAAAAATAAAATATATTTTGTCCTGAGATATGCTAGATATCCAACCAATACTACGTGAAAGTAGCATGAACTTTCTGTTTCAGCATTGACAGATGTGTGCAGGTATGAAAAAATGAACTCTCGTATTTTTTATGTAGCTCGTTGAATATTTTCACTCTCGACAAAAATAAAAGCTGCAATCGGTCAAAATTCGCCTTCATCTCCACGATACCGTATCAGATCGGAAATTAAAAGTCGAATTTCAATAAAACTATTACGGAGTGTGATTCAGAAGGTACTCAGCGAAATACATTTCCACGTTATTCCATGTTCTCTCTCACTTTTCTGTGTTTGATCAGCAATTCCTGGTGTGTTAGAGCCCGTCATAAACACTGATCATCACTATTACTATTCAGGACTACTAATAGAGTGATGGGTCTTCGGAATTGTATTTCTCATTCGATGTACTCCACTATATTGCTTCATCAGAGTGCAAAGGGGATTATTGGAATGTGACATGGAATCGATCACTCAGAACGCCCCCCTTCCAGCTTGCAATTTCATTCAACCCTTTCTCACTCCCTCTCCAATCGGAAGCATTTATTTCAGAACCTGGTAGTTCGTTTTGCTGAGCACTTGGGGTTGAGCATACCTCACATCATCAATTAGTTGGCTCAATACGTGAGGGTAAGAGTGAGGGGGGAAAAATAATTATGATACTACACATGAACATGTCACTTGTAACTTGAGCTGTCAGCTCTCTGATTTAGACCTAGGTGGTCCCGTGCATTCTCTTTCAAGTCTCCTTCATTTATATTTCGATTCTGTCTGTTCGTGTATAATATTGTTTTAGTTGTCCTTTTTAGCATATTAACTGACATGTTGATGAATGTTCACAAAATTCCGTTTTGTTCGTTCTTATCACACACCAGGGAGTCCAGCTATATTCTACCTCAGTGTAAGGTGTTCCAGAGATTTGTTCCATACCCTACGTGCATAGAATTATAAGATATAATAATATTATAGGAGAAAAATTTCTCTGAGACTGCGATTTGAACCCAGGACCTTTGGCTATCCGTTCCAATGCTCTACCAACTGAGCTAAGCCATAATTCACTTCACAGTGCCAGATGGAACCTCTCTCCTATGGCTGATTGCCCTTAATGGTCTACCTCACTGACTGACAAGTTATGTCATATGTCATATCTTACAAGATATAGTTTATTCCGAAACATAAAATCCTCAATTCTTGGAATTATTCAGATAACACTTTTCCTTACTACCTAACAGTAGAAATTACTGAACAATAGGCGAACCTCGTTAAAGGCCTAGAATCAGTACTGTCAAGTATCCGTCTTTTCTCGAGATTGTTCAGCCCATTGTCCTCAAAGACATCGCGGGTCTCAGGTGGTGGATTGAGACTATCGTGAATTGGTATAAATACAAGATAAGAGATAAAAATGGAAGATACAATTGGTAAAGAAATCAAGTGATATTATAACCCGTTACCGTTTAAGACAATGAAAAAACTGATTGATTCTTAATTGGTCAACGAGGATGAGTTCATTTGCCAATGAGTTATTTGAGTGTGCATTCTACGAGTAAGTTATATACTGCATATAAGCAGAAATATAAAATTCCTTAAGAAAAATTTATGTAAAATATTAGGATTTTTATACTTATTACCCCGTATATGATTCTTATTCATAGAAACCAGCTATTTCACAGAAATTTTCTCGTTGATTTCAAACTTAGATCACACTGATGATTTCACTTGATAATTCCTTCTTATATTATTCTACAAATTCAGCTCTGTAGAGGTTAATCGGCCAATTCTTCAAGGAAAATTCTTGTAATTCTTATGAAGTTTAATTATTGTGTATAAAGTTAAGAGCATAAGTTATAGTGTAGTATAATACAGATATTTGTATGCAGATGTATTGTGTATTCTTATCTTTTGTTTTTATCATATAGCATGAATGAATTGTATTTTTGTCGTGAACATTGTAATTGGGTTTTCTACCTGTAATGTCCATTATTATTATTAAATAAATAAATACATAAACCTTCAATATCATGGAAATTAACAGAAGAAAAATAATATAGAATACGATCAGACCAATGCCACAAAGTAAACGATCATACAGTGATTGTATATAGGCCTATTACTTCTACACTTTTCTCCTGGATCAGGAAATATTAAAGAAGTGATTGATTCGCTTTAAAAAAAATCGTAAGTTTTTCTCCAATATACCCCAGTATTATTCGTTTGATTCATAATAATATGCAACTTTTTCAGCATCTCTCGTTTACATTTCTGGAGGAAGAGGTCTCATCTTCAGGTATAATGAAATATCATGTAAGCTTTCCGTGGAGAGCAGCTGCGCCATATAAAGAACCAGAGAAGTAGACGTCTTCTCAAATAAGCAGTGTTCAGAAAGCTGAGAGAAATGTTGAGGTTAGAACAGTCCCGAACTATTTCCGAGAGGCAATCTGTACAAGCGGAAGCCTGAATAGTGCTGCAACAGCTGCAGTACAAAGATAGGTAGTACGATATTAAACTGTACAGCCACTTGTTAAATTAATTTTTGCTCCTTTTTCTTCATACAAACTCCATTCTAATTATTTCTCTTCATCGTACATAAGAATATAAAACTTTCGATAAATATTTCATTTTATAATATAGTTTCAAAAAGTTTATACATTTCATGTTTCTGATATAAAAAGTTCTGTAACGAGCATTTTCAGAACAAAAAGAAAATCATTAAAATTTTCCTTCATATTTTGATCTGCACCAGCGATATCGTGAACTTCCTCCGCCGTAAATCTGTCGTAATATTCTTCTGCTTACAGCACATTTACTTACAGTGCTAGCCGAATTGAAGACAAATGATATTATTGTGAAAAACAATATCAAGAAGTGGAATTTCATGTAGATTGGGAAATGGATACTTTCTTCTTTTAATCGGAGGCAGTATTCAATAATATTCTACCATGACATCAGCACAGTAAAATATATTGTTGTGGAAGCCATGCGGCTTCCATTCTGCCACTTTATGACAGTATAATTTACAACTCATTCCTTCCATTCCCCTACTTGTATTGACTCGTATGTTGTTGGGGTTGCAATACTTTAATGCAATTAGGGGCATTGTCATCACTGATCTACCATATAAATTAAAGATTGGAAGTTTCTACGGGGAAAGTCAATATGGCTCATTAAATATAAGGAGAAACGCTATATTTTTAGAAGAAACTCGTTTCGTTTTATAGAAACAAAATACAGGAATTCTACCTTGTAAGTAGCTTACATGTTCTAAATTAAAGTTTAAAAATTTATAATATTTTTGTTGCAGAAAATCTTGATTTTTTGTAAATGCAATATGCTGTCAAACAATTTAAGATAAATTGTTAAAGTTATTTAATATTACTATTCGAATATTATAATTTTAGCTTTTATTTGCTTCATCTTAATGTATTTCAAATATTTATATTTATGAATGCCTAAAATAAATATAAACTTATTTATAAAATAGTTATTTTTTGTTAATTTTGCACAATTTAAATTCTTTTGTAAAAATTGTTTAACAGTTTTTTGTATATACGTTTCTCTTTTTTCTGTCTTATTAAACAGGTACGTTAGTTTCACCACTTAAACAAAACCTTTACTCGTCTAGGAGCTTTCAAACGATGTCAGTTTAAGATTTGAAAAGGCTTTCAGTATGTAATATATACTGTAAATAAATAGTGGAAAAACTACTGCTGCCTTTCATTAGACTTGACATCAGTTTAATTAAGAAAACTTTAGCGTTCTTCCACTCATGAATGCTTTAGTTTTCAACTTAATATTAACAAATTCGCGAAATCCGAGGAATGAGCCTGAGAAATCAGAAACAGCTCCGAGTTTGAGATAGCAGGCATTGCTACGTCGGACTTCTAGAGACTGGCTAGCTACTTGGTGCTAGATTCCTATGCTCTCGCACGTATTTTAAGAATGTTGCTCCGAAGTTTTCCTCTCCACAGAAAATACTTGTACTGAAGAAAATGTGTTACTGCAAACAAGTGGTGCAGACACAAGACAACCCTGAAGAGTGTCACTTTGAATAAAAACGTAATGTGAAACACGTACAGTAACCGTCTGTGTTGCAGTAGTGCGCATTCACTTGTTTTAGCCTCATTCTAAGTCTCATAATTCGTGAGGCAAGACCTAATACCCAAGTCTGTTGATGAAATGACTATCTTTTACTATCCTTCAGAGAATTTATTGGGGAAATATGTTTTAAATAAAAGTTTAAATAAGATGTACACAATATACTTATATAATATTATGAATCATATTTAAAAATTACTGTAAGAAATGTTTCCCAAGTCGTTAAAATCAGCAAATCAAATGTTTGCAAAAATGAAAACAAAGACATTGCCACACTAGGTGTCGCATCACCAAAGACACCAGAGAATTTTTTTAAGAAGAAGGTTGAAATAAAAGTTTGAGATTTTAATATAATCGCCTATTGTACAAAATGTTAACAAAATCGTTAGAGCTGTTTTCGAAAAAATCGCGAAAAATAAGATTTTCTTCATGCAACGTGGCATTAAAAATAAAAGAAAATCGGTGAATTGTTGAGTCACATTCCCAAATATAAGATTTTGGTTTTACACGACTCTTCATTTTCGAGCTCTGCTGTACAGTCATACAAACTCACATACACATAGACAGACAGACATGTCCATAAAAAATATAATTTTTTAATTCATGGCACCTCAAAATATGTATTTGGGCTGAAAACGCGACATAGAATTTTTTTAAATCGATAACAATATTTTCTCTACCTATAGTACAGCTATTACGGCTGATTTTGCATTACTCATGTGATTCCATGTACGGGTACCGATAGAGGAAGTAAAAATGCCTTACGGTGTTTTCTGTCCGTAGCTTGAAGCATCTTCTGGAGACAGAAATCGCTGCAAGAAAATGTTCTGAAGTATAATATTGTTACTTTGCCAATAATAGATTATATTATGTATTCGTCAGGAACACCCTCTACAGAGCCTCTTCAATAAACGATTTCCTTCTCACACCGCTCAGCAGGCGGTTTTGCTAGGACTGTGACAAATCAAGGTACACTGGAGTCAGTTCTGGTTGTTCTTAAAATGTCAAACTCCGGTCATCGATCAAAAGTACAGTAAGATTTTTCCTAGCTGACCCTGCTCAGATAGATGTGCAGTGGCCTGAGCATGTCTATTATCGAAATATTGTCATTTGAGTATGTGGTCTTTCATTCGTACGCCAGACTTCAAGGGAGTCACATCGCGCTGACTAAGGTATACATCTATGAATGTCAAAACTAGTGGGAAGGGAAGGATGGCTTGTCTCTCTGAATTCAACTCCCACCTCTGAATGCCCTTCCCCGCATTCACGTTTGTTCAGTGTCAGGAAGAAAAGTTATACTTTACCTTTATCGTATGGTTTACCTATACAGGCTACTTGTGTTTCTCATAACAATTGCTTGGATACTCTTCAAGCGCAAAATCTTCTCTTCAGTCTTCAACTTGAAATTATAGCTGATTGTCCTTTACTCATGTGATTCCTTTCCGTATTAGGTTTGGTTGAATTAGATTCACTTTTTACCAAGTGACCAAATTTATTTATGTCTTATCTAAAGGAATTATGAAAGCTCGTTTCAAAAATATACATAAAAATGCCTCGTATTAAACCATGAAATTCATCAATACTTGTCCTAATTAAATATTTATATCCAGCTGTCATATTTACTCGCGAATTCCTTCTGTCCATAAAATATGTTGCTCTAAGAAGAGTAATGGTGTAAGAACGCATCTTTGATATCAAAATTCAGAATTCCTTTACATTCCCAGGCCTGTTATTGGAGCCATTTAGGCCTATTATAAATTCGGGGGAAATATTACGGAGGATAGTAATAGATTATTACTGTATTAACAAGCATTGACTTCGTCATTTCTTAACTTATAATACAATGTAATATATAGCCAAATACATGAACATTAACTCAATTACTATGATAATTATATAAAAGTATTACATGTTGACTAACTTCCTACGGTGGATTCTATATGTGCCGAATATTCACATGTATTTCGGCAAATGATATTTTTTGTTAAATATTCTAATTTTAATTTAAACAATACATTGCAAAAAATGTTTAGAATAATATTACTGATGCGTTATATGTTTTCTTATTTTGATAAATTTTGAATATAATGAAAAACATATGTATATAGCCTATAATTAAATAGTGTACTCTTCTGATGATTACAAATCTTCATTTCAAGTCGTGCAAGCTTTTGTATGTAACACTATAATACCGTAGACATTTTAAAAGCAGATACAAACACTACATAATATCAAAAAATTATATTTAGCAATGTGTGCATGATTATTTAAAGTTAGTTAAGAGAAATAGTTCGATTGTTCATTTTTGGCAATTAACACACCTTTCATTTGTAAATCATCACTAGCACCTGAAAGAAATGCGGGTCCTTTTACTAGTAATAAAAATCTTAAATTAAATTGTTTTAATGTTTCTTTTATAAGATAAACATTGTTCAAAGTAATTGCTTTTTAAAACAATTCTCGGGGTGCTATTGATACACCAATAAAAAAAACAGTTAACTGTAAATATGTGTTCCTGGACGTATATCACGCGGTGGAAGAAGATGACATGTTTTATTTTCGCTAGCAAGTGAAAGAGTGAGAGAGGCGCGGATGGGTGGATGCTGTGCTGGACCGAGACGTGTTGCAGTGTGGAGCCGCAATATTGATCCGCAGTCTCTCGGCAGTGGCGGTGTAATCTACACCACATGCATCTTGTCCTCGTGACCCCACCTTATTATGAATGCCAAATTTACCCCACACCATTTTTCAATCTTAAACTAATAACTTATCTTTTAACTGGCAACAAATTTATTTTCCTATCACGTTTGGGTGAATGACCTCTATATGCTCAGACCTAGAAGAATAGAATTTTTCCCAGCAGTGAGATTTTATTATTGTCGACCTTTGTCACTATACTGGTGATGGCATTAATCCCTCAAACAAGAACCGAAGATTGCATATCATATGCCGAAATGTATGTGCCGAAATTCGGCACATCTAGACTCCACCGTAGGAAGTTAGTCAACATGTAATACTTTTGTATAATTATCATAGTAATTGAGTTAATGTTCATGTATTTGACTATTTATATTATATTTTATTATAAGTTAAGAAATGACGAAGTCAATGCTTGTTAATTTTATCAGCCTGATGACGAATAAAGTTCTTGATTCTTGAAAACCAGAATTCACACCATCTTAATCAAGAGCTCTTTTATAGACTGGCCAACACTGTTTTAATTAAACTTATATTTTACCTACGTACGCTATTGTATTTTAGTTGTGAATATGAGGTTTGGAGCCAGATAAGACAGTTAAGGGTACAAAGATGTGTGTTTTATCAAGCTTTTAAACTCTTACTACACTCTTACTGCAAGAGTGAAATTCATTAATGCTTTTAACGGGAAGGTTTCATCTCAGAGACGCATGATTTAGCCTAATTTTGTTTGCCCCCCTAGTGTGAAGAATTGTTCAGTAAAGTATTCCTTACACAAGCCATGGAGGCTCTTAGTGTTCGAAAAGAGCAAGGCTCGCAGATTATTAGAAAATCGGCACATGAGGGTGGTAAGATTGATAGTCTTAAGCCCCAGACACCTTAATCTCAACATTGCTCCCGTTAGAGGATAAATCGATTCAAGGGCTACAGTGTTACCAGAAAAATTAGGCCTAACGAAGATGTCCATTGACTCATTGGGGATCGAACTGGTAATCGTCCGGTTTGTGGCACAGTGACGAACATTTTGCTATCCTTATTGATACCCTTTTGGTACCCTTTAATATTTACATGCCATTAATCTAGCTGTCGGCGGGAATCCACAGTATTGCTGCACCGTCTGTTTACCCTTTGAAGTCTCTGTAAGAATCATGCCCCTACTTATAGCAATCATTAGATGGGTCTGGTTGAACCCGTTGCTTGGCCGGTGCGCTCGCCTGACTTTACCACACGATTCACTTTTCACACTGACACTTCAAAGGTTTTTAAATAAACTGTTTTATAAATGTTTATGCTGTGTCTTTTTGAAAAGTGAACATAATTTCAGTTTTAAACGTTTTGATCTTTTTCTCATAAAGGTATTGCCAATAAAAAAAAATCTCCTTACTTCAGCAACATATCATTAATTACTGCATGTATTGTATCAAACATTTGAGGTGAAGATATACCTCGCATTGTATATTAACTACTATTTATTTATTTATTTATTCTGGAAGACCGTTTGGCCTTGTCTGCAGCTCTACTAGTCTTCCGCTTTAGCCTTCTTCCGCTCTACCAGTATCAGACCCGCTGTTAATAGAGGGTTTGAATGATCGGAGTTCTACTATAAAGTGAACTATTCTCAAGTGAAGAATGTTTCCAATGACCGTATTCTGAATCTCCTATTAAAAGAGCAATTGGCACATTTTCTTATAAATTGCGACAGCACTGTGTCTTCAGAATCAGCACTTTCCTTTCTTTTTCTCCATTTCTCTCCCTCTGTCTGTCTGTCTGTCTTTCTCTCTCTCTCTCTCTCTCTCTCTCTCTCTCTCTCTCTTTCATTTCTTATTTTTTTCACTCGCACTTTAATATATACGTAGATACTTTAATTCCATTCTTCATATTGTTACTTGGATTATAGTGCTTCCCCATAGACTACAGTAGATTGATGCCTTGAATAAACCCCATTTCTCTTTTCATTTAATTCTTCTTGAATGAAGATGGAATCAGGACGACTGAACTCTTGATATTTGATAAGCAATCACATTAGCTTACTGTGATCGTTACAAATGGTACTGGATGTCTTAATTTGCAATTTAAAATATCGAAGACTTCTTATTGGACTGGGAAGAAATTGATTGCCCTTTTACTGCATATCTAGTAAATCTTCATGCTCCTCTAAATGGATTTTCTGCAGAACACTAACATGAGTTATTTCAAATACCAACTAAAATGGATTACTATACAGGGTGTTTGATATTATGAGCGGTAAAATATTTTAAGGTTGCTAGAGGCAATATTTAAAATCTAGCGCAGAACATTTCCTAAAATTAACTTAATAATGTTTGTTAAAATACTTTCTCCCACATCGCGTAATTTTAGTTCCGTAGTAATTACACCTCAGGTGTTCAGTCACTGAAAATGTGCATTTCATTTTGTAGAAATAAAGTAGGTATTTTTGCCAAAAAGAAAAAAAAAAAAAAAAAAAAAAAAAAAAACACTGAGGAAACAAAATAACCACAAAAATAATCATTTTCTCACTAAAGAAAAAAGTCCTACACAAGCTAAAGAGGTAATTAACTTGTTTAGAAAAGGGACTGTTCAGTATTTATAATCAATTTAATTTTATCTGCTGTAACTGATATCTAAGTAATTTACGGGAATCGTTTATTTAAAAAAAGTGGTGTTAAACTGTGCCTAAAGCTTCTTAAAATAATAATATTAACCAAGCAAGTTTGAACTTCTCTTTGATTAATATGAATTATAGTAAAGTCAAAATCATAAATTCCTGCAAGTGTAGGCCTACCCACTGTATTATAGGACTTGCAATATGCCAAGCTGCATAGATTTGCTGTGAAGAAAGGAAACCAGATAAATTTATACTAACTTTGTACACCGCTATTGCAAACCTAGACTGACATAGAATATCTATTTAACATGACTAGAAGCAACTGATTGATTGAGGTTAACTGAGCATTTAAAAGTCACAAGGGGGATGTTTGATTCTGTGTGCGTAATCACATAATAAACAGCGTAATGATTACAGATTCTCTCAATTTAGTGCCTCATGTCAACATGGTCAGAGAGGAATCATTCGATATAAGTGTTCATAATATATCTGTGTTTGCAAACATCGCAGATGAAACATCACATTATAATTCAGTAGAGAGAGATTGAAATACAGGCAGGCGCGTGTACAAAAATCATGGACTGATTAATACTCATGCGTCCATCTGCAGTAATATCCTTACTCCATTGTAACGTGACGCATCACAAACTCAGCTGATGTGTTTATTTTGTCTGTGCTCTTCATGATAAAATTGAGTTTTTTTTTTTTGTGAAACTTCTTTAGCCGCGGTAGGGGTAAATCGAGAGCTCAAAAATCGTCACGAAATTAATGTTACACTCAAAATCGGAAATCGGAATCGAATTGAGAATATCTGCAACGCACTTTTGGTACGTGGCTCCTTCCTCTTTTATGCCTACTCCTATGTAACGCTCAAAATCATCACGAAATTAGTGAGGTGTGACGGAACGGACTGCACAGAAAACAATCAGCTCAATGATTAGGCTTATCCAAAGTTTAAAAAATCCAAAAATTAAAAAATCCAAAATTTAAAAATTTAAAGATCCAAAATTTAAAAAATCCAAAATTCCAAAATTTAAAAATTCTAAGATCAAAAATTCAAAAGTCGAAAAATCCAAAATTTAAAAAATAAAAAATCCAAAATTAAAAAATCCAAATATTCAGAATTTAAAAATAAAAACATTCTAAATTAAAAATCCAAAATCTAAAATTTAATAATAAAAAATCCAAAATTAAAAAATCAAAAATTAAAAAATCTAAAATCCAAAATTTAAAAAGTCCAAAAACCCAATATTAAAAAGTCCAACAATCCAAAATACAAAAAATCCAATGATCCAAAATTGAAAAATCCAAAAATTAAAACAAGTTTCACTTCTGCGTTCCACGCACACTTTTTTTTATTCTAGGAATAGTGCATTATCAAACCTGTTGGTTCCTAGATCCTATGTCCTCCGTTGTGACGTAAAGGATGCGTTCGCTCTCCTCACAAAACGGGCCCGGGTTCGATACCTGGTCGTAACAAGTTTTTTAAGTTGGATTCTTCCGGGGTTTTTCCTCGCCTGTGAGACGAATGTCAGGAAAATTTAGGCCCTACTTGTTCCCGTATACCATCTGACGGTCATCACCTTCATATAACCTCGTCTTGTTCGGAATGACTGATTCGTATCGTGTTATTATATCATTAATGATACATATTAATATATCAGGGAAACTGAGGATGGATGCGACGTCGGCCTCTGAAACGTTGGATCACGACAAAGCTCTTACCTGGCTGCAAACCCGAGAAGAATATTTTCATATTTTTCGCCAGGAAAATCTCAAATCGTTCATCATTGATTTTAGTTTTCTAATAGAGTAGCCTATATTCAGCATAGATTCAGAATTAGGATTATGTCACGAGCTAATTTCATTACTTCCAATAAAATGTGAAATTCTCATGCCAGAAAGAATGAAATAATACTCAACGAACTGTTCTCGTGTACTTTAGCCGTCGATAATAGATCAGACAAAATACTGCCGTCACAAACATCCGAGAGGCAATCCATCATTCATCGTCTCGCTAAATTAAAGAACACCATGGAGCACTCAGTGGAGTCGGCAGAATGTGTCCATGACCTACTTCTGACAACATCACTCCACCTAAAATCGATACAGAAGATATCTTTGACCCATCTTGAAAATGACACTCATAAACTCACTCTTCCCTAGGGCAAGAAACCTTTCAAGTTCAATTCTAAGCATAAATACTTGACAACCGTATTGGAATTTACAATAGCATTGCATTCTTCTACTTCCCTGTATTTTTCCTTTCCTCTCGAAAGGAAGCGTCCGATTTTCGATATTGCATCCCCCTCCTATGTAGGATCACATTCCTTGCCTCTTGCCAAGTATTTGTTTATGCTGCGTGAAATCTTTACAAAAAGTGGATTCCTATTATCATTATTTGAAGTCTCCTGTTGGACATTGAAAACGTGAAAGTTATCTCGTATACCAGGATAGGAATACTATAACTGTGCAGTTTAAAGGGGACAGTAGACAACACTGAAACAAATGTAAAATCTGTTTTGTGATTAGGCCCATGGTTTTGTAGATTAATAGTTTTCACAGATTAGCAACAGCGTACATCTAGGCGAAGATTGCTGTAGACAAACCGTTGACGTAAGACTTTAGTCTTTCTCGGCGTTGATTACTAATGATGGTTTCACGGGCTATAAGCCGAGTAAATGGATATATTGCATCCAAGCTTTCGGTCGCTGACATCTCTGCGGCCTTCCTCAGGGAAATGATAGTTTTCTTTCATTTTAAAAAACATGTACAAGCTCTCTCTTCCCTTATTCCACACTCATTTCCCTGAGGAAGGCCGCAGGTTGTCAGCAACCGAAAGCTTGGATGCAATATATCCTTTTACTCGGCTTATAGCACGTGAAACCATCATTAGAAACCGTTGACGCATTCTCAGGCGCCTGTGTATTGCGGGTTTTCTAGTCGTTAGTGGCAGGCGGTGCTGCAAACATGAACAAGCAACCAAGACGCATTCTCTGTTGGCTGTGTATTGCGGGTTTTCTAGTCGTCAGTAACAGGCGGAGCTGCAAACAAGCAACCAAGAAATTCTTACTTGTTAGTACAAAAAAAAAAGTTTTATTCATTTGTTTTATAAGACAAGAAGCTGAAAATTTGAAAATAATTATGAAAAATGCATCTTGTAGAAGATTTCAAGTGATGTTAAAAATGTAAAAAGATATGAAGAGTCTACTGTAAAAACGGAATGTCATATTTTAGTGATTTTCAGGAAATACATTTTAAAGTTTGAAACGATATATCACTAAATTAATAAAAGGCAAATTTCTTATTTTTCAGACACATTGCTCTCTTAATAAAGCAACAAATGATCTTTCTGATCAGAGCAGGGGCGGATCCAGAAGTTGTTGAAGGGAGGAGCCGTCGTAAACGAAAGTATGCAATTGCTGGGGCTGTTGGGTATGGAATATAAAAAAATCAAGGGAGTCCGAGGATCCTCCCCCGGAAATTAATAAAAGAATGAAGTGGTAAATGATGAGTTTTTAGGATCACTGGTTTTACTGGTTTTATATAAAATAATAAAGTATCAAACATTTTACCTTTAACTTGAAGTAATTGTTGTTCTGAAATAGCGAAAAAGAAATAAATTAATCATTAATAATAGTAGTAATAATAATAATACGTAGTCCTCAGTATGCTCAAATGACAAAGAATAGTAGTAATTATTGTTATTATTACTATTATTATTATTATTATTATTATTATTATTATTATTATTATTATTATTATTATTATTAAAGATAAGGAACTAGAACAGCTGCTGCTTTGTGGGTCACATGTCACGGCTAACGTAAGCATTTGACACAAAGCACCTAGAATATGAGTACTATTCAACTTGCATCTTACAATCCTCTTGTTGAAATAAGGCGAGTACTTGAAAACTTTCATTTTGTATTGTTTTTAATTAAATTTGAATACGATTTTATTAGCTAATTACTTTTGACGAATAAAATATTAAAAAAATATAAAAAATAAATGGATCCGCCACTGGATCAGCGTTTCATTTTATCAGGTGAAATAACAAAAATAAACTACAAAAGAGAGGAATATCACGCCTTTTACATGCAATAACAATTTTTAAAATAATAATTTCTGTAAAACAATTTTGTTTTTATAATGCCATCGTGATCACTGCCTTCGGGAAGTAGAACAATAAAATAAATGCTGTGCAAAATAGTATTTAGCATTCATCACTTTTGTGTTGTTGTTTAAAGCTTCAAGCCAGTTATATAAGAGACTCCTATTGTTTTGTAATGTAGTGATGTTTATGTTATTCTACTCCTTTTGACCGGTAAAATTAAACGTTCAACACAATTCTCACAAAAACGTGACATTCCCCGTTTTTGCAGTGGAATCATCATATAACACCGAAAATTAAAGGTATTTAATTTCTGATAAAATTATTTTGATTTCAATAGAAGCATGAAAGGCTATGTTATGTTATGTTTTTTTCCAATTCTCAAAACTCCTACAAACATTTTAAAAATGATGGCAAACCATAACAGATTTCTTTGAAATTGTAGCAATATAGGTTCGAGATAATTGGAAACCATTAGAAAAAGAGAAGACACAGTGAAAATAAAAAGGTTGTAAAAGTTGCAGCACTAAAGCCGCATGATAGTGTTCTTTTGGGCTGAGCCGCAAACGGCGCGTTAGCTGACCAAATCGCTCCCACGTGAGCTGTTTGGAGGAGACATGGAGATCCACCCCTACCCCTTAACTCAATCCCTCTACTGCGGATATACCAACACCAGTATTCCATCCACTTTTCCATATTCCACTTGTTCAATGATCAGTTTCCATCCAAAATTTACTAGGTAATGTTAGTCAGGACATTTTGATTCCATAATGAGGTTAAATATTATTCTAACAATATATTTTTTTACAATTAAGTATAATAGTTTATTAAGCAACGAGCCTATATTGGCATATATTTATATGTGCGTTTCTTTAAGAAGCGAGCATAACGAGTTTTATAATTTTTATATGACCGTCTTAATTACTATTACAAGCAAGATGCATACGACAGACCATAATTAAATGACTTAAGTTTTGAGTTTTTAGAATACCGTATAAATCATAAAAAAAATACTCTAACTCGCCGATCAGCTCTCAGTAAGTATTCATCTTTTGCGATAGATGGCAGGTGAAAAGGTGTGCAGGGGTGAAGGGCATCTCTTGGCGTTTTTAGCTCAAAGCAACGCCCATTAAAACACACGGAATAAACTCAATTTATTTAAAATCAATATGAATAGATTTTATGTTATTTTAAGTAGAAGTTGTTTCCTGCTTTCAAGATTAGAAGATTGTTCCGTGTACGACGTTTATCGACAGTTGGAATAACAACAACAGTGTTGTAATGAAATTCTGTACTTTAAAGTATATCATTAAGATACTGTTTTGTCATTATGTAATAAGTGTATTATAGTTTGGTCGAAGAGAAATATCTTTATATTCGACTTATATCCTAAATCATACAAAATATATGGTCAACTACTTAAATTTCCGTCTAGCTGTACTTGGAAAACTCACTATTTAAACAGGCCTATTATTCAATGTGTGGAAATGACGTGGTTATTTTTAACACATGCTTTATTTCATTAAGTACAAATGGTTAGCAAAAATTGATTAATTAGATATATGAAAAGATACTTATAAATAACATTAAATAAAGATAGAAATAGACAATAAATAATTACATAAATAAATTTTAATTGGATGCTTTTGTTTTTAAGTTTATCTAGTCATCTAGAACGCTAGGTGTTGTGTTCTGTTCTATCTGTAGCTTGTATGAATTGATTTGCTTTTTCTTCATCTATTGATGCAGTAATTGTAACTGGGAATTATTATTATTATATTATTATTATATTTCAATAATAGTTATCTATGAAACATCAGTCAAGATTAAATTTAATTTGTGAGTGGGATGTTTGAGAAAAAAAAAAAAAAAAGACCGAAAGTTTGATTGAGAAAACTTATGAAAAAATTTTAATAGTTAAAATATCCTATTTTAATTATATGTGAAGAATGATTTCATCTTACTTCTCCAATCTTTTGCTATCCTCAACAACAAAATAGCATATGTTAAGAAGTTTCCTTCTATCTGAGCCTGTCGAAAAAAAAAACAAATTTGGAACATAATTTGTTGAATTGTTCATTATAGTCTCTCCTATAATACACCTAGGAGTTCGTTTGAGGTTTCTTAATTGGCTTAATCCTCTTGTGAACAATGAGGACCCGTCATCTATTAACAGAAATGAACATCAGAAACCTTTTGGGGGGTAAAGGCAGTTAGTGTCTTCATGTACCGATTATCTAAAACAAACGCGAACTTCAACTTTCAAAAACTCTAAAGATCTCAAAGAGCTCCATACAAGAACGATTCGCTTTACTAGGAACTATGCCTTCAGCGTTGCCTATATTTCCATAAATACCCACATAAATTAAAATATGTAATTTTAAAAATTAATTCCTTCTTGCAGCCACAAGAAAAATTAATAACCACACTATTTGTCTGAAAATGTTTCGTTTATATGTTATTTTATTATATTATTATAATTTTTTATTTAATCTTCCCATAGTTATGGGTTGCCTACACAGACAAAGAGTACCAGAAAAAAAAAACAGAAAGGTAATTGAACATAGAACATTGAAAAGAAAAAGAGAATAAAATTAATGAAAAATTAATACAAAATAGAAAATCATTAACAGTTATTCGATTGATATTTTATTTTTAAAATAGCCTATATTTAAATATTGTTTTGCGTAAACGCAGCAATAGTTATTTTTATCCAGTTCAATCTTAAGCTGTAAAATTCAGTTATATAATGCATCCCTTCTCGTTTGTCATTAATGCCACTAAATTTAAAAGGAAGCACAAGAACGTGTTAAATTTTCAAAAAGATTAATAAATAGCACGACTTGTCACAGATGTCACACGACGATTTCTTAATTTCACTAATGTTATACATTTAAAAAGTTTTAATTTTCTTTATTTCATAAAAAAGGCACGATTTGTTTCAATTTCGTACACGAGGTGTTTGTACTAAGAGCCAAAACTTTCATTTGAAACCTTCTCTGAAGACGTACAGGCGCCTGTAATCCTTTGCATCAGAAAAGTCTTCTTGCAAGGCGAAAGCGCCTAACTCAATTCGTGTATGCTACCCGCAGTACCTCCGTGTCGGAGAAGTTGCCGACCCAAGCGTTTGCAGGCGACTTGTAGTGCTGTAGATGGTGTATCAGATCACTGCGCACAGAATTATGATGGACTTTCCGTGTTATTTATCAACGAGTAGTGTATCCCCATCACTCTGAGTCAAACTCTGGAGCTTTGTTTTTCTGTACCCGAACAAATTCACGTTGAAGCTAAAATAATAATGGGATCGGAAGGATCAAATTATTAATCATTTAACCCTCCCATTGGTGCCAGAAGTAGGCAATTTTCAACAGGAACTATTGAGCTAAAACATTGCAGTAGCCACATTCAATATATTCACAACTATAATCCATTACTCTGGCTTAATGCTGATGAATTATGTAATCGATCATAGCCAGGTTGCACTTATTTTAATCAACGTATTCATGTATGCAGATTGATGGATCGAAAACAAAGGATCGCGCCATCTGACCGACATTATGACGGGGTTGTGGAAGGGATATATGTTTGTGTCTGTGTGTGTGGGTGTGTCGTGTGAATGAGAGTTGAATGAGAGAGAGAGAGAGAGAGAGAGAGAGAGAGCGGAAGAGACAGAATGAGGTTATTGCTAAAATCAGCTGAACGAAAGTGATAAAACTTTCTCTCTCGTCTATTGCCACAAAGTTTCTCATATTTCTGTTCCATCTGTCGACGCAAGTGGCAACTTAACTCAACCTGTGGCGTGCTGCGGGGAAGCCTAATTGTGGAGTCTCCACGATATTAGTAAGTTCTCTTTTCAGGGTGGGTTTCAATCCGAAAAATCTATGTTACAGGGAACAATTCTACCCGACAGAATGTTACACCTTGCAACATCTGAGCTATAAACATAAGGGAAATTTATATTCTTTGCTTCGTATTTTCTCATCAAATGGCTATTTTGTATCGAGCTGGTGCAAATACACTAGCAGAACTCTCTTTTAGTCTTAGTCTTAATCTTTACATTATAACTTGCCGAAAACTTATTACCACTCATTAAAACACATTATGCTTATTAATATTATTGCATACTAAACATAGTTATAGTATAAATTGACAGACGAAGATATTTATATGAAGTAGGCCTATGTTTGAATTCAGAACACACTTGAACAGTTATTGAGAAGACAGCAAATAATATCCAGATTAAGAATAGGCCATACAAGAGCAATTCACTTTTTCCTAACGATAAGCGAAACTCTTTTTTGCCCTACTTGCAATGATTGTTTTTTTTTCTTTTACTTTTGTTGGTTCGTTAGATTACGACAATTATGTAATACTATTTAGGCTTGCAACCGTCGCTGGTCTTCCCGATTTCTTTCGGCAGGAATTCTTTTATTTCTTTATAAATCTACAGACATTGGACTGTCACATTTACGTACACATAAACACCAGCGAACTGCTTGTCGACCGCTGACCCAGGCCGACTGCTTGCAATATTAAATTTTTCACCAAATACCACGAAAGAAGCTACTTTTTTCATAGGTCTCAATATAACTTTAGATTAATCTTTTATTTTAAATTAGCTGTTAGTCAATGCTCATTCATTAATTATTAATTAGTAAATTTTGGCAAAGATATTATCATGTTTTAAGGCCACCGTTGTGGCGCAAGATATGCGATGGCTCCTTTCATGCAGCGGACCCGGGTTCGAATCCTGGTTGGGACAGGTTACTTGAGTGGGGTGTTTTTCTCACCTGTGAGGTAAATGTTGTGTAACTTTAGGCCCTTGTGATCCCGAATATCATCTTATCCCATTCTTGCCTTATTCATAGTGAGTGTGTGTGTGTGATTGTCGTCTCGTCCTAAGTGTTCTTGTTGTATCGGAGGTGGCCCCGGCAATGAGCTGTTCACTCATTGGGGAGACCCTCCATGTCCTTGTCTGGTCAAAAAAGTATGTATGTGATCCCATGCATAATCCCTCTCTCAATAGGTCGGGGTGGCTTAAACGTCCTTAAAAGAGAGAGGTTAAACTAAGGAAAGAAAAGGCGAAAGAATATACTGTTATGTTTAACAGTTTATAAAATTGATTTCTTGATTCAGTCCTTGGTTTATCTATCTGATATGATGTATAGGTATGTTTGTCCCCTTATACAGGCTAAACGATTCTTTTTTCTCGCAGGACTCATACAGGATATTTTTTCACCCGGCCTTAGGCCGGGTTTGAGTCCATGAATCAATCGCCAGCTCTACGGTAGCATCTATAAAGAAATACTCATTAACCTTCGACCTCTTTTAAGTTCTTTTTGTATAGCCGCTTACATAGAAGCCGTTAGTTAAGGTGGTATGGTTTTAGACTTACAAGGAAGCAAAGCTGGCGGGACGGGAAGGAGTATTCAATTACTATTCGTCCCGAGCAACTCATGAATTCTCTTTGTAAATCTGCATAGCGATTACCATGTACGCCATGCCCGCTTAACATATGGCTGAGGAGACTAACACGGAATACATTATCTTGTATAATTACAGGACAATAAGTAAGCCAGGTATGTTCGGTGATGTATTTATCACGAGTTTATTTATAGCTCTCGCCGTGTGGGGATCCAGATCAATATAATGTGGTCTGGAGAGCTGGAGACGCGTACCAATCACATGGATTTGTAACATCCATTTGGAGAATCAGTTTCAGTTCGACAGAAAAAAATATATACATATATACAGCTTTAATTCTATTTATGAACACTTGGATATGAAAAATTATCTTCGGTAAAGAATCCTCAGAAGGAACTTTAAGGAAATCCTAAGATCATTCAATGTTTTCCCATTAGGACTGCATTCATGATCCCTCTTCTTAAAACGTATGTAAAAAAATCAGATCTATGCGTGCCGTAATGTTATAAACAAACTAATCAAGCAGAGCGGGCTAACAAAATCGAACCATTCGACAATTTGACGTGTTTTGTTGAATAAATCTATTTCAGCGATGCTGTTTTATTTTTTTCTATTGCATAAAAGCAAAGCCACCAGCGATTCATTTTACAATTACTGTATAAGTGGCGAAAACTGGTGCTTCGATAGCGCAAAAAATAATTTTGTTCTGCCATTTTTAGCTCATAACTCGCAAACGAAAGCTACAAATAAAAATCCAGTTTCGATATTCATTCGGAACTCTTCGGTCCATTTTTGTCAAAAATGTTAGATCCCTTTGTGCTCTACATTTGGCTGGCATCGCACACAGATAGTCAGACAGACAGACACTTCCTCATATATATATATATAACTTATTAAAAATTAATTGCATAATTGTCTTCATTTTAGCCGAATAGCTCTAAGTTTAATCAAAGGTTTTATTTATGTATTTGATAAAAGTAGTATGAGAAGACGAAACCTGGTAAAATTTAGTTCAAAAGCCTTAGTAACGACACTTTCATGTCCCATTCATTGAAATTTGGCTATTAAAAGTGATAATTAAATAAATTTATCATTCTGTTTTATACGTAAAATTCCGCCCATAAAATTTCTGAACATCGATCAGGAGACGTAAACGCTACGGAAACCACTTCAGTGACTCGTAAACCAGGAGAGTAATGAAAATATTTTATAACCTGCACAAACTTCAACTCACCGTCGAAGTACATTTATACGGCTTCACAGTCATTTCAAACTTACATCTCAGCATTATTAGAGACAGGTAAAGCCATAAAGTATACTAAATGCATTCAAGTATTCTTTGAATAAAAATAAAGCAAAGACTGCTTATGTTGTGACGTCTCTAATTATTTCATTTATCAATTTTTTTTTTAATTCATCATAGATTTCAATTTGTTCATATATTCTAAAAACTTCTAGAATCATCTGTTCCATTAACTGCTATTTTGTGGTATTTTATCCCAACACAACTATCATTTATATCATAACTATCATTATTATTTAAGAAATAGGGAATTGTTATATATTCCTGCCATTAAGTAAAAATGTTCATCTTTAATTCAAATGTGTAAACAATATAATTCTTTATCACTTCAAAATGCTTTTTCTGGATTTTGACATTAAATCAGTACATAGGATTTCTTTATGAATTGTTATATATTCCATACGATGAGCTTAGTTTTTAGATTATCTTGTAAAATTAATTGTGTTTATTACAAATAATTTATGTATCTTCTTCTTCATTCTCACACATTCATATATTGTATTGTATTTTTATATTGTACAACACTTATTGGCCAAACTACGCTACTGTAATTGGGCTTTATTACTGTAGTTGTCAGAATAAATAAATAAATTATTATTGTTATTATTAAGTTAACGTTCATAATGTTAGCTCAATATAAGCGTAACGTAAATGTACTTAACAAGCCACTTTGCAATTTATATTGCAATAATTACAGATATAATGTTTTCATTGCATGGCCAGGCGGCTTCAAAGGAATAAACCATGAAGTCGGTGTTTCTTTATGTTAATTGATATGACTAAATCGGTCTTTGCTTCCGCTTTCCAAAACAAAGGCAACGTTGCAATACTTTCTCATTGTTAGCAGTGACCTCATTTCTTCCTTCGCTATAATCAATTCGCACGTGTTATTGTTTATTGTAACTTGATCTTGCAACCGCGCATTTCACTCCACGCAGAGTTGACGAGTAGCTGTCAAAATCGTCACAGAACATTCTTAGATTTTGATTGGCTGGGGTAACTAGCTGATTGGTGCGGTAAAAATAAAGAGCATGGGTTGAGCTGTCGGCAAGCTTTTCCTCCTAACGAAAGGAAGCCGCCTGGCCATGCAATGAATAACTGGACTATACAAATCATATTAAGGCAAAAGAAAGTGTGGACTAAAATCAGGAAATGCTTGTTTTTATGCAATTCTAAAACTCTTGAGGATCCTCTATTATCATGTAACAATTATAACTTTAACACTAAATTGCTAAGAAACATAATTATTGAGAATAAGTGATAATTAAATAAAATCAGGTAAAATTATTTAACAAAGTGGGGAATGCTTTTGTTTAATCAGTGATAATTATTGCCAATTATGATATGCAGAAAATAAGTAATTTTTTTAGTTGATTTCCGAGTTAAGCTCCAGATCATTTCATTAAACAGGGCTTACGGAAGAACAAAGGTCTAGTTTGATAAGCATATGTGACGTATTATGTGGGTAGTGTTATTTGTCAAAGATACCTGTATTGCAACTTACAAAGCCATAAATGAGCACTGTAAAACAATATGTTGCCATGAGAACTGATTTGCATTTGATAAATTCTTTCTAAAATATTACCATAAAATAGGAAGTAAATTGGGTATTAATTCGGTACCGGTCAACCGATTTTGTCCAATATAAATAGGCTTCTTCCCAAGGACGTTATAAATGCGTATACCAAGTTTTATGAAAATCCGATAAAGCGTATTTGAGTTATCGCGTGTACAGGTACACGGACAGACAGAAGGACATACATTTTCCCGTCCCCAACACAATCACATAAAATACCATTCTATCACTTAATAATTGACAATACAAATGCTGCAAAACTGACGCAAAGCAAGGTTTTATCCAATCACTGTATTACAGCAATAGAAGCCAAATGCTGTGGTACGGTTTTACATGTGCTAGCCGCCACTGCTTTAGTAATTCAATAAATTGGAGTGTCCCTAAACGAGAAGGGAGCCAGAGGAGGAAGAACGTGTCAGGGATCCTGTACTTATTTCATTTGGGCCTTGTTTTTGTTGCTGCACTGACGGCTCCTGTTTTCTTGTTAAGCTAACTGACCCAGCTCACGCAAGAGTGGTTCATCAGACAGCCACCAGGTGGGTAAATCAGCAACGTGTCCCCGTGCCCCTAGTTATGCTGCAGCCGTGCCACACACACGTATTTAAATAGCTGGGATAACTTGATTAAGTAACCGCTAGTTTGCATACGCTTTTTGCTTAACTTCTGTCCTTTCGAGACATGTTTTATTCATAAAAATATATGTGGACTTACTAAATACATGTAGCAAATTAGACAGTAGAAAAAATATTGTCATTCTATAACAGTTCCATCCAACTGGCGGCCAGCGGTCCCTTGAAAATTATTACAGCCCACGAAACAAAGGAAAGTATACAGCCATTAAATTTTTAAGTTCAAACAACGCGCATTACTATTGGCATATGTTGCAAAATCTGTAAAAGTCAAAATTATAAGAAAAAAATGTAACGTTTTCTATCTTGTCAAGAGTTCTCAAATAAAATAGAAAAAGTTATCTTTTAATTTTGTGAAAATATTGAAATGATTATTCGAGAATTTTCTTCAAGATTTCCTGATTTTGTAAACGCCCAGCCGGTGAGGGCCGTATAAACAATAGGCAAATGTTGCAAAATCTGTAAAAGTCAAAATTAGAAGGGAAAAAATTTAACGTTTTCTGTCTTGTCAAGAGTTGTCCAATTAAATATAAAAAGTTTTTTTTATTTTGTGAAAATATTAAATGATTATTCGAGAATTTTCTTAAAGATTTCCTGATTTTGTAAACGCCCGGGCGGCGAGGGCCGTATAAACGTCCCTACAACGAGAGTGGTAAAACTAAGAGAAAGAAGAAGAAAAAACAAAGAACAAACTGTCTCTTCTTAAAGAGTACTTGAAAGTTAACATCGAGCTTCAACTTTCAACTTAAACTATGTGATTTTCAAGCTGATTCGTTTCTTCAAAACCAGAACAGAAAATGAAATAACTTTTCAGACTTCCTTTGGATGAAATTTTCCCCAGTTGAGGGTTTTCTTCTTCACATCATGCAAATGTTTGAAAGCACATGCCTTACTGAATGTGCATTTTGGAAAGTGAAAGTATAAACAGTAAGTAAATAAGAACTAATACAATACTTGTCTCAGTGACTGTTTTCTGATATACGTACTGAGATTTGGAACTACCAATCTCGCATATCAGCTGACTTATCTCTCTCTCTGTAAATTGAATTACAATTATTTTCATCGAAAATTGTGAAAATTGGTGTAACATATTTTCTTAAAGAACTGTTTATTTGTCATACTATTTTAAAGTATTGTAAACTACATTTACGCATGAATCATGATAACGAAGCTTTGAATGTTCACACAAGGAAAGGTTAGGTTTACTAAGCATGTTCTATAGGAAGAGATGGGGGAGTGTATCACGCAATGACAACAATAACGCGCTCAGGTATAATCAGGCAGTGATAAAAAGTGAACACGTTCCATATTGCTTTTATAACGAAGGCGTGATGAAATAAATTTTCCCAATTTATATTCTACTCATAAATGGTGACCAGTAAAAATTATGAATGCAAATCAATTGTCGTCTTATCACCTTTATGTAGCTTGCAATCGAGTATAGTAGCTCCTCGTTGCCCCCCTATTTTGTCTTATTATAAACACCTTTTTTCCTTTCTTTTTCTTGATGAAAATTGCATCTAAAAGTCATTATCCTGCTCATTATTTATCATATAACGCACAAAATGAGCATATAGTAGCTCAACAGAAGAAAAACCTAAGTTATTTTGCCTTTTATTGGGGATTTAGACTCTTTATCTCCCAAATGCTAATCCCGATTGTTGCCACATGAGCAACTTACTCGGTATATTTAATTACATGAGGGAATTAATTCTAAGCAGGATCCGTAAAATTTTCAGAGCTTTTAAATCTATCTTAATAATTGGGCTTTTATTACTAAGACATCTTCTAACATAGATAATTGTAAGAAAAGTACAACCCAGTTAATTCGACGCAATTAAAGGAGTAGCAAAATGAAGTGGAAACCAATTTATATCTTAAACTGAAAAACATCAAAAGGCAACTGGCAATAATCCTAATTGCAAGGCTAATTGAAACATGAAGTAAACGAGTTAGATCTAACAATTTCCTTTTGAGAAGCGGAAATCTCTATCTCCAGCGAAGCAATTAGGTCGCTCTGTATAGAAAGCTCAAACACAAATATAAAATCTAGTTATTTCGTATCCGTTTCGTTGTTCATAAGGCTGTTCATAAGAATATTATATTCTGATATTATGATGAAAATCCAATATGAGGTAACTGATATAGTGGTCTACCTCCATTCTGTTGTAGTTATGAATACCAATAAATGAGTAATTTTAGGGGAGAATCAGATAAATATTAATGTCTCCCAAGATGTTTTATCAATTTCAATCAAATTTTAACTAGTTATCAACAGGTAACATTTAAATTTACGTGTATAGATTGGTAATGGAATTAATATTTTTTTAAATGGTAGCCTTTTTTTTATTTTGATTGAAAATCATGCATGTCAATATATTTTTCTCAGAACATATAGCAGTGATTGGTATGAAATTTTGACAGTGAGGAGTCAGGCCATGGAAAATTAAATTAACTGAATATAGTTGGAACATAGCCTAGTGTGTATTTGTAAAAAAAAAAACTGTTCAATTTTTCAAAATAAATGTAATATTTTTCATTTTGGTGTTAACTATGTTATTCAACAGTATTCACACAAAAAATCGGTTATATCTGTTGGATAGTTTTTTTAGAAAAAGTAAATTCTATACATGAAAATTTAGTTTGTGAGAAAAGGATTTTTACTTGCAGCATGTATTTTCTGGTGAAGAGCTTTTAAATCTCACTCCGATTTCATAACCAATTACTTTTAATGTCCGTAACTCCGGTAATATTCAACATACTCACATGAAACCACTTTTGTTGTGAAAGTTACTTATTTTCTTTTTAGAAATGCCTGAAAAAAAATATTTTTTTAGCCCAGCTTTACATTATCCCCCGTTTATTTAGTTGATATCAACTTACCAGTAAGCCCACGGAGCACCGTAGAGTTCTGACTTAACAATAAATAATAAATCAGGAAAGGGTGACAGTTGCAGATACTTCGCCTATTACTTGAATTTCCCACGACAGGATCTCGCCCACCCTCTCTAGATGCTTTCCTACTTCCATCCTTTGTTGTTATTAAGGACTGAAGTTTTGAGGGTATTTTTTTAAAAATCATTTTAAAATAAATTTGAAATTTCACACACTTAATTAAAACCTGAACAAAAATTCTTCTTTTTCTTCAATTCACAGATTAGGCCTATCGACCTGTGCTGTCCTCAGTTCCATCATTTAACTGGACGTCCTATGAACAAAAATTACAGTTTCAAATTTCAGTTTAATATCTCAGTTTGTATCTAACTTAATTATTTAGATGATCTTAACAATAAAATTGAAATTTATCACCTCCCAAAAAAATATTAAAATAAAACCTGCATTGTCATGTAAGCTAACATTTTTTTATGCTTGATTTACAAAATTACTGATACATTTGTTTTATTTTTTTAAACAAAAATAGAATTATATCCTATTTGAACATCGTTTCCTGTTGTAGTTACACAACTTTTATCTGTTATAAAAATCCACTTATTTACTGGAAAAGAATGTAGTTTTTATAAAATTTACTGTAGAGGTAAGCTATCAATTTAGCTGAACGTATTAGATCAAAACTAAAAAAAAAGCTTCATCTTGTATAGGCTAAGAGTTATTTAAATTACTCAAACGCACTAGAGAAATTCAGAATGCTGCAGTATCTAGTGACTAGTAACAATCTTATCAAGCTTCGTTCAGCATCCTCATCACATGCTGGAGTCATGTTACACATTGTACTCTCATATTTCCGTACTGCTTTGAGCGAATTTAGCCTGCGTCTGTAATGCTGCATGTTGTACTGTATAATCAATCAATACATTAAAGAGAGATGCCAACAGCGTGAAAATGTATTTTACAATACGGTGAAAAGGAAAGTTGCACTTCACATGTTAGCAACAAAAATATCGTCACCCTGGTCGTTAAAAAGATAACTTCAAAACAGATAAAACAGTGGGTCTCAAACTGTCCTATCCATACCACGGATTTATTCTTGTCTAGGAATATTATTACATCGGGCCCTTATTACTTTTCACACTATATTAATGTTTAACAACCCATTCTCAGTCATAACCAATTTAAATTTATTTTATTAACTTCTTGTTCTAAATCTTTAACCTAGTAATTTATTAAATTTGACTTTAAAACTCTAGGCATTTCTTTTCAGCCTTTTTACTCTCATTTAACATTATGTTATTCATAAACTTTATTTTATTTACTAAAAATACTCCTTTACTATTCCCCATTCCCATTTCCATTAAAGCTGCTATATTGGCTGCGTTTCTAGGAACTCCTAAAATCTTTACTGTACCTTGCTATTATTTCGTTTAAGTATAACCGTGCATCTTCCTCTCCCCACAGCGCCACTGCGTATAGTATTTTTGATAATATATCCAATTAATAAAGATAATAAGAAATTCTATACGTAAAAAATCCTTTTAGGCAGGCCTACAGGCTGAGGTAGAGTTCGAAGTGCTAAATCTCGCCTTATATGAGAGCTATCGAGAAACCAGTTATTGATTTGTAGAGTACTCATCAAGAGCTTTTCAACGATACCACGTAAGACGTGGTTTCAAAAATTTCGAATTTCCATCCCCCCACCAACCACCCCCACTCTTACCCCCAAAACCCTCGAATCGTTGGTGTCACTGCGAACTCCATAGGGAGTACGGTACTCTACTTTATTTAAACAAATTTCCCCTCTATACTTCATAGGGGCCGAGATATAATTTTTTCAAAATTTCAACCCCCTCCCCTTGGGCCAATTTTGCTCATTAACGAACTTGTCCGAACTATTGGACCTAGAAATAACATAATAAAATTTGGTTCAAATATCTTCAAAATTACGGCCGCTAGCGTGTAAATATATATATATATATAACTTATATATATACATCACAATTTTTTTAACGGGCGGTGGTTTCATGAAACGTAAAGATATGAAAGGATTTTTCGAAAGTCATGACATGGTATCGATTGCAATAGGTAGATTTTCCTAAAATATAAGGTATAGCCTAAATCATATAAATCCTAAAACATACTATTGGTATGTAAATATTATTCAAATGCTTAATTCTTATAAGTATTATTCTTTACAATTGCATCTATTCCATAATACGGTAAGATTAAATAAAATACTTCCTTTTCAGAGTCTCCCTGGTGACACTACTTGACTTATTTTCTAATTTTCGTGGTGTATCTCTCCAACACAGACTATGAGAGCTTAATTTGAATTTTCGAGTTAAAATTGCATCCCCTTTCATTTGAACACTTGCACGATATGTGTGAACTGATGTGTGAGATTGTATGTGTGAGGGGAAGTGGAGTAGGCTCAACTCTTTAAAACGATGAAGACTCTGCGAGAGGCAGAATTCTCTATGTAGAGTTGTGATAGGGTCATATTATAGGGGTATGTCAGCTCGCTTAATCCCTAGTTCACCCCCTCTCTAACGAACGATACGAAACTGCCAGATAAAGTTCACCGTCTGTATGTTATCCCCATTACGTTTGTGGATTAAATGGTCATTTGTATCCAGCAAATAATTGTCTTTTAAATTCCTACGTTTTACTGTCAACTGCTAATTTTTCATTGACCAGACCTTTAATAAGCTCTAATCCGTAGGATCAGCTTGATACGTATTTCATTCAGATAGAAATTTCATTGTGCCTATAGCAATTTCTATAAGTCCATTAACGTATAAAATAAGGGACCGTAGACTGGAGGATTGGAAGCGGCATCCCACCTAGTGCAATGAAATTGAATGATTCGAGAGACCACCAAGAAATGAATCACATTTTATAAATCCAACGGTATCATGAATGACGATGTTTCATGACTCTTGTCCATGTCGGATTCCCATTGATATCGGTTGAATGAAGGTGAATCAGGCTGAATCAGTCCTCAGACTGAAAGAAAAAACACTGCAACAGTTATTGTTAAATCTGCTACAATATATTTTTTTTATGGACAATATGCTTAGGTTTATGTAGGCCTATACCGTGAATAAAGTATAATATAGTATTATTTTAAAAAAATAATCAGTGAGTCGTGGTTTCAGGAATTATGAAAGTTTCGAATAGGGCTCAATAAATTAAATTTCATAAAATAATTTACTTCCTTAGAATCTTAATTTGTCACTAACGAACTTGGCCAGCAAAGAAATATAATTAATGTTACTGGGATTCTCATCAATATTCCATTCCATCTTGACTATTTCCCATATGACGCGTATTTGATGCCTCGGATATCAAACAATCCCGTTCGTTCATCTTATAATATACACTTGCAAGGATCGTAAGGATGCAATTTTATCTGATAAACGGTCAGTTTGCTATTGGATAAGTCAAAATGTCAATATGCAGCGATTAATACGTCACATATCTCTATTGCTGCCAGTGAACAAGATAACATAGCTTATATACAACATATTTTATTTGGAAATTGAAACAATTTAAATTTACATTGATAAAAACACAATTTCAATTATGTGCAAGTCAGTTCTTGTGCTTTGTTCTGTTCTGATTTTAGCATATCTTCATTAGGTTAATTACTCCTTTTTCCCAATGTTGGTAGCATTGGTTAGTATCTGGTAACATTCTTTTAGTATGTCCCTATCTAATAGCTGACACATCAGTGATTTGATTTTAAACAAAACAAATAAGAGAGTAAGTGTTATTATCTGATACATTTTATTCATGGAATTGCATTAACAAATCTCTCGTGGGATTAACTATGATGAATGAAGTCAACAAGATTGAACCCGATCCATGCAGTGTGAATTCCGGAGAATTAGCACATTGTAATTTTACCTAGGTGGCTTATGCTAATCTGCATAACGGAGTTGAGTCAGATTGATTGAGATTCACTTGGTCTGAAGGGGGAAGGTGCATAGTTATTAATCATATAGATGGATATGCTTCTCCCGGCTATTAATTACTATAGGCTAATGATAATATGAACAGTTGTCGAATAACCGGCTTGATCCAGAAACTATTCTTATTAATATAATTATAATTATTATAATTATTATTGATATTACCGGGGCTAGGATATCTATGAAAATACATATTATGGTTCAAGTTAAAATTTTGATATATGTTTACGTATTGAGACATTTGGAATAGTTTAAGACTCATTTTATTTTCCATATATTCGTCACTATTTTAAGGTATTGCACCTATTTATACATATTTTAGAAAAACTCTCATATCTTTACATAATTTGTAGGGCTGAAAATCGATTAAAATTTTAATCGAGTTAACGCTTGACTTTAATCGATTAATCGACGGATTAATCGACTGATTAATCGACAAACAAGTCGGTATTTTAAACGAAACCAAAGTGTACATTTAATATTGTTTTACACATTTAATAACTACTACACTACAGATAATCAGAAGAAATCCTGAATTAATGAATACCATTATTAGTTAAATACTGAAAAAAATATATACAAAACTTACATTTCCGGTTACTTTTTCAGCCAAGACTTGAGACACACGAGTTTGTTGACATTTGAATGTTCAAGACACGATCGTAGCTTGTTTACAATAATACCGGCAGCACTAAAAACTTTCTCACTCGGCACTGTGAAAGGAGTTGGGTCATTTGACCCATTTCTCGAAAAACGTTTTTCAGAATTCGACTAAACCGATTAATCGGAAAATGTAATTAATCGAGGATTAAATATTTAATCGATTATTCGGACCGATTAATCGATTAATCGGTACAGCCCTAATAATTTGACGTTTTAATTTAAATATGTTCCATTTCAGATAATAATTCAATTGTTATTTAACTAGTATCTGTATTTACAAGCTAGATTCTTGAATTACTATGAAATGTTGAAAACCAGACCTAAAACTATATCTGGATGTAGTTCCTGTTACATCTTGTGACGTTGAGCGGAGTTTTACTGAGTACAAAACAATTTTCAGAGACAATGGACAGAGTTTCGGGTTTGAAAATTTAACCCATAGCCTCAAAATAGGGAATTAACGTTACATATTAAGATGTGCCCCCAAATTGTAGCAACAGCTAAAAAAAATCCCAACTATATATGTAAGATGTTTAAGCAATAAATATTCTCTTTTTATAACTGTGCAACGTTGATAAAACACAGGTGTTATTTAAATTACTTTGCACCATTTAAAAATAACAGTCCACATTCTACTCCATATTTTGAGAATTTTTAACCCGTATGTATGCACGATACAAAGTTAGCAATTTTTTATTGAATAAAAATCCTAGCCCTTTTATTACGTTCATTATTAGTCCATGATGCTATTGCGGCAAATTCCGTTAGTCTATTTTTCTATTCCTGTATTAAGTGCTGAGCAAACATAATATATATTTCGAAGCGCTTAAGTAAATGAATTCGCTGAAACATCTTCCTCGTAATGCCCATTACTCTTCCACCCCTCTTTTCTTCTTTTATCTGTTCTTTTTCCTGGCACTTTTGTCTCGTGTTTCTTCCCAAAGGAACATGCACCATTCACTCTGGTCCTATCTACCAGCCTCGTAGTCTCCCCTTTCTTTCCCAGAGATTTCTGTAATCTGCTTCCATCGTTATTTCCTCTCTGCTCTTCCCTTTTCTACTTTATTTTTCATTTTTCCCCTCTGCCCTCACACCATCTTCATCATCTCTACATCATGGCAGTCATCTTTATGCAATTAAGTCCTTCGACCTCGTTCCAAGCTTCCTATAATTCTTTCCCTACAAAAGAAGACTGCACATAATAAAACTGAGTAAAATTATTTTACTATATTTCAACTCAGTAAATCAGGAAGACAGCTTGCTTATAGAAGGAATCACGTGTAGGGCTCTTTTAACCTTAATTCACCATGAAAAGATTCGTTGCAAAAGATGAATTAAATTAAATTCGAAGGGTCTTGTGCACATACTGATTGTAACGGTCCACGTGAATTTACAATTAACTTTTGAATAAGTGTAATTATTATTATTTATTATTATTGCTATTATTAATATTACTATTATTATTATCATCACCATCATCGACTTAATTATCCATTTCGTAGTGAATCGCCACCGTTTGTATGATTTTGTACCATTTGTAGATTTCAGGCCTATATCGATGTTGACTTGATTTCAACGAAACTAAAGTGACTGCATGTAAAAGAAAAAAATATTTTCCGAATTTGTGCATACCCAATAGGTTATGATGAATTTTTACAGCAGAAAATGATCGGCAGCTTGCAAGAAACCACGAATAGTACAAACTGAAGTTTTTTTCAGTAACTGGTAGTACGAGATTAGTGACAAGTATCATCAGGTTTTTGATAGGTTAGGTTAGGTTAGTTTAGTTTAGTTTGTTAGTTTAGTTAGTTTAGTCTAGTCTAGTCTAGACTAGTCCCGTCTAGTACAGTCTAATCCAGTCCAGTCCAGTCTAGATCAGTCTAGTAAAGTCCAGTCCAGTCTAATACAGTACAGTCCAGTCCAGTCCAGTCTAGTCCAGTCCAATCCAGTCTAGTCTAATCCTGTCCTGTCCATCCAGTCCAGTTCAATCCTGTCCTGTCCAGTACATCCAGTCCAGTCCACTCTAGTCTATTCCAGTCCACTCTAGTCTAGTCCAGTCCACTCTAGTCTAGTCCAGTCTAGTCTAGTCTAATCCAGTCCACTCTAGTCTAATCTAGTTTAGTCCAGTCCAGTCTAGTCCAGTCCAGTCCAGTCTAGTCCAGTCCAGTCTAGTCCAGTCTACTCCAGTCTACTCCAGTCTATTCCAGTCTATTCCAGTCTAGTTCAGTCTAGTTCAGTCCAGTCTAGTCCAGTCTAGTCAAGTCCAGTTCAGTCCAGTCCAGTCTAGTCTAATCCAGTCTAGTCTAATCCAGTCCAGTCTAGTCTAGTCCAGTCTAGTCTAGTCCAATCTAGTCCAGTCCACTCTTGTCTAGCTTAGCTCTAGCGGTAACACCATTAATCTCCGTCAACATTGTCAAGTTTCCTACATTGTTTCACCATGAGATCTGTTCTGCGCACCGCTCCCCTACCTTCCCTATGTCATGATCACCTCCCGAGTTATGTGAATTATGCCATTTTATGTTATATAAATGTCCACTTTTTCGCGGGTTTTCTTTAGTTTTCTATATTTTTAGGAACAACTTATGTTTATATATGAATTCTATAGAATCTAAAGAATGTTACGACCTCAAATGTCGCCGTTTTTCGACTTTCTAAAAAATAACACAACATTGAGAATGTCGTAGAATTTCCCACAGATCTTTCCTTTTAAAAAATGGGGAACTTGGAATATGTATTACATTGAATATGAGGGTAGTATTGACACTTCCTTCACAACGTAGTACTTACCATTGTAAAATTTGTAGAGATGTTAAATGATTATAACAGCATGAATTGTTTATTGCAGAGGATTCTCGGTGGTGACGCCGGAAGTGGCAGCCCCCGGCAGGACAACAGCTGTACTAGTGACGTTGCACGGCGCAGACGCATCGCAGCCAGTCAACGTGACGCTGCGACTGGTCTCGGACCGTGTGGAAGAAGTGACGCAGCTACTTTCTGAAGTCAACCACGAAATAAAAGGTAAATCTTACTCTTACATTCTGTATTCAGTTAGGTAAAATCCTAGCTGTGGGGTTACCCCAATTTTAAAACCGAAATTTTCTTCATAAAACATATATTATCACACGTGTCCTTGTCTTCTTATAGATCGTTCTATGGAGAGGAGGAGTTTTGAAGAATGATTGGGTCCAACCCATCTGCCCTAAATGATAGGCTATATATTCTTTTATAACACGATCTAGCGAAAAGTAGGTAATTTTCCTCCATTTTCCATCTCCGTATGATGAAGAAACTCGTGATTAGAATTTTGGATGAGCAAGGTTGACAAACAGGAATCAATCTGTCAGGAATTACATTAGGTCTATTTGCTTTCCCAGCAGCGTTTAAACTGAAAAATACCCACATAAAAATACAGTGTGTCCATGCTAGAGGGATCGAGAAATAAATGCTCGCCAGTTAAAACGAGATAAGGATATTGCTGCATTCTGCATATGATAGGAAAGGGAAACTCTCCGAGATTGTGCAACACTGTTTTCAGACAGCTCCACGCGCATGCGCATGCGCGTCAAGAGCTTTTGTCTCGAAATATGGACACCGCAACAGAAAGTTCAGTGCGTGTTATGGCTAGCAGAAGAGAAATCTGTTACTTGGTGCAACGCCGTGTTCGTCGTACGTGGAATGTGGATCCACCTGGTCATAAAGCGATTCTCCAATGGGGCAGAACACTCCGAGAAACAGGTTCTTTACTACTCTCGATCCCTCTAGCATGAATACCCTGTATAATGTAGGTATCGGTATCCGTACATTTCGATGTGCTTCGTAAAATTAATTCAGAAGAGGTGAATATAGGACGATCCCTCGTAAAGTGGTAACATTGCCTCGGTCTTGAGGGAGACGCATGCTTACACTCCTTAATGTAAGGAAACTTAACAGAGTGACAGCTACAACATTAATATGAGTGGAGTTTAGATTTGGTACTTGTCTACATCTATGTAGTGGCTACAACATTTCTCCCCTCTCCCTTCTTTGACACGAACTATGTCTGAAGATTCCCAGCATTCATTTCTAATAACTTGTCGATAACTTCCCTTGACATTCTGACAGCAAGTTGGCAACAGTGATGGCTCTTGACAGGCATCACAGCAGCAACTCGTGTTTCAGTTTGCTTTAATTAATGTCCTTCTTGCCATCCCGTCAAGGTTCTTTTTTTATTGTGACTTTTCCCATTAATTTAAAAACGATGTTATTGGAATGTCACATTCAAGTACTCCTGTATGTATTTGATGTATTTGATGTATTTGATGTAAATAATTAAACCCCAAAATAAAAATCGTTACCAAGCGAGGTGTTGGACTCGTATTCGCGAGATCCCAGGTTCAAATCCCGTGATCGGCCAATTTGACATGGGTTTCTTCATGGTTTCCACAGTCGTAAAGGCAAATGCCTAATTACCATGAATCATCCTCACCATTTCATCGTGTATCATATCCATTTAAATTAATATCAGTTGAAATTTACTGCATTAAATACACGAAAATAGAAACAATTGACAAGCAATAGTTCCATGGCCTACCCTACTGTACAGACACATATCTCGAACTCCTGATATAGCCTCGAAGCTAAAAGGAGTACTGTATAAACACAGCTGAAATAAAAAAATCCCTTTAGGCAGGCCTACAGGCGGAGGTAGATTTCGAAGTGCTTTTGGTTTAATTTATTGTCGCTGCATAGCACTCTTCTTCTTTAGCCTTGGCATGGTAAACCTGCAGTAATAAGAACTGAATTCGGTAAAGAGGAAGAGCCTACAATCATTTGTTTTGACAACAAGAATAGGATATAATATTCTGGGAGGCCGTGCGCAAGATCAGCAATGAATAAAATTAGCAAAGCCGCTAAACAAGACAAAATTATATTATAATAATTCTTTTAAGTGTTATTATTTTCAAACATTAAAATCTCGCGTAATATGAGAGCTATCAAGAAACTATTTATTGATTTGTAGAGTACTCATCAAGAGCTTTTCAACGATACCCCACAAGACGTGGTTTCAAAAGTTTCGAATTTTCATCCCCCACCCCCCTCCACCCCCACCCTCACTCGAACCCCCGAATCGTTGGTGTCACTGTGAACTCCATAGGGAGTACTCTAATTTATTCAAACAAAGTTTCCCTCTATACTTCATAGGGGCCGAGATATACATTTTTAAAAATTTCAACCCCCTCCCCCGACCACCCCCTTGGGCCAATTTTGCCCATTAACGAACTTGTCCGAACTATTCGGCCTAGAAATAACATAATAAAATTTGGTTCAAATATCTTCAAAATTACGGCCGCTATCGTGTAAAGATATATATAAATATATATATATATAAATATCACAATTTTTTTTTTTGAACGGGCGGTCTTTTCGTACTTAGGGGAGCATGAAACGTAAAGATATGAAAGAATTTTTCGAAAATCATAAAGTGGTATCCATTGCAATAGGTAGATTTTTCTTCGAAAATCTACCTAATACAGAATTAAGAAACATGTCTTTGTGTGTGTCTGTGAATCAGTATATGTAACTCGAGAACGAAAAATCGTATAAAAATGAAATATTGTATTCGGGTTCGATATTTTTTGGGATGTTACAGGAATGTTAGTGTCGACTGTCTCTGCTAGGGGAAGGAAATAGCATTTTCTCCGACTTTCTAAAAAAAACTGCTCTAACGATGTTGTTTAAATTTTGCACACAATGTGCTTAGACTGAGAGGCAGAACTTTTATTTAGAAAATATTTTTCGAATATATATATAGTTTGTGTGTGTGTGGGTGTGTGTGTGTGCCCTCCCTTACCCCCGGAGTGCTAAGCAATGAAGCTTATTTCCTCCGGTCAAACCAAATTTTGGTAACCATTTGTTTGATGTATTTACCTAATAGTGCCCTTATGTACATCCTGATGGGATGTATGGTGTATACTTGTGTCATTGTGTATTAGCACGGGATTGACGTTCTTGCCATGAAATCGATTGCTTGTCGTTAGTTGACTTTGTTTAGTATCGTGTAGAGATGCATTCTAAAGTATGTAGAAGTGCGTGTATCTATGTGAGGGGATTATTAGCCAGTCCGGCATTTGCCTATGAGCAGGGAAACCCCTCAGAAACCTCGCTCGGACTGGGATAGTGGGCCAAAGACCATCTGCCATGTGTTGGATTATTCATGATACTCTTCTTTTTGGAAAATTTTGAACGTACGGAAGCTGTGTTTCTGAGTCCAGAACTGTAAGTCAGGGGCCCAGACTTCCTCGTCTGCCATAGCAGCTTCTCGAAGGAGTCTGGCTTCGCGGTACCGAGGACAAGTGTATAGCATGTGATACATGGTATCAGCTTCGCAATCTTCGCAGATGCATAAGTTATGGTCGGCAAGATTGAAACGTGCTAAGTTGGCGGTAAAGTTGATGTGGCCGAGTGACGAAGTGATAAAGTTTAATCCAGTGCATTTTGAGTCTTATGTGTATGTTGACCAATGTGTCGGGTGACCACAGTATCTCATGAATCGATAATAGTGCCATCTGGTGATCGTAGACTATTAATGGAAGTTCGCGGGTGTAGTTTTTTGTTTGTAGTTTGTAAACTAGTCCTCATGAACTTAGGACACTTTTTTCTGTTACAAAATTTTGCCAGATTTCGGTTTTGGCAAGGTATATGGCACGTGAGTACGTTCTTTTAGATTGAGTATATTCAGCATAATACTTGTCCCTATTTAACTGTTCGCGAGTTCTGTTAGTTTTTTGATACCTTCGCCTTTTGCTAAGTGTTTCTAGTCGAAGTTGGTCTAGGGTATCGCTCCACCAGGGTAACACTTTCTTCCCTGCTAGTGTCTTGTGTATACTCTTGCGAGCCGCTTGTGTGAGCAGTGGTTACAAGACGGATTTGTTCCACTCTCTTCCGTATGGAGTCCAATGGGGAGTCAAGGGGTTCTAATTGAGTGTCTAGTTTAGCTTTGAACATTGGTCAATTAGCATTTTTATGATTATATTTCCTAGTGCGGATTAGTGTCTTGACAATATTGTCAGTAATGACCGTTTCTAGTACATTATGCGCACTGGTTTCTGTTTCTGGTTTGACAGTCCATTGAACATCGCGGTGGAGCATGTCTTGTGAGATAAGAGTCACATCTATGAAAGATTGACCGAGCCTGGTTTGGAACGTGCGTACCGCATTGTTTCCATTGAGTGTGAACCAGCCCATTTGGGCAATCAGATCTTCCATTAAATTTCCATTGCGGTCAGTGTTTGATTTACCGTTGGTGTCGATGCGAAATATGATATTTGTTTGAACTTCCTATTTCGCGTAATTTGTTTTATGTTACTAATTCAGGGGGTTCTGCGGGTTGCAGATAAGCACTAACTAATGTGAATTCACCGATTTCGGTGGCTATTTTAACGCAGGTTAGATGCGGGAAATTATAATGGGATTCCTGAAGGCATTCTATGTCCGAATTTAGAAAGATTATTCCGGTCCACGGGTATTCATCAGAGGAGTTCCCTGTAATTAATTGATGTTTACAGCTAAACCCGGTGATCTTGTTTCCATGGTAGGTGTAATGTTCTTGAAATAGAATAACGTCGACATCGTGTTTATGAGCTTCTAATCGCATTTGGTCGGTAACTACTCGGGTCCTGTCTGAATTTATTTGCAAAATTTTTAGTGTCTGTTTAGCCATTGCCGTAGTCCGTCAAGTCCGTAGTCTCTGTACAGCCATTTCTCTTGATGGACAGAGAAGGTCCATTGTTGTATGGCGGGCGTCTTTTTTGTACCTAGTACAAAGGGCACAAAATGGGACGGTCGAGTTGTTGTCGGGGCAGTCCTTAAACCGGTGACCCTACCTAGAGCAGTGGCCACACGTTTCTTTTCCCGCCGGGTGCTTAAGATTGTAGCAACGGAAACATCACCCTGGTGTGGTGTGGACTTCGACGCGACAGCTACGAAAACCGAGGAAGGTACGCCGTTTGTTAATGAGTTTCTTTCGGATTGTGTGATGCACTTCGAAGACCCAGTAGTCTCAGTGGACATGTGCTTTGTGTGTGTGTATATATATATATATGTGTGTGTGTGTGTGTGTGTGTGTGTGTGTGTGTGTGTGTGTGCCCACCCTTACCCCCGGAGTGCCCAACAATGAAGTTGATTACATCCGGTCAAACCAAATTTTGGTAACCATTTGTTTGACGTGTGTACCCAGGGGGTTGCCCATTTTGGGATATGTGGTGTTTATGACATATTTGGGCTGTGTACTTGTTTCAGATTTAAATGCGCATGTTTGACTTTCTCGCAGTAATGTCAGTTTTAGCTTTCTTGGTGTGTGGATTGTGTTGTATGGAGACGATTTCTAGTGTATGTTGCAGTATTTCTGTGTGAGGGGATTATTATTATTATTATTATTATTAGTATTATTAGTATTATTATTATTATTATTATTATTATTATTATTATTATTATTATTATTATTATTATTATTATTATTATTACATTTTACAACGCTCACCTGCTCGTATGACAAAAATAGGCGGAAGGTTTTCAGAAGTCCATACCGCAGGTGAGGCTGAGTGCGTAGATCTCTTGAGTGAGCTGACAGATGTCTTGAAAGCAGGAACTGATGCACCACATAGTAGAAATTTTGGGGAGGCGAAGACAGGACTGATTCGGCCACAACACAAATGGCAAAATCACATTCCGGAGGCCACCCGATGATACAGTCCAAACAACATATAACTCCAGAAGGCATATCTAGAATGATGCCAACCAGGAAACAGCACCAAGTCCAGCACGTTCATAAGTTTAGCTGCAACACACCCAACAAAGCGCACAGTATCTCTTTTTTTATATAAATGAGGGGAAGGGCGGTGTGTGTGAATTGCTCTTCCGCACCGGTCATTTATTATAAATATATATTGTTACATCTTTCTTTTACTTTTAGCTGTAGAACATTTTTCTACTCAGTTTCTTGTCACACTATACAATTTTAAGTACACTCATTGCCTTAGTTATAATATTTTCAGAAAACAAATAATTACTTTACATCACATATACTTTTCTTTTACATTACAAATTTATCTTCTTATTGTTACTCAAATTTTAAAAATACTGTATTATCCCAATTTCTTTTGTTACTTATGCAAATTTTTCAAAATGATTTTAGTTTCTTTCTGTTACTTTATCAAACTTCTAAAAAAATTCAGTTTCTTTTTGTTACTAAGTAATTACTCTAAAATACGTACATCAGGGCAGTTCATCTAATGAGTGTGTGGGTTTCAAAAAACTAAAGATTCCTTTCAATTAATGGGCATTGGAAGATTCTATTACATGTACAGCACCCTTTAAAAGTTTTAAATTAGCAAACAGTTTTCGGTAATTGAAAAATGACCTCTCGGGGCAATTCACACTACACATATATCTTTTTCTTTACAAAACTATCTAAAAAGGCACCAATTTTACCATACTCACTACCCTATAGTTCACGCTTGGATTGAACCTGAAAGAAATTATTATTATTATGAAACAGGGATTTTATAAATATAAACTGGTTGCTGGAGTATGGCAAAAATTTCTACATCTCGGCTGTACCGCCATATCAAGACAATACTGAAACAAGAAAAAAAACAACAATATTGCATAATGTATATACTCAATGCTCTCTAAATCATTTAAAATACCTTAAAATAATAACTTACTCTTGTAAGATTTTTTGTTTGTTTTATATATGTTTTATTTTTTTTTATGATTCAAACAAACCATGACAGACATAATTAACACATATCAAAAGCAGTGTCACGTTTTCAAATTTAAATTTATAGTAAATATTAAATTTTATGATTAAGGTACTAACCCTTTTGCTTTTTATTATTATGAGTAAGTTAAACATGTACGTTACAGAACTGGCGCTATTTTAACACTAATGGAAAATATTCAACAACTACAATTTACTAATGAAAATATTTACTACCAAATGGCTAAAGGACAGTGAGTGCAACAAAACCCTTATTTCAGAATTACAAAACTATCTAAAATACACCAATTTCACCATAATCACCACCCTGTATTTCACGCTTGGATCAAACCTGAAAGAAATTATTATTATTATTATTATTATTATGGAACTGGGCTTTTATCAATATACACTACTTAAAATTCTAACTTACTCTTATAAGATTTTTTTTTTTTTGTTTTGTTTTTGTTTTTATGTTTTGTTTCAAACAATCCACTAACACTAACACTAATGGAATATATTCAACAACTACTATTTACCATTGAAAAGACTTACTGCCAAATGGCTAAAGGACAGTGAGTGCAACAAAACCCTTATTTCAGAATTACTAAATTGGGTGCCCAAATCATGCAAAAAAAAATTACAAAACTGTCTAAAATACACCAATTTTACCATAGTCACTACCATGTATTTAAACCTGAAAGAAATTATTATTATTATTATTATGAAACTGGGCTTTTATCAATATACACTACCTTAAAATTCTAACTTAATCTTATAAGATTTTTTTTTTGTTTTTTGTTTTTTGTTGTTTTATTTTTAATTTTTTTTCCAAACAATTCACTAACACTAACATTAACACTAATGGAAAATATTCAACAACTACTATTTACTAATGAAAGGACTTACTGCCAAATAGCTAAAGGTCAGTGAGTGCAACAAAACCCTTATTTCAGAATTACTAAATGGGGTGCCCAAATCATGCAAAAAAATTATTTTTTAAAAACTGTCTAAAATACACCAATTTTACCATAATCACTACCATGTATTTCACGCTTGGATTAAACCTGAAAGAAATTATTATTATTATGAAACTGGGCTTTTATCAATATAAACTTCTACATCTACTTCTTCATCTTGACTGTACCACTATATCAAGACAAAATTGAAACAATAAAAAAACACAACAATATTGCATAATTTGTATACTTAATGCTCTCTAAATCATTTCAAATAACTTAAAATACTAACTTACTCTTATAAGTTCTTTTGTTTTTTATTTTTTATGTTTCATCGCTGATAAAATAAGTCAATTTAAAACATGAACACGAATTTAACTTTCGCTTATGAAAAAGAAGAAAATAGAAATTTGCACGCTTGGATTAAACCTGAAAGAAATTATTATTATTATGAAACTGGGCTTTTGTCAATATACACTACCTTAAAATTCTAACTTAATCTTATAATTTTTTGTTTTTTGTTTTTTTTTTGTTTTTTTGTTTTTTTTTTCATTTTTAATGTTTTGTTTCAAACAATTCACTAACACTAACATTAACACTAATGGAAAATATTCAACAACTACTATTTACTAATGAAAGGACTTACTGCCAAATGGCTAAAGGACAGTGAGTGCAACAAAACCCTTATTTCAGAATTACTAAATGGGGTGCCCAAATCATGCAAAAAAAAAATTTTAAACTGTCTAAAATACATCATTTTACCATAATCACTACCATGTATTTCACGCTTGGATTAAACCTGAAAGAAATTATTATTATTATTATTATTATGGAACTGGGCTTTTATCAATATAAACTTCTACATCTACTTCTACATCTTGACTGTACCACTATATCAAGACAAACTTGAAACAATAAAAAACACAACAATATTGCATAATTTGTATACTTAATGCTCTCTAAATCATTTCAAATACTAACTTACTCTTATAAGTTCTTTTGTTTTTTATTTTTTATGTTTCATCGCTGATAAAATAAGTCAATTTAAAGCATGAACAAGAATTTAACTTTCACTTATGAAAAAGAAGAAAATAGAAATTTGCACTATCTAGATCATAGTATTACTAGAGGAAACAATACGTTAACTTTTAACAAATTTAGGAAACCAACATATACAGAAGCATTAATTCGTAACACGTCCCACCACCCTCTCAGTAAAAAAAAAAATCACCGCATTTAACTGTATGATTCACAGGCTCCTTAATATACCTATGAATACAAAACAATATAATGAAGAATTAAATACCATAGTATCAATAGCCAGTAATAATGGATACGAAAACGACACCATACTTAAATTAATGACGAATCAGAAAAGATCACTGGAAAACAATAAGAATAAAATCTTAAACCTCATACCGATAGACAAAGGTAACAACAACAAAATTTACAACATTTACTTTCTACGGATAACAATATGCTCAAAAGTACTAAAATTTAGAAAACAACAACTTTAAAATTGCATATAAAACCAATAAGCACTTAAAGGGCAAATTATTTAGTTAGAAACAATGAAACTGAACAGTACAATCATAATTTCGTATATAAGCTGAAATGCGGTGAGTGTTATAAAGTATATAGGACAAACATGCAGTAAATTCACACAAAGATTTAAAGAACAATATAAACAAAACAAAAGACTAGAAAATCTGCTTATGCCAAACATCTTTTAGATAAAAAAGAAAAAAACACCAAAGTAACTCTGATTCAGCAGACATTAGAAATTTTACATATCAGAACAAAGGTTATAAATTGAACATACTTGAAATACTTGAAATTTATAGACATAGACAACACACCCTTAATGAAAGTCCAATCATAACCTAATTATCACCTAAAACATCACCTAAATGAATTCCTTACTGTCCTACTCATCTGTCTGAACAGATTTATCAACTAGCGTTGGTCTCTGCATATCTGTTTCTTCAACTGTACCTGTGTCGATGACTTCCTCAATCTCTTGACTGTCCTTTTCAGTAACAATCTTGACTGTACAAGTTGATTCTGAGTGCTGGGTGGACAGTATTGCAGGAGAGCTGGTGCACCGGCGAAAAAAGACACTAGGATCAAAACATAATTCGCTGTCCTCTCTCAAGTCTCTTGGGGCGAGGATATCTATTACCAGCTCTACATTTGTGATAGTACGGGCAGTGATAGTACAGGCAGATATCACCAGGAAGACCTGTGGAAACAGAACATTAAAACAATGTATAAAATAACAAATACAAAATATATTACATTATATTTAAATATATAATTTTTACTAAGTTTGGTAGTATATGCGTTCTGATCTTAGTTACGTAAATTTACTGTTCGGTTTTTCACGAATATATTTTTTTTAAATGAGAAACTATACCAAAGGGAAAAGTGATTTTCAAAACATTTGCTACATTTAATGACGAGAAACGGCAGCTCTGTAAATTCATTTTAGACCCGCTGATGGGGCCATCTGGTTACTGTGTAGGCATTATAGAGGGCTCCAATTCCTTCTGACATACGTTGAATTTCCAACCAACATTTGAAAAAATCGATTTGAATTAGCTAATAGCTAACAATATAAAATACAAAGTCTCACCTCTGCAAGCATCTCCAGTAGGCCGTGAGCAATCAGGATGTAAACTAGAAGGGTCATTTCAGTTTTGCTGGAAAAATAACAAACATCTTATTGAAAGCTTGGGAAATAAATAATATTTACATGCAGGATTGTGTTCAATCTGAATCTGTTTCCTGTATCAGGAACGTCATGTAAAAGAATTTTCGATCGATCCTATGGAATTCAATTCTGTGAACTCAATCCTGGTGCACCTTCATTTGTACCGACAGCTGATCCGCCAGTTTATTAAAAACAAAATTACACTCCTGTAATATTATTATATCATGTGACCCTTTTATGCTATAATTTGTTCATTTTCACTACAAATTATTAATAAAATGCAAAGTTTTAAATCGCGTAATAAATATGGCGATTGTTTCCTCAGGTTCGCCAGTCACACAAATAGCTAACAGTAAAAACATCCCACAGCTTCCCATGCAAACACGAATTGAGATCGGGTTCACATCGATTTCAATCTCGCATGCATATCACGAGTAAACCTTTTACTATAAAACATATAAACTGGAAATAATGTAGGCCTAATATAATTATTCACTAGTAGTGTACTTACTGGTCCAATATACATTCCTGTACCACCATCGAGTAGAAGAGTACAGATATGAAGTTCAATGCGAGACTTCCAGACATCAGCCCAATGGAAGTGGTGGTGAGATCCGTTGTCCGTTCTCGTCCTTCCATAGCGCAGCTCAGCGTCTGATGTATGTACCATAACATTGCCATGATCACACCATACTCCAGCACGGTGAGGGAACCCGTGATGATCTGGCCCAGGATATTCAGGTGTTGAATCAGCAGCAGGAACACTGATACAAGTCGAGTCGACTGTAGAGCTGCCAAGATGACTGTAATTGCAGACATGACTTTGTATCTGACAGGCCACTGAAAGAAAGAAATAAAAAAAGTAAATTTAATCTCTTGAAATGTTTACTAGTCACTTAATTGAACTAATTTAGTTTTTGTGTCAGTGTGTGCATGTGTGAATATGTCTACTAGAAAATTAGCAAGCCTATGTCTTGCCGATTAATGTGGATTCAGTGTAGATTCATGTGTATTAATGTGGAAGCATGTGGATTCAATGTGACATAATTTTACCTGAACAATAAAGTCATTATGTTTTTGCTCAAAGCTAAACTGAAATTTTGACCTTAAACTTAACACTTACTGTAGCATTTAAACAAATACCGTAAAAATGAAAGATGAACTGAGCAATTTGACTTTTACTTGATTACTGGAGCCATTTCGGTTATAATTCGTGTTTATTTTAGGTAAATTTCCTAAAAATTAGCAGATTGTTGTTTTCGATAGTAGGTGGCCTTTTCCCGCCTACTATATCAATTTCTCTTTACACGGCCAAGTACTTTCATATTCTTTGCAGAATTCAGATTGATACTCACTTCAAAACCCGCACTCCGCACTGTGGTGGTAGGCTGCGTGGCGGATTCTCTTCGATCTGGCTCTGATCTCACTCCGGACCCCGGGGCAAACCAATCTGGCTGCGATGTTGAAATCCATTGAAGATCCGGTGCATCCATCATTTCTGTTTGGTCGTATTCTCGTACAAGAAGTTGACTGTGAAATAGCTTTCTGCTCTCTCTGGAAACAAAGTGAAACACATTAAACTTACTGTAAATGAAAGCTAACGTTTAAATTCACACACTACACTAAAAATTAACTGAGTTGAGACGATTATAACAAAATAATATATAATTTTACTCACGAGTCACTTTTTAGCACGTACCCCCCCTTCAAAATTGAATGAGGGGTGATTTCTATGGAAACGCTTCCTAGAGCATCTTCCAAGATTACAGGGGATTGGCCCAGTATTCTCCTCATTGTTAACTCCATCTGTCGGTATTGGTCCAGCGTCCAATTGTTATAAACTTATAAGCTTCTCCGGCATTGGTCCATTAATCTCCTTGTTATATCTGACAGGATGTGTCGCTGAAGTATAGATTGTAAGTAGTTTGTATACCATGTGCTAGGATGAAGATGTCCAGCAAGCATAATGAACTCGCATCCAACCCTGTGAATTATGAACACAATATTAGCAAATAGCATTTATTTCACAATACATTAATGATCAAGGGTATGGGACTTATGGTAATGAAAAATACAGGAACAATAGACTTATAAAAAACTGATAAAATCGAACTTAGCCTGTATCTCGGCTTGAATGTTTCCAGCAGGATTTTTTTCCCTAAAACATGTACTGAAGTCAAAAAGGGCAGCCAACAAGAAATTCAAGTGACAGAAATTAAAAAGATGGGAGCGAAACAAAACAAATTCAAGTCTAGATTTAAAAAAAAAACTATTAAAAATATAATAAGATAATAGATACCGTATTTAAAATAATTTTACGCTAAATGTGATCTCTAATAGCATACTGAGAGAAAAGGCATCGCTTAATGAAGTTATGTATAAATAGTTAGTTTAGCAGTGTGACTTTTCTGAGACCAGATATGATTATGAGTTTATGACATTACTGTATTGTATTTATGTAGGCCTAAATAATATTTACCGGTATATAAAATTTTTGAATAGGGGATGAAAGTTTATTTTTGAATAGGGGATGTGTACACATGAAGTAAAAGCACATAAAATCTGCCCTTTCCTTAAAATTGAAGAAGATATAGCACCTTTTTACATAAAAGCTACGACATAATCGAGTTTTTGCGACGTCATAACTTGAACCAGGGGCCGTGCCATGATAATTAATTTGATATCATGTATAGAAAGCGATGGAAATATGTGAACCGTAAAAAAACAGGCGAACACGAGCGACAATGGAATAATGTAATTTATGTCGTGTTGTAAATAATATTTTGATCTTCTCAAGTAATTAAGACATTTTTTGTGTACTATTTAGTGATAATTTTTCTTTTCGTCCAAACACAAACCAGATTGTCATATTAAACATTGATCTTCTGCTATGGAGGCTACTTACTCTGATAAAGGGACTGAGTTTAGGAAAAATAAAAGGTACGCCTAAATAAGATGTCAACTTCTATTAAATCCGCTCCTATTAAATGTGGTAGATGTCAAAACTGCTTGTAAAAAGCACACTAAAATACTTATTTGTGAAAGCTGTTATGAAAGTGAACGTTTCAGAATACCTGGACAAAATGGTATCAGGAACAACTAAAAGAGCTAAAATTTTTGTTATAGCATGTGATAACAGTGGGCATGTACTTTTTACTTTCTCGCATATAGACTACGTAATATAGAGGAAGTATTGTGATCGTGACAAAAAATCTAAATTGAGATAACACTGGGAAAGCATGTTTCACGATGCCTAGAAACCGAAAAAAAGTGTTTTTGGAATGACGTCTGTCCATCTGTCTTGTATGTCTGCTTTGATACAGATTTTGAAACGACGAATTTATAGGTCAAAGCTGTGAAAAGGTTAATCTCCAGAGTTCTGTATTGTGTGTAACATGTACACTAAAAGCCTGGGCATTAAGGTACGAAAAAGCTTAATTCGTGAACTTGCCATTATCAAGTTTCATAAAAATCCGATATAGTTTATTTGAGTTATGGCGCGTGCAGACACACGGACAGACAGACGTACGGACAGACATTTTCCGCCCCCCCCCCACACAATCTCATAAAGTACCGTTCTGGCACTTAATAACTAGCTCTAAGCAATGAATAAATCTGCCATGCACTTATTCAAGATAGCAGTAGGCTTATGTACTAAAATCTAACCTCAAAAAAACTTGTTAAGACAAAATTTCCTTTGATAGCATATGTAAGCTTTTTCCAAATTGATAAATCAATCAATGTGATTCACTTTCCACAAGTTTAAGATCACGAAAAATTGAATTACATGGGTTTGACAATAAGTTATGGGTCCAAAAACACTTATAGAAAAACACCTAATATTATCAGTAAATTTTATTAGTTCTGCAGTCTATGAAACACTTTGCTAATAATATTAGCAATATTTACTAATAATTTAGAGCCATGAACTCATAACTAATATTATTATAAAATATTCTGATGAAACAGAAGACTAATAATAATAACTAATATTATTATGTATTTCTTAATAATAAGTTAAGAGTGTAAAAGTTCTATGAAACAGGGCCTAGGTACGCCTACTAATGAAACCCCGCGTGAAACAAGATGTTCCTTTAAAATACTGTAATGCGACTAAGAACGCGTTGGTGATAAATTTCATGTCATATCCCCGAGGAAATTAACTTCAACACTATTTTTCGTTTTTAGATAAAGTTATCTAGGCCTTCAGATAGGCGCAGGACATTTTGCTGAAAGGAACTAGTACTGGTACCGGTTACCTTTTTTCTCTACGTTTATGTGTCATTGTACTTTGATTAGCTTACTTGACATTGTAAAAGTGCTTCGGTAGCATTTGACATTGATAATTTACTTGAAATGAGGGTGTCAAGTACAACTTGCTCATATCTCTTCTATTATACCATTGCGAATTCCTCAGGCTCTGTTTGTTATCTGCAGTGGATGATAATAAACCTGTGTGAACACGTGCGGTTATTTTCACGGTATATCCATAGTACGAGGCGCGTCCAGAAAGTAACTTTCCCTGGGGCCTTTTACAGAAACAAAACACAATTTCATGGACATATATATATATATACCAACAGATACAGCAGGTGTTCAGCTATTTTCAACATATTCGCCACCGGAATTGAAACATTTGTCATACCGTGGAACCAACTTTTGAATACCTGTGTCGTAAAAGTCTGCCACCACTGTGTGACAAACATCTCTCTGTCATTCTCTGTTAGTCCCTGTCATTTCTTGGAAGGTAGGAAAAGATGGAAATCACTGGGAGCGAGGTCCGGGCTGTAGGGTGGATGTTTAAACACCTCCTAGCAAGTCTCCTGCAGAATTTCGGCTGGGAGGTGTTTAAACATTCACCCTACAGCCCGGACCTCGCTCCCAGTGATTTCCATTTTTTCCTACCCCTAAAGAAATGACAAAGAATGACAGAGGTAGAGATCTTTGTTCAGAATTATAGACATTAAGATGGCACCAACTATGAGTCGTATTTGGAGGTTAGTCGTTGGTATGTACTGAAACTTAGGCATACCTATGACTGTCGTTGGTGTGCCGGAATTTTTTCCTGTAGGAGTTGTTTTATGTGTATGTAAATCTACAGGAATGGGTCTGTCACATTTAGGCCTATGCACACAAAAATTCCATACTTGGGCCGCGACCTTGGGCACAAAAAACCAACGCCATGCTGACAGCGCCACCCAAACCGACTATTTTTGAAGGGATGTAAAGTTTTTTTAAAGGATTTATAAAAAAATATATAGGCCTACAGCCCAGGAATGTGCTGGAGGGGCTGGCAAGAGCCTTTTGTTAAAATGTAATCAATTATATATTTTCCAAAACCAATTTTTAATCATTCATAATTTCACTTAAATTAAAATTAGAATTAATATTCCATTTGGTTGTTATACTTGCTTAACCCAGGTCAGTGACTTACGTGAAATATTGAATTTTTCATTTTTGATATGTAGGGAATAAGTATTGAGGCTGACTTTTGAGTTTTTTAGTGTATTGTTGTAAATTAACAATTCTTTTCCGCTTCCTCTGCTTTGTATCTGGCAGACTTTATTGTGTATGAGCCCTGTGCTAAATTTTTGCCAGACTACAGTCTATATAATATATAATTATAGTATAGCAATATGACAAGACACTGCCAGTTTATACCACTTCAGGGAGATCTGAATTTACTTAGGAAATTTCGCGATCCATATCTCCAAGGAAAGTGTTTATTACGTGTCTAATACGGTTGCAAGAAGAATGGGAGATGTCATTCACAGCTGTGTCATTAACCAAACTTCAATATGTCTATAGCAGCGTTTTTCAACCTATGGTCCGCGAAGATGGTGCAGATGTCCTCAGACAAAATTTTAAAAAATATCATAAGGCAAGTGGAAAGTAAGGAAGTAAATTTTTTTCACATATTTCGTGTTAATGACCTATAACTAATACCCCAAATATTAAGAATGTAAGTAGTATGGTTTTGTCACCTACGTCACAGGTGGCCCAGGTGGCGCGGTAGGGGAAACGGGTCACGTGACAGGTGGCGCTGTAGGGGAAGGTGGGCGTGGCTATGACGTCACGGATTCTGATTGGTTGGATTGGGTCACATGACAGGAGGCGCTGGAGGGGAGGGTGGCGCGGCTATGACGTCACGGATTACGTCATTGGTGGCCCGGTAGGGGAAGGCGGCGCGGTTATGACGTCATGGAGGGGAGGGAGGCGCGGCTATGACGTCACCACAGGTGGCCCGGTAGGGGAGGGTGGCGCGGTTATGACGTCACAAGTGGGCGTGGCTATAACCACGTGATTCAAAATGGCGTCGGTTCCGGTTCCTATTGCAAATGGCGGCGGTTCCGGTTCCTATTTCAAATGGCGTACGAAGCGCGAAATTTAAAATTTGGGAATTTATAATATAATTGGTTACGTTTCCGGCGCGAAATTCAAAATTTGGTATTTCATAATGAAAATGGCTACGTTTCCGGTTCCTATTTCAAATGACGGATGGTGGGAAATTTAAAGTTTATATATTGGTAATGTTTTACAAAATGGCGGCATGGCTTACGTCATCAGAGGATTGAGAGGAGGAATGATTTATGACGTCACAACAGTTTTTAATCTTTATGTCTTTTTTGCATGGAAGTATATAGATCACAACGCATAAATACGTCATATTCCTACACATAGGTTTTCTGTAAGATGACTATTTCAGTAAAAAATATCCCTGAGAGCGTTATTTTATTCCTTCGTAAATATGGTAGCTTTCGTCTTAAAACTATATTTTATTTGTAAGATGATAATCCTAGCCCAAGGGGTTAACTCAGCTTCTGGCTTAGCGGATAGTCGTAAATTTTCCTATCATGATCGATGCATAATCTTACGTGTTGAATTATCTTCAAATCCCCCAGTATAATGTCGGAATAATATTATGCTAATAATTACAGGTTTTTATAAGACCGATACACTATGTGTTATACCAACGCAGAACAATGGTTGGATTGCATTGTACGTGTAGAGATTTGCTTGCTTAACAGTTTTATCAGCTTGCCCTCCATACATGTTATCTCTCTTACTATGCAGCGGTAATATAACGCTGTACGCTTATCGCTATCTTACAACGTCATTCATTGAGACTTCCTTTTAAATCCCAACTCTATCATATTATAAAGTCGCAGGCCAGTACTTTTAAATATTAAATCCTATTCATAGCACATGTCTTATGTAGTATTAGTCAACAGTATTTTTATTGCGGAATATTAAAAACTTATATTGTAATATTTCATCGCAGAGTGGTAGTGAACTTATTTTGTAATATTCCATCGCTGAGTGGTTCTGAGTTCGATTCAAAGTCAGTAAAGGCATATTCAGCTTTTTTCACAAGCAGGAAACGCGAAATATCAAATAACTGCTGATAAGCTTTAGCGTATATTTACCAAGTCGTGAGGCTAGTCAGCATTTTTTTAAACTGCAATCATTCCATTGGTGTAAAATATATTTATCCTGTTGTGAGGCTATTTCATAACGTCATCACTACAGACCTACTTCTCGTATAATGTTTGGCCGCTAGCTTTTAAATACGAGGTTGAAAGTTGCAATACATTCATTTGAAGCGCCACGGAGTTTTAGAGTTTAGATGATTAAATATGCATTACCTATTTTTATGTACGATGCTTTCATTCACCGTTCTACAAACGGACTTGATCAAATTGTTTACTTTATACATCACGTAACAGTCCTATTACAAATAGTAGAAACTCAAAATAGCTAGAGGTTCGAGTTTTCAAAACTTACAATTTTTTCCATATTTAGACTTTCAATTAAATTTATGTTTTTATTTTACAAGATCACCAGTAATTTTTACTATGATCCACAACGGTGGCGCGGCTCCAAACACCCTCAATGTCTACCACTGATGTTTTATAAAGTCGTTATTATATTCAAATTATATTTTAATTTCAAGGTGGTCTGTGTTAGAGCTTTTTCCATGAATATGTCATCCTCAGATCCAACTAAGTTTTAACTTTTGCTTCCATCCGTATATATTTTCATTGAATAATCCACATATTCTTCCACTTTGCTAATTACTCTTAAGTCCACTGGATGAAGTCAGTTGTGAGAATCTCACAAAGCTTTCTCTACCCTCAAAATTGTAACAACTTTAATGTCCTCCAACATACAGATTTTACATCATAGAGCAAAAATATTTTTCCAGGTTATAATATTGAGATTATTTTAGCTTTTTTCCATAGATTTAGGGAATTTTCTATTTGTTAATCATCCACTATCAATCATCGTTATCTTGCTCACTATATCGGCTTCTCCACGAGCTTTTAAATGTTCATTATGTTCTAAAACATTCATAATTTCTGAATGTATACAAATATAATCTCCGGTGTTTATTGGTATCTTTGTTTCTTCTCTTAACCTTCTCCAAAATTAACTATCTTCTTATTATTATCTGGCTCATAGCATCTTCTTTACTAATTGTATTCGTTTCTAAAATATGGTTGTTAACACTATGCTTTTCCTTATTTTTGTCAGATCTAAGTTTGTATATTTCATTCCATGAGTGTTGCTCTTTACACATTTCTTGCACTAATTCATTATTCTTTATAATACGATACCTTCTCATTAGTATACAAATGTCATAGATTTTTACCTAATTTACACCATCATGTTTTGAATTAGTTTCTTAACTTTACACCATTTTTTTAACTTAACCTACACAATATTCCATCAATTTTTTCTTTTTATCATACAACCTACCTAATTATCCTAACAAAATGGGATTATCACCAAGTTAACATACATTTTTTCTATAATACATCACAAGTTTAGCGGTTAAAGATAATATGCTTATTGTTTTTACATGTTCTATAACGTGGTACTACACCAGTTCTAACATTGCCTATGAACTCGACATGTCTTAGACCAATATTTTAAATGTACTTGATACAAATATAATTTTTTACGAGATCTTCATCATAATTTACAGAGCACCTAATAGTTATTTGTAATATTGTTTTAAATTTAAAGTCATTGTATCCGATAGTCTTCACAATATTTCATTTTAATTTTTCGGTTATGTTCGTTCTATATAGGTATTTCATTTATACAATCAAGCTATATAACCTTAAAGGGTCACATCCTACTTCGTATCATCCGCTCATTCTACAATATTTCATGTCGGTACTAGGTGATAATATTAAGGTCTAAGTTGTAACCACAACGGTTTTTCAAATACGAGCTACCATTTCTTTATACAGCTGAATCTTCAGAAGTCCTTACAAAGGTCAGTACATACCGTTTTAAGGTTTTTATTCAGATAAATCCGTTCACGATTGGTATATACCCACTACAAATCCACAGCGTAGATATTAGCTCTAACGACAACATACAGTCTTTTCTCATCCATCCATATGTATTTGTTCTTCCCATTTCCTTTTTGCCACTTGAAATAATTTCGGTGTACACTTATTTATAGTATTTATCTTTATAAATATCAAATATCAGTACTCATTAAGAATTAAATTACGTTTACATCCAAGTGGGGTACTCTTCACATTCTGCTTTTCCTATATTATATCACATGCTTTATTTATTTATTTATTTATTCAAAATCTTAACATCAGTAGAGTAAGAAGTAAAATATGTATTATAAAGAAATCTTTTTCGTTACAACTTCAACAGAATTTTTTCATCTCATAATGTATACAAAAGTTCAGTCACATCCTTAAATTATATTCCAAATTCATCTCCCTCATTACATAACCTTCCTTCAAGATGATTATTTATTTATCAAGTCATCAAATATCAAAAAAGTTAAAAAATCTATTTAATTAATTATAATCATTGAATTTTAGCTAATTTGTGACATCATATGTGAAATATTTTTCTTAGCTTCTGGTAATATGCATATTATATTTTATGTATCAAATGATTATGCAAATATCAGAGTCAAGAAAATAACATACATCTTCTAGCATATAGAGAGTAAGTTTCACAACGCAAAACGTACACGTGAGAAGGTGTTGATTAGTCAGCAAAGTATATCAGGATCCAAGTCTCTATACCATACACCTTCATTAAGGAAAAAAGATATCGCGTATAATTTTCATAATAAGCATTTATATTTTGCATGCTTTTTCCCTAACGTCCTGATTATAATATTCAATTAGATATAAGTTACCATAGCTATGTTATCAATACAATGTTGAGGTTCAGGTTTTACATCTGCTTCATGTATGAAACTTGGAAATAAGACTTAGATATCGCATAAATTTCATAACCTGTTCATGTTTCGCGGCACCTAATAGTTATTGGTAATATTGTTTTAAATTTAAAGTCATTGCCTAAGTTCTCATCATTACTTAAAATACATTTGAACTCAACCAGTCTTAGACCCATATTTTATAAACACTTGACACAAGTAATATTTTTACGAGATCTTTATCATAATTTACAGATCACCTAATCATCTCCATTTTGCTTCAAAGTGATGTTCTTTACGCATTTCTTTTATAATGTGGTACCATCTCCTTAGTATGCAAAATGTCATAGATTTTTACCTAGTTTGCACCATCATGTTTGAATTAGTTTCTCAGCTTTCCACTGATGTTTAACTGAACCTATACAATAGTCCATCAATTTTTTCTTTTTATCATACAACCTACCTAATTATCCTAACAAAATGGGATTATTACCAAGTTAACATACATTTTTTATATAATACATCACAAGTTTAGCTTTTAAAGATAATATGCTTAAGTTCTCATCATTACTTAAAATGCCTTTGAACTCGTCATGTCTTAGACCCATATTTTAAATGCACTTGAAACAAATATAATTTTTTGCGAGATCTTTATCATAATTTACAGAGCACCTAATAGTTATTTGTAATATTGTTTCAAATTTAAAGTCATTGTATCCGCTAGTCTTCACAATATTTCATTTTAATTTTTCGGATATGCTTGTTCTATATAGGTATTCCATTTCTACAGTCAAACTATCCCTAAGAAGTACTCTTTTATTACTTCAGGTTTGGTATAGAACATTATGAAAGATATTCTTCCATAACTTTTCTTAGAGTTCTTTGTATGTTTTTCCTTAACGCTATGGTAATAATATTCTAGTAGATAAGGGTTCAGTTTTTGCATTTCATTCATGTATGTGAAATAGAAATAAAAATTATAAATGAGTTTCTACAGGTTCTTGCACATAATATACAACACATTTCAAATATTATATCAAGATATTCATCGGAGTCCATCAATCTCTTACCTTTATCCCACAATCTATACATCTTTTATATATTGTACAGCATAGTGGATATCATTTTGAAATTACTTTTTACATATAAAATTATCAACTATTTTATGTTCACGCTATATGTTTAAGTACGTGCTCTACGTTTTTACATAAATTCATTATAAGTACCAAATTTTCCACATAAATTAGCGAAAATAACGAAGTTTGCTCGTAAAATAACTATAAATATCGACTTTTATACATAGAAAGGTGAAAAATTACACATTCACATACACACATAACACAATCACTTCATTTCTAGGAGAGTAGACCTTCATTTCACATACACATATATAGACCAAGACCAAGACCAAGACCGAGAAACAAAACCAAGACCAAGACCAAGACCAAGACCAAGACCAAGACCAAGACCAAGACCAAGACCAAGACCAAGACCAAGACCAAGACCAAGACCGAGAAACAAAACCAAGACCAAGACCAAGACCAAGACCAAGACCAAGACCAAGACCAAGACCAAGACCAAGACCAAGACCAAGACCAAGACCAAGACCAAGACCAAGACCAAGACCAAGACCAAGACCAAGACCAAGACCAAGACCAAGACCAAGACCAAGACCAAGACCAAGACCAAGACCAAGACCAAGACCAAGACCAAGACCAAGACCAAGACCAAGACCAAGACCAAGACCAAGACCAAGACCAAGACCAAGACCAAGACCAAGACCAAGACCAAGACCAAGACCAAGACCAAGACCAAGACCAAGACCAAGACCAAGACCAAGACCAAGACCAAGACCAAGACCAAGACCAAGACCAAGACCAAGACCAAGACCAAGACCAAGACCAAGACCAAGACCAAGACCAAGACCAAGACCAAGACCAAGACCAAGACCAAGACCAAGACCAAGACCAAGACCAAGACCAAGACCAAGACCAAGACCAAGACCAAGACCAAGACCAAGACCAAGACCGAGACCGAGAAACAAGACCAAGACCAAGACCAAGACCACAAGCTCCAAATTTAAGATTCCATTTCGAAACTTCATATTTCTGAACGTTTAGTCACACTATAAAACATCATTTTCTACATAAAGTCACTATAATTATCGAAGTTTTTACATAAACTAACTATAAATACAGAAATTCGTCGGAGTCCATCAAACTCTTACGTTTTCCCACAATCTATTATTCTTTTATATGTTTAAGTACATGCTCTACGTTTTTGTACTTTGATCAGAAATGATCCCATCACTCATTTCATAACCTCACCCTCACAGCTTCAAGGATGAATTACATCTAACTCTATTTGTCATGTAGAAACTATTTATTAAGTCTCGTTTCGTTCTCGTTTAGTTCTCGTTTAGTTCTCGTTTAGTTCTCGTTTTAGGTCTATTTTTCTGTATATTTCGTTCTCGTTTAGTTCTCGTCTCGTCTCGTCTAGTTCTCGTTTAGTTCTCGTTTTAGGTCTATTTCTCTGTATATTTCGTTCTCGGTTTATTTCTCTGTATAATTCTCGTTTTTGGTCCAATTCTCGGTATAAATCTTAAAGAACTGATCTTATGTATTTACCACAAGAACCAGATCAAGAACAACAACAACATCACCATTATAGTCATATCTGCTTAAGGATTTGGAATGATGTGATACATATTATAACGAGAAACTATATAAAACAGATGGTCAAGGTTTGCATACTCTAAAATTTCATAAGTCATCACTAAGAATATTCTATCTGATTAAGACACGTACGTATGGAAAATAAAAAACATGTACATTTGTTTGTATCTTTTCTTTTTATTGTATCCATCACCCATTATTCACATCTCAACTTATAGTGTGAGACATTATATCACAGTTTTGGTTAGGATAGGTTATGTTATGTTAGGTTAGGTTAGCAGGATGATATTTTAAAATTATTTCTACATTAATGAAAATTCTAAGTTAGGTTAGGTAGGTTATGTTGGGTTAGGTTATGTTAGGTTAGGTTAGGTTATGTTATGTTAGGTTAGGTTAGCAGGATATTTTAAAATCATTTCTACATTGATAGAAAGGCTAAGTTCCTTGGCACATTTTATCAATGTTTCTAGAAATGGTTTTAAAATATCATCCTGCTAACCTAACCTAACATAACATAACCTAACCTAACCTAACATAACCTAACCCAACATAACCTACCTAACCTAACTTAGAATTTTCATTAATGTAGAAATAATTTTAAAATATCATCCTGCTAACCTAACCTAACATAACATAACCTATCCTAACCAAAACTGTGATATAATGTCTCACACTATAAGTTGAGATGTGAATAATGGGTGATGGATACAATAAAAAGAAAAGATACAAACAAATGTACATGTTTTTTATTTTCCATACGTACGTGTCTTAATCAGATAGAATATTCTTAGTGATGACTTATGAAATTTTAGAGTATGCAAACCTTGACCATCTGTTTTATATAGTTTCTCGTTATAATATGTATCACATCATTCCAAATCCTTAAGCAGATATGACTATAATGGTGATGTTGTTGTTGTTCTTGATCTGGTTCTTGTGGTAAATACATAAGATCAGTTCTTTAAGATTTATACCGAGAATTGGACCAAAAACGAGAATTATACAGAGAAATAAACCGAGAACGAAATATACAGAGAAATAGACCTAAAACGAGAACTAAACGAGAACTAGACGAGACGAGACGAGAACTAAACGAGAACGAAATATACAGAAAAATAGACCTAAAACGAGAACTAAACGAGAACTAAACGAGAACTAAACGAGAACGAAACGAGACTTAATAAATAGTTTCTACATGACAAATAGAGTTAGATGTAATTCATCCTTGAAGCTGTGAGGGTGAGGTTATGAAATGAGTGATGGGATCATTTCTGATCAAAGTACAAAAACGTAGAGCATGTACTTAAACATATAAAAGAATAATAGATTGTGGGAAAACGTAAGAGTTTGATGGACTCCGACGAATTTCTGTATTTATAGTTAGTTTATGTAAAAACTTCGATAATTATAGTGACTTTATGTAGAAAATGATGTTTTATAGTGTGACTAAACGTTCAGAAATATGAAGTTTCGAAATGGAATCTTAAATTTGGAGCTTGTGGTCTTGGTCTTGGTCTTGGTCTTGTTTCTCGGTCTCGGTCTTGGTCTTGGTCTTGGTCTTGGTCTTGGTCTTGGTCTTGGTCTTGGTCTTGGTCTTGGTCTTGGTCTTGGTCTTGGTCTTGGTCTTGGTCTTGGTCTTGGTCTTGGTCTTGGTCTTGGTCTTGGTCTTGGTCTTGGTCTTGGTCTTGGTCTTGGTCTTGGTCTTGGTCTTGGTCTTGGTCTTGGTCTTGGTCTTGGTCTTGGTCTTGGTCTTGGTCTTGGTCTTGGTCTTGGTCTTGGTCTTGGTCTTGGTCTTGGTCTTGGTCTTGGTCTTGGTCTTGGTCTTGGTCTTGGTCTTGGTCTTGGTCTTGGTCTTGGTCTTGGTCTTGGTCTTGGTCTTGGTCTTGGTCTTGGTCTTGGTCTTGGTCTTGGTCTTGGTCTTGGTCTTGGTCTTGGTCTTGGTCTTGGTCTTGGTCTTGGTCTTGGTCTTGGTCTTGGTCTTGGTCTTGGTCTTGGTCTTGGTCTTGGTCTTGGTCTTGGTCTTGGTCTTGGTCTTGGTCTTGGTCTTGGTCTTGGTCTTGGTCTTGGTCTTGGTCTTGGTCTTGGTCTTGGTCTTGGTCTTGGTCTTGGTCTTGGTCTTGGTCTTGGTCTTGGTCTTGGTCTTGGTCTTGGTCTTGGTCTTGGTCTTGGTTTTGTTTCTCGGTCTTGGTCTTGGTCTTGGTCTTGGTCTTGGTCTTGGTCTTGGTCTTGGTCTTGGTCTTGGTCTTGGTCTTGGTCTTGGTCTTGGTTTTGTTTCTCGGTCTTGGTCTTGGTCTTGGTCTATATATGTGTATGTGAAATGAAGGTCTACTCTCCTAGAAATGAAGTGATTGTGTTATGTGTGTATGTGAATGTGTAATTTTTCACCTTTCTATGTATAAAAGTCGATATTTATAGTTATTTTACGAGCAAACTTCGTTATTTTCGCTAATTTATGTGGAAAATTTGGTACTTATAATGAATTTATGTAAAAACGTAGAGCACGTACTTAAACATATAGCGTGAACATAAAATAGTTGATAATTTTATATGTAAAAAGTAATTTCAAAATGATATCCACTATGCTGTACAATATATAAAAGATGTATAGATTGTGGGATAAAGGTAAGAGATTGATGGACTCCGATGAATATCTTGATATAATATTTGAAATGTGTTGTATATTATGTGCAAGAACCTGTAGAAACTCATTTATAATTTTTATTTCTATTTCACATACATGAATGAAATGCAAAAACTGAACCCTTATCTACTAGAATATTATTACCATAGCGTTAAGGAAAAACATACAAAGAACTCTAAGAAAAGTTATGGAAGAATATCTTTCATAATGTTCTATACCAAACCTGAAGTAATAAAAGAGTACTTCTTAGGGATAGTTTGACTGTAGAAATGGAATACCTATAGAGAACAAGCATATCCGAAAAATTAAAATGAAATATTGTGAAGACTAGCGGATACAATGACTTTAAATTTGAAACAATATTACAAATAACTATTAGGTGCTCTGTAAATTATGATAAAGATCTCGCAAAAAATTATATTTGTTTCAAGTGCATTTAAAATATGGGTCTAAGACATGACGAGTTCAAAGGCATTTTAAGTAATGATGAGAACTTAAGCATATTATCTTTAAAAGCTAAACTTGTGATGTATTATATAAAAAATGTATGTTAACTTGGTAATAATCCCATTTTGTTAGGATAATTAGGTAGGTTGTATGATAAAAAGAAAAAATTGATGGACTATTGTATAGGTTCAGTTAAACATCAGTGGAAAGCTGAGAAACTAATTCAAACATGATGGTGCAAACTAGGTAAAAATCTATGACATTTTGCATACTAAGGAGATGGTACCACATTATAAAAGAAATGCGTAAAGAACATCACTTTGAAGCAAAATGGAGATGATTAGGTGATCTGTAAATTATGATAAAGATCTCGTAAAAATATTACTTGTGTCAAGTGTTTATAAAATATGGGTCTAAGACTGGTTGAGTTCAAATGTATTTTAAGTAATGATGAGAACTTAGGCAATGACTTTAAATTTAAAACAATATTACCAATAACTATTAGGTGCCGCGAAACATGAACAGGTTATGAAATTTATGCGATATCTAAGTCTTATTTCCAAGTTTCATACATGAAGCAGATGTAAAACCTGAACCTCAACATTGTATTGATAACATAGCTATAGTAACTTATATCTAATTGAATATTATAATCAGGACGTTAGGGAAAAAGCATGCAAAATATAAATGCTTATTATGAAAATTATACGCGATATCTTTTTTCCTTAATGAAGGTGTATGGTATAGAGACTTGGATCCTGATATACTTTGCTGACTAATCAACACCTTCTCACGTGTACGTTTTGCGTTGTGAAACTTACTCTCTATATGCTAGAAGATGTATGTTATTTTCTTGACTCTGATATTTGCATAATCATTTGATACATAAAATATAATATGCATATTACCAGAAGCTAAGAAAAATATTTCACATATGATGTCACAAATTAGCTAAAATTCAATGATTATAATTAATTAAATAGATTTTTTAACTTTTTTGATATTTGATGACTTGATAAATAAATAATCATCTTGAAGGAAGGTTATGTAATGAGGGAGATGAATTTGGAATATAATTTAAGGATGTGACTGAACTTTTGTATACATTATGAGATGAAAAAATTCTGTTGAAGTTGTAACGAAAAAGATTTCTTTATAATACATATTTTACTTCTTACTCTACTGATGTTAAGATTTTGAATAAATAAATAAATAAATAAAGCATGTGATATAATATAGGAAAAGCAGAATGTGAAGAGTACCCCACTTGGATGTAAACGTAATTTAATTCTTAATGAGTACTGATATTTGATATTTATAAAGATAAATACTATAAATAAGTGTACACCGAAATTATTTCAAGTGGCAAAAAGGAAATGGGAAGAACAAATACATATGGATGGATGAGAAAAGACTGTATGTTGTCGTTAGAGCTAATATCTACGCTGTGGATTTGTAGTGGGTATATACCAATCGTGAACGGATTTATCTGAATAAAAACCTTAAAACGGTATGTACTGACCTTTGTAAGGACTTCTGAAGATTCAGCTGTATAAAGAAATGGTAGCTCGTATTTGAAAAACCGTTGTGGTTACAACTTAGACCTTAATATTATCACCTAGTACCGACATGAAATATTGTAGAATGAGCGGATGATACGAAGTAGGATGTGACCCTTTAAGGTTATATAGCTTGATTGTATAAATGAAATACCTATATAGAACGAACATAACCGAAAAATTAAAATGAAATATTGTGAAGACTATCGGATACAATGACTTTAAATTTAAAACAATATTACAAATAACTATTAGGTGCTCTGTAAATTATGATGAAGATCTCGTAAAAAATTATATTTGTATCAAGTACATTTAAAATATTGGTCTAAGACATGTCGAGTTCATAGGCAATGTTAGAACTGGTGTAGTACCACGTTATAGAACATGTAAAAACAATAAGCATATTATCTTTAACCGCTAAACTTGTGATGTATTATAGAAAAAATGTATGTTAACTTGGTGATAATCCCATTTTGTTAGGATAATTAGGTAGGTTGTATGATAAAAAGAAAAAATTGATGGAATATTGTGTAGGTTAAGTTAAAAAAATGGTGTAAAGTTAAGAAACTAATTCAAAACATGATGGTGTAAATTAGGTAAAAATCTATGACATTTGTATACTAATGAGAAGGTATCGTATTATAAAGAATAATGAATTAGTGCAAGAAATGTGTAAAGAGCAACACTCATGGAATGAAATATACAAACTTAGATCTGACAAAAATAAGGAAAAGCATAGTGTTAACAACCATATTTTAGAAACGAATACAATTAGTAAAGAAGATGCTATGAGCCAGATAATAATAAGAAGATAGTTAATTTTGGAGAAGGTTAAGAGAAGAAACAAAGATACCAATAAACACCGGAGATTATATTTGTATACATTCAGAAATTATGAATGTTTTAGAACATAATGAACATTTAAAAGCTCGTGGAGAAGCCGATATAGTGAGCAAGATAACGATGATTGATAGTGGATGATTAACAAATAGAAAATTCCCTAAATCTATGGAAAAAAGCTAAAATAATCTCAATATTATAACCTGGAAAAATATTTTTGCTCTATGATGTAAAATCTGTATGTTGGAGGACATTAAAGTTGTTACAATTTTGAGGGTAGAGAAAGCTTTGTGAGATTCTCACAACTGACTTCATCCAGTGGACTTAAGAGTAATTAGCAAAGTGGAAGAATATGTGGATTATTCAATGAAAATATATACGGATGGAAGCAAAAGTTAAAACTTAGTTGGATCTGAGGATGACATATTCATGGAAAAAGCTCTAACACAGACCACCTTGAAATTAAAATATAATTTGAATATAATAACGACTTTATAAAACATCAGTGGTAGACATTGAGGGTGTTTGGAGCCGCGCCACCGTTGTGGATCATAGTAAAAATTACTGGTGATCTTGTAAAATAAAAACATAAATTTAATTGAAAGTCTAAATATGGAAAAAATTGTAAGTTTTGAAAACTCGAACCTCTAGCTATTTTGAGTTTCTACTATTTGTAATAGGACTGTTACGTGATGTATAAAGTAAACAATTTGATCAAGTCCGTTTGTAGAACGGTGAATGAAAGCATCGTACATAAAAATAGGTAATGCATATTTAATCATCTAAACTCTAAAACTCCGTGGCGCTTCAAATGAATGTATTGCAACTTTCAACCTCGTATTTAAAAGCTAGCGGCCAAACATTATACGAGAAGTAGGTCTGTAGTGATGACGTTATGAAATAGCCTCACAACAGGATAAATATATTTTACACCAATGGAATGATTGCAGTTTAAAAAAATGCTGACTAGCCTCACGACTTGGTAAATATACGCTAAAGCTTATCAGCAGTTATTTGATATTTCGCGTTTCCTGCTTGTGAAAAAAGCTGAATATGCCTTTACTGACTTTGAATCGAACTCAGAACCACTCAGCGATGGAATATTACAAAATAAGTTCACTACCACTCTGCGATGAAATATTACAATATAAGTTTTTAATATTCCGCAATAAAAATACTGTTGACTAATACTACATAAGACATGTGCTATGAATAGGATTTAATATTTAAAAGTACTGGCCTGCGACTTTATAATATGATAGAGTTGGGATTTAAAAGGAAGTCTCAATGAATGACGTTGTAAGATAGCGATAAGCGTACAGCGTTATATTACCGCTGCATAGTAAGAGAGATAACATGTATGGAGGGCAAGCTGATAAAACTGTTAAGCAAGCAAATCTCTACACGTACAATGCAATCCAACCATTGTTCTGCGTTGGTATAACACATAGTGTATCGGTCTTATAAAAACCTGTAATTATTAGCATAATATTATTCCGACATTATACTGGGGGATTTGAAGATAATTCAACACGTAAGATTATGCATCGATCATGATAGGAAAATTTACGACTATCCGCTAAGCCAGAAGCTGAGTTAACCCCTTGGGCTAGGATTATCATCTTACAAATAAAATATAGTTTTAAGACGAAAGCTACCATATTTACGAAGGAATAAAATAACGCTCTCAGGGATATTTTTTACTGAAATAGTCATCTTACAGAAAACCTATGTGTAGGAATATGACGTATTTATGCGTTGTGATCTATATACTTCCATGCAAAAAAGACATAAAGATTAAAAACTGTTGTGACGTCATAAATCATTCCTCCTCTCAATCCTCTGATGACGTAAGCCATGCCGCCATTTTGTAAAACATTACCAATATATAAACTTTAAATTTCCCACCATCCGTCATTTGAAATAGGAACCGGAAACGTAGCCATTTTCATTATGAAATACCAAATTTTGAATTTCGCGCCGGAAACGTAACCAATTATATTATAAATTCCCAAATTTTAAATTTCGCGCTTCGTACGCCATTTGAAATAGGAACCGGAACCGCCGCCATTTGCAATAGGAACCGGAACCGACGCCATTTTGAATCACGTGGTTATAGCCACGCCCACTTGTGACGTCATAACCGCGCCACCCTCCCCTACCGGGCCACCTGTGGTGACGTCATAGCCGCGCCTCCCTCCCCTCCATGACGTCATAACCGCGCCGCCTTCCCCTACCGGGCCACCAATGACGTAATCCGTGACGTCATAGCCGCGCCACCCTCCCCTCCAGCGCCTCCTGTCATGTGACCCAATCCAACCAATCAGAATCCGTGACGTCATAGCCACGCCCACCTTCCCCTACAGCGCCACCTGTCACGTGACCCGTTTCCCCTACCGCGCCACCTGGGCCACCTGTGACGTAGGTGACAAAACCATACTACTAATGTAGACCTTCTTTTAAACATGGGATGTAAAATTAGGGGTCCGTAAATTTTTTTTTAGATATTTTAGGGGTCCTCGGGTTCAAAAAGGTTGAGAAACGCTGCTATAGCATTTATGTGATCATTTGATGAATCTATGTTTTAAATTAAAACAACGGAAACATCTAATATTATTTGAGCTTGTGTTTCCGCGTACATCCAACGCCACTTATTAACAAGACCATTTTCAATTGTGAAATTAGTTAATGGTGGCCTTGCTCGGTTTGCCATAGCAACCGGGAGAAAAAAATCATTTTTATATTTCCAATATAACATATCAATTTGTCGATCGCTTGTTCGCTTCGAATTTGTTAAACCGCTCTAACATTACTACACGCAGAGATCTGATTTTTTTTTACATGGGATAACAGAAAGGGATCATGAATGCATGCCTAAATGGGAAACATTGAATGGTCTGGACGAAGCTCACTACGCGGGGTTTTTTTGGGGGGGGGGTGGCTAGGGAACTCTAATCTGAGGCCTTTTTTTCCCCCCGGATAGGGCACTTTAATCGTGAAATGCACCTCAAAGTTGGGTTTTAGCGTATAATGCTGAGTCAATTGCCCACTATTATACAATCCACAAAGGGGCAGTAAAATTACAGATTTCCCTGTATGGGCCATAGAGACCGGGAGGTTGAGGCTCCCAGATTGAGACATCGGCACAGGCAGGTAGTAAGGTTTTCAGCCATACGCACCGACCGCTTTTTACCCCCAGGAATGCTCCTAGTACTCATTTCTGTTAGAGGCTGAGTCGACTCCAGAGTCATAGTGCCACCGGAAGGATTAGGCCAATGGAAAAACCCCACCGACCTCATCGGGAATCGAACCAGCGACCTTCCGGAGTGTAGCCCAGTTCCTCAACCACTACGCCACGGCGTACCGCAAACGAGCAGTAAAAAGTACATTTACTTTCATGTGCAAGCGTCTAAGTTGGCTAACGTTTTCACAATTTATGCATTGTGGACTTTTAGTCTCTTCAGCCTGCATATGTTTTCACAATACAAAATCGTGGATTGCCCGTAAAATGTATGACGTATGGCAACCGTAACACCAACAGACAGACAGACAGACAGACAGACAGACTTACTCACAGACATTTGAAGCGTTTAGTTTTATAAGGGTCTAAGTGCCAAAATCATGAATGTGTAGAAAACAAGACATAGACGACGTGCCTGAGATAAAGGATAGTTTACACGACGAAATTAGGTTTCGTAACTGAGTTTCGCAACTGTTTTTTACTTGAATGCGCAAGCGCTAGATAGGCTTTTCACGAAACTATAAAAGTAATTTTCAGATTATAGGCCTACGCTTATTTAGCTTGTACGCATTTCGTAAAATGAAATGAGGAAGTGAGGAAATTGTGAAATTCCTGTATTAATACGTGTTTCACAACGTTTGTATGGGATTTTAACAACTTGAACTTCAGATATAACATGAAATGTGCGGTTTAATTGGAAAGAAAATGTGTGTAATTAGTTTCTCGAAATCACTTTCATGAAAGTGGTTACGAAACCTAGTGTCATCGTGTAAACTAGCCTTAAGACTCAGCACTATATCTTGAAATTTATTGCTACTAACGTGGCTTTCCCTGGACCTTGGACCCTTCTGAAACGCATTGATCTGTGTACATAGATCCATTTAAAATCATCACCTGAAAAATCATGATTCTGGCACTTAGACCCTTATAAAAGTCAACGCTCCATGTAGTTTAGGCCTTACAATGTGAGAAGCGTAGAGCAGCAAACAGTAGGGACTATTATATAGTTTTTACAACATAGTAAACAGTGATAATGATTTTCACTTGTTAATGAATGCAAAACATACTTGTATGTGAGGTGAGATATTTTACGGTCGCTTAAGGAACAATGTCACCGCTACTATAAAGCTTTTTATTACGTAAGATCCTTAACGACCTCCGTTGTTTAGGAACAATGAGAATCTTCACATGACTATGACAAAGACGAGAATAGCATCTGCTATTCTTCGAGGATATGGAAAATAGTCTTTTACATTTGAGGATACATATGCTTGTTATTCAACTTTACATAACATAACATAGGCTAATCATATTTTGTTCTAAAATGAGAAGCAAATGGAAACACACAATGTGTTTTTGCAAACTCCATCACTCGATCGTTATCAGAATTACAACATTAACCATTTTCCTATAGTGCATAGCTAAGTACGCCCATTAGTCAGGAAAATGATTATTATGACCATCCAATAACCCTTGAAATGCGCACAAACAACAACATCGTCAGAAGGAACAACAAATTCCTGCGAGTTTTTCCATTCAAATTTTACAAGTTCACACATTTTTTTTATTCTTATATGCACTTAAGTTGGCACTTGCAGTTCTACGAATAATACATTTTAAAAAAGCAAGAGATCGATTTAGTCTGAACATGATCGCGTCATGACTTTGGGAAATAAAATATGAACTAGGTTTAAGTAGATGGGATTGTTTAAAAATGGTATAAATTTAAATAAATATATTATAAATGATATAATATAAATAAATCATGTAAATAATATAGACATAAATATAATACACTAAATAATATATATAGACTAAATTTCTAAATTAATGTGTGTTTTGACAGATGTTATTCTTAGCAATAATGATTTTTGATAAGTGAAACTTGTCAAAAATCAATATTAAGTTTTTCGACAAGTGTTATTCTCAGCAATATTAAGAATTTCGTTTGTCCTGTACGCGTTTCAACGGTTCCCAGAAATATAACCTTTGCGCATTTCGAGTGTTCCCATATGCGTTCCTTGTGCGCAAAGTACTTTTAAAGGTAACCGCTGACCGTGTGCGTATTTAATGTGACCAGTTTCTATTCATACCGGGTAATTCAGGAATTATGTTTTGACTCATTCTTTGTAAACTACGGAAGTTGGTATGAATTAGATAGTACAGATTTGTAAGGGGTTCAAGAGTTACACTGAGATACTTGGTACATTTTTTTTATTTATTCCTATAGCCCTTTCTTTTACAACTTGGCTTACCTCGCGACTTACGAGGTGGAGATAGCAGAAATAGCACTCGCATACTGCAGCCACTTAGTCGAGAATGTGATGAGGTAAGAATTGCATTATCCAAGCTTATTGTAGTTTTTCACATAAGAATTTTCAGTAGAATCATATGACTGGTCATCTGGTAGATAAGTGAAACCTATTAATTAAGCCCACCACATGATTGTAAGCTATAATGATATGAAATCTATTCTGTTCTATTCTATAATAAGATCAAGTGTTTGTCTGTCCGTTTGTTTGTTTGTTTGTTCTCCTGCCTGTTTTCGATGTCTAGCCAAATCCAGGGCACGCAGCGATCTGAAATTTTTAACAAAGAGGGGCTGATGTCCGAATGCACCTCTCACTTTCGTTCGCTAGTTATGAGCGGAAAACTGGCAGAAAACGATTTTTTGAGCTATCGAAGCATCTGATTTCGCTATTTTATTTCAATTGTAAATTGAATTTCAGGAGGTCATGCTCTGCCATAACAATCGCTAAAATATATAATTTTTTAACATAAATTTGTCGATCGCTGTTATTGTCCCACTCTGATTCATGTGTGTTAATAACCTATCGGCACGCAGGGATCTTACCTTTTTACATAGGTGGACAGAAGAAGGACCATGAATGCCTGCCTAAATGGGAAGACATTGAACGATTTGGACAACACTCACTTTGCATTTTTTTTTTTCGCTGAGAACTCGAATCTGAGGTCTTTTCTCCCAGTCGACGCATCTAATTGTGAAATGTACCTCGAAGACAGATTTTAGCTTTTTAAATTATTAATAATTTAAATTTTTTATTAATGATTTGCGTGCAAATGTTAACAAATATGTTTTAATTATCTGCGTGTTAAATAAATTAGGCCATTTAAAAAAACATCTAGCGGTTGAATTAAGAAATAATATTGCTAATGTTTTCTTAACAATTCGTATCCCTCTTATTGTCGTCCCTTATGTCACCACTATATCCGTAATGGATTTTTGAAATATTTCCCTTTTACCTTCACAAATGTCGATGTCCTGCTGTCTGTTTCCTGTTCATAGTGTTGTCAACTTACATAAAGGTCGTTCAGTTTTTATCTGATTAAAATAATTCTAACCAAGGACTTCACCCACTAACCATAACTTTATTATTAATTAAAAAATAATAATAATTTTGCACTTGAAGGCCCAATCCTTGTTTATTACCACTTTAAATATACCATTTTATTTTATTTTATTATTTAAAAATATATACTTGGTATCATTATAAGGAATTTACTTAATTTTTAATTAAATATTTACAGTACATTTTATTTTTAGTGCACTTAAGAAAATATATTTTCGGAAATGAGTCGCATGACTGATTTTAATAACTAAAATTTAATTTTTCTGCTTTTCAGAGTCATTGAAAACATGGTTCAAGAAACTAAAAACAGTAAAACAATTTTTACAAAAGATATTTAAAATAGGACATTTAAATTTAAAAAAAAAACTCCATTTTATAACATGTTGATGTTTAGAAATAAGAACACAATTGCATATACAAGCAAACACACAAACATTTCTCTATGGAAAATTACATACCCCTCAATAGCTCAGCTACAAACGGGAATAGTAGGTGTATAATGCTTTGCCTCTTACATAAATAGCATTTACACCATATCTACTTAATAATTGCGAAATCCGAACTATCGGCTTCTGACATAACACTACAGAATTCCTTTCGCAATTTTAAAAATCCCTTTAGGCAGGCCTACAGGCGGAGGTAGATTTCGAAGTGCTTTTGGTTTAATTTATTGTCGCTGCATAGCACTCTTCTTCTTTAGCCTTGGCATGGTAAACCTGCAGTAATAAGAACTGAATTCGGTAAAGAGGAAGAGCCTACAATCATTTGTTTTGACAACAAGAATAGGATATAATATTCTGGGAGGCCGTGCGCAAGATCAGCAATGAATAAAATTAGCAAAGCCGCTAAACAAGACAAAATTATGATATTATAATAATTCTTTTAAGTGTTATTATTTTCAAACATTAAAATCTCGCGTAATATGAGAGCTATCAAGAAACTATTTATTGATTTGTAGAGTACTCATCAAGAGCTTTTCAACGATACCCCACAAGACGTGGTTTCAAAAGTTTCGAATTTTCATCCCCCACCCCCACCCTCACTCGAACCCCCGAATCGTTGGTGTCACTGTGAACTCCATAGGGAGTACTCTAATTTATTCAAACAAAGTTTCCCTCTATACTTCATAGGGGCCGAGATATACATTTTTAAAAATTTCAACCCCCTCCCCCGACCACCCCCTTGGGCCAATTTTGCCCATTAACGAACTTGTCCGAACTATTGGGCCTAGAAATAACATAATAAAATTTGGTTCAAATATCTTCAAAATTACGGCCGCTATCGTGTAAAGATATATATATATATATATATATAAATATCACAATTTTTTTTTTTTTGAACGGGCGGTGGTTTCGTACTTAGGGGAGCATGAAACGTAAAGATATGAAAGAATTTTTCGAAAATCATAAAGTGGTATCCATTGCAATAGGTAGATTTTTCTTAAAAAATCTACCTAAAAAAATCGTTATTCAACTAACTTGTTCCAATTCGTAACCAAACTGACAACCACATTATCTGGACTACACGTTGTATTTGATTCTGCCATTGTTGCATGGATGATAATATTCCACAACCTCAAGATTTACAGGCATAGCTATAGCTTTATAGCTAGTATAATCATGAGAAAAGTACTATTTGGTTAGGTATTATTAATATACTGTATATGTAATTACCTCGAAAATGTAGAACAGTTTATATTATCCACGTCAGCATGCACTTGTAGTATACCTATAATTAACGTGAAATAAGCTAGCAACAAAACTGATGTCACACTCAGGCTTCACGATTTGAAAATATACTTGTATTGACAAATAATTAATTGAAGCCATTGGTTATTTATATCTCTTAAAGACTAATTCAGTTCATATCCTGACAGAAACATAGGTTCAGAAATAACTGACATTTTAAGCATCTTGTCTGTTTCACGACCAAATTAAACACATTTTATTATTGAGTTTCTCTTAATACTTTGGTTTTATTGCGGTATTAGCATGACTCTTATAAAGTAAAATAAAAAATAATTCTACAGGCTCTGATGTCATGTGGAAGGCTACTCCATTGTCGAAAGGTGCTAAATATCCGTATGTGAAATAGCCAATTCGCGTACGACTCCTTATAGGCTAATATAATTAGAACAGTTTTCATAAATATCATAAATTAATGTTACTTTCATCGTATTACACCATTTATCACAATCTTAACTTTTGCTGCAGTGGTTCAGCAAAAAAAGAGACGTTCCTCTGTATGCACTTGAAACTCTATAAATTACAGTCTGTGTTCAGACAGAAATCTTTTCAATACAAGGAAACTATTTTCAATAAAAAGACTTTTCGTCAGGTACGTACCTTTAATTTCACTTTTGTAAACGTCTAACTGAAAGTGTTGTTTTCTTTTGTGAAGAGCTTATATAACAGCAATATAAAAAACCTTTACTGTGTTTAAAATATTCACAAAGGAGGAAATAATTTGAAAAGCAGTATTGCTCGTACAGGAAGATATTTCCGCTCTATTTCTCAATAGTCGTAGAATTTCTTACTTTATAGTTTCGGCGAGGGAAGATCTTCCGTAAAAAGCTCTCTTAAATATTTAGCACGTGCAGTATCGAGAATATTCTCTGAAGGAAAAGAACTTAAATATTGCACTTGAAAGAACTCTGAAGTTTATAGCTGGCATATTCTTTTCGAACACTGGAGGGAATAGATGTTGTACATAAGCTAGGATCAATTTAAAAGTTCTGAGCGGAGAGCATCCGAGCTACTGGGAAACCTTCTCAGCAACTTGTATAACTAAATAAGAAAACTTCAAGCTCTGTTAATGTCAGGACGTGTTTCCAGTTGTAATATTGTGGGAAGTCTCCTCTCCTCCAATCTATGAAGTCCCAATATCGTTTTCTTGTTATAATCAACTATATAGTATCCAGCCTTTGCTGTAGTACATCTATTGCTTGAATGCATAGTTATTAAGAAAAATGGGTACAGCTTGGCCATTTTAATTGTTTACCGCTTTTTCAAGCAACATCTATTCAATTAAAAAATTAGTAGAGTTCGTGAGTGAAGATACGGGATATTACTGAACATTATAGGAACCACTATATTCCCTCATTAGGCCTAATCAATTATCCCAGGAAAACTTTTACAATAATGTATAATGTGTACATCTTAAGAACTTGTTTTTTCTTTCGAAAGTTTATCCAGAATTAAATAATTTTTATAAGGAAGCTAAGCGTCTCCATAGAATGCTTGTTAACAAAACTAAAACCAGCTTCTACAGCACTATGCTGGATAATTCAGTAAACAAAGGTCGGATGGCTTGGAAAATTATCAACCATACTACAAACCGTCCAGCTAAACATGTAAATATAGCATTGAAAATCAATAATGAAATAGTGAGTAATCCTCAAACGCTAGCAGACGCATTTAATTGTTTTGGGCCTGATGAGCTTCCTGCTATGCTGATTGTTAAAAGCATTGATGCTATAATCAAGCCTCTGACATATTTAATTAATCTATCTTTCTGCCTTGGAATCTTTCCTACAGAACTGAAACTTAACAAAGTAAACCCAATATTTAAGAAATCTGATAAAACGAAAATTGAAAATTATAGACCAATTTCTATTGGAAATACTATATCTAAAGTTTTTGAATATTGCATGTTGGACAGGCTGCTCAAGTACATTGATAAATTCAATATCTTTCATGAAACTCAGCATGGTTTCAGACCCTCAAAGTCTACTAATACTGCAATTTATAGTGTTCACAAAGAAATTTTGTCTTGTCTTGACTCGGGAAAATGCCCTATTGGGATATTCTGTGATCTCAGCAGGGCATTTGACTGTGTAAATCACAACTTGCTCTTGACTAAACTTGAAAGATATGGTATAAGAGGTGTTATTTTACAGTGGTTCTCTTCTTACCTCAAGGATAGGTATCAATATGTTGAAATATTACATAAAACAAAAGAACATGCTATTAAATATAGATCTAATAATGTACGTATTGATGTTGGTGTCCCTCAGGGCTCCATTTTAGGACCGATATTGTTTTTACTATATATTAACGATTTACCTACATATTTGAAAGACTACTTTTTATGTATGTATGCTGATGACACTCGGTTGTAGTATATGACGAAAGTGAACAGCGTCTTCAAACAAAGTGTAATGAGTTATTAAAAGGTTTAAAAACCTGGTATGATAACAATCTTCTTTATTTGAATCTTAATAAAACTGGATTTATTCATTTTCATAATCCACAGAAGAAAAACTTGAAAGACATTAGCATTGGTATTGAAAATAAATTGCTAGATAAATTGGAATCCACTAAGTTTTTGGGTGTTGAATTTGATCAACATATGTCCTGGAGACACCATTGTGTGAATTTAATTTTGAAATTAAATAGTGTCTGCTATCAGATCAGGATTTTGAGAACTATTCTTGACCATAACATTACACTTTCTTTCTACTACGCACAAGTTGAGTCTAGATTATCGTACGGTATTTGTTTTTGGGGGTCTGCAGCCATGTTAAATGATGTATTTATTGTCCAGAAACGTATCGTCAGATGCATAGCAGGTGTTGACCAAAGAACTTCATGTAGGGAATATTTTATGAAATACAACTTGTTAACAGTATATGCTTTGTATGTTTTGAAACTTCTGGAACTTGTTCATACAAACTCATCTGAATATCAGAAAAATAGCGACTATCATAATTATGATACAAGATATAGAAATAATCTCTGTACACCGTCTCACCATTTATCTACACTTAGTAAAACATATATGGTTTTTGGTTTACAATTATATAATAGTTTAACTGCTAATACCAAGACGCTAAATTTACTTCCGTTTAGAAAACATGTCAAATCTATTTTAATACAAATATGCCCCTACAGTTTGGAGAATGCACGCGAGGGCCTTTTAAATCACATAACTTTTAAGTAATAGACCTAGAACTAATTTTAATTTTTTATATTAGTATTAGAGGAAACCTTGACACTGTCCATACATTTACTATGTCTTCGACAATAAAGATTATTATTATTATTATTATTATTATTATTATTATTATTATTATTATTATTAACAATATAGAACTAGAACACTTACATGTACATTGAAAGGTTGTGTTTATAATTTAAACTTGTGTTACTAAATGTTTATATATCTAATATCTACAATTTTAGCATTTTTTTATTATTTACGTTCAGTCTTTACCAGTCTGTACCACTTCTAAATAGAATAGTTAATATTAAAATTATTATTAGTAAATCTCTTAAAATTATAGAATTTGTAGGTGTTATAATTTATGATAAATTGTTCCTTTGCCACAAGAAGTTTACGTAACTTAACTCTACAATATCCTACCATTTCTCACTTTCTCAAGCTCTCTCTCTCTCCTACACGCAGGCCCTTATTTCAGGTTCTTTGCATCCTGGGGAAAGTTTTGTATAACCGCCGGTTACATTTCTTTTTTCTTTTACCCCACATCCTGTTGTTTTAGTGTTAAGTTTGGGTTTTAAACAAGTATCAACCAGTAGTATACCGATAGCGTTTATTCTTGCGTCTGATCCAATCACTACCTAGATCACCAAAAAAATATTTTTTTCTAAAATAAAAGAAATTACGTTTTTGGCAAAGAAATGCATGTTCGCTATTGTAATTTCATTTACAAAAAAATGCTTCAAAACTCTGAAAATATATGTAATGTCAGTCTTTGAAATTTTACAGCTTTGGTATTTTAAAACATATGCTATGCTCTATTTAATTATGGTCGTAACAAATATGTATTTGAGGGATACTAAAACCAACATTTTCAAAAAAAGAAGTATAACCTTATTTCAAGTTTAATTCTTTCAAATTCAATTGGTATAAAGTTTTTTTTTAAAACTGAATTTTCCCTTTGCAAACTCATCTTCGATTTCTGCACCATTGCCTGGTCTGAATCTCCCACGCTGAGAAGACAGTCATTCAGTCTTGAGATACCCTATTTGGGTTATAAATAACTTACAATTTGTTTTATATTATTAAAATAATCCGCCCTTTTAGGTTTGTCGCCATGGAAAAATGCCCAGTCTGCACATTTTTAAATCAAGGCCTGCCTACACGAACATACCTTCATTCTCAGGCTTCTTCTAGCTCGTTCTTCTTACGAAAATACCCTTGTTATTCTCTTGTTCGTTAGAGAAATGAGCTACGTTCGTATTGTGAAGCAATCCTGGCATATATAAAATGCGTAACTAAACTTGTGTAAAAGGCAGTGGCTTTGATGTGCAGACCAATGAAAGTTAAGTAAATTGGGCAGAGTGACCAGGGACTAGCGATCAGTTAGAAACTGTAATAACGGAGCTGCGGAACAATGCAATAAGTGGAAGCCAGGCTTACCAACTTGACGAGTGGAGCGAAACCGCAGGCTCCAGAACTGAAACAATCTCAGCGGAATTCCAGTCAACCACAACTACTTAGCTTGAACATTAATAACTTTGCACAGTTCCCTTCCTAATTCTCTGTCACTTCACTTATAGAATTGGCTCTACGTTTAGTAAACAACATGTGAATGATCAACCGTGATTTTAAGATAATTATATGTAGGCCTATCACATAAGGCTGTTTATGGAATGAAATATCGAAGCGACTTGTAAGCCTATCACCTAATTAGCTCCATACTCTGGACATATATATTGTATCAATGCCTATTTCATTAACTTGTTCGAAATAAGTAAACAATTTATTAGGCTTTATTTATGCAAAAGCTCTAAAACTTTCCATTCACTCCTTCTCGACCCCTGGCAGTTGGTCCATTTTTAATTTTAATATAAAATTATATTTAACAGTGGAATATTATTTTGAAGTTATGATCTTGGCTCCTGTTCCACAGGATTTATCACTACGATTAGTTCATTAATTCTTAAATTTATAACGCATCCTAAAGAATACAGTAGTTTGTCCTAAATTTGTAATAATGTGATCTGGAAGAAACGTGTAAATTTCATGTAAAATCAATAAACCGTGGGTATAATGATTGTGTTAACAGTAGTCTTTGCATCTGACATGGAACACATAACTTCCTCTGTCCTCTTTGTACAGGTCTAACTTATTATGTATAACATTCTTTTCATGTAAATTGGTTGTAAAATGAAGAGAATGTCGTTACACATTGCATCTCATCCCCAAGGATACACAATATAAATAAACTTTGATTAATGTAAACACGTAACTTTATTTACCCTAAAATAATGGGCAATACACCTTTCTCACTTCACATTCTGAAAAGAGCTGGTAATGCAAAGATTGCGTATTCAGTTGTTTTAACTCGATGTGAAACTTTATTGTTCACCAAACAAGACTAAGTTTCTGCCAACAGTGGGTGATTTATAACTAGACTTCGGATTTTAGGTAAAACCCTATTTTAATCCTTAAGTGATATATGGACGAAAACTTGTATATGCATGTTTCATAAGTGACTATGCCTAAAACTGATACTTTTATAGGACCTAAAACAGTCTATTTTTACGGTAGAGCCTAATATTGCCTTTTTGCTTGTTTTTTTCTCTAAAGTTAAAAATAAGTCATTTTTTGTTATAATTTCTAGCATTTATTTTCAGTTCGTACTAAATTTTTAGCTCGGAATGTGCAGTACATGACACATTTGTGACGTGGTTAGATAGTAAGGAATGTTTCACCTTCGGTAGAAAAATTCCTTGGAATTCCCAAGATATTGTAGTGTTTTTCTCCCGACTCCCACATACAGTAACAAAAAAAAGTATTTCTCTGAATTACTGAGGTATTCAAGGGGTTGAAAGTCCGTCGCCGTGGGTGAGTCGGTAGCACGCCTGCCTTCCATTCCGGCGGCCCGGGTTCGATGCCGGGTGGGGGATTTTTCAGTAGTGAAAGATCCCCTCCCCGGGTTCAGGACTGGGTAGGTTAAGTCTTAGGTTAAGATAATGCACATTGTGCGCGATTCCTTAATTTAATTTTAATATGCTTGTATGATATGCGTAGCATCTGGGCGCAGGGATTAGGTTTTCACTTTTATGGTAGTAATACATGCCCTAGAAATAGGCCTATATAATTCTGTGTACCATAGGCCTATATCTGTGTTTTATAATGATTATTGATTAATGGTGACTTCAATAAATATAATATTCTGCATTGCATTTGAAATATTTAAGAAAATTGGCAACTTAAACAGAATTTTTAGCCACCTAAAAGTTCGAAGTCAATTTATAACTACCCTTTAGAGAATTTTCACTGTTTTTTTTTAATTTTTTTTTTTTTAAATATATATTTTTAATTTTTTTTAAGCTCTTTGTATAAGCACCTCATGTACAAATTTTGAACGAAATCGTTAAAGCCTTTTTGAGAAAATCGCGAAAAGCGAAATTTCCTACATATAAAGTTGCATTACAAGTAAGAGAAAGTTGAGCAAATTGTGATGTCACATCTGCAGAAGGTATCTAACCCAAATACAATATTTTGTTTTCATGCTATTTTTTGTTCCAGAGCTAGGCTGTTCACAGACACACATACGTGCAGACATGTTTCTGAAAATAGAATTTTTTGATTCAGAAGACCGCAAAATGTGCATTTATATTATCACCTCAATTTAGAATTCGGGGTCGATCACAATACTTCCTCTACCTAAAGTAGCAGATAGCTGTCTGTCCAAACAACGTCAGAGGCTATTGAAGGTTTTTAGAAAGTGACTTTGCTACCGTATGAGTCCTCTTAAGGAATACTGAGTATCCCGTATTCTCTTTCATCTTCCATGTTATTCTGTAAAAGTATTCTGTTGAATCTGTTAGGCTGCATCTTATTGAATATCGTGTCCCGTAGTGATTTTATTTCTTGCTGGAGCAGTAATCTCAGCATATACAAGTCCTTTAGCAATGATTGCAGACATGGCTCTAGAGATAAAGCTAGGGAACCAGCGGTCCGAGTCCCTAAACATGAATAAAACATATTTCCCCTGAAATCGTCTCTCTGAGGCAAAGCAAGTAATTTTTCACGACGATTTGAGCCATTTATCAGCGTCAAACGTTAACCTCCCCGAGGAGGGAGAAGTGAGAATTGTCAACATGCTACTAGGAGGGCGTACCTTCTCGGGGGGGGGGGCATTTCTGCTGCACCAAGTGAAAGTTAATTCGCCCTAGGTTTTCGCTAGAAAGTTGTGAGAATTTATATTTAGTTTTCTAACCAGGGCTACAGATGGCTCTTAATATTTATTGCTTAACTTTTAATGTTTACGTAACCACTAACTAGGCTAATAATTTCTTCTAAAATGAATTCACGTTCAAGATCATTTTGGGGGCGTGCGAATAATCGAGCTGCTTTTGAATTCATTCTTCAGGATGAGTGGTAAAGAGATAAAGGACTTAAACAGAGCGAACAACGGTAAGATCCATTGCTCTATGGTACCCTGCATTTTTTATTTAATTCATACGTTCGGATAATATGAAGATACATTAAAGTGTTAGGCTGACGTGTCAAGTACGCTTACTGGTTCCCTCCAGGTACTCATTGGTGAAACAGTTTGGTAATTTTCCAAGCAGCCCTGTCAGTTCCAGGTTTTAGGTCAAATTCCTGATCAGTGGTTCAAGATCATGAGCGAGATATCCAGGTTCTACCCTGTCAGCTACATGAATTTCAAACTGTAATTATTTGTAGGGCTATAAAAAAATAATGAATAAGATGCTGAGAAATAGATTTGGATACAAGAGAAAAGTATTTGTGGATTGGAATGACGGGAACAGAATACATCTAAACCCCCTTAAAAATGCCCGACTTCATCTACAATAAACATATTGTAGGTAATTCGAATTCAGCTTGAAATAACTGCAGCGAGATAAATTTCCCGTTGCGATGTTTGGTTTCCTTGCTCTTTGTTCTGTAGCGCTTTCTGCGCAAGCGCAGGTTTTTCCGCTATGGTCGGGTTTTGGCCGTGTTCTCGCGGGACAGTCTGTTCAAGTGAAGTGATCTAGTGAAGTGAGTTGCGCTCGGGGCCGTGGATTCGGGAGGTCCTATATTGTGAGTCTGTTCCATGTCTTATTAATCTCATTCTTTTCTAAAGCCCTTTGATTCTTAGTTATAAATTCTCTTTCTGGCGTTTTGTGTACCGTAATAATTATCAGCCATTAGCATATCATCTTGGTAATGTGGTTAGGTATACATTTTTCTAATGTTTCCAGTGAGTAGTTTTTCATGAGTTACCACGCAATTAATCGGGAACGTTTGTATTTATACTCTGTATCTGGTAAATTCTATTGTAGAATCGCTGATGTACAAGTTGGTTTGGGGGGCGTATCAATGCGACATTCGGTTGCCTTATTGTTACTTCTTGTAACCGCAGTAATGTACGATATTATGCTATTTGCTATTTATAAGCAATGATTCTTGCCCAAGTAAATAATTCACCTACTCAATTGCTTTATAAGAATATTTATCACCCGTTAGGTGATGTCACGCCAGTTTCTATTAATAAGATTAACGTTACGGTTTTGTAAGTTGGGTGACGTCACACGCTTCTAGAGCATTCCTATCTTCCTCTTCTATTTAAGAGAATTGTTATTGCATACAGTGGGTATATTATAAATAACTATTAATAATATTTATATAGGAGAAATATTTTCTAGTTCATCGTCCAGCTAACAGTTTCTATTGTAGAACCGCTGATGTACAAGTTGGTTTGGGGGGCGTATCAATGCATCATTCGGTTGCCTTATTGTTACTTCTTCTAACCGCAGTAATGTATGATATTATGCTATTTGCGATTTATAAGCAATGATTCCTGCCCAAGTAAATAATTCACCTACTCAATTGCTTTATAAGAATATTTATCTAGTAAAATAAATACCCGTTACGTGATGTCACGCCAGTTGCTATTAATAACATTAATGTTACGGTTTTGTGGGTTGGGTGACGTCACACGCTTCTAGAGCATTCCTATCTCCCTCTTCTATTTAAGAGAATTATTATTGCATACAGTGGATATATTATGAATAACTATTAATAATATTCGTATAGGAGAAATATTTTCTAGTTCATCGTCCAGCTAACAGGTTTCTAGTTATTCATGTTGAGGAAGAGTATACCTGTTTGGCAAGTAATGATAGTCCTACTGATATATTGTATGAGGTTCTGTAATTTCGTCAGTTTTTATTCTGATATTAGTGGATGCTATATTTTCATACTGAATTCCACTGTACTATAAGTAGCGTATTTTGCATATTGTTTATGCTCTGATATATTCCCTTTTGGAGTCAGTTCTATAATGTATTTAAAGTTACCTGATTTTCAAGATTGCTGTGTAATCTCGTTATGTGAATTTCAATCTGGTTCATATTAATTTAATTTAAATTAAAGTATTTCATATAATTATTCCAGGGTAATTTTCCATTTTTACATATCGGTACATACGTTTGGTGATAAATGGATTTATCTTTGAGGGAGAGAGATATTTAATAATCTAACTTAAACCTCTATGATAATTTTTTTCTGCACGTTAGTATTTTGGCAAGGGACCTCTACCATGTTGTAGTACCAGCGATTTAATTTATGCACTGTGCCAAATCCCCCTTTGCTAGTTTAGCACTGGTCTTCACTGCTAGATTTTGCACGGTTGTTTATCGAACCTTAATATTTTTCTTAACTATTATATTGAAGTCAACAAGGATTCTTGAACTTGGTGCCTTTCTCCCCTCTTGTGAGCTATTCAATTTCTTGGTACTTAAGGTAACTATAGTACCTTTTTACTTTCTGATTTTCATTAATATAGGCCTAACCTGGTTTGATCGTATTTATGAAAAACTATTGTTATTAAAAATACTTTAATACTTATACTTTAATACTTATTTTAATATTTTAATTCTATAGGGAATTCTTGTTGGCCATATTCAGTACACTCTAGGCCTAGCTCGTTTTCCATTTATTAAAATAGAATTATCTCCTCTCTTCGTCATAATTTTATTTTTATGTGCATTTCAACTTTATACTCTCCCCTTTTCCTTCCCATCAACTTTAAATTATCTGTCTTTTCCTATTTTTACTTTCCATTTTGATTTGAATCCCTCCCAGTCAACCTTCGTTAAGAGGAATGTAACTATGAACTCCATGATCAATCGTAATCCTGGTGGGAGGATGTAAAACACAGAGAAGCATGAACTTTAATAAGCATGGCTGTTGTAGGTGTTGAATCAGTTTGAGTATCAACTCCAAATAAAATTTAATCAACATGTTTCCTGTCAAAGGAATTTACTGGGGCATGTCTGATTAGTACGAGGCAAACACCTTATGATCTCTGATGCGCAACGAGATCAACACGATACGTTAAATGTGCAAAGCTAATGACACATAAGTTACAATAGAAAAAATAGAAAATAGCCTGAATGTGAAGAGTATAATCTACCCACGCTTATTTAGAAAGTGTAAAATCGTTAATAAATATTACGTAGATTTAAATATATTACTTCAAAAGCACAAACAAATAATAAAGGCATATACGGGTGGAGTTAGGCAAACGTCAGCCAATGACGTTGCTCGTACTATCTAAAACTGCAAAATACTAAGTGGTGTAACAGTGCCAGCTCCTCTGATCGGCTATTGACTTTTTGCGAGTGCTTAAAAACACAGGTTGTCTTCTAAAATAAATTTTAATGGAGGAAATAGATAAAAAAATTATTCCACTAGTTTAAAAACATACACTTAATATTTTATACTATACTTGATGCAAGATGTGTACGGGGCAAAAGTAAACAAAAGACTTTCCTTGACTAACTGTGTCCTGTGCTTTGTACTTTCACATTCGGTTGTTTACTTTTGCTCCGTAAACATCTTGGATCAAGTATAATCTTCCCGCTGTAATGACTAGCGTTCGGACAATAGTACAATTACCACACAATAAATAACTAGTGAAATGAAAATCAATCCTTATAAGAATGTACAGCCACAAATTATTGGATTGAAGAATTGATGAACAAAATAATTAAAATTCAATGAAATAATAGCTTCTAAGAAAAAGTTCGTTTCAATAAATTTAGCCTTTTTTATGGGAGATAATTTTTTATTTGTAGTGAGAGAAAATAGGAGAATTTTTTTGTACGTCATAAGAGAGCATGTACATTTTACATAAATAGCCTATTTGCAATATTTTCAAAAATTAACTAGTGGTATAGTTACATAAATTCTGCTATAAATCATATTGTTTTATCCATACTGAAGAAATTAATGTTGTATGTTATTAGTTAGTTTTCGAATTCACCTTCCAAAAACATAAATGTCGGTTTACTGAAGTAACTGCATAAACTTTTGCACGAATTTCTTGCGGATATTTTCATTTAATTCTTCCAGGGTGTGTGGGTTTGACTTGTATACTTTATAAACCTTTACACCTGGGAATCGTTCTGCAAATCATATTTGCACTTCACGAGCGGACTGCGTTAACACATACTAATCCATATTTGCGACTAAATTCAGGACACGGTAATAAATAATTCGGTAACATCTGCACTACACCGGCTCAAACAGCGCATCATGGTCAACGCACTACTGCAGAGCAGAGCAAAGACAGGATCAGGAGCGTGACCTAAATTGCAGCAACTGCGGAAAGCATGTATCCACACGCCTAGTGGTAAAACACTGCGCAGATGGTTCATAGTTCATTGGGTCTCCCGGTTTTAAAGAGTGAACTGGTTGATTTCCCAATTATAACTAATTATAACTGCGTTAATTCATTTACAGTTTCTCCTTTCCTCTAGTTCTGTTTGTCATAGACATCTGTTGTCACAACTTGATTAGATACGTTGACCTCTCCTTTATGAACTTACGAAGCCATGTAATTCACGGAAGGAACACAAAAAATAACAGAATAATGCAACGACCTGAATAAAAATATAAGATCGTTATATTACTTTATGCCGCCAGACTATTTTAGCTACCTACCTAATTAGCTGTATATAAATATGAATTATTATTCAATAGAGCATGCAAAAAGTTCATAAGATTCATGGTGGAAATTTGTGTTGAGAGGTTGTTTAGGTGCTTGAGGGTACATTTAGTGTATAGGCTTATAAAAGTATAAACTTGACTCACATTCTGTGCTGTAAAGTTGGAAGTCCTAACCTCACATTATCTCTGGAGCATTATAAAAGTTTCTCCATATAATTCCCCTTCACGGGGAGTAAATTTCCCCTCGGGAGAATCTTTTAATAAAATTGCAAGCATGTTCAGTGACCTAATATAAATGCTCACTGGAATCAAGCCTCGAAGAAATCCTTCTCTGCGAAGAAAAGAAAAAATAAAGCAAGGAAACACAATTAGCGGAAAATCGCTGGCCTTAGTGGAAAATTACCAGGGTGTAGAACGCTTTCATTGAGCGTAAAAGCGCTTTCTGAAAGCGGAGTCGGTCGCCTAAACTGACCTGTGAACTATCGACTGGAAATGAATCAGGCTTTCCGTTCTACTCAGTTGAGCACATTCACCAAGCGAACTTCACACTCGCTGGGAATCGAACAGGCGTGTTTCTGCTGTCAGTGTAGACATGTACTATGCAAGAATGCCTCATTTATCTTATGCTCTCCAGTGACTTGCGTATAGACTAAACATTCTGCATACCAAACTGAAACAATGTTACAGGGAATACCAAGTGGGATATCAGAATACATTTTCCATGATATTGTAGTGTTTAGTACCAACTGATACTCAGTTTTACATAATTTATTATCCCCATCTTCCTACATAAAACCGTTAACACAGTGATTAGGCTCTTTTTCGGATAATCGTAAATTCCTAAGCAAGCTAAAGGAATAGTATCTATTTTATGGAACCCGGAGGTTCGTTGACGCGCTTACATGAGTTCGCCATTCATCCTTATTTTGTCCTTCCATTCGTCCATCCCTTGCAAATGCTACTTTCCTTACATTTATTCCAATGTTCTCCTCTCACCTACTTCTAGGTCTTCCAAATGGTATCTTCCCTTCGGCTCCACCAGTCAATCTTTTTTAGATGTGTCTTTCCTCCCCCATGTGCGCAACACGTCTAACTCATTTTATCCTTCGTGATTTAATTACCCTTACTACATTCGGTGAAGAGTAAAGGTTACGTACCTCATCATTGTCTAGTTTTCATCTCTCTTAGGTTCTAATATCTTCCCAAGCACCCTGTATTCTCAGATTATGTTCTTCCCGAAGAGTAAGGGACCATTTCTCACATCCATAATATAACCGATAGGGTATATGTTATAATGTTTATTTTTAGATTTCTTGGCCGAAGACGAGAAGATAAGAGTTCCTGAACTGCGTAAGTACAAACATTTCGTGATTTTAGTAGACAGTTAATATTAATATTATTTGTACCTGAAACAATGAAAATAACCGGTCGATACTTATCTTTTACCTTAATATTATTTTTTATCTGAGGCGACGGAAAAAACCTGTTAACTCCACAAAACCATCCATTGTCCCCCTCTTAGTTGACTGTCGTTCCTTGCTATCATAACTTCATTCAACCATGTTCTTGCAGCTGGTCCTCAATCTCTTCTCCTTGCTGACATCCATTCGAAAGGATTATGCGGTAATCTTTCATTACCCATTTCCATCACAGGTCCTTGTCCATACCATATTAATAGTTTTGTTCAAATATCATAAATATATATTTTTTAACATCCATTCCTGTTTTATTTTTTCATTTCAAATCTTACATTTTCTTATCTCGAGCTGCGCCCTGGTCTAAAATCAGGCTTTCGGAAATAATAATAATAATAATAATAATAATAATAATAATAATAATAGTCATACTGAAAATATTATTTATGAATTACAAGAAAACAACGGAAAGTAAAAATTTCGTTATCTAAAGTGGTAGTAAAAGTAAGAAAAAAACATCGTCTGTCTTCGTGTTCACTACCCAGACAATATTTAACCCAAATATAAATTTACGATTTTCCTTCCTACACAGATCGACAGACTGACGCATACATACGTTCCTGAAAATTACATTTTTAGAATCAGAGGATCTTAAAATGTATATTTATGCTGAAAAAATCCATTTTTTAGAGTAGAACCCAAGACTTCCTCTACTCGTATGCTAGGGTATTGAAAATAAAAACTGTACACGGAGGGAAAAGTAGAGAACAGACACCTGGCCCAACCCCCCCGTCTGTCGGTTAGTCATTCCTAGCAAAGTTCATCAACCCAACCCCCATCCCCCAGCCCACAACCCACTGCATAGATCTGGTTCCCTTCAGTATGTCTGGGATGGGCTTGAGATACCTGCTCCCTACACCAAGACGTTTCCATGAAATCGGTTCTATATATACTTCATACGTGACAAAAATTTGGTTTGTGGAAAATACAGATATTTTCTTCATTTAGAATTATGTTGCTTATCACAGAACTTAGAAAATGTAATCACTTGTATCTCTGTATTTTTTCGACGGTATTACCATTTAAATTTTAGGTTTATTGAAGGCCCTAGCGCCAGGGCGAGCAATTTAGAAGCAAAAATTTTTTTGCAATTTTTAAAAAATGTACTTTTTTTGTATTTGGTAGTGTTTTTACAAACACTGTTCATATAAGAACAAAATTTGCCTTTTACAAAAAGTTATTTACAAGAAATTGACTGTTTTATGTGCCCTGGTATTCTGACATCTCATGCCATCTATCCGCTAATTGTAAAACTCTTTCTATGAGTGGTTATTATTATTTCCTAGGATACAACGTACAAACAGCACAATGTTATTCATCAGATCCACATTACCAAAGATCTGGCAATCGTAAGCACAGCTCTCGACGGTATTTCAATCGAAGACCGTGTTAAAATCAAGGAAATAGCAGCGAGTGCCTGGAATCGAAATAAAGCATTTATTATACCAATTAATGCAACACCCACGCAATAAAGGTAAAGGCTGGAAGAATATTTAACCACAAATAACTCGCAAGTCTCAATACCCTATAAATCCTATCTAAATTTTTAATAATAAAAACCTTAACACCTATATCTGAAGTGCAACATTTTGTACCCTTTTCCAAATAAACAATTTATTCTGTATTCATGTTTAGAGCATAGAAATTACTGAACGTCACACGTCATAATGTCTAGTACCATCATCTATACTGATATTAAGCATCTCAAATAATAAAATCATGCTCGTCAGGATATTAAGGGGCTGATAAAACTTCCTACCGTTAGTAACCATTCATCTACTGCATAATCTTAACTTCCTGTTTTTTTATTTTAGGTAAGATTAATTATAACAATACTCTGAGATATGCTTTAAATTTAATATATCGCTTACGTACGTTGCAGTATTTCTTACATTATGGGACCACTAACGAGAGACTTAGATATAATTATATAGATTTTCGATTTTAGTCTCCCGCGATATTGACTTTGTTTACCAAACCCCGTCAAATAGGCCTACTTCTGAGACTGTGTTTTGAGATTAGTTATAATATCATTTTTAAATTTTCTTTATTTAATAAAATGTAGTTTTTATTCACTTTAAAAATAACAATAAGCATTTTTCATGCAGAAAGAATAGAATATTTTTATATAATTATAACATTTTTACTTAATTTATTCTATCTTACATGTTTAATAAGATTCCATTTTTTTATCTTACTGCCCGAGATGATCCAGGCATTCTGTAGGCCGCAAGCTAGCAGCACACTAGTGCATACTCCATAACACTTTATTTTAAATGCATATACTTTTTAAGTGGGTACCATTCGCGATGTAACACACCATTACATTTCCGATTCCAATTTCAGTCAATCTGTCTTTGTCTAGCTGTGCCGTCATGCAGATAAATTAAATACTCGAGAAGAATCCAATGCGATACAGTGTGAACGCGGTACATCCATATGTGACCGTAATAAATAAACTAGACGAGTAGAGGAAATCTCAGTATACGATTTGTAGTTCTATTTGTAAAAAAAGCAAGCATATCAGTATCGGTTTTCATGCATGCATAGGCCTACATAGGCTACATGTTGAAAATAAAATTTGAAAACATACATTTCCAGGATATCTAACAAAGATTTTAAAACTTGAAGCATAAACAATAAAACCAAAATGGAAATCCTAAAATCCGCCTTTGATAAAGTTAATTGAATTGTTAAGTGCCAGAATGGTAAATTATAAGATTTTGTGGAGGACGGGGAAATGTATGTTCGTCTGATTGTCTGCCAACTGAAGACTATTCCGATAGACTGTTACAGAATGCTCGTAAAAATATATTAGCAAGATTATAATAACCATGAATATAAAATGTATAAAATTGTTAACAAAATACATTAGCAAATATATTAACTCAGATGGAATATAAATTGAACAAACGCGAATTTTGTCAAGTAGGCCTTTAAAACATTTATTGCTCTTAAAATTGTGGCTTTAGGTCTATGTTGTATGCTTAATATTATAGTAATTTACTTTTTCTCAGAATGTTGGGTAAAATCATTAATTATGATATCCTTATTTGCCAAGACATCATTACTGTATACAGCAACATATAATAATAATAACAATAATAATATTAATAATAGTAATAATAGTAATAATAATAATAATAATAATAATAATAATAATAATAATACTCGGTACGATACCAAAAAAATCTGGAAAACAATCTATCACAGATAATGGGAGAAGCACAGATTTCCAAAATTCAAGAGATCGCCCTGCTCGGAACTGCTCACATTTTGAGGAAGGTGCTATAAGGACCAGACCCGTGAAGAATCTGCTCCTGAGGGGGCTGGAGGCAACCTGGAGCAGAATCTTAAACCCAGCCTCAACGCTGTGAATCTAAAAAGTTTGATGATGATGATGATGATGATGATAGTAATAATAATAATAATAATAATAATAATAATAATAATAATAATAATAATAATAATGAAGATTAAAATTTACAATTAATTACTTAGAACTATGAAACATTCTTTTCTCTCTAGTACATCTGATTTAATATTTTAGAATCCTTCTCTTTCACTTCCTTAATTTCTTTGCAAAATTTTGTAGAAGCCAGTTAAGGGGTTCAAGTGATTTGCATTTTTCAGGGATGAAAAGAATTTCTATCCGGATAAAAATATTATTTAATGTGATCTTTGTGTCTCTTCAGCGTGCTCTGGATGCGCCACTGATTTGATGGGATTCTATGTTTGAGAAAACACACATCCGTAAAACACGTACAGCAATGGTCACCTGTTTGTCGGAAATGGAGGGAGTAATGCGGGGGTGTTTTAAACCAACACGCAAACAGAGGGCTTGCTAATCAAAACACTGCGACTGTTTGACATGCCTGGTGTGTTGTCGCGGGTGTAAATCAATCCTTGATGAAAATTGCACTGCGTCCAACATGGCAGGTTTCGAAAACAAATGCAGACATAAACAAGCACGTTAAACTTAAATTCAAAGCGATAAGCAGTGAAGTTTAAATAAAATGTCGTAAATCATGTCAGAGGCTGCTTGGCTTTCCAGAAAAAAAATTAGTTATTATTAAAGTTTTTTTCATTCTTGTAAGTATAGAACATAAATATTTTCTTGACCTAGCAAAGGAAGGTCCTGTTTTAACTCGTCCTAGATAGCTGCCTATACTTCATCCAAGATGTATACGGAGCAAAAGTAAACAACCAAAAGTGAAAGCTCAAAGCACAGTTCACAAGAGTTCGTTTTTGAGACTGTTTAGTCGATTACTTACAGTAAAGTCAATTGAACTTCCTTGTTTAGATTAAGTGGCACGGCTCCCTTGTTCGATTCCCAATGTTTTGTATATATTTACAATCTGTATCTTCTCACCGCTGGACAGACCTTTTCCTCTCACGTTTCTTTATTGGTGACGTAAGTTCTGTAGGTCCTATTTTTCTCTATAATACAAATTCTTTTACTTACAATATGTGGATTACTTCATCACAAATTATATAAATGAAAAATACAACGAATTAATTAATTATATTATAAAATACGTCTTGTATTTAGTAACCAATGTCACTTGTTTTTCTTCAGAACCAAGAAATTCGCCAAGGCACCTATAAAAACAAATAAAATCTTGTTGCTATGTATATGTTGTAAAACATGTATGATATAAATACGAAAGCAAGCAACTCACTTATCAGAACTTATGTTTTCACAATTATATAAGATTAATTACGATGTGTGCGGAATGGAAGTAAACATCTAAATAAGCTTGTCGCACTATCATGAAGTATGCGCTGGTGCGATTAACCAATGAAACTACAGGACACGGCAAGGCAAGTCTGTTTACTTTTGCTCCATACACATCTTGGATCAAGTATAATACATAACATTATGTAGTCCTAATCATTATTTTTTACTCTAAACTCTCTTTGTGATCTTGCGAAGGCTTTAGAATTTCCCTTGTTACCATTTTGTTTTATATTACTATGAATTTTATTGAATGTAAAGATTACATCCATCCAAAGGATAGAAAGTAGTATCTAAAAAGGGGATGTTTTGTTCACTAAACTTGTTTCTTAGATACATCCTATGGCGGTGTTTTTATTAATTTAGGTCCTATAATGGTAAACAAGTTTGAACATGTTTACCCTGTTTCCTACAAATTATATGCATGAGAGGCTAAATCCGCCATGATCCAGTTATTGTTTGTTGTTAAATGTAATCAATTTATGGAGATCCATTCATGAGCTTTGGAGGTGGCTTTAAGAGATGGGAAAGTGTTCCAACCAAGTGCGGCGTATTGATTGAATACAGCCACAAGTTTAACATTGCCCCGTAATTCCCTGCCTCATCTAAAGGAGCTTTATTATACAGGGGTGTACAAAGTGTTGACTGAAATATATTATGTAGTAAATGCAAGTAAATTCTCAAAGTAAATAACAGGCAATTATATGGAATAAATCAATCCGTAGGACTTGTAAATACTACTGTTATTACGTCATACTTTCAAAAATGCTGTGCTTCTCTCTTTACTTTAATCTTGAAAAAATCTTTCTGTATCTAGCAATATTAATATGTATTGTGGTCAATTATGTCTAGATTTTTTTAAAATTGTTGTTCAGAAATTTAATTGCATAGTACAATGGAAAACATAATTAAATCTGCATCAAAGACAACATCTTTCTGTTCTAATCAAAAAAATAGTTATGACAAATTAGTTTAAAAGTATTCTCGTTTATCTGCACATTTGTGTATGTGTTTTTTTTTTTTAGTTTGACATCATAGCAAGGTATATTTAAATTCTGCTGGTGTGTTTTTTTATTTACTTCTTAAAGTATGAGTGGTGGAAATTGTTTTCTTTGAGTTAGTAATTTCAGGAAATTGAGCTTGGCATTTTATGCTTAATCATTCCTCAGGGCTTGGATTCTTATATCTTCTGGACATTTTTCTACATAAATCTACACCAGGAGAAAGTCACAATACTTCGTTTCTCATTTTTAAAATATTTTGTTTGAATTTTTTGTGTTTTTCATAGAATATTTCATTAACAACAAATTTTATAGAATAGACTTTTATGCAATATTTACTGTTTTTTCTACGGAGTATATGTATGTATATATATATATATATATATATATATATATATATATATATATATATATACACAGATAGTTCTTATGGTGTCTCGTTAGAGCAACGTGTCTTGCAATATATAATGCTAATTTCTGTATCCGGACTTGATTCGACTCATTTTCTCGCACAGATTACGTTGTTCTGACTTTTCTAAATTTAAGAAAGAGTTTTACGCCTCCTTGTTTTGTTTATCCTGTAACCCATAATTAGTTGGCATATTACCCGTGACCACAATATTTTCTTAGAATGTGGCAAAAGTAGAGAAAAAATATGACGTGATTATGATTTCCTATAAATGTCCATAACCTTTATCACAATATTATTGCCGCAACCTTCGCAAAAGTAGACATTGACCTTCACTCACATCTTTTAAACGTTGCTATGAGACTATGAAATAACTCATGTGACTCAATTGCTGCGATGATCTTAATATATTATGCGTCGTTGACCTTTGATTGCTTCCAAGAGTTTAACTTATTTATTGGTCTTTCAGCATACTTCGGCTGGGGAATGGTATTACTTGGAACAGCAACATCAATAATAAAGATCTGTCACTCTCTGTTATTCATTAAAATTAAATCAGGTCTATTATTCACAAGAGATCGATCAGTGAGGATTGTTATATTATTAAAAAACAATCACAATTTCCAACGCCTTCTCAAACAGATACTTGAAATATGGAACCTTGTCTTCTGTTAGTTTACATTTTTAACAATTATTCTTGATTAATTATTGTTGTTATTATTACTGTGTTTTTTTTTTTTTTTTTTTTTTTTTTTTTTTGGTGTTGGGAGGAAATGTGAGCCTAAACCAAAACATCTTCAGTTCTCTAAACATTGCGACGATACATGCATTGCTAAGATTTTCAGCTTTCTGCTCGTTATAAATAAATTGGATCCAATCCTAAGATTTCCTTACTAATTTGTAGTTGAAATTAACTATTGGCACAATGTGTACTTCGTGTAACTTCAATAATTCGTTTATTTGGAATTTAAGCTCTGCATAAGTATAAGCTGCATAATTAAGCTTAGTATAAGTTTTTCTCTTATATAGAACTGAACCACCCCCGAACACAAGCTCTGCTTCTTCGGGTGGTGTATCAACTTTTTATGTATATTTTTCGTGTAATTTGAAACAATAAATTGTAATAATTGTAATTGTAATATTTGTGAATTTTCTGTAGATTGTAATATATAAGGTTGTGGCTATAAGGACATATATGTAAATGAAAAATATTTGTTTACTATCGAAGATAAAAAAAAAGCGCTTTAACGGTAGATGATATTAATTAAAAGGAGAAAATTATGCCACTGACAAGTACAAAATTATAACACTTCCTGGTTACCAATTTCAGTATTCGTCACATGGGAAGTAATATTTTAGTTTTAAAAAATTTGCATACGATTATGCCTATTAGATATACCCCGTTTGATAAAAACTGAAAATGTTAAATTCATTACTTTTTAAATGTTAAATAGTCATATTTGCTGGTTCGACTAAAACTCTGCATATGTTGGCCGCAGCGTCCTCGGACTGCTTTCATGCATACTAGATGACAGCTCCTCTAGCAAGCTAGAGGCTAGTAGGTGATATTTATGGAAATAAATGTAATATTTATTATTATTTCACAAATATTAATGGCTGCCTAACAATAGTGTATGATACACGTGGTAAAATGATTTTATTTTGCTCGTAAGATTGCTATACTCGCCCTCCACGGTCTCGTTTCGCAAACATAACCTACTCGCAAAATAAAATCTAGTTTTTAACACTTGGATCATATCATCCAGAAATTTGGTGTCTGATCTATTTCATTGTCTGTGATTTCCCCGTGTTAAAGGTCATACTATAGCTTCAAATATGCAGATTGCTCCCTCCTGTTGGAAAGATGTACTGTATTTAGGTTTCGATCTGTTATGATGCTGTTCCAACAAGTATTAAAAAATTTCTTTCTGGATTGTTTTTGTAGTAAGGTAGGCTATGTAGGATGGTGTATCTTAGCTATCTAATAATAACTCTACTACTAGTAGTTCTACTACATACTCTGGGTGGCCCAGGGTCTTTCATGTCATCTCCCAAATCTGTCATCTGTAATAATATGCAATATTTTTTTTGCCCGACGTAACTAATTAGTGGTACTTACGAATATTGTTGCCATGGATCGTACCTTGACATTCCCGCAAGCAATCTGGTTGCTATGAAAACAAAAGAAATCTCCGTGCGGTAAAAATTGCAAAAATCACAAGTGCCGTAAGTAAAATCATCATAATACAAGTCTTTATGGAAGACCGGAACCAAGGCCCCCCAGTTTGTGGCGACTTTATCAGGACAAATATTCGGTCCCCATAACAACCAACACATGAGAATCACTTTCTGAAATATAACATCCATCTTCAATAGTGTGTACACATAATATTTTCAGCCAATATCTCAATTAATATAAATAAATTGGTATAAATGATCATCGTGCAAAAAATAGCATGCAATACTCGTGCCGTAATCACATAACGGATCTCGGAAATTGAAAAAACTCTTTCCTCGATCCGTATGAACCGCTTACGGCACTTGTATCGCAACATACTATACTATCATTAATATTATCAATGTTATTATTCCTGCAATCTTATTGTTCCTATGGTAATGAAATTATTGTACGGAATTGAGAACATTTCCCATCCCTGAAATAAACACGCCACATAACTGGTTTGGGGTGATCATAATTCTCTGCTGAACCCTCTCTCCCTCTATATTTAGAGTAGCAACTCCGAGCTAGATTATAAGAACAGACAGAGATGAAATTAAGAGAGAGCACAAGCCGGATAGGAACGCATTTGTCTATAGAGCTGAGCCGGAGTAAATTAAATCTTGCTCAATTAGAAGGAAGGCAGGCCAGCCAGAAACAGCTTCAGCGGGCCAGAAGATTATCACGAAAGGCTCAATCACACGGTCTCTTTGATGTAGTCATCGCCTGTTCACTAGGCCGCTAAAACTCTCTCCCGTTTTCCCCCAGCATACAGTGGGTTCTCACCCTCTTCAAATCCTTCAAGCAAAAGCTTTTCAAGGCAAGGAACGAATGTGTGTGGTTTATATACAGCGGCGTAGTTAATAAATCCCGCTACTCAACAATTAGAAGCAAGTGCGCTACTGTACAACAAGCTTTGTTTCTTTTTTGTCACAAGTTAAGTCTCTTTCAGAAGTAATAAGCGAGATATTTCATGCTAGCCAATGTAGGCCTAATTAGGGATTTAATTCATAATCTTTCATTGAAAATGTTTTATTCTGTAATACTAATTAAATGTTCCATTGGGTAGTAAGGCCTATGACGTAGCACGAAGTCCTGAAGACGAGAAAGATTTCTATGTAACTAAAATATGGTTTTTTAAAATCCTTTTAGACAGTCGAAGGTAAAAGAAGCATGTTAACAGTAGATGATATTAATTAAAAGATAAAATTATCTCATCTAGTTCTTCTTTGATTGTTTCACTTGGAAAATATTCTTTTAGTTTAAAACATATTTGCATATGATTATTAAATAGACTCAGTGCCATAAAAAATTGCGAAACTTAGTTATGAAATTTACGTGTAAACAAGATTGCATCAAAATAGAGAGATTGTCCACCTTAGAACCCTTGTCGTTGCACTTATCTGGGGCCTTTTATAAAATATAAAATAACATAGAAGGCACAAGCACACGTTAAAAACACTGTTGTCATATTACATCATCAGACATTGTGACTGTTGTGTCTCCAAATCTGAACTGAAGATGATGCAACTTGCATCGAAATGCATTTTCAAGTAATAGACGCATCTGGGACCAAGAAGAAGTTTTAATAATATGACAACAGTCTTTTTAACGTGCCTTCTATGTTATTTTATATTTTATATTTTATAAAAGGCCCCAGATAAGTGCAACGACAAGGGTTCTAAGGTGGACAATCTCTCTATTTTAAAACTATTTTAACCCTTTCTGAAGATGAAATTAATCAATAAAGATTGCATCAGTTTCGCCGCCATTTTAACATTCATCAAAATGAGAATATTTCATGTCGGAATACCATACTGTTGTGGGTGGCAGTTGTTTTTTACTTGAATGCGCAAGCGCATGATGTACTGGCGACAACGAGTTAGGACACTACGCAGTTTCGACTGATTCCAACTTTTCACGAAACCATAATAATAATTTTGATGTAATGGACTTATTTAGCTTTATGGATTGAAGTAGGAACACAATTTTAAGAAAGTAATTCATGTAAGTAAAATACTTTGAGATGTATTGTAATTCTAAAATAAAATAATGTACGCAAACGATACAGTTTTGTCGTAATTTAAATTTAAAAACCGTCAGGTTCCTCTGCCGGACCCTGTAATATTTAAAATTCGTCATTTTAATGCATGCATTAGCTCAGCTCATGCTTTCTAAAACCGTGCGGACTGTAGTAGAGGCAGAAATGCATGAATCTGCAACACGGCAGAATACCAATGATGATGGTGATCGCTGATCGTATGTTTTGAAGTCCCGGAAAATTTTAATTAATGACGTTTCGGATAGTTTGTGTACTCATCATTCATTCGATACATTATGTATGAGGTAATTAATTCTATATTTTCAATTTCGCATCATGTTTTGAATAGTAAACGTTAGTCAATGTTCTGTATTCATTATATTGGTCTCTAATGACTGAATAATGGAAACAATACTGTTTATCAATATGCAAACATTGATTACATCTGTAAGCAGAGTAGAAAATGTAAATATGTCATACGCGTTAGTAGTGTGGAATGTGCCCTATAAAAGCGTGCTGTATAGAGTTACATTTACCACAGTTTTTGCATACTTTTCTTCACCGATATGATAGCGGTAGCTAACTGATGTATAGTTTTACTGTTAAAAATATTTAAATATATAAATAACTCAGATCGTTATTTAAAATTTTCAAAATGTTAGCGCTTTAAGGTAAGATGTTTTATTAAAATATTTTGTTTATTTTTTAAAGTAAAATTCACTGGAATTTTTATTTATAAGGAAATTTTGAATAGTTTCATTTTTTAACAACTTGACAGTGAATTTGTTCGAAAAGTGCATTTTATTACTAGAAATTATATTAACTATAACACATGTACACTTGTACTGAGCTTCTTCTCTTTAAGAAAGATATTCTTTTAAAATCTCAATCTTTTTTTAAAGTGAAATTCATTGGAAATATAATTTATAAGTAAGTTTTGATTGGTTTAAGTATTTCATGGTACGACATGAATTTATTTTGAGAATTGGATTTTACTATTATGGTATGGTATTAAATGATATTAACATAATTTCTTTACAAATTAACGTAAGCTAAAACAGCGATCACAGAAGATTACTAAAAAGAAGCTGAGAGAAGTGTTGGTGTTGAAATAGAAGTTTTTAAAGCTTTTGATTATTTAATACAACAGAAGGACTAGAAGACAATGCAATTTTAATTTGTAATTATTAATACACCTACATCTGCATAGCGACATGGCTTCAAGATGACACAAAAGTATCGAAAGGCCTAGGCATAAAATAAAGTTTGTTGAGCTAAAGGTAGCTTATCAGTCATCCATGTTATATTTTGCACGACTTAACTATGGTAAGGTGCATCTTTATTCTTATATACATGTTAGATACATTATCCATAGAATAAATCCAGCGCACGGGCCTAGACGGCCGTTCGTGCTTTTGCTATGCACAAGACAAAAACAAACAAAAGAAGAGAAAAGTAACATTAATAATACAAAACAATATAATACTATAACTTATATAATAATGCTATATAAAGATGAAGAAAAGAAAGCAGACAAAAAGTTGTATATGACAATAATAATACAATAGTAATACAATATAACACCTAATAATACATAGACAAAGATTACTCCCCCTGCCCCTCCCTCCCATCCTTTTCTACCCTGAGCTGTCGGACTTTAGACATGAATTTACCCACCCCTTCAGAAAATTTTGTGTCACTCAACAGCTCGAATATGGCCATATGACCTCTTCTAGAGACAACAAAAGAGTCTGGCAGATATCGTTGCCTAAGTATCTCAGTGACTTCACATTCCGAGAGAATATGCTGTGCTGTCTCATCCTTGTCACATAGTGGACATATTCTGGTTCCTTCTGCATTGACGCGTTTCAGCGATTTCCAGGCTCCTAGACGAAACCAGGCTAAACCCGTCCTGCTTTCAGCGCTCCCCTCATATAGATATCTTTCTGTTCCCCAGTTGGTTTTAATCATTGATTGGATCTCCAGAGCAACCTTGTCCCTACATTCCCCTTCCGTTATTTGCCTGTCAATATCTCTTAGACGATTCCTGACTTTCCGCCAAACATTTCGTTTGTTCCTCCTGCCTCTTTCGTTTATAAATCCCATGCCTATTTCTTCCAAGCCTCTGCGTATTCTTCCCGCCCACGTTATTTGGCCTCTCAGCTTCAGCTGTTCCCTATAACATACTTAACTAATTAGTGGTACTTACGAATATTGTTGCCGTGGATCGTAAGTTGACATTCCCGCACGCAATCTTGTTGCTATGGAAACAAAACAAATTTCCATGCGGTAAGAGTTTCCGTGTGGTAAGAATTTACTTACGCTACACATCATAATACAAGCCTTTATGGACAAGGCCCCCAGGACAAATATTCGGTTCCCATAACAAACACATGCGAATCACTTTCTGAAATAAACATCTATCTTCAATAATGCATATACACAATATTTTCAGGTAATATCTCAATTAATATAATTAAATTGATATAAATAATCATCGTGCAAAAAATAGCATTCAATACTCGTGCCGTAAGCGTATAACGGATCTCGGAAAATTGAAAAAACTCTTTCCTCGATCCGTATGCATCGCTTACGGCAATATACTATTATTTTATTGATAGAGCCTGATAGTGCTGTAACAAGTATTTGAACACATGAACAGAATTTGAGGTTATTAAATTTGGACAAAGAGAATTTGTGGGGTGGGGGCGGTATAGAAATGGCTTAGCACTGCAGGGTGCGTTATTGCTAGGGTTGTAACATGTCAGTAGCACTTGTGAGAGCCCGCTCTTAGGAGAGTGATGTGCTGCCCAGTGGCGAACTGGCTTCTCATGCCGTGTCGAACACAAATTACCGGTGCTTGATTCCTCGGAAAAACCATCAATCCTTAGTAATAACATAGCCTTTTTTGTAGAGTTCTGTATCTCAGCTTATAAAATAGAACTATCCTGGAACTATTTTGTTTTCACTGCAATAACAAAAGCTGAGGTGAACAAAAACCAGTATATCTGTCTCCCTCCTAGGTTTTGCGAGTAATATGCTAGTAAATATGCCCATATATGAATAAAATTACAAATAAGAAGAAAAATGTGCAAATGAAAACTGCTTGAAAATAAATCATCAAAAAACTAAGCAGATGACCTTCAGAAAGGGGGGAAAGGCCACTGAAAATGACAGACTAACTCTACTCGGTGAGCCACTAGAAGTCGTGTCGCAGTTCACCTACCTAGGCATCACACTCCAAACAACCATAAAATCCTTCAGAATACATTATTATTATTAGAATACATGTACAGCAAAAAGTAGCAGCAGCAATTAGAGCAATATACAGCATCAACCATCTTCAGCAACTATCAACAGAAACAGCAATGGCGTTGTTCAAGACAGTCATAACCCCAATAGTAACATATGGAATGAATATAATATGGGACAAACTTAAAAACAGAAACATGGCACAAATAGAAACGGTGAAAGCTCGCTTCATGAAGAGAGTGATGGGAGTCGGAAAAACGGCACCATCGAGAATGACGTACGTCCTAATGAAAGAGACCTTCTTCATTGAAGATATTAGACAGCAGCTACTCCTACCGAATACCAGTGCATACGAGGCAACGCTCAAAGGGCTACAGGAGAAGAGAAACGACATCTGCAGCGAGTTCTACACAACAGAGGCCATGTGTACGAGAGAGTGGACACAACCCAATTACGACATGAGACACATCCTAACGCGTTATGCAATCCATGGATTCCACCACAAGGTTTGCTGCACGAAGAGCTTCCATGAACCGAACCCGGAATGCGTGTGTGAATTGTGCAACAAACCATGTGGTCGGTACCATGTTGAAAAGTGTATAGAAAGACATTTATCACTTCATAAGTTTTGTTCAGAATAACTCATCTTATGCACATTTGTGCGCATTTAATCTCATTCATTACAAATAAGAACTAGAAACGATAACTCAAATAGCCTCAAACAATAGGTATCCAACGAGCTTAGTATACAAACAAATCAGCAAACATAAAAGAGCTACCCGTCAAACAAACTCAAACATCATCATTAAATCTACTTCCAATAACATGGACAAAATGAAATATTCAAGAGATTTGAATATGCGGATAAATAACATTAATAAGGTCGCAAACTTTTTTAAGAAACTTAATCTGAACGTCGTTTTTAAAACTTTTAATAATCTTAAGGAATAAATTACTAAAATTCAGAAACTCCGCCCTGTCAATATTAAAGTTCTTAAAATGTGGAAATCAGATATATTTCAACCAACTTGTGGTCATCCTCAGTGATAACATTTTTGTAACATTATGATGTAGAACTAAGCCTATATTACTTATGAACATTGGATCTTAGGAATAGACTAAACAAAGAATAAAATTACTTTCTTTAATGATAGTGGTATTCATTCATTAATTGTTGTAGAACGTGTAATAGGTAATATATAGGCCAGACTGCTAAAAAATTTATAGAGACAGATAGAAAGAATACATTAGCGACTTCAGATACAATAGAGAAGACCGTTCTAATTATGCCAAACAACAGTAGAGCCACGAATATGACGACATGAAATCTTGTATAGAAATAAATATTACACACCAAAACAGAAGTTCGGGAAAGGCTTAGCTAATTATCCATTTTCCTGAGCACATGTCAAAAGGGGCGAAGTGCGAACTAGCTTCGCACGGGATAACTAGTACTAGTAGGCTATCAAGTTCAATAACTATACCCGAGATGAGCTAAGAAAGAACCCTGAAATAAACAAAAACCAGTATGTCAGACTCACTCTTACGTCATACGAGTAAAGTGCTAGAGTGAGACAGATGTACTGGTTCTTCTTTACTTCAGGTTTCCTTCTTAGGACGGTCAGACTTTAGCTTCGCACGGGATTATTAGTACTAGTATGAAGTTCAATAACTATACCCGAGATGAGCTAAGAAAGAACCCTGAAGTAAACAAAAACCAGTATATCTGTCTCACTCTTACGTCATACGAGTCAAGTGCTAGAGTGAGACAGATGTACTGGTTTTTCTTTACTTCAGGTTTCCCTCTCAGGACTGTCAGACTTCAGCTTCGCACGGGATTATTAGTACTAGTATAAAGTTCAATAACTAGCTTCGCACGGGATTGCTAGTACTAGTATTAAGTTCAATGACTAGCTTCGCACGGGATTGCTAGTACTAGTATCAAGTTCAATAACTAGCTTCGCACGGGATTACTAGTACTAGTATTAAGTTCAATAACTAACTTCGCACGGGATTACTAGTACTAGTATTAAGTTCAATAATTAGCTTCGCACGGGATTACTAGTACTAGTATTAAGTTCAATGACTAGCTTCGCACGGGATTACTAGTATTAGTATAAAGTTCAATAACTAGAAGTTATAGAATTCAAAATACATCCAGACAGACTCATAAAACCAAGATACACGTGTATTATAGTTAACAGGAAGAATTTCACAAGCTAGTACAAGGAAGTGGTAGGTAATTGTTCGCTTTCTGGGCTAGTTAATTCCAGCAAATTGCCTTGCATTCACGTTCAGATTTTCCAGTCCAAAGCACACCCCTTCTCTTGTGAAGATAAAGAAAGAGATGGAATGAAGAATGGATAATAGGAAATGCAGGCAGCAATTTTAAATGAGCAGATGCGAACAATGAACTATGAAGAGAGTCTGTTGTGTTGCATTAAGACGAAATTTTCCTAACAGAACTGTCTGAACTAACATCTGTTTCTAAAGAAAACAAGCGTTTAGATTTATGAATTTCGTTTCTTCAATTAAAACCTTTCCAGTGCATATTCTTCATTAAACTATTTTAAATATAGAATAGATCTATTTAATTAGTATAGAGTTAAATTTCTAATCACGTTGTAAAGATCCATTTCTGCAGGTATCTTACGAAGCATTACGTATGAAGGTCTCATACGAAAGTCGAATTGCGAATTGTTCATAAATATGAACGCTATACTTACTCAATAGCAATAGACAATTCCTAAGTAAACTAAAGGAATATTATCTATTTTATCGAACCCGGAGGTTCATTTCCGTACTTACCTGAGCCCGCCATTCTATTCTGTGCTAACCCCATCAAACTATCCCTCGCAAATCCTAATTCCCTCAAATCTATCCTTATATTATCCTCCTACCAACGTCTAGTCTTCCAAGTGGTATTTTCTCTTCGGGTCTCCCAGTCAATATTTTTGAGATTTCTTTCCTCCCCCATGCGAGCAACATGCCCAGTCCATTTCATCCCCGTGATTTAATTACAATTACTATATCCGGTACCTACATCTGAAAACACAAACAATGAACATGTGTATTCTACCAGCACTACTGTATGGCTCGGAAACATGGTGTCTAACTAAGAAGCATAAACAATCAATAGAAGTATGTCAAAGAAAAATGGAAAGAAAATTCTTGGGCATCACATTAAGAGACAAAATTCCAAACCAGGAAATAAGGAAAAGAACAAGAATAAAGGATGCCGCGACCAAAGGAAGCAGCTTAAAATGGAGATGGGCAGGACATGTTATGCGACAGCGTCCTAGTAGATGGACTCATAAAGTGACGGCGTGGGATCCCAGGATTGGACAGAGGAACGTAGGAAGGCAGAAAACTCGATGGGAAGACGAACTTAGGAGGACCTTTGGCAACAGATGGACAACGAGAGCTAAAGACAGAAGAGAGTGGAAACAACTTGTGAACGCAGCTCTCAGAACAATAAACTAGGCTGAACTTTCCCGGAATGGCTAACCGGGACTGCAGTACCCAGCCACCTTTCTATGAAAGAGGCCCTTGCCCAACAGGGATGCATATGGGCTAATTACTAATTACTATATCCGGTGACGAGTACAGGTTATGAAGCTCATCGTTATGCAGTTTTCTCCAGTCCCCATTTTCATCTCTTTTAAGCTCAAATATTTTCCTAAGCACCCAGTTTTCGAATACTCTCAGATTATGTTCTTCCCAAAGAGTAAGCAACATTACGTTAGTCTTTATTTTATTATTATCATCATCATCACCACCATCATCACCACCATCATAATAATCTCTGAGGATTGTTAGTTCAGAAGTTGATATTTCTACCCATGAAATTTACCAGAATTCTATTTATGACGAAGAGGGCGAATTTCCGAATCTAATGTAAGACTTTGATAATGTTACGGCCAGGGTTACGAAAATTGGGCTTACAGTCGAAAGGGTTGATGAACACAATCATAGATTGCAATCTGCGTCCTAAAGCTATATTTTGTGAATTGGTCGAATAGGGCTCTAACGAGCTGTTTTAAAATTATGTGCACCTAAAACGTGCACAAGAATTATTTCGTAGAAACTAATTGAAGGATAGTAATTATCTAGCAATCTCTTGTAGTTCAGAAACTTAGGCTTTAAGATCAGCTTCGCGAAAAACCTCGAGCGAGGTTGAAACAGCTGAATGCGAAGTTATGCATTGCGGTCACTTAGTCAGACTGAGAAGCGAGAAAACTGCTAAATCCATGCGTAGATGGGGAAATCCATGTTGGTGTATCTCAATAGATTTTTGTTAAGATGTTATAATAACGATCTTTAAGACTAAACGTCAGCGTAGTCTGGATTTATGTTAAAGCCTCTTCTATTGTTTGCTAATGGCGGAATTCTGTATTGAGGAATAATTTTTTGAGATCCTTTGTACTGAAAATCACGGCACCAAAATGTTATTCCTAGATTGTCTAATCAAAAAGTTTCAGTGAGTTGACCGTCAACGAAAACAGGAAAACAGACTACTCCGTTGTTTCATTCACCAAAGAAGCGAAAATAATGATATTTCCTTTTCCTTTGGGAGAGCTGAATAAAAACGGACAATGCTTGTAACGCCGCAGTGTGGTGAGGCATAAGAATTTGCAGTTATCACAGGAAGTCTACCTCAATGGGCACTGTTTACTTTCACGGGTTTTAACAATAGCCTATTGATTTTCCTTGATTCAATTGAAGCTTAGATATGAAGTCATTTTTGAATAGCAACATGTTATTACCAAATGTGTTTCGTCGTTACAAGTGCGCTGAAGTATAATAGTTACTGATAAGTAGGACCGATTCTTAGGTTTTAAACTGTTTTGTTCCTTGGTATCTAACTGATATTTTATCATAGGTAATCCCACGAGAGTTGACGAGTTGGATTTATTAAGACTATTCCATGAATAAAATGTAACGGATTATACAAATAATAATTACTTTCGTGCTTTGTTGTATAAAAACAAAACTAACAGTTGTGAGATCACGGCATACTGTGAATCAACCATCCATGTATCGATTCGATCTACCCTGGTATAGTTCCCGCACGATATCTGTGCCGATTGCCTAAGTAATTGGATTACGTTTTGGTGGGGACTGTAGCGTCGATTGGCCTGCTGACTATCTCTCTCGCACAACAGTACCTCCCTTTCTATTTGTAAAGGCCAAGCTACCTCTCTCTCTCGCACAATAGCATGTCTCTCTCTAGAGAGTAACGGTCTCATCGGCACAGATTTCGTGCGAGATCTTTATAATCAGCACTCCAATTGTGCATAGTTAACTTCATTCAGGTAAGCTAACAGCAGAACTGAATAAAAGCACACGAACTGGCTTGCACCGAATCGAAATTGTGTTCTTAATCAATGTACATTTCTATTATTTCAATTTCCAAACAAGTTATGTTGCATAAAATCTGATTTCACGCCGCTTAGTGGCAGCAGTGACTATTAATCACTGCACACTGATACTTGCGTCTCCAGTAACGAGGGGACTGTTTTATCACGGTAAAACACCATCCTCGCGATTCCTACAAGAATAATGCAAGATAAACGGCCGTGATTGGTCTATATCCGAGGAATTGCTAAACGTTATTGGTCAATATCAAACACGCGGCGTATGAGTGGGATAGTCATAATTATCAGTTTCATTGCCATGGCAGTCATATAGTCCAATCTTATAAAACGTAAAAATGGCTAAAACTGTTTTAATTAACAAACTAAACAAACTAATAATTACTTTTTAAGTATTTGTCTATAGTGTGCAGCTACTAAAATTGGCATCCACGTATTAATCTGAAACTTAAAAAAACTTTCTCAAAATGGTAAACAAACTAAATTCAAACTATTTTAATATGTTTAAAAAACTTACACGGGCTTATAAAAACTTGAAATTCCGGGCTCTAGTATGAAAACAATTATGCTGTGCTAAGGAAGAAGGTAGTAACTGCAGAAATTAAAAATATGAAGTATTTGTTATCCATTGGAATCAGAGGCAGCTCTTTCTTTTAGTGTCTTAGGATAAACATGTTCCCTGTGATCTTGCGGGGGGGGGGGGGGAAAGAAACATATTTTGTGAAAACAGTCAATATAGTTATTCCAAAGAATGCTCAGTGTGTATTGCCGGCTGTGTAAGATGAGATTCGTATCAAACATCTGCAGCACATCAAATGGGACTCTAACCAGTCTGGTGCTCGGCTGTATCGGCAAACCGGTAAACGATTCTGCGCTGCAGTATTGCATACATACGTGTCTGAAGAAGCAAATGGGCCCTGATAAGATAGCCAATTTTTCGACACCCATCAACAGCCTTCAGTTAGGGCATCGTGCATTTCGCTTGCTTTCCCGTTCAAAATCTGGCACCAATATAAATAAGGACGTTTGTTCTATTATGCATTCAGTATGATGTGCGAATTTTGAACAAAATAGTTCAAAAACAAAAAAAATAATATATAAGTTGATATCTTTTGGACTTTTACTTTAAAAAAAGACAATTTTGTTCTTGGCGAATTTATCGTAAACAAATCCAACGATTTGATATGTAAACTAACTTCATGTGCTAGATTAGTAAAATGTCTAAATTTATTTATTTATTTTAGGATGTTATGACTGTATTTATAAGCTCACAAACCAACTACAACTTTTGATGTGCCTACAACTTTTCAAAGAGCTTAGAAATTTAACTTCTGTCTAATGAACGATTTGGCGTGAAACTGACACAATTAAGTAAGTTAGGCAGTCCCGCAACATGTCCCTTTAGAGTGACAGTGAAAAGATCACAGAAAGATCACTTGAGTGAAATTTGACCTAATGTATCAGGTAACCGCAAGAAATGGCGAAAACTTTTGCAAGGGAAAAATATACTATTATGCTGCACTCTAACGGACATTTCAATTAATTAAAGCTATATTGATATGCAGTTAGGACAATAATAGCAAATAGAATCCCTCGAGATTAGCTTATCTGTAGGGTGATTATCCTTGTGTAGCTTATCTGTGTAGATTATCTGTGTGTTGCTTACAAGTAAGCTGGAGAAAATCAGATATCTCATCTGAGATAAGGAATATCTCAGTTTAAAGTTACAGCTTTAACCAAAGTCCTTTTGGGATAACATTAAAGCGGAATAAAAAGCTTTATTATTTATAATATTTATTTGTAGATTTAAAAATGAAAACACCTTCAAGTTACCAATACAACATTTACGACAGTTGTTCAAAGCTGCAAAGGAGAAAACACCGCAATAAGCTGTGTCGCATCCCGGTCTCTTAACTTTTTTACTGCTACTGACGTATAAGTTATCACATAAAAAGCTACATTAAAGCAGATTAATATAGTAATGCTTTTTCTAAAAGGTAAGAAATTTTATCCACAAGTTACAGTTATCATTCATGGAGGTCAGCTATTTCACTAAAATTTTCCTCATTGATTTGAAACTTAGAGCCCACTGATGATTTCACTCGATCTCTTACTTATATCAACATATAAATTTAGCTCTGGAAGAGTTAACAATAGATCGTGTCGAAGTAGTTTCATTCGCTATTAAGGTGATTTGTGAACAAGGCCTTTTACATTACTCTCAAGAAAAAAAATTATAAGTGGGCTCAGTTCAGGCGAACCAGCTGGCCAATAGCAATAAGTTATTAGAGCTGAGTTCCACAATCCCCTTCAGGGTTGCCAGACGTACGACTATAGCAGGGTTGCCATACGTACGACTATAGTCGTACTCATACGACCATTTCATAGATTTGTACGACGTACGACGCAACCATGAGTCGTATGCCTATTTGTACGACTATTTTTAACATAGCATTTTATATTTTTTAATCAATCCTCTGAGGAATTTTTAATTTTGATATATTTTCCAACTCTTTGTTTTCACATGCTTTTTATTGTAAGCATGTTGCTAATAAAAACAACACTGTTGCAATTACTGTTTATTTAATTTTATAGAATTTTACCAAATTTAGCACATCGGAAGATAATGAAACACGTCTAATCATTTACAAATAAGATGATTTATTAACAATTACATGATATACGTATGGTGTACATTAGCAACTATTAATTATTATTATTATTATTATTATTATTAACATCATTATTATTATTATTATTATTATTAACGCAATTAAGTTCATTACACTGAAAAATCACAAAGTATACGACAGTTTTAACTAGCATACGACTATTTTCGAATATTGGTACGACTGTTCTACGTTTCTGATCTGGCAACCCTGGACTATAGTCGTACACATACGACTATTTCATATATTTGCACGACGTACGACGCAATCATGAGTCGTACGCCTATTTGTACGACTATTTTTAAGATAGCATTTTATATTTTTTTAATCAATCTACCGACGAATTTTAAATTTTGATATGTATCCAGCTTTTTTGTTTTCTCATGGTTTTTGTTGTTAGCATGCTGTTAAAATCAATATGATTGGAAAGCAGTCCAGTGCCTTTTTGCAATAATTACATCACTGTGGCAACTGCTGTTTATTTCATTTTATTGTATTTAATCAAATTTGGCACATCGGTAGATAATAAAACACGCCTAATCATTTACAAAAAAGATTTATTAACAATTACATGGCTATTTAAGGTGTATAATATCGATTAATTATAATTATTGTTATTATTATTATTATTGTTATTATTAACGCAATACGTTCATTACACTGAAAAATCACAAAATATACGACAGTTTTAACTAGCATACGACTATTTTCGAACATTGGTACGACTGTTCGACGTTTCTGATCTGGCAACCCTGATCCCCTTGCAATCTAAGAATAGTAGTGTTGACAAATTTTAACTGAAGAGTTTCCGTTCGGGGGTTATTTCCCTCAAGTAGAAGTTTTCTCTCATATCGATCACCCCTGAAAGCTTTTACAATCATAATGTGGCATAAGTACTTTAGAAAACGAAATTTACATGGTTCCTAATTTATTAATTCCTAACAGAAGATGTAAAAGAATTCTGATTTACATTTTAAAAATCTCTTTAGGCAGGCCTACAGGCTGGGTAGATTTCGAAGTGCTTTTGGTTTAATTTATTGTCCTGCGCAGCACTCTTCTTCTTTACTATCCTTGATAGTAACAATAAATAGTCAGCTGTTGTGAGTTGAACGAAACGTTGATAGTTGCATATTTAGCGCTATTCAACAATGATTAAAAACGCACTCCCATTGGTGAAGAAAACATGAAGACTCAGCAATCATATTCTTAAAAGAAAAGACGTAGATTGAGAAGCAATCTGACAGTCATATGATGAGAGGGTAAATAAAATATATTCATAAATATTGCTTAATTTAAATATTTTAAAAATAGTAATTAAAAATAAATGTTGAACTGAATTCGGTAAAGAGGAAGAGCCTACAATCATCTGTTTTGATAACAAGAAAAGGATATAATATTCTAGGAGGCCGTGCGCAAGATCAGCAATGAATAAAATTAGCAAAGCCGCTAAACAAGACAATATTAATGATATTATAATAATTCTTAAAGAGAGCCATGACTGTGATAACTCTATCAAACTCAAGGTATCAACATAACTGAACAGTAGTCCCAATGTTCTTTGAGGACAACACTCTTTTTTTTCATTGAGCCGTAACTTTCATATTAAACTCCTTTTTACTGAGAATTATTTTATCACAGCAATATCAAAGTGTGGGGGTACGCCGTAGCCTAGTGGTTGAGGCGCTGCGCTACAAACCGGAAGGTCGCGGGTTCGATTCCCGATGAGGTCGTTGGAGTTATTCAATTGGCCTAATCCTTCTGGTGGCACTATGGCCCTGGGGTCGACTCAGCCTCTAACAGAAATGAGTACCAGGAGCAATCCTGGGGGTAAAGGCGGCCGGTGCGTAAGGCTGACAACCTTACCACCTTCACGTGCCGAATGTCCAAAATCTAGGAGCCTCAACCTCCTGGAACCCTCTGGGCCTCCATGGCCTGTATAGGGATCACTTTACCTTAATATCAAAGTGTACAATGCACCATATGAAATATAAATAAATCTGAAATCTTTTTTTACAAAAATATAGTTGTTTATTATGTTTTAAATTTATATAATATTTTTTTATTTATTTTTAATTTTGCCATGCATTATTGTTCTAAATGTGTGAAACTATTATTTTTAATATTTCAAACTCTTATTACATTGGTAATTTTATTATTAGTCGGCCCTCACACATTCCTTTCGGCAGGCCTTCAGGCTGAAGTATATAAGTGTTATTGTTTTTCAAATATTTAAATTTCGCCTTATATGAGACCTATCGAGAAACTAGTTATTGATTTGTAGAGTACTCATCAAGAGTTTTTCAACGATACCCCACGAGACGTGGTTTCAAAAATTTCCATTCCCCTACCCCTCATCCCCATTCGTACCCCCAGAACCCCCGAATCGTTTATCTCACTGTGAACTCCATAGGGAGTACTCTAATTTATTCAAACAAAGTTTCCCTCTATACTTTTTAGGGGTCACGATTTAAGTTTTTCAACATTTCAACCCCTTCCCCCTACCCCCTTGGGATAACGAACTTGTCCGAATTATTGGGCTTAGAAATAACATAATAAAATTTGGTTCAAATATCTTCAAAATTACGGCCGCTAGCGTGTAAAGATATATACATAAATATCACAAATTTTTTGAACGGGTGGTGGTTTCGTACTTAGGGAGGCATGAAATGTAAAGATATGAAATAATTTTTCGAAAGTCATGACATGGTATCGATTGCAATAGGTAGATTTCGACCTAAAATGTGCAGTCAAAATCATAGGATATTCTTCTTCTAATGTTTATATAGATAATTTTTCTATACTTTCACTATACTACGTACTAGCGAGGAAGTGAAATAGTAAAACTGAGGTCCATCTGAACCCTGCTTGATAGTACAAAACACTAAAGCAGTTTGAATTAACCTAAACAGCAATCTAGCTCCGCTTGAAGGGAGGAATTTTCAGATCATAACGCCTGGTGAAGGCGTTTAGACTACACGCACTACACGAATGTCAGAGAAGTTGTCACATGGGCAAGGAACTAAAGTACAATATTGTTAACCGTAGCAAGAGGGGCTTTTTTTTATTACCCTTTCTCGACGGAGAGTAGCCCTAAGACCCACATATCAAATATAACTCAATACAGAAAGTACCTTACCCCCAAATTCCGCGGCAATGTTATTTGATATAAAAAATGTGCTCCTAATAGATTTATAATCGCTCAATTCTCAAGTAATTTTAATGGTTGCAACTCCGTTCTATGAAAAAGACTACAGATAAATATCATGTAAGCTATGTGAGAGTGGATTGATATTTTTAGGATGGTGCATAATTAGGGCTAAGAATTTGATGACCTAAAATGCCTGAAAAACAGCCGCTATTGCTGGAGTTAAAGGAAGGGTAAACTAAAAAAATACCATTTTCTAATTTTAATCTCATCGCATGGAGCTTTGAATTACGAAACGAATGGTGATCTCGTGAACTTCAGGTGCCCAATATTACGCCTTGTACGGGTGAAGTAAAACGCTCCTGTGACGTCACACCTGACTAACTCGCTGGCAGGACAACAGCTACTGTAATGCTCGCGCCTGTGTTTCTAGTACACCACAAAGTCTCATTTGTGTTTGTTGTTGATAGAGATGCCTGCAATGTTACCTTCTAAGGACAAATCTCGGTATTCACAAATTAATATCACACGAAAAGAAAATGACAAGGAATTATTTAAAGAGTTGCAAGGAAGAAAAGAAAATACGGAATGGTGTAAATGTGGGGTGTGTGTTGTTGGGACCGTGAAGTAATTTGTGAACAGAAGGGGGTTGTAGACTGTATAACACGACATTGCTCATTCGATAGCGTTATTATAAATAAAGGTACACTAGTTGCCAGGCGTTATCAGTTAATACTTAGAGCTAATACAGTTCAAAAACAAAACATTTTTCAAGATACGAACAGAGTCACTTTCAGATTCAGAATCATCTTTTGCGGTAGTAGAAATTTCTGAAATGCTAAAAGAGCTATCTAAATCACAATTTCTAGAAGAAACATTCAATGAATCTGTGCAAACATTGACATAAGTTTCATTTCCTAGTTCACACTGAACGCCTACTCTGTTAGAAACTGAATTTTCGTCATAAATACTAGATTCCACATTCATGATTTGTCCATTCCCGGATACTGAAGGATTACTATTCAAATCTTGCAACAACTCTCTCATTTCCTTCTTCCTCGAGTACGACGATTTTCTTTTCTTCATTGGCGGTGTTTCAGATTTCCCACGCAAAAGAAGTGATGGCACAGCACTTCTTTTTTAACAGATTGCGGGGTTTCTCCAGATAACTGTGTTCGTAACTGTACCAAAAGCTCGGTATCATTTTCTTCAAAATGTTGTGAACAAACCGTACTGTATTTAGTAGGAACAAATTTTTCTCTTTTTATTTTTATCAGCCATTGCTTATTTACGTTCGGGTGACTTATCTCTGTTGGGAAATCGATGGAAAGATATTTTAAGTGTGTTATCACTCTTCGACGATGAGTTTGTATACCCCACAACACAACAATAAACCATTGTTTGAACATATACTCACTAAAAAACTGTAACAGCAGACAGAATGCTGTGAAATGTCTTTCACCGGGCGAGACTGAGCCAAGCCTTCGTCAAGCGTGACGTCACGCGCCCATCGCGTTACAATAAATAGATTCGTTTTGTGAATAAATGTGAAGGTGTAAAACATTTCTAACAGTGAATATCATTTCTTAAAAACATTCTCTTTCAATCCGTATGAAGAAAATGATACTGAATTTTTAGTTTACTTTTCCTTTAAATAATATTGTAATTTAGCTCCTTGCCCATGCGACAACTTCTCTGACATCCGTGTAGTGCGTGTAGTCTAAACACCTTCACCAGGCGTTATAATCCGAAAGTTCCTCTCTTCAAGCGTAACTAGATTGGTGTTTGACTAAGCAGGTTAATCCAAACTGCTATAGTGTTCTATACTCTAAAGAGGGTTCAGATGTGTATAACGTGCGTAGACAGTGGACTGTAAAAACAATTAAATTAATTAAGGGTGATAAAGATTGTACACACGCTATACATTTCGCTTAGAATGAACGATAACAAGGTTATAAGCTAAATAAACCATAGGTGAGATAACACTGACACTTTGATCTTCTTGAATCACAAACACTCGTTGGAAATTTCATCGACGTCTTGAAGTCTTCTTATAAGCAGGGATGATTGATTCCGCCAGTAAATGAAAGAGCTTGCTGATTTAAAAATATATTTAATAACAATTCCGGAGGACCTTTGGAGTCAATATTCCAAATAAAATTATGTGAATGACAATGAAATACACACATGTACCAATTATATGCCGTATTAAGGTTCACAGTCAATCTTGTGATATTTTAATTCACCAAATAATGCGCAATAATAATGTTACTGAATTTATATTGCGTGTTAAAGTAGATACAGCTACGTTGCAATAAAATCAATTTAATATTATTAGCTGTATGAAATAATTTTAGAGCTTTAATGCACTCACTAGGTAATAAGATTCCTTTCGTAGCTAATATTACCTCAAAAATAGTCCTGAAGTCCAAATCAGGTCATAATCAAGATAGTCAATTCATGTAGAAATGCCTGGTGGAAGCACTAAACGAATCCAGCCTTTTCTGAGACGAATAAATGTGAAAAATTGCTTCTGTGCAATTAATATCAATTATAAAGAAGCCTTAACTTGCAGGAAGCGAAGAATAAGGAATTATGACGTTAAAAAACCACTGCTAGTTAAGTCCAGATATGGACAATGATCCTTTAAGAGGATTTAAAAATGGCGAAAACGAAGAAGGAATGTTTGAAACAAGAAGAAAAGAAGAAAGCTAACAATATAAAAAACATATTGTAGAGAAATTCAACTGTCCTTAAAAATAATGAAGAGAATGCAAGGCCCCCTGAAAACGGGCGAAAAGCAGAAAGAAATCAAACCAACCATCCATCATAATAAAATTAAACATTTAGCAATAAAAATATTAACAGCTAAAAAGATCACAACATAACTGAACATATTGCCCGCGATTATTCACTAGGGAATAATCAAACAGAAATGCGAAGTTATGTTGGATCTTCAAAAACACCAATAAATCCTAAAAGTTGAGAAATAAAAGTAACTAAACAAAGAAAAAATGAACGACTGCCTTAGTCGAGAGAGTCATGTATGGGAATTGGGGCTAATTTAATGATGGGTCGTTTCAGATAACTTGTAGAAGTCCTGACCGTGACAACCCTCACAAGACCGTCTGGGCCTGGGTGAGTTTGAGTTATGATGCCAACAACCCATTTTAAGGGAGGCATATTGTCATCCATGATTAAAACTGGCGTACCTATGGCAACATTAGGCATAGCCTTCAACCATTTAGAACGTCTCTGCAAGGAAGAAAGATAATCTGAAGACCACCTTGACCACAGGGACTTCATAAGATTCCTTAAATTGTTCCAGCGGGAACGTATAGTATAACCGCCAGAAAGATCTGGGCTAGGAAGAGACACAAGAGGTTTGCCAATCAGAAAATGTCCAGGGGATAAATAATCATAATCATTTACTTCCTCATTAAGAGTGACAAGGGGGCGAGAATTCATGAGGGCTTCTATTTGAATGAGAAGCGTGGACATTTCCTCATATGTAAAATTAAAAGATGGAGACATCCTTTTCAGATGATATTTCAATGAACGAACCGCCGCCTCATGAAGTCCTCCCATGTGAGGAGAATGAGCAGGCAGAAAGTTCCATTTGATAAATAGATGTGAAGTAGCATCTTGTATGGTTAATTGATATTCATCAGTTTCCAGCAACTTTGCAAGACTACTCAAATCGGCGTTGGCGCCTACGAAGTTGCTGCCATTATCCGAAGTGATAGAAAGGGGTATGCCACGCCGAGCAACAAATCTGGAAAATGCAGCAAGAAAAGCACGAGCAGTCAAAGCTGTAACTAGCTCGATGTGAACGGCCTTTGTGGACATACAAACAAATATGGATATGTAGGATTTAACTTGAATCCTTGATCTGGGACCTCCAAATTTAATCATATATGGCCCAGCATAATCAACACTGACATTGGTAAAAGCTGGTATACAATTCACTCGCTCAGGAGGTAAGTCAGCCATTTTTTGCTGGAATGCTTGAGCATTAAACTTAAAGCATATGAAACAGAGCCTCAGTTGGCTCCTGACTGTTTTACGCAAGGAGATGATCCAGAATTTCTCTCTCAAGTGCGAGATAATAAGTTGGGGACCAGCATGCTTTAAAAGAATATGTGTATAGAAGATAAGGTGTTTAGTGAAAGAATGTTGTGCTGGCAACAACATAGGATGTCTATTATCAAAGGATAGATTTGAACGTTCCAAACGTCCACCCACACGGAGAATACCATCCTTGAGTATGAAGGGGCTAAGTTGCTTAAGTTTACTTGAATTAGATAATTCCAGATTTGAAGACAGAGCTTGGATTTCCTTAGAGTAATACTGTCTCTGGATTACCTTAACAGAATAACAGATAGCATTAGATATCTCATCAGGAGATAGAGAACCTGTGAGGGGAGATTGAGCCTTCCGACAATTATGAATGAATCTTAACATAAATGCCATTACACGGATAGTTTTCAAATAACTGTATTTGGATAGCCAATCACAAAGATCAGAATTGTCTGATTCAATAAGAGCTACTACCTTCATCTCTGGAAGAGAAGTAGACTGCATGGAGTCACAATTCTTAGGCCATTTAAATTCATTATCAATAAGCCAATGAGGACCTGACCACCATAAAGAATTATTCAAAAGATCTAAAGGAGAGGATCCTCTAGAAATAAGATCCGCAGGATTTTCCTTAGATGCAACATGAGACCAAGAGTCAATAGATGTAATCTCCTGAATATCAGCGACTCTATTGGCCACAAAGGTTTTCAAAGTGGTGGGTGAATGAGTAAGCCAGCCCAAAACCACCTTGGAATCGCTCCACAAGTGGACAGATTCGATATTTAATTGAAGTATGGGCATTACCTTAGATATTAAATTAGCTAGCAAATGAGCTGCCAATAATTCGAGTCTAGGAATCGTAACAGCCTTTAAAGGAGCAATGCGTGATTTTCCACAAAGCAAAGCGCTCTTAAAATTTCCAGATTGATCTACAGAGCGTAAGTAGATGCAGGCTCCATAAGCGGCTTCACTAGCATCGCAGAAACCATGAACTTGAATGGAAACTGCATTCTGCAGTAATGCGAGACGAGGAATGGCTATATTAGAAATAGCATTCAACTGACTATGAATCTTGCACCATTTGGTGGCAACTAAGTCTGGAATAAGCTCATCCCATGAATTGGTTTGTTTCCATAGAGATTGAAATATTATTTTGCAAAATGACACCACCGGGCAAATCAATCCCAAAGGATCAAATATAGAAGCTATACAAGATAGCAAGTTACGCCTCGTACAACGAGTAAAGGGTTTTGAATAATCAATAGAAGTTTCTATTCTTAATACATCATTTGAGGGTTGCCAAATCAGTCCAAGGGCCTTCAAAGCATTAGCGTCACAGTCGCCAAATGTGCGAGAATCAAGAAGTTCCCTGTCTTCAATTGGAATATCTTGGATTAACTCGGGCACGTTTGCACTCCATTTACGTGGTTGAAAACCACCTAAAGGAAGCAACTGTCTTAATTGACAGATGGTTGCCTTAGCCTCCTCAATAGTATCGGCAGCAGCTACGATATCATCAACATAGGTACAGTTGTTAATGACTGAGGATGCCAATGGGAAGTCAATCCCTTCATCAATAATAAGCTGCTTCAAAGCTCTAGTAGCTAGAAAAGCAGCTGAGGCTGTGCCATAGGTCACAGTCTTCAAATTGTATAGCTGTATGGGTTCTGCTTGAGAACTCCTCCAATATATTTGTTGAAATGACTGATGATCCTTGTGAATCAAAACTTGCCTATACATTTTTGCTATATCAGCTGTGAATGCAATGGGTTTGAATCTAAATCGAATCAATATAGAAAATAGGTCTGGCTGAACCACAGGACCTACAGCTAATATATCGTTAAGCGATTTCCCAGTAGATGACCTCGCAGAAGCATCAAATACCACCCTAAGTTTAGTGGTAGTACTGGATGGCTTAAAAACTGGATGGTGGGGAATCACATATTGGATATTTGAATTAGAGTCTGATGTGGAAGGCTCCATGTGCCCTAATTCCAAATATTCATTCATAAACTTGCAATATTCTGTATGAAGAGAGGCATTGGAAGCTAGACGTTTTTCTAATGATTCAAATCTCTTTAAAGCTTGATTCTGCGTGCTGCCTAGAATGTCTGGGTCAGCGCGAAATGGCAGCTTGACAATATATCTGCCTTCAGAGTTTCTCTGAAAATTATCCTTAAAATGCTGCTCACAAAAAGATTCATTAGGAAAAGGAGCAGAGTGAGTAACTCTTTCAAGCTCCCAAAACCTGGTAAGTTGACTACTGATATCTTCATCAGACGTGATGAAGGCTGAGTAATTCACAGAAGACTCAGTGTAATTAAAGGGTTTATCTGATGAAGGCCTATTCAACTTAGAACATCTCCTTCGCTGCATTGAAGGCATGTTATGATGCTTAAGAGGGAACGAAGGCAACTTGCCGGAGAAGTACCAGCCTAGTTGGGAGTTCTGTATAGTAGGCAAGTTGGGAGCAGATATCTGTCCAGATACCAAGATTTGAGAACATATCTCAACTCCCAATAGCAAATCAATAGGCTTAGGAGAATTAAAGTTGGGATCTGCTAAGGGTAAGTTAGGAGGAATGTTCCAACCGCTAGTACTAATAAAGTGTTTAGGGAAATTGGAAGCAGAGATCTCAGGAACTATAATGGCCTTTGTATTGTAGCACCAATTCGTAACCTGAGATCTTATAGAGATTTCTGTACAATTCAAGACATTTGCATTGGTAGAAAGAATGCCAGCAAGAGACGTACATTGAGACAATGGCGACAAACCAAGCTGCCTGAATAATCTGTCAGTAATTAGATTACAGTCTGATCCAGTATCAATTAGAGCTGTGGCCTGTACGGCACTGCCATTGTTACTTAAAATTATCACGCTAGCAGTAGGTAAAAGACATTTCTGCCGTGACTGGCTGGCAGACATGATATTGGCCGTATTTATGGCTTGAGAATTGCTTGGCCGTGAAGGGTCATGCAATAAGTTGCTGTGCCTGCCTTGACATTGTCTACATCTAAAAGTGTTACAGCTCGAAGTGTGACCATTTGAGCTAAGGCAAACACGACAAAGTTTGTGATTTTTCACGAATTGATCGCGGGATGAATAATTCAGCGATCTAAAGGCGTCACAATAAATGATAGTGTGATTCGATTTACTACAATAATTGCATTTCGCTCTAGGAGAGGAGAGGTTAGCCTTGACAGAAGGAGCAGATGAGGGCTTGACGGACTGACTTTTCAGAACCGATTCTGTCATCTGCAGCACCCTAACCCTAGACTCCAAAAAACTGAATAATTCCTGCAACTTGGGAAGTTTTCCTAACTTAATTGAAGATTCCCATTCTTTAATTAATTCTACTGGGAGCTTATCCACAATGATACGTGAAATAATTAAGTCAGACAGAGGAACATCAGTATTTAGTACGTTCAATGCATGAACCGTACTTGTAAAATGATCTAAGTATTGTTGCAATGAGCTTGCAGAATCTCCTTTAAGGGGCGGTGGAGAAAAAAGGTTATCCAAATGCGTGTTGGCAATTAACCTGTCATTATCGAATCTTTCAGCTAAAGTCTTCCAAGCTACATCAAAGGTGGCATTGGAGACCGGGATATTTTGAATTACAGTCATTACCTCCGGGGATAAACAAGATTTTAGATATTGAAATTTATCCATGTTGGATATATGACTGTGCTGAACAATTAATGAGTTAAATGTATCCCTGAATTCAAGCCAAGCTCTAGGATCGCCTAAAAAACTTGGTAGCTTAATTTCAGGCAATTTAGGTAAGTTCGGTAAAGGTGCAGACAAAGAAGAGTTGTGATTAGAGCTCTGCTCTTGATTCGGCTCATATAACAGTTTTGCATCTGCAATTGAAGAATTGATATAAGCTAAAGCCCTTGAACATTCTGACTGAAGCTGGCGCTCTTGAAACTCAGCCTCTTCATCGTAAATGTTACGATGCTGAAGACTTTCAACCTTATACCTATTAAACAATTCTTCTAGCACCGACTTAAGAACAATGGCCTCTTGATAGGATATTTTGTCCAGAATTTCAAATTCAGATACTGTTTGAATTTGAAATATGAATTGATTTTTCAGAAGGTTAAAAATAGCTTCGGCTTCGGCCTTGGCTCTAGCCTTAGCTTCAGCTGCTTCAGCTCTAGCTCTAGCTTCAGCTTCTTCAGCTTTAGCTATAGCTCTAGCTTCAGCTTCTTCAGCTTTAGCTATAGCTCTAGCTTCAGCTTCTTCAGCTTTAGCTTTAGCTTCAGCCGCTTCAGCTCTAGCTCTAGCTTCAGCTTCTTCAGCTTTAGCTTTAGCTTCAGCCGCTTCAGCTCTATTGAAAGCATTAATCTGCTTGCTAATATGGGAGATGGCCCTTTGTATGGTTTTCTCAATTTCTGCCATATAGGCATCTTCGGATTCAGAAAAGGCTAGTTCATTGATCTCAGACTGGACTCTGTTATATTCAGATTCAAGCTTGCTTAAATCAATCTTAAGCTCAAGAAGGTCTTGAGGAGAGGTTTCCTCATTGATAACGCAGTCTAGAATGTAATTAACTTTGCGAGTGATTCTCGACTTAATAGGTGTTCTTTTTGCCTTTAAAGTCTTAAGGGTGCCTTCTACGTCAGTCATGATTTGACAATTGATTGTTCAAATAGTATTCGACTTAACGTGATTCACTGTTTATGACTTAAATTGACCGCACTGAGAGCTTATTGAGCACTAAAGTTAGTTGCCCGCGGTTAGACAAAATGTGACAATAATGTGTGTGTACATGGATTCACAAAGGTGAGTGCAATTATGTAAATAATATCAAACCCTTTTAATAAATTAGTTTGAAGAGCTGTTGTCTGAATATTAGGCCTCACACGTGCAGATTAAAACACGGAGGCAGAAGCACTTAATATGAGATTAAAATTACCTTTTCAATAAGAAACTTCAAACTGACTTAAGTCAGGAATGTCAATTGTGCTTCAAATAAGTCAATTATTTGCTTGAATGATATTTGTGTTCAAACAGCATGAATTGCGGAACACCAACAGCTTGAATTATCTCAATAATGTTTACTACGGGCGGAATAGAACGAGTGTAGGTTTACAATGCGTGTTACAATATTGTGGTTCTATCCGGCCTCGGAGGTACCAAAAAATGTATAACGTGCGTAGACAGTGGACTGTAAAAACAATTAAATTAATTAAGGGTGATAAAGATTGTACACACGCTATACATTTCGCTTAGAATGAACGATAACAAGGTTATAAGCTAAATAAACCATAGGTGAGATAACACTGACACTTTGATCTTCTTGAATCACAAACACTCGTTGGAAATTTCATCGACGTCTTGAAGTCTTCTTATAAGCAGGGATGATTGATTCCGCCAGTAAATGAAAGAGCTTGCTGATTTAAAAATATATTTAATAACAATTCCGGAGGACCTTTGGAGTCAATATTCCAAATAAAATTATGTGAATGACAATGAAATACACACATGTACCAATTATATGCCGTATTAAGGTTCACAGTCAATCTTGTGATATTTTAATTCACCAAATAATGCGCAATAATAATGTTACTGAATTTATATTGCGTGTTAAAGTAGATACAGCTACGTTGCAATAAAATCAATTTAATATTATTAGCTGTATGAAATAATTTTAGAGCTTTAATGCACTCACTAGGTAATAAGATTCCTTTCGTAGCTAATATTACCTCAAAAATAGTCCTGAAGTCCAAATCAGGTCATAATCAAGATAGTCAATTCATGTAGAAATGCCTGGTGGAAGCACTAAACGAATCCAGCCTTTTCTGAGACGAATAAATGTGAAAAATTGCTTCTGTGCAATTAATATCAATTATAAAGAAGCCTTAACTTGCAGGAAGCGAAGAATAAGGAATTATGACGTTAAAAAACCACTGCTAGTTAAGTCCAGATATGGACAATGATCCTTTAAGAGGATTTAAAAATGGCGAAAACGAAGAAGGAATGTTTGAAACAAGAAGAAAAGAAGAAAGCTAACAATATAAAAAACATATTGTAGAGAAATTCAACTGTCCTTAAAAATAATGAAGAGAATGCAAGGCCCCCTGAAAACGGGCGAAAAGCAGAAAGAAATCAAACCAACCATCCATCATAATAAAATTAAACATTTAGCAATAAAAATATTAACAGCTAAAAAGATCACAACATAACTGAACAAGATGGACCTCAGATTACCTATCTTACTTCCACACTTGTACGTCATATAGTGAAAATATAGTGATTTGTAAATTATTTAAATTGAAATGAATTGATTTTCAGAGAATTCTTCCTAACATTTCAAAGAAAAGTTTTAGCCTTTAATAGGTCTATAAGCACCTCGTCTACATAACTAAACGCCGTGGCGCTACATCCCTGAAGGGACTCGGCCTACCATCCGACCGCTGTGACAATTCCCGTAGGCAGATGGCAGGATTGGGGACATGTGTTCAGCATGCCGACACCCACGGCCTTTAATGGTGGTTTCCGTGACCGGAGCCGCTACTTCTCTATCAAGTAGCTCCTCACGAGGCTGAGTGCACCCCGTTCTAGACCTCCCTGCCTCAGAAAAATCTGAGGATGTACCGAAACCTCGCAGGTGGTGACCTCGTGTAACTTAAATTATATCTTAGAGCTTATACTCGAGAAAATTGCAAAACCTTAATTTCTCATTATTAGGGCACGTAATTTGATGGCCTAAAAATGCCTGAAAAATTATCCATAAAGTGGCCTTATGAAACTACGACAGGAAAAGTTGAAAATATGACTTAATACTTCTGAATATGTATTTTAAAACGATAATTATGTAGTTTAGTTGTATAACAATAAATAATTTGATGACCTAAAATGCCTGAAAGATGACTTATAAAGTGACCTTAAATTTATGAAACTACGATATGAAAAGTTAAAATATCCCTTTTGGCAGGCCTACAGGCTGAGGTAGATTTCGAATTTCTTCTGGTTTAATTTATTGTCGCTGCGCAGCACTCTCCTTCTTCAGTCTTGGCGTGGCAAACCCGCAATTATAACTGAATTCGGAAAAGAGCACGAGCCTACAATCATTTGTTTTGACAACAAGAAAAGGATATAATATTCTGGGAAGCCGTGCACAAAATCAGCAATGAATACAATTAGCAAAGCCGCTAATCAAGACAAAATTAATGATATTATGATAGTTCTTAAAGAGAGCCATGACTGTGATAACTCTAATCAAACTCAAGGTATCAACATAACCTAACAGTAGTTCCATTGTTCTTTGATAACACTTTCATATTAAACTCCTTTTTACTGTGAATTATTTTATCACAGCAATATCAAAGTGTACAATGCAACATACGAAATATAAATAAATTTGAAATCTTTTTTATAAAAAGAGTTTTTTATTATGTCTTAAATTTATATTTTATTTTATTATTTATTTCTGATTTTGCCATGCATTATTGTTCCAAAGGTGTATAACTATTATTTTTAATATTTCAAACTCTATTACATTAGTAATTTTATCCTTAGTCGGTCCTCACACATTCCTTTCGGCTGGCCTTCAGACTGAGGTATATTTTTAAGTGTTATTGTTTTTCAAACATTCAAATCTCGCCTTATATGTGAGCTATCGAGAAACCAGTTACTGAATTGTAGAGTACTCATCAAGAGTTTTTCAACGATACCACACAAGATATGGTTTCAAAAATTTCTAATTTCCATTCCCCCCACCCTCACCCTCACTCGTACCCCCGAAACGTTCGTGTCACTGTAAACTCCATAGGGAGTACTCTTATTTATTCAAACAAAGTTTCCCTTTATACTTCATACGGGCCGAGATATAAACTTTTCAAAATTTCAACCCCTGACCCCGACCCCCCTTGGACCAATTTTGCTCATTAACGAACTTGTCCGAACTATTGTTCCTACTAATAATATAATAAAATTTGGTTCAAACATCTTCTGAATTACGGCCGCTAGCGTGTAAAGATATATATATATATATATAAAATTTGAACGGGAGGTGGTTTCGTACTTAGTGAAGCATGATATGAAAGAATTTTTCGATAGTGATGACATGGTATCGATTGCAATAGGTAGATTTTTCTTCGAAATCTACCTAAAAACTGTGTTCATAAATTCTTAGTAGAATGAAAGGGAAAGCTTTTGTACTATGCGTAACAATGAGTATTGGCTTGAATCGATGACTATCTCTTCAAATTTGAGATTTTGAGCCTTCTCTAGTTACAGTATAGATTTAAATATCATCACTGGCTCGACAGCCCTCTGAAGAAGTTTTTCCTCATTCTTTCCTGTTTACTGCTGTACTCCAGTTCTTAATGCCAATAATCGTTAAATCTTCTCTCAGACCTTCTTCCCACCTTAGCTTAGGTCTTCCAGCTTTCCTGGTTCCTTCTGGCGTTGCAATAAATATCCTCTTTTGATAAAGAGCACGTAGTACATGTCCCGCCCACTCCAGCCTTCTGATCTTTATATCTCTCACAATATCTGGTTCATTATATAAATCATATAATCCACGGTTATATCTTCTGCAGACACTATTTTCTTCCACTGGCCGATAGGTAGGCCTCAAAATTCTTCTTTGAAATGTGTTCATTTGTCTTTCATCAGATTTCGAAAGAGTCCAGGTTTCAGCACCATAAGTAATTACTGGCTTAAATAAAATTTTATACATCAGGACTTAGTTTTCCTGAGCAGCAACTTGGATTTCAGATATTTTCTGAGGCCTTGGTAGCACTATTGTTAGCGGAAAATATCCGCTTTTGGATTTCTGAGCTAACATTGTTTTTAGAGTTAATTTCTGATTCAAGAGATTTAAATATAATGTATTATATTCTGGGTTTTATATTTCATTTTACTCGTGAAATTCTCATAAGTGCAACTAAGTATGGCCTTTAAGTAAATGTACAAACCACAGTGTTACTCGTACTTTAACTCTAATTTAAACTACATTAGCCATTACGATTAACAAACCGGTAAAACTCCCTTCTGTAGAACACTACCAGTACTACAACGACGTGCAGGCTGTTTTGATAGCTAATTATAATGAAATATATTAACGTTGGCAGAAAGTAGGGAGAGTGTTGTTTTCCAGACTAACAGAGAATCAAATAGCTAAGAGCTGACACACAGACACACACCGGGAGATTGATCTACATCCACAGAGCTTTCATTAATCGCGACTGTGGCACCATGTGACGAGTGTCCCATCATTGCCACCAAAGTGTTTAATTACTGATTATCACGGCGCAGTGTGTGTACCTTGAGAGGCAAAGACCAACATGACGTTCGACGTTACATTAGCTCATGTGCCCAGCATCCTGACGGACTGGCTGCAGAATCATTACCATCAACATTATCATTTGATGGGAGTTTTTAGTAATACGTTTAGTCAAATAAATGCCAAACTTTTTACTTTCTCAATGCACACTGTCTCTAAGACCGTGATCTCTTGCAGTGTTTTCAGTATTAACCTTGAACCATGATATGAGGTCTGTGTGACCGCGGATAATGTCTAGATATTGTCTTCACAGGTGGGTTATTTAGATTACCTTCTATTCTCAAGGCCCTTCATCACCCCATATGTATCAATTGCTTATCTGTGTTATTAGACCGTGCTAGAAAACAGTTCACTTTTGTAGCGGTCTGTCAGACCTCGCGTGAATTGTGAACTGCCGGGACCATCATAAACAGTTAGGCCGGAATTTTTAAGACTGTGATGACAGTAATGAATTATTTAATTGAAATTTTGCAGTAAATGTTTTGAGATAATTATTATAATGTCTTACTTCTGTAAAAATATTGTAAGTTAAGCTACTGGAATTATGAGCACGGTCACTTATTAGGTGAACTGTGATTAATTCTGGTTGGGAGTGATGTGAATGACGATACTAAATAAACTTTCGTCTATAGTAGCAAATAATTTTAAAAATATTTACATGACTTTGAATTTTTGAACTTCATTGCATTTATGATGCAATGAGCTCAGATGTGTGCCCTGAACATTTCCACACAAAGATGGTCTAAGAATATTGCTTCGTTAATTAAACATTTAGGAATCAATTTGCTTGAATAATAATTAATATTCACATTTTATAATTTTTTCATTCATAAAAGCCTCTTAACTTTGAGCGGTCATTAAGACCTCACGTCCATGTTAATGTAACACGATAAGTTAATCACGTCAATGGTTAAGAGCTAATACAATTTTTTAGAGTAAAAAACTACAATTTTGGGAAACATATCGTCAGGTGAGCACGGGATTGTATTAACTCGACATTTTTCAAAAGCGAGAAAATTACCTATAGGGGAAGATTGCCTATGTTGGACCGATTTTACATTTTGTTACCCTACGCCTTTATTATGTATTTAATTGATACAAAATATATTGTACAATAATCTACATTTTGTACACTTTCATCTAGTAGTATTATATTTTGTATGGATATACATCCCCAAGGCCTACAATTTAAAATTTAGAAGTCTGTAAATGGTCCGAATTAGGGAACCGGTTGCTTAAGTTGGACCGATGGTAAAACTGTGAGTAAAAAAATAATAATTGTAATATTTTAAAGAACCTGTATTTTAACAAATTTATTAGGCACACATGGCATTTAAAGTAAGTTAGTTAGGGCCTATTATACAAAACCATTAATTATAATTTGTAAGTTAGAAGCAAACTGTTTTGTACTGATGAAGTGCTTCAAATAAGAAACAAAGAATAACCTAGGAAACAAATTGCATAAAAAATGTAAAATCCTACCAAATATACCAAATCTGCCTATACGCTGAGATCAAGAATGGAAGTTATGATGGTCCAAATTAGGAAACACGCAGTGGTCCAACTTCGGCAACTGGACGCCATGTAAAGAAATATGATGCTACAAGGACTCACAAAATGTAAAACTAGATTTACGATATCTAGTTCTTAACTAATGAAAGGCAGTTGTAAAATATAATGTAGGTAATTGTTTTGCTTACTCTTACTCTGCACAACAGCTCATGATTTGTGGCGCGACTCTTGTTACAAAAACGAGGAAAACACAATAATTGCAGTTATTCTTTCTTCAAAGGCTGCAGCCAACTGACCGTTGGATCACGCGTCCTTGACAACATTTCTCACCAGTAGAGCCGACTTGAAGGTTTAAGTTAATAACACATAGCGAAATATGAAGGAGGTCCAACTTAGGCAACGGCCCAACTTCGGCAACTCTCCCCTATATTAGTTTAGGTGCTCCATTACGGGTACATACAGTGAAACCAATTTTCTGCATCTAAATATCGAATTGGATGTACCGCTTAATAAAGACTGTTAAGAATGAACGAGTGGGTAAAAGCACAAATTAAACGAATTATGAACATAGGAAATAGCAGAGCAGGAATAGTGTCGTCAAAGAACGTTGACAATCTTACTTCTACCACGTGGGATAGAAGACACTGGTATTGACTAAGGAAGGGACATAAAATGAAATATATAGTGTAGTAAAATTCTTACGGTCTATAAAGTGATGTAGAATACTATTCAGAGGAACTGAGCAATAAGTTCTCTGAAGTCAAGATCAAATGGGTTCACATAAACGGAGCAGAACAGATAGAGTAATCCTGCGACGATCCCGTGTAGGCCTACATATGTTCAACATCCGCGAAAAGGTAGAGGGATCAGCAAAGTTTGAATGCTGATTCATTGGTTTCTTTGTTTAATACCTGGTTTCTCATAAACATGTATAGGCTATAAGATAGAAGGGTGCATTATCTACAAAAATTGACGTTTTAGGCTATACCTTCAGTCACTCTCGTAATAATTAGTGTCGGTTGTATAGAGATTTGGTGCACTTGCTTATTCAGTACCAAAAAAATAAATTTTAAAAAACATCTAGGGTAAAATATGTTATTCAAGGACGGTGGTAATAATAGAACTACGTCTGCCTGCCCCAAGAAATTAAACAAAATTCAAATAGGACTGAAGCAGACAGTTGTGACTAAAAAGTTCAGTTTTTCCTAAATCTCATGTATTTCTCTAAATCGATTAATCCATGCTGTTAGGATATGTACTGTTCTGTATTTTACTGACAAGTGAGAAGAAACTGAAGGTATAGGTCTACTTATTTTGTCTTATAGAACCTTTTATTTGTTGGGGGTAATAAACTTGAAGTTGCGACATCCGGTACTTCACACATCCTGAAAACCATTGCATTGACTCATACTTATGTCACTACATAAACTGGCAAAGGAATTATTTGATTAATTGATTGCCTTCGCACAATGCACGAAGAAAGATGAACAGGCTATTAAGATCGAAGTGGCATAGTTTCCGGCGATATTCTTTAATGGCATTCTTAACTTAAAATCTTGTGAAATGTCTTCGATATCCTGAATAACTTCCCAATTTGGTAGAAGTGTAATTCATTGGCGGCGTTAACAACTTTTGGGGGCCTCTCGCATATGTTTTATTGAAACCCTCGTACAAGTTTAGTGTGTCAGAAAACTGAAGAATAAATTATTTTAAGATAAGAAAATATAGGCCTATAATAATATTCACTATTTAATTAATATGACAGTAAGTTTAAAAATTGATAAATCAACTGTACCGATAACTATCAAATGAGATTACTCATTTTAAGTTTTTTTAATGTCATTATTTTACAACCATGGTTAGAGCCATGACACTTGGTTTTAACAATTATTTAATCACTGCTTCCTCTTTTAATCACAGGCCCATTAAATTTTGTTGTCCAAACACATTAAATACAGTAAACTATATGGCTGAGTTGATTGAAATTATTTTATTTAGCACTTTTTTAGATCTCAGAAAAGCAAAGATATTAAGTCCGTAAGGCAAGACTTTATCATATCCGCGTAGTAGTTCATTTTATGGACTGTTCTGTGTCAGTGATGCAACCACTTAGGGGAAAGTAGCAATTCGTCCTTTACATTACAGTCATAAACTGATTTACAATACTGGAAAACAGCGTTGAGATCTCAAACAGTGTAAGGTCACAGTCGGAAGTGTCCCTATTTTCCAGCACACGGCACTATAATTTAATATTGCCCACTCACTGTCCACTTTCTCCGCTCTTAATTTTGAATGCTAACAAGAGAGACCAAGTGCTGACCCTTTGTGTTTCCTGTTCAAATGTTTTCTGAGGCGGTTGACCCAAAGCCGTGTTAATTCCACTGTGCTTTGTATAGAATATGATTACACAAATTAACATTGTTTCACGGCTTTCGTATTCAGAGGAAGACAAACTCGATTATAGGAATGTATTCAGTGTTACGCATTTATGTAAAGCATTACCAGGAATTATGGAAGATCGCCTATAAGAATAGGAGAAAGTTCATAAAATGTTGGATTCTGTTCTTGCATAAAAGCATTATAGTTTATTTAAATTCAATGCAGAAAACTACATAAAACCCGACACAAATGGCTACTGAGAAGATCCTGTTTACTTGGTCTAGTATTTTAACTAGGGAAGATGCATATTATGCATATTTTAGCGATTAGAACACCAGGCCACACAAGATGGGATGTTGTCTGTAAGATTATCGGTACCATACGTTGAATTTAAATTTCTATCGAAATTAATAATTAACATTCTGAATTTCACAATCTCTAGAGATGAATCTCATCCTTGGCAGGAATCGAACCCGGGATATCTGTTTAGAACACATATGCTAAGACCATTACGTAGGAACTAAACCAAACCCATTGGAATTATTCCTCTAGACCGTGGTATTCAACCTCTTGCAAAACCGGGCGGCTGTTACCCGCCGAATTTTCTTCAGGAAGGTTAATAATGAAAAATTTCGAAAGGTGATTTTCGCTCTCCGTGAAAAGAGAATTGTGGCTAATGCCATCTGAATTCTTAGTTGTATTTCATTGCTTTAGACTCCTAATTATTTCGCTGTAGAGGTTATTCTACATTTTAGCGAGGATATATCTAATTTAAATGTCTATATTTCAAAAGACTTTTACATCGGTGCCAAGTATTAGATAGAAATCACGGGTTTTATTCTCACTGCCCAGCTGTCCTTCAAAAATGCGATTAGTATAAATTTTTCTAGAGATATAACAGGTATGTTAAAGCAATATTCACAAAATGTCATCAGATTCCCTACGCGTGAGCACATTGTCAGTTCGTAACCCTTTTTCAGCGTCATAAGTGTAGGCATCCGATGAGAGCTACTAAATATTATTGGAACGAACCTATTATAACAGTGAATTTGTAAATTAAATCTGACTGAAGTTAATAGTTTTTGCAATTGTTATCAGTATCAAATTTTTAAAAAGTACTGCAGAGTAAAAGACCAGGCCTACTTGTGATTTTGATAGCAATTTCATTAATATGCCACATATGCATTTCATTTTTTTATCTCATCTTATTTTCCCGGAATTTAAACGGACAATGCTAATATTTTCGAAGTACTGTTACTGTTGTTTAATATTCAGACAAGGAACCTAGGTAGAATAAGTGTTCCCCATACAGACCATGGAGGTTCTAAGGATTCCAGGAGGTTGAGGCTCCCTGACATTCGTCACGTGAAGGTGGTAAGGTTGCCAGCCTTACTCGCCGGCCCAGCCTTTACCCCCAGGACAGATATAACTCTAAATCAGTAAGCATGGAAGTAAACTAGACTGTGTTTAGTTTATACACCCATGCTAGATAAGATAAAGGAAGTATGTTCAAACTTAAATTTGTATTATGAATTTTTAGGCTTCATGCCAGCGTTTTGAAATCACCTTGAATTCAAGAATACGGTTTCGAGAAAAGTGAAAGGCCTTAGCTAAAAAAAAAATTAATATTTACAGAAAGAGCACATGTCCTTATGTCTACAGTTAATTATTCTTCCCTCTGACTAATAATCACTCGAAACATATTACTTTATATTAACCTTGATTATAATATGTATATCATGTAATAATTGAGCTGAGAAGTTCACAAACGACCACCACTTCATGATTACATCCCTATTTAATCATGTTAGGGTGCTTGGCGATAATCTTCTTATGCTGTTACATTATAAATCCATTGTTGAACCTTGCACATGCTTATACTGCTGGAACTCTCAAAATAGTTATTTGTAATGCAGAAACGCCCTCAACAACAAATTCGATATTCCTAATACGAAAATAATCCATAGAATTACGGGGGTGTACAAGAGGCATGCAGCCTCCTGTTGATATATAACGTTCTTGGCCGCAGCCTTTTTGGGGGAGGGGACCTCCACCGCCCCCGGACCCTCGACCATAGGCCATACTCCGGTCCCAACAACTTTTCGGCGGTTGTATTCTATTGCTGCATTTTTCGCTCTTGTGTACTTTAAGCTTGTGGGTAATGTGATTAGAGCTAGCTGTTTGATTCAGCACTAATAGAACTGTGTAACTCTGTTTGTGTTTTGTCATGTCTGTCGGGGGCCGTCTCTCCGATCCGTTATTCACCTAATGAGTGAGGAAAAACCCCGAAAAAACCCCAATCGGATCGGCTGCTGCGAGAGTTTCCCACAGCAACCCGGGCACTTGGACTGTTCCCTATATAGTAGTGCTCGGTTTAATCCCAGGAGTCTCAGCTTTCTCCTAGATAGGCTACGTCTCATAATTAGGTTGTCTCGAATCTGGTATGTTTAGACACCGTCAATCTCCTGTTGTTTTCTAATTCCTATTACATACGTTGCAAAGTCTTTGAATACTGTGTTTGCTGCTTTAGTTGTCCAGAACTTGAGTTCTGGCGGCCATCGTTCTCCTGCTTGTGTTGCCACCTGAATAAGGTTTCGGCGTGCCTCTCTATATCTCGCGCACATATATAGCGCATGATACATTGTGTCTAACTCGAAATCTTCACAGTAGCAGAGGAAGTCCTCTGCCAGGTTGAACCTATTTAGGTTTGCTGTGAAGTTTCCATGGCCCGAATTAGAACTGTGGTGTCCCTTAATCCAGTCTATCCCGCAGGAGAAAGAATCGGTCATTCTGATCATGAAGAGAATGGAACAGATCAACAATCACATCGCCAGATTATTTTGTAGTTTATTTTACTAGGAACAGACAGAACTAAACTTCGGTTGAAAGTGTCACTTCAGATGGCAGAAGAAATGACTAGACGACCAGATGCATTGAATAAAATTACTCTGACAAGTTCCATATTATTATACAACGTAGATTTTCACATCTGTCTTGAATTAGTGTTTTTAAGTTTTCTGTACTGGTTTGGACTTATTTATATATGCATATACTGTTTTTATATTAATTTGGAACACAGTAGTTTTTAAAATTACGTTTTATAGATCTTATAGTAACTAATTAAATAAATAACTTCTGTTGTGCTCGAAACACTACTCTTTGAGGAAGCCAGTGAAGTTAATTATGTGAAACCTAATACTGAAAATTATTAACTTCTCATTTATGAATGCTCTGCATTATTATGTATTCCGTTGCATGTATTTCATACTCTTCCCCTAACAAATTATCATCAACTTGTTTATTAACTTAACTGCAATCAAATTATTTTATAAAATTAGAGCACACAAAATGAAATGTTAAACCTATAGCAAAACTTCATTAATTAGAAATGAACTCATTTAATAATTAAGGAAGAAAAATAATTCTGCACATTTTCAGAGCGAATTGGCCATGTTATTTATAATTTTTTAAAAAAAAGTATAATGCTATATCGGGGGGAGGGGAATACGGTTTTATTAAAAAGAATGGGAAAATTTAAGCTTATAAGCATAAATAGTAAATAGTAAAAAGAAATGGTCGTTGAAGTAAATAGCGTTACAAATTCAAAGGAAGTAGTTAATAATATAGGCTATAAATATGTAGCCTATGTATTGTGACATTGTTGTATTCAAGTAATATTGTAGAGTAAGTTATAATATTACTCGTATGTTCTAGTTTGGTAACTCAAGAGACTGAATGGGGAAGTAGAATTGTAACAATAAGTCTCTGCTTATAATGAAAATGAAATAAACCTACTTAAAAATCGCGAGAAGTTTATAGTGTCCTGAAAAGTATTTTGTCCGAAAAGTTTAACAGCTTGCAGGGTAATTATGCTTGCTCTCAAGGTGCGAGGTTCTTTAAGATGTCATAAATCTACAACATGGACTAATGGCTTTATTTCTCTTCCGAAGAAATGTATGTTTGCTGTTTGTATGTCCGAAAAATCTACTCCCTCAGCCGGGTTTCAACAAAGTACTTCAGATCTAGTAGATAACTTGCTAATCTCTAGATTGCTGAGTTTGTTGGGTACGCTATAGTAAGATGATGATGATTAGACTTCGGATTTTAGGTAAAAACCTATTTTAATCCTTAAGTGATATATGGACGAAATCTTGTATATGCATGTTTCATGAATGACTATGCCTAAAACTGATAGTTTTATAGGACCTAAAACAGCCTATTTTTACGTTAGAGCCTAATACTGTCATTTTACTTGTTTTTCGTCTAAAGTTCAAAATAAGTTATTTTTAGTTCATACTAAATTTTTAGCTCGGAATATGCAGTTCATGACACATTTCTGACGTGGTTAAATAGTAAGAAATGTTTCGTCTTCAGTAGAAAAATTCCTTGGAATTCCTAAGAAAATGTAGCGTTTCTCTCCCGACTCCCACATCCAGTAACACACAAAAAAGTAGTTCTCTGAATCACTGAGGGATACAAGGGGTTGAATATGCTAGCTTGCATAGCTTATGGGCGCAGGGATTAGGTTTGCACTATTATGTTAGTAATACATGCCCTAGTAATAGATCTATATAATTCTGTGTTTTATCATGATTATTGATTAGTGGTGACTTCAATAAATATAATATTCTGCATTGCAATTAAGAAATTTAAAAAAATTGGCAACTTAACGATTTTATAAGAGACTATTTTACGATTTTTAGAACCTATTTTCCAATTTTTAGAGCCTATTTTAGGTGCATTAGGTGCATTTTTAGTGACCTAAAAGTCAGAAGTCTAATGATAATAATAATGATAATAATAATAATAATGATAATAATAATAATAATAATAATAATAATAATAATAATAATAATAATAAACACCAATTTTGTGAATTGTTCAGTAATGAACGTACCTTAAATCCTACTATTCGAATCTAAAGCTACAGCAAAGTAATGAGTCTCTTTTCAATGAAGTGCTAATTTAAACCTTCACTTTCCGTAATTTCGCGAATTCTTTGTTCTAGGGTTCAATAAAAGAGAAGAAATGTAATTCCCCAAACGTTTGGCTTCCATCTTAGAAGTATCAATATTTGCAAAGTGCATAAACAAAGTCTCTCTTCGCCTTCTGAGAAACCTCCGGAGGACATTCGTTCCTTTTTTTCAAATGCTCCGTTCTTTCTCTTTGAAGAGAGAATGTTTTATTTAGCTTCCTGTGATTTCTCAATGGAGGAATCCCACGGAGGAAGGAAAGTGACTACTTTAAAGGATCCTTGAATTGGAGAGCTCTGTTGAAAGGGGAGAGTTTATATATAGGGGAGAAGATTATACTAATAATAAATCCACTTGAATTTGTACTGCCCTATCTCAAATAAAACCATTTATACAATCCAAAACATGAAGGAAACTACATATCTATATTCCCTTTAAAAACTGCAATTTAGAAAGAATGTCATAAACCCAATAAGAGCTGCCAATACTTCGTGGGCACAGTGCCAAATGGTATATTGTTTAAGCAGTACTTTATTTTATATCCATATATGTATATATGCACATATATATGTTTGTATACCCACACACGGACCCATTCTTTTCACAGGCTTATCAAACAATGTGAAATAAATTTTCTAAATTTCGAGGCTGAAAAATGTAATTAAAGTTAGTCTATTTCTAAGAAAATAAACTTTTTAAGATAAATTTCTAATATTCTTTTTTGAAGTATTTCCAGTGGCTTTCTTATAAACTTGGAAATGTTTTCTCAACAAAGTACGCCATATTAGACTAAAGATTAAACCAAAGACAAATTAATTAAATGTAACAAACTGGTATATATGTGCGAAAATAATCAAATATGTAAATAGTTTTGCGAATCATTGAACTTTTTTTTAATATACAGAATATCAACCTGTTTCCCGTTCATCTTTGATGAGCTACAGCAACTGAACATTGATCTTATAGAATTCCTTAGAATTAGGCTATTAGAACGAGCTCAGCTACTACGTTAGTATTTTATTAAAACTTTTTAAATACTAACCTATAATTTTTTTTTGCACGACTTAACTAATTAGTGGTACTTACGAATGTTGTTGCCGTGGATCGTAAGTTGACATTCCCACATGCAATCTTGATGCTATGTGCGGTAAGAGTTTCCGTGCGGTAAGAATTTACTTACGCCACACATCATAATACAAGCCTTTATGGGCAAGGCCCCCAGGACAAATATTCGGTTCGCATAACAACAAACACATGCGAATCACTTTCTGAAATAAACATCTATCTTAAAGAATGTATATACATAATATTTTCAGGTAATATCACAATTAATATAATTAAATTGATATAAATAATCATCGTGCAAAAAATAGCATGCAATACTCGTGCCGTAAGCGCATAACGGATCTCGGAAAATTGAAAAAACTCGGCGCGAGCGCCTCGTTTTTTCAAACTCTTTCCTCGATCCGTATGCATCGCTTACGGCACTTGTATCGCAATATACTATTATGAAAATGATAGGTCAAGAAGACAACGCCGTTTTAATTTGTAATTATTAATACATCTACATCAGCATAGCAACATTCTCTGAAGATGGTAAAAACGTAGGCCTATCGCAAGCCCTAAGCATAAAGATCGTTGAGCTGATGATATTATCAAATTTATTTCATTTCTCAAAGCTAAAATTAGATAAACTTAAATAAACATTTGAAATAGTAGTAAATGACGGATGTAAAGAAAAATTAAATGTTTTTAAAAATAATGTATAGTCTAAAATCTTTAAGCCCAAAAAAATTTCAAAGTTTTTTCTCTGGAATTTTTTTAAAAAAGTAAAATATATGTTGGAAATAGACAACTCGTATACTAAAGTCACACGTTGACTAATCCTTCTCACTCTTTCTACATCTATACAAGAAGCTGAAGGGTCACGTACCCAAACGCCACTAAAATAGGAGTCTGTGACGTGGGAGCAAACGGACACGAACTGCTGGTTTAATTTTACTGTTTACTTCAGAGGCAGGAAACGGTTCAGGCGTTTAGGAAATGGACCACAGCGCAACTGTATAATGTTACAGCATCCTGAACCGTTCCACTTGCAAACACGAGAGAGTGGGAGGGAAGGAGACGAGATTTTATTAGAGTGATTACCTTCCTTCCTTCCTTCCTCTACCTCCGTCTGTTTCGCATTTGAATTAACCTCGACCTCTTCATGTACAGGCTACTTTGCTGCTTCGGTTAAGATTTATCCATCGTGATTAGCTCTTGCATTTGCAAACTTCTTAGACTTGAATTTGCACCCCCGGCTATATCGATCTGAGAACAGCCTGTGATATGTATGAGATCCCCACAAGCTTCAGTTCCTTCTTGGTGGGGACAATTGTCTGAAACTATTCTGCATCACTCATGAGATTAGCATCTAATTTGGTAAACCACGCCGCTCTGTTCCATGTTTCTCCTGTGGATGAAAGGAGTTCAATATATAGGAACTTACTTTTATTTTCTTATGAGATGTACGGCTATAATTCTAGAGTGATAGGGAAAAAGCGATTAAGTCAAAATACCAAAGTTTTAGGACGGACGATGAACAATTTATTTTCACAGCATTGTTGCAATATTTAGTTCAGTTCACCAGGTATTTTTACACAGTATCTTATACTATGTAAAAATATATGGGTGGGCTGATCTAAACAGTGTGACAATGCTGTGGAAATAAATTATTTTTTGTCTTTCCTGAAAATTTATTATTTTGACTTATTCGCTTTTCCCTATCACTCTAGAATTGATATATTGGTTACTATTAAGGGAAACTAATGGTAATTATTTTGTTTAATTTCTATAATTATTGTCAGAATGGTACTTTCTAAGAAGACTTGATGAACGGGAAAAAATCTGTCCGTCCGTCCGTGTGTCTGTACGCACATTATCTCAGATACACTTTAACAGATTTTCGTGAAACTTAGTATAGGCCTACACACTTATAGTCCATACAAATAAATTACCCTGTTGATTTTGGACCAGATCAGTTGACCTATGCCGGACTAACGACCAATTAGCGTTCATAAGATTTTAAATAGTAATTTTATAGCCTCAATCAATAGAACTGAATGTGCTGACAAACTTTCTCGAGAAACCATGGCCTAAAATTCAATAGTTTCTTAAATATGATCTTTTAAGGGTCACATGCTTTCTAGATTTGCTTATCATCAGTGAAAGCTTCAAGTGAAATTTGTGTGGAAATGGAAAAGTTTTCTTCGTACTTAGCCTACATTACGACCAGATTGGTTCTGCTCAAGATATTAAAGATATGCATGAATGCAAGACATTTCATGTTTATTCTTGTTTTGGTCGGAATGCTTGTAGCCGTCGTTCGCATTCTGTGCTCTTCCTGTACTCCAACGTTTTTCATCCAAAAAGAGATGGTACGCGTATAGTTTTTAAATCTGGGCACTTCTTTCAAACGGATAGATAAATATTTTTCGTCTATTTTAGTTTATTTTATGTGAAAGTTTATTTTAACGGGAGATCTTATTATACCGAGCTGTTATGTTGTGTCATTAATGTAATTTCCATATGGGAGTAGGCCCTAATGCCTATTTCGATGTTTCTTGTGAGTATTGAACGTTCACATTACATATCAGTTGAAATTTATTTTCTCGAGTATTTTTTAGTAACTTGTATAAGTTTCATTAACAAATTCATAAGGAACCCTAAGTTGAAAATCAATTAAAATTTTTTCAGAAAAATATCTGACTTCCATAAGAAATAACTACATGGATAAATATAAGTGGATAAAAGTCTTCATATCTTATTAATCTTATATCTCTGCTTTAAACAATTGTTCGAAGTGACGCATTTATGTCAGTAGCCCTGAAAAGATCAAAACTACAATTTTCGGCTGTAGGATGGCTCAAATCACAAAAGGCGACCAGTTTACGAAATTAGAATATTCAAACAATAATAAATCAAGACCAATGTATTTAGAATTTTACAGATTTAATTACGTCTCCTTCATATTAAATTTAATAAACTGTAAGCTTTTGTCAGCAGTCCATCATATATCTCTTGTTTGGTGTCCAAAGAATTAACACCACGAAATTTTCAAGTCCAAATATCGATATTTGAAACTAATTATCTCCTCCCTCGTATTATTTGCCAGGCAAATAATATTTAAGATTTTTCGACTATTTTTTATAAAACTAACACGATCAAGATTTTTATCTTATGTTGTATAGAGGGGAATCAGACCCAGCCATTCCATTCAGTTTCATAAGGTTGATGCAGAGACCACGCAGATCCTCGTATCTTATCCAAGACCAATTAATATTTAAGTAGGATACGTCTTATATGGAGATGAGTTTGAACTGAGCTCTGTAGGGGTAAAAAAATGGAATGATGTTTGAAACGAAATCCCGAGTGATAGAGTGGTCTCAATATTTAGCGTTCCCGCCCAATATAAACTTTCCTCAATGTAATTTATTAAACATATAAGTTTATGCAAACGTACACGCTACATTGGGTCAGATACTTAACTGGAGGCTAGGAGAGAAAAATACCTCAATCTTATGAGAAATATAGAGTTCATTATGTATAATGATCTTATCCCGAGGGAGAAGTACATAAAATGTTAGTAATAAAGAGCCGTTATTTACGGGGTACTTCACTTTCGAGGTTAAACGCCTTAATATCATAAGCAGGAAATTCAGGATTCCTATCGGTAGTCACGTTTTGTAGTCCTTATACGCAGTAAAGTATGGATAAGTCTCGTTCCCATAGCAACTCATATTCTCAGCATGGTTTTGACGTTAAGAGCTAAACAGAACCAATTTTACTTTGCTATAAGTTTTATGACGTCGCCGCTCGTGCTTTATCTAGAAACAAACGCTGGGTATATCCTGCAGTAACAAATTAATGTAGCTCTCTTCTTCTGCCTGAACCATAGGTTGAGGATATATTATATTCGGCCTGAAATTCGCTATCGCGTTTTCACTAGGAATATATGTTTCGATTTCACCTATATTCAAATACCTTGTGAGAGAAAATGCTCTGTAGGTGAGTCAGCTTGTCTCCCATTTTCAGAAAAGCGCTCTGTGTGCGAATTAGTCATTGGAAAGAAAAACGCTCTGTGTGTGCGTCAATCAGTAAGTTATACCATTTTCATTAAAAATAAACCCATATGAGAGTTAGTTTTCTATCATTTTCAAACAACAACAAAAAACAATTTGTGTGTGAAGCCATTTTCATAAAAAGCGCTCTTTGTGTGTGTATCATTCTATCGTTTTCAGAAAAATAAAGCTGTATTTGTCGGTGATAGTTTGTCATTTCCAGAAAAGTTCCCTTAAATGAATGAATCTATGTACCATGTTGAGGGAAACGCCCGTTTCTGAATCAGTACCCTTTCCATCAAAGCGCGTTCTGTGTGTGAATCAGTCTGCATATCATTTTCAGGGAAACGCCCGTTTGGTGAGTCAGTTTATATACCATTTTCATCAAAGCACGTTCTGTGTATGAGTTGGTCATTTTCAGAAAAATGTACTGTGAGTGAATAATCCGTTTTACTTATTATACCTAGGTAAATGCTACTCATAATTCGTCCTCACTGCTGCGTTGCTCGGATATATTTTATTCGTTAACTATGTGTGCATGCGTGACCGTCTGTGTGTTAGTCTGTCGCTTTCTGTCTTCATGTTTCTGAAAAGCGTAACACGAAATGAAAGAAAATATTATACGTTTACTTAGACACATGGATATGATCTTATCTTGTCATTACTAATAAATTAGTTTCCAGTACGCTTGAAAATATTTATTCTTTAATTGGGTGAAATTTGCCTCAAAACTTTCATATAGAATTTGATTTTGTTAATATACACTCTACCTATGCTCAGTATGTATTGACATTTTACCTTGTTAAAGGTCATCATCATCATGGATTAGGCCTATTGGCCTGTTCCGGTCTCAACTTGTGAATTGATCTTTCCATCTCTTCTGCGGACGTCCTTGAGTTCTTTTTCCTGTTGGTATATATAATTGAACAAGTACAAAATTTTAGCTATTTAGGCTGTGAAATAGGCAATTTTAAAAGAAATGACATACAAAAGAAGATACAAAGATTCAACCATATATGTGGTACAATTAGACGAACGCTGATAAACAAAACAAGAAAGGAAACTTGTTAAAGGTAAAAACTTAATTTATCCCTTGACATTTTACCTTTAACAAGGTAAATTATGTTTTTTAAATAGGTTAGATGTCTCAAAATTGTAATACATACAGAGCATAGGTGGAGTGTATATTAACAAAATCAAATTATACAGCTCAGTAGGAAAATGAAAATAATTGAAATTTCATATAGAATATCTGAAAATCCCTCATCCTTCATCCCACAGACGAACGTTTCACAATTTGCCGGGAAATTCCATGAGGATGGAAAAGGAGCGTGTTGCTGAAAGCTTGGGTGAAATTTCTCTGATCTGAGTGAAATCCCGATAAGTTATTAGGCCTAATAGAATCTGCCTGCGAAGTTTCCTGACTTTTAGCCTATAATTCATTAACTTCCAGGCAGGTGGTTATTTCAACAAATGCAAGAAGATAAAATAAATTTACTTCATTTGTTTGTGCTGTTAGTGTATGATACAGGTATTAAGTGACTTGATTTTTCTCGTCGAGTTGCTCCATTCATCTCTGGTGAAATGTGTGTTACTTAAAAAATAAATTATAATTAGCATTTTAATAATGATTACCTGTCCAAATTGCAGGAAATTTATAAACGTGCCTTGGAAATTGCCTTAAATCCTTGACAAGCTTCATTTGCTATTACTCTAAACGAATGAAATGGATAAATGAAATACGTCTTGAAATAGACCTACCAAATAATCTAAAAAATTACATTTAGTAAACAACCGACCCCTTTCATTGTAAAGTTCAGCGGAAAATCAAGTAAGTTTAAAGGTAACTGTAACTAATAAAACAGTTACAGCTTACATAGATCACATTGTACGAGCTCTACTCAGTACTTACTGGTTAATTATTTAATCCCTTAGTTTCCAGCTGTGCAGGATGGCGTAATTGGTTAATACAGTGTGCCAGTTCAGCCAGGTGCAAACTGCTGGCTTAACGGCAGCACATTTAGATATGACCTACATGCTCAATCACAACAAACTGCGAATGTCCCTAGTTCATATAACACGCTTCCGTAATTTGATGAAGATATTGTCGTCGACTAGGTAACGAATACGTTCCAAGTTAAAAAATAAATATCCGAGCTACGAGGGAGAATCAAATGAAAACCGCAATTAATTTTTTTCCACATTTTACTGCAGGAAGAATGTTTGCATCTACATTATTATTCCACATAGTCCCCTCCCAGTTCAATGCACTTACGCCATCTGATAGGAAGTGCTTTGATACCGCGTGAGAATAATTATTTTGGTTGACGGTAATGATTTCTGTCGATAAAGTAGAATGGACTGTTAAATATATTTTCAAAAAATAGACTACGAATAGACTGATTTATATCACAAATCAATAGTCAAATTAAAGAGATAGCTATCTATCTTCCGTATTCATCTATACTTTAACTATTTGAAAAATATAATATTATTCCATCTCACCCTAAATTCGTAATATCCTATAAGATACAGTAGCCTGCCCAATATGTTTAATAAAATGGACAGAAATTTGAAGAATTGTTTAATTTCATGTAGAATTTCAGAATAAGGTACGATTGGTCTAATATATTTCCGTTAATTATCGTCTTTGCAATCCAGCTCGTAAATAAGCAAGTATGTTGAAATTCTCGTGCATTGTTACTGATTTAGGTTTTATTTATTTATATATCTTTTGAGGAAATTTGTGGGCTGAATGGTTCAGCATCATTTTCCACTTTAACGCTGTTTCATGCTGTCTGATAAAAGACAGCTCTACAAAATAAAGCACCAACCGAGCGTTGTACTTCTCATGAATCGAATTACTGTGAGTAAATATTTGAAATTACATGCACCCTGCCTGACCGCTCATTTTGTTTGCCTGTCCCAGTAAATAAATATTGGATTATCCCCAAATCGAATCCGTATGCAGAATACTGCGGGTCCTGCATATCGAGGCTTGTGTGATCTCAGAACTGAATAAATGGCGAAAGTATTAATAGTTAATTTATATTCTCAATCTCACAACTCTCTATTTTCTGTTACTTATTCATAAGTTATAAATAATAATAAGTTTATTTAATCATTACAGACAGTGCAATAGGCTTTGTCAAATGGTTACAAAATATAATACCGATATCACAATAATTATTTTCTTGCTCCCAGCACATCAGGTTGTTATGGTCCTTATGCTTTTTTTTTATATCCATAGCACCAAAAATAAAAATAACGGAATAAGAATATTTTAATGTACGTACTTAAAGTTTCTGAGAAATTTTAAATATTCAGCTTTAGGCCTATGGGTAGGTCTACTGAAAAATTGGAGAATTGGAACAAAGTGCCGTAGTACGAGGGCCGTCCATAAAATAAGTTTCCCTGGGGCCGTTTACAGAAACAAAACACAATTTTATGGAAATTCTTATTGCAACAGATGCAGGAAGTTTTCAGCTATTTTTCAACATATTCGCCACCGGAATTGAGACATTTCAGACTGTGGGACCAACGTTTGAATACCTGTATCGGAGAAGTCTGCCGCCTGGGATTTGAACCATTGTGTAGCAACCATGTCCGCCCCTTTGTAATTTTCTGTCATTTCTTGAAGTGTAGGAAAAGATGGAAATCAATGGGAGCGAGATCCGTGCTGTAGGGTGGATTTTCAAACACCTCCCAGTAAGCCTCCTTCAGAAGTTCGACTAGGAGGTGTTTAAACATCCACCCTAAACCGTGGACCCCTCTCCCAGTGATTTCCATCTTTCCCTACACTTCACGAAATGACAAAGAATAACAGAGGTGTGAAGATGGTTGACACACGGTGGTTCAAATCCCAGGCGGCACACTTTTACGACACAGGTATTCAAATTTGCTACCGCTGTATGAAAAAGTCTCAATTCCGCTAGCTGCAATGTTGAAAAATATCTGAACACTTGCAGTATCTGTCGCAATAAGCATTTTCATGATACTGTATTTTGTTTCTGTAAACGGCCCCAGGAAAATTACTTTATGGACGGCCCTCGTATCTATCGTGGGGTGCTGACAATTCCTATAAAAATCGCACATGAAGAGGAACAGATAACTAAATAGGATTATGAAAATATGCTACGTGAAATAAGGCATTGCCATTCGTTTCACTGGACTAGACCTCACACCGCTTTCACGCTAATCAGGTAAAATGCTCCAAAGTCATTCTAGCCTTGCAGCCATTTCATTACCTGGCGTAAAACCTGTAATTTGTACTGAATTGTGATAATAATAATGTGGGAGGAAGCAGAGCGCGATGATGTGCCTCATTCGAGTGAGTATGGACAAAGCGTGTTGTCCTTTATGAGATTTAATACGATACACATCGGTGACACCGCTCCACACATGTATCAAGTCACAGATACGCTTAATTACGCCGGAATAATTCATATCACCTAGGTAATGCATCCTTTCAGATTTCTATCAGACTTTTAATGTAGAAGTTACACTTTCTTTCCAGGGTTGCCATACGTACGACTATAGTCGTACGCATAGGACTATTTCATATATTTGTGCCTATTTGTACGACTATTTTGAACACAGAGTTTTATTTTTTTTCAATCTATTGACGAATTTTAAATTTTGATATAATCCAGCTTTTTTTTCTCAAGATTTTTGTTTTAAGCATGTTGCTCAAATCAATTTTTTTGAAAAGCAGTCCCGTTCCTTTTGCAATAATTACATTATGGCAACTACTGTTTATTTAATTTTATTGTATTTTATCAAGTTTAGTATATCGGAAGATAATGAAACATGCCTAATCATTTACAAATAAGATGATTTATTAACAATTATATGGCATATGTAAGGTGTATAATACCGATTAATTAACATTATTATTATTATTATTATTATTATTATTATTATTATTATTAACGCAATGCGTTCATTACACTGAAAAATCACAAGTATACGACTATTTTCGAATATTGGTACGACTATTCTACGTTTCTGATCTGGCAACCCTGTTTCTTTCCATAATGCTAAGCAGTCGTTACTAAGGGGAAGCCTATCTTGGCAAAATGTTACATTACATCTTTAATTGTTGGAATGACATTTGGATAAAAAGTACAAATGGCGCCTTGACTAAAGAACTTTTCTTCCCTACAGTGGAATTTTGGTTAAATGTTAAAATATTTACACCAAATTTTATTTGAACACAATTTATGACAGGCCATGGAAAATTTGGGAGTTATTTTTTACGATTTCACATTATTTCAGATAGTGGTTATAATTGTACGTGTCAGGAATCCATACTAACTGTAAAACATGACGTTTTATTCGATTGTCCTATGTTCGAAACAAAAGACTCCAGCTAAATTGGTTTTTTGAAGATTGTGACGAAATTTCCACGTGTCAAAAATTGTTCACGAAGCAATGTTATTATGATCATTTTATGCAGTATCTAACATATATTCACAACCATATGTAATTCATATTCTATATTTTACTGTATATATTGCTGTGTAAGCTATAACCCTAACTTGCCTTTTCTGGCAAATTAGGGTTCCTTAAGACTTGGAGATACAATAAAATAAATATCTGGGCAATGTTACAGTAGTGTTTTTCATTGCCAGGCGGCTTCCTTTTGTTAGGAGGAAAAGTATGCAGATAGCTCAACCCATGCTCTTCATTTTTACCGCACCAATCAGCTAGTTACCTCAGCCAATCAGTTCTAAGAATGTCCTGTGACGGCTGTGACAGCTACAAGTCTGCTTCGCGTGGAGAGAAACGTGGGGTTGCAAAATCTAGTTACAGTATGAATAACACGTGTGAATTGATTAAAGCGATGGAAGAACTCAGGTCAGTGATAACAATGAGTGAATATTGCAACGTTGCTTTTGTTTTGGGAAGCGGAAACCAAGACCGACTTAGTCAGATCAATTAACGTAAAGAAAATCGACTTAATGGTTTGTTCCCTCGAAGCCACCTGGGTATATAATGAAAAACTCTGCTATAATTATAACATATTTTTCTGAAAAACTTGGCATTTTTACAGTTTCTAGATAGGCTACATACGCTGTGTCAGTAGCCTATTGATATATTTGATATCCTACATATTTGATATCTGGTATCAGGAGAGTATTTAAGTGGGGTGTTGCATCTCACCTAGTGTTCAAAAGTTCACGTATTATATTTTTAAATATACCGGTAATAAAATATAGCGTAATTTTTTATGTTTTTAATTGAAATATGAAAGCATTAATTAGATCATTGATTATGGTGTGGTAATGCAGAGGAGGACCACATCTTGTAATTGAAAACTCAGAATACAGACGATTGCTGTGAATTCATAAAATGACAATAATACCTATAGAAAAATAAATATTACTGTGTACAACTGCATTTTTGCTTACTCCAAATAAAATTAATCTTTACTTTCTAAATTAAATTTTAAATAGGTTAATGAAAGAAGTCTACAAGGAACATAGCACTTTTAAAAATAATTGCACTACTTTTAACTCCCTACAAAAATGTTTAGATAAACGCTCGATATAAAACTTGCACTCTGTTTGTATTACTGTTATTATTATTATTATTATTATTATTAATAATAATAATTATTATTATTATCATCATCATCATTACTATTGTTACTATTATTATTATGTCCAACTGATCATACATATAGTATGGGATATAAGAAATTGCACACAAATACAAGGCATACATAAAATTTGATAAAAAAAAGTACGTAAGATACCGGTAGGCTAAATTATTTACGATTCTATTGAAGAAAAACGCAGATTTTGCAGACTAATAAAGATATAAAACGCTGTATTTCCGTATAATATTACATTATAATCATTTACTTTAAACTTCCTATAAAAATGTTTACATAAAAGCTCTTTATACTACTCACATATTATTAATTTCTTTGTAGCATATATTTTTTTTTGTGATCCTGATGATATTTCACCTCGGTTATTCTAGTTTTAGACAATCATGTTCCACAATATTTTTTTAATTGCTTTTAGGGTTAATAGTACGTATTAATATCAATTTCTTAGTAAATTATTATTATTATTAGGCCTATTATTATTATTATTATTATTATTATTATTATTATTATTATTATCATTATTTCACTATAGCACTAAGTGGAAGGGAAAGAAATGCACATTGCAATTACCTCAAGCTTTGAAATTAAAGCTATTCTTGGATGTTCATTATAAACATAAAATTGCTTCTCAACTTCTGAATCACATGGCCGTGAAGAAATGCGGCGAGTAATTTATTCACTAATTCATATGCACCCGGTTCACTTTAAGTAGGCCAATAGGAGCAGCGCATAACGAATTCCGCCAGCCTCCTCCATAAATTCCTGTCAGATCTTACAAGATCAGCATTACATCAACACATTTAAGCCTGAGTTGCATTCAAATTCGTGTAATCGCACAATAAAATAAACTGTCTGAAATCATCAACCTGAACTGCGGTAAATCTGTAGTTGCTTCTTCCTTAGATAAGAACTAATCTCTTTTCCACTTCACTTCACTTTTGGTAGAAAAGTTGTACATATACTGCAATACTTCGAGCCCTTCACATGATTGTGTGTAGGCATTTTAATAAGCGTTTAAGACTAATTTCTTTAGAATTGGCAATAGTCTTCTAAATTCCGTTTACTTCACAATTTCTAAAATATTTCACGTAGATGTAATCTAATTAAATTTTGAATGCACGTGTATTTCACAGTCATGAACAACATGATCTGCAGTAATTTAAGATAGTAAAAGTAAAAGTGGAATTAAAGGCTATGGAAAAAACTTAACCTTTTAGCCGATGTGACTGTGACCGCGAGGAAAATTTGCTTAAATGTACGAGGCATGTTTTTAAAGTAAGTACCGATAATTTAAAAAAAAAAAAACACACATTTTCCAAATTCTTTATTAACATTCATTACCTTTCACCATAAACTACATTTGGACATCGTATTCAGCGCTGTTATTCAGGCACTTTTAACACGAAACTAGTTTTTGTATGCCTTCGTCAAAGAATGATGCCGCCTGTGATGAAAGCCAAGTCTGCATTTCTTGATTCACAACATAATCGTCGTTGAAATGTTTCCCACCAAGGAATTTCTTCAGATGAAGAAACAATGAAAATCGCTTGATGTCAAATCAGAACTGTAAGGGGGGTGGTCGAATTGTTCCCAACCAAATGATGCGATCAGATCTTGAGTTTGTTTAGGCGTGGAATGTTTCACGTGGAATCCTTTTGGTTCATGACAATGTCCGGCCACACACAGCCAAGCGATTTTCATCTGTTTCTTCTTCTGAAGAAATTGCTTGGTGGAAAACAACGATGAAAATGTTATGAAACAAGAAGTGCAGACTTGGTTTTCATCACAGGCTGTATCATTCTTTGACGAAAGCATACAAAAACTGGTTTCCCGTTACAAGTGCTTGAATAACGGCGGTAACTTTGTGGAGAAGTACTGTAAGGTGTAAGATAATGGATGATAAAGTATTTGGAAAATAATGTTCTTTTTTAATTTTTAATTACTTTTAAAACACGCCTCTTATTTTAACACCTTTGCTTAAATGTGCCCAGATTGAATTAAAATTATAAAATGTAAGTATTGTGTTATGATTTTTTCTCGTGGAACATTTTTTTTTTATTGAAATTTTCCTCAGCGATTTAAATTATCTTTCTCTGTTACATTGACTGCTTCAGCAGTTCAAGTATGCCCTTTAAATATCATAAAAGATATAAAAAGTTCATACAATGATATTCCTTTTCGCCCTTTCTTCAAGCTATTTTACTTTCCTTATAATGAAAATATAGTACAACTACAGTTTCAGTGAAAATAAATTGAATATAGTGCAACATTGCTGATTCTCTTCAACTTATCTACAAAATCGTGATGTCGTTTTGTATATTTTCCTGAAGAGACGACCCATTATCGCTTGGCTGCATACGAAACTATTTCTTAAAAAGAACAAAGTAACATTTCGCATAGAATGGCAGGGAGTTCTTTCTGTGCAAGCTGAAGGGAATCTGCGTTTAAGGAAAAAGTATTATCTCCATATACAGTCGATTGAACTTCCAGCTTTGAATTGATACTTATATAAAATGCATTACGTTAGTATTACATTCCAAAATACGATTTAGATGTCTATCTTAGTGTGCAGTGGTATACAAATGACATAAAAGGAAAACATGCCCACCACAATTTCCTAAACACGTTATGTTGTATAAAATAATGCGTTTTTATTCTGTTAACTGGCAGTAATGAGCTGACGATTTATCAGATATTATAAGAAAAGACGATCGTGATCGGTCGATATCCTTGCCATAGCCAAACGGTATTGGCCATTATCAAATACGCGTCGTATGAATGGAATATTCTCTAAAATTATATAAATTATATAAAATTATATAAATGACGTTGTTGTCCAAGCTTATATTTTGTGTGTGTTACCCATCGAAAAGCAAGGAAATCGATACATTTTACTAATAGACTTTTATTTAGGCTTGTGGTTATTTAATGATAGTGAACTGACTCAAGCCCATCTAGAAAGACCCGAAATTAATAATTTGTTTCGCTCCAGAAATCTTTTGCACTCAGGCGAGTTTTAATCAGAGACCTTTAGGTTGGAAGCTGACGTGTATTCTGTTGGGTCATAAACCACACCCTAGTGTATAGAAGTAATTTATATAACAAACCCCTTCCAGACGTAGTTAGAAGCTAAGAATATAAACTATTGGAACTTTTACGACCAGCCTATTTGGCAGGAGTCACAAGACAGACGAAATGACACATACAGTAACAATTTGTCTTCCTGATACTGGTGAAAGGCGTGTGAGGGGAAGGGCATTCAGAGGTAGGAATTGAATTCAGAGATACAACCCCTCTCACCAGTCATGACAGCCATAGCCGTATACCTTAGTTAGCGCGATGTGACTCCCTTGAAGACTGGCGTACGAATGAAACATCAGCCCTTCAAATGACAATATTTCTATAGTGGGCTCGTCCAGACTACTGAGCATCTTTCTGAGCACAATCAGCTAAAAAAAATTTACTTGTACGAAACAGTGAATTCTACATACAGTATTGGCATTCCTTCCAATTAGTAATATTAATAGTAAGACTATTCAATTCATTTATTACCAACCATCCTGATCTAAATAGCTTAAACAACAAACAATTTAGGTCTAAAATTAGAAAATTTTTATAATTATTACTTCTGTTTTCTACTATTGCTGTTATAACATTTTTCATATTAAAATTTAAAATTTGGATAGAACTTAATTTATTTGTTTTTTACTAAAATTTGAACAAATAAATTGTTATGTATTAATATTGTATTACCTTGTACCTTTGTATTGTAAAAAGAACATGTTCTAACCTTTTATACATAATATTCTGTCATACTTCTCCAAATTTTGTATTGTTTTAAGTAATTATTTAGTATAAGTTTTTCTCATATATAGAACTGAACCACCCCCGAACACAAGCTCTGCTTCTTCGGGTGGTGTATCAACTTTTTATGTATATTTTTCGTGTAATTTGAAACAATAAATTGTAAATTGTAAATTGTAAATTGTAATTGCCACCCATAAAGTGGAGTACTTTCATTAATCAAGGATTTAGTCAGTTTCGTATAATTAAGAGCTGATCTGTGTTGAAAGACTCGATTGGTCAGTAAAATGGAAACAAAAAATGAGAGAAAGGCTTAAATCGCAATCAACCTTTTATAAGACAATATTTTCATTCCACTTTTCAATTATTTCATCATTTACGCATTATCACACTAGGATACAGTTGCTGGGACGATGTTTTTGTTTGGAGAAGTTATAAATGTTATTTCGCTTGCCATTTTTTCCAATTAACTCTCTTTTTTAATATTGTGGATCTATATACGTGCCGTCCATTTTAACACCTCCTATCTTTTCATACCAGATTCAATATAGGAGGATGGAGTAATTATCCAATAGAATTAGTATTCCGCTAAAATTCAGAGCTGGTTTTTCAATCGTTCTTTTACTCGTTACATTTTAACTAAGCGCATGCAGTATATTTGATTCCAGATAATTAAAGCAGTGTGGTGCTGATTTTAGTTTCACCGTTATAAAAATATTCCAGATTAATAAATTAAATATGATTCGCAGAAAATGAAATTGTGTGTGATTCATGAGAAATCTATCCCTTTAATCGTATTCAATACCAGGAATTGGGTTACATTTTGCTCGTGTTTTGGGGATGAGGGAATATAATTCTACGAATTGTTTTAGAACTGGAAACGCAGTATCCAACTCTGCGAACTGCTGATTTCCAAAGCATTCCTGCTAACATGTAAAGTGCAGAATATGTTTTATTTAATATTTTATCTGATTTCCATTGCTTATAGCGTTAAAACTGTTCCTGGAATGGAACATAACGTTACTGTAACTACTTTGTTTAATCAATTTTCACGAATATGTTAATACAAAATGAGAATATTATTTCATTCAACATGATAAACTCCCTATTTTAAATAACAAAGGCAATTTTGTATCAAACTCTGCTGTACGTAAAATAAATGCTAGTCCCAAAATGAATTTGTTTCTCACATCGTCTTCTAATCTCGCTTGCTATAAATGGAGATATATATATATATATATATATATATATATATATATATATATATTGTGCATTAACTGTTCCGACGTAGGCTATTCACATTTCACTGCAGAACTGTACGAGGGATTTCCCCCTGCTCTCTCTGTGTGTGTGTGTGTGTGTGATATGTTTATCATTTGAAAACCAAAGGCTCGAACTGAAAATGTATTTCGACAAGTGTGAGATCGTGCAATGCACCCATTAACATATAGATCTTCAAAAGAAATTTGTAATGAATCGTTTACCAAGTTTTTGAATTTTGTCTTTCATACGTTATAAGGTGTCACTATTTCATATAATTTTTAATTAATTTTCGGTTAAGTGGTAAATATAGGTCTAGTATACTTAGTCTTTGAATTTTGTCTTTCGCACGTTATAAGATGTCACTATTTCATATCATTTTTAATTTGTTGGTGAAATGGTAAATATAGGCCTAGTATATTAGTCTTTGAATTTTGTCTTTAGCACGTTATAAAATGTCACTATTTCATATCATTTTTAATTTGTTGGTGAAATGGTAAATATAGGCCTAGTATACTTAGTCTTTGAATTTTGTCTTTCATACGTTATAAGATGTCACTATTTCATATCATTTTTAATTTGTTGGTGAAATGGTAAATATAGCCCTAGCATACTTAATTGTAAAGTAGAGCTTTCCAATAAAGCGAACAGTTCGTGTATCGAAATGCATTGCTATATTGTCTACCTTTTTTCTTTTATTTTTAATAGAATCAGAAGATTTTGTTTGCTTTTATATAAGCTTTTTCACTCCATTCTATACATTGCATTGAGCTCTAAGGGAAGTTGGCTAGCATCCTCATGTGTTTATTTCTTGTATTAGCTACACTTTCTATAGAGGAAATACTTTGGCTGGATTTACGTTTACCATTTTCATCTATCATGTTTGCTTTTATACACAGAGTTCGCCATAACTTTATAAATGTGATACAATGTTCTGTTTATTTGTGACAGGCCATGGCATCGTGCCACTTCCTGTGCCAGCGGAAGCCACCGGAAGTTGCATCCTGCAGACGCTGGTCAATTGCAGCAGTGCGGACGACTGCAGCCTCCAGAGCAGCTCCGAGCTACGCCTGGTCGGCTCTGTGCGAGACATCATCATTAGACCTGCTCGGAAGACATACAGACCTGGAGATACAGGTAAGGCTCCTCCTGTTTTAAAATTTATTACTATAAATTTAATTTCTATGGAATGTTATACTTTTTTTGTCTTGGGCCTATGTTAACATGTTTAAATTTGATATCATTTATTTACTTTATTTATTTTATTGAAAGGTATCCAAATTATAAGATACATAAATTACAGAATAAAGTTAAACTCGAATGAGCATTGCTCGCAAAAATACCATTAATAGCCATTAATTATATAGTAACGATTAAGAAAAATCGAAACTACGAAAAGACGAAAAGACGAAAATTAACTAATCTTAATATTGATCACTAGAACTGTACAAAAGAACCTGTAAGTAAATTACAAAAAAATATATATGTATATATAGGTCATATAAATAATACTAGGAAGTGGATTGGAGAAGAGGAAAAAGTGTGACGTTAAGATGTGTGAAAAATGTTCAAATTACTGAATTGTATAATAGAAATCAAATTTTCTGTCATAGTTATTATATTTAGTAGAGTTACTATCAAATTTCCAGAGAACATTTGTGCTACGGCACATTTTAAAAGAACATTTATCAAGGGTAGGATCGACTCTATATTTTCAGCTCAGTACAGTGACTAGGGAAGCCACCAGGAATATTTCCAGTCTCATTCCAAATATTCCTCTGGGGTTCTAGACCATTACAGACTTCACTACAGACGCCAGAATATCTTGAATTTGGGATTTATAAATTAGGAAAAACTATATGTTTGTTCTGTTAAGACATTTTTATGCTAAAAACAGTGCAGTCTAATCTAAGTCTACTTCCTAATAGGAAGGCCAACACAGACTTCAGTCACGCAATTGAAGTTGTTACAAAAGAAGTTTTTGTTGATTACCCGACTTGTCTTATATCCAAGGAATTCGGGTTTGAACATAAAGACATTTATGAATATATCTCATTGAAATTAAATCATAAAATTATAATAACTACAAACATAATTAACATGGCGTTGCTACAAGAAAACAAAAAGTGAGTGGAAGAGATCGCAGGTAGTGGTATAAGTAAATGAATAGTTTTGATCCAAAGTGTAATACTGAAATAGATCTAAGGTATATATTAATTTTTAATTTTGACTCGATTTTGTATAATTATTTGCTTTATTAAACAACATCCTAAATTACCACTATCCTAAGTAGTAAATTAATTAAACGGAAGAAATTAAAATAATTATAAATTCATTGTGGTGCTCTGTTAATTTGTCAAGTTAATTAACAAATTATCCCTAGTTTCAAACATAAATTTTCTTAAAAGCTTTTAATTATTAAAATTAAAAGGTACGGTTTTTGTTATTACTCCACTCCTGGTCGGAAAGAGTAGTTTTATGCTATAATTTGATGCTATCCTGTACTAATTATTTTACATTATTACTAGTAATAAATAGCATTAATAAAATTAATACCAATCAATTTAATAAAATAATAATAATAAGTAATAATGTCGTTGGCAAGTAGAAACAATAAAAACAAAAATGTTGAGATGGTTCGGAAGTATAAAGAATTAAGATTACAAAATTCTTCATATGCACATGTCTATGTCTTGTTCTTTAAAGAACCGTCTGAAAAGGTAATTCGGTAACCATTCAAATATTTTCCTTAGAAACCTATGTGAATGCATAAAGTGTGTCAAGAATGTTTTTGCGAAGAAGTTGAACGTCAGTTCGCCATGAAAATAAATTTCTTTGGCTGCCGCGACACATTTAGAGCGCTGGCACCGTGACTGGAATCGCGAAGTTGCCTCCTCCCATCACATTTATTTCTAGATGAGCTTTACGTGCCCAGAAGAAATGCATAAAACTGAAACAAAACCAGGCCGTAAATGGTCCAGCGTTCTACCACAGCCATCGCTAAATGACTTCTTCCGCAAACTGGCATCTTTCTTCCTCACTACGACTTTATAGGTCAAATCTCAGATAGCAACAATCTTGGTGTTTTGACTCAACAAACAAGAAAGGTAATATTTCAGACAAGCTTTTTCAGACTAAAGTATCTTGGAGAAATGTAGTGGGCTTAGTGAATTCATTTTCAACTAAGTCCTTTCACTCACCAAAGAAGACAATGTTAGAAAAAATAGTTACTGTGTTCGAATATGCTGTTCAAATTTATGTGGAATTTTTATTATTATTTAGTGTTTCACTTATTATATTCAATATTTTCCAGTTGGTCGAACAGAGTTCCTATTTTAACTTGTTCAATTTGAAAATTTTTACATTTGACGGAAAATTTGTTATAAGTGTATTTATATTGTATGTTTCTATATAAATCTTTACCGTGTAAACATTGATACAGAAGCACATGTGCTGCCAAACGAAGACCTATTACATGAGTCTATTACTTCTGATGCAGGCGAAGTTCGTAAAGTAAATAAATCTGTTTAATTGTTGGATAATTATTTTTAAATAGTACATTATGAGCCTCTAGGTCTTTATTGAGGTAGGAGTGTGTTTATGAAACTAGTGAAGCGAGTATCTTCGTACGAGTACCTTAAGTTCCATTATAGGCAAGTAGCACATGACTGTTTTTTCGACCGTAATTAAATGTTTAAGTTTTGGGTTCTTAGAGCACCTCGTAATTGATGAAGTAAAAGACTCTGGTCCATCAGCTATTAGTAGTTCTCGTCTTTTCCAATAGATGGCAGGCTATGAGGCATGCAGGCCGCAGGTCTTCTCTTAACGTTTTAAGTCAACACTAATTTAAGCACGCGAAATTAACTCAATTTAGTATAATTTTAAAATTAACATGAACAGGATTTATTTTATTTTAAATACGCTTTGCTGTTCTGAAGGTTTTCAAAGATTGAACCGTGTTCGATATTAATCGAATTCTTTAATGGAAACCTGTACGAATTCACTGGATTTCATTAAGATACTATTACGTCACATAATAATAAGCTAATTATAATTTAAATTTCACCTTTAGGTTCCTTATTAACGTTACTAAACCCACACTCAAGAAGAGAAGTTTCTCTGTTATTTTTCCTCAAAATGTTTAACTTGTAGCAGCTGCTAAACGCCAGATACTATTGTCAACACAATACAAGTACGCTGTTATACCTACTTAATAATTAAGAAGCACTTCCATTGCAGCAGATGTGTAAACAGCCTTAGGGGGTGAAACTCGCATCTAATTGGAACAACGCTACTGGTTCAGTTGTTAATGTTGTTGCACCAGATCTGTGTGGTATGCAACACACACGTAACAAACCAACCAATTAAGCTATTGTAATATGTCATTGTTGTTGAGAAATGATGTACAAAGCGTTTCTGGAAGCTCCTACAACCAATTGGTTGTCTTCTATTGTGAGTACATACCCAGTGGATACACTGCACGATGCAGGATATGATCCGGGCTTACAACCGGGATCAATGGGAATCCTGTTTTGAATATAAATGCCTTGCACATAGACATGCCTTAGGAATCATACAGCAGATATCAAAAGCAGGGTAGCTGGCATAGAGGAAAAATCCACGCGATTAAGGTCTATCCGTTTCCCTTACAAATGGCTTAAAACGGAACATGTTTCCACATAAATGGTTTAAACCAGCGAGCTTTTGTGGTAGCGACCGACCATTATTCATATGTGAGGTTCCACAGAAAAAAGATTCTTCCCTTCCCTGAGTCAATTTTACATAGAACCTATTTAAATTTATCTTTCGCTGAATTCTAAAAATACACGATGTAAGAATAATATACATATGATGTAATAAAATTAGATGAGGGATCCTGTAAAACTATTATTTTTCCACTAAGTTTCCTTTAAAAATGTACTACAGTATTAACCTTCTCGTTGCTCTTGAGGTATAAATTTGTCATCTCAAAAAAGAAGTATAGGCTTATAAGCAGAGATATAGATTAATAAAGTAATGCTTTAAATAAAATGTGAGATCTTTTATTCACTTGTTACAGTTGTTGTAATTTATGAAGACCAGCTATTCTAGTGAAAATTTCAATTGATGATTACTTAAAAAAATTATAAATTCAGGTCTGAAACTATTAAAATGTGTGAATCTAAACCTGTTGACTATCCGTCTAAATTAATATTTTCTTAATGTAACTGAAAGTGTCTTTCAAATGTGTGAATCTAAACCTGTTGACTATCTGTCTAAATTAATATTTTCTGAATGTAACTGAAAGTGTCTTTCAAATGTATAAATATATTTCATTAAGTTACGTTGATAAAAATTCAAACTTTAGATCACATCATCATGAATACATACAGTACAAATCAAAACCAACAAACCCTTTAATTGAATCTACCCTTTTCACGTCTGCAGGTTTAACATAGCTCTTTTATTTAATTGATTGAATTTTTATGTAAATAATTTGTTTATATAATGTATTTATATCCATTTCTGAATTACTCCCTACCACGATCATGTGCTCTTTCTGGTGGCATCTTAATGAAAAAATAAGCCGGGAAATTACAAGACTTTTTATATGTAACATTTATTCACTACAATAAAACAATGTTCAATTTTTTTCAGTATAAGGTTTAGTTTTTCAATGTCTCTTTTTGGAAAAAAAACTTAATCTTCTGAACAGTCAAAAATAGAAGACGAACCAGATGAGCTGAATTTTCAATTAGAATTGGATGACTGTAAGATAATTTAATAACTGAAGATGTTTAATATATATATTCGTAATAAACAATCATTTAAGTTTCAATTTTGTCGTTTTACTTTTAAATAAAAATTCAATCGCTTATTTAATTTTCAAGGTATGTAGAAGTTATTTAAGTAGAGTATCCCACCCTATTTCTTGAGACGGGTGCTGAGAAACTCTGCGTAAAAGAATGCTTTAGATAGGGTTCTTATCACATTTCCGGAAGAAATTTATCTTGTATAGAATTTCGTTTTGAATGCGTTTTTCATTTTCAAGTTTAAGCAATAGAGAAAGACACACACCACACACTTATTGTTATTATTATTATTATTATTATTATTATTATTATTATTATTATTATTATTATTATTATTATTATTTTTTTTTTTTTTTATTTATTTCTTTTTTTTTTTTTTTTACTCTGGGAAATGTCTATTGATGTTCAAATCTTGTTCCAGCACATGTAGTGCGTACTTATAGTAGAGAAAAAATCTAACACCATCTCGGTGAAATTTTCTTGGTTTTATTGAAAGTTTCATTAAAATATTAATAGCATTTTACTATCCATACAATTTAGACTTATGCAGATGTCATTAGATAATTAATGATGATTTATATGTGTACAGTTTTCAATAAACTTTGTTTTAATGTACAGTAATATCTAAAAGAATAACGGGGGTCTCGACTTAAATAGCATCAAATTTATAATCCTGTTTATTTCTCCTTCACAAAACCGCCAACAATATTAAAAGAGAGAAAATATTCTCTTATAAGATTTTCTAAGCCTATTTTCAAAATCCATAATTGCAGGTACATACTACTAAGCTTACATACATGCACTACTCGAGGAAAATAGTGTTTAAGAATTCAGTTTTCCCTTTCCTTTCTTGTAAGTTCCTTAATTCTTTACCATCAAAATGATACCGGTACTTCTTTTTCTACGTACTATTTTACCAATGAGAAATCTCACTTCCAACCTCTTTGTATGTGCAGTATCTCGTATCGGGGGACTGAAAATAAAGTAATTCCCTAAAGTGGATGGTAAATGATAATGTAAAATCCTGCGTTAATCCGATGTATAAAAGCAGAGTCAAGGAAGCTGAACAACTCTTATTACAAAATCAAAGTTCCTTTAATAGCATTTAATATTTTAAGCCTATTTGTCTTTAACGAAATTCAAACGGCAACTTTTCCTAGAAAGCAGCTTAAAACATACTTATATACCTTGTAAAAAAGTATTTATTTTTAAAGATTAATAATGAAGTACCGTATGATGAGATCATTTATTACTCCGAGAAAAATAGAATCTGCGAAAAGCATTGTGCTCTACTTCAGGAATACTTCAAGCGAACCCATTGAATAGTTTTAATTTTGGTATGTTAACTGAATTTAAGCGAATTAAAACATAATTTTATTTGTAACATTTGTAGTATAAATTTAATGAGAGGCAGTTTCAAGTGACCCATCTCTTCCTCAAACATAAGCTGTAATTATTGCTTCATAATACGGCTTTCAGTGGGTCTGAGAAGACCGAATAAGCACACCCGCAGTGTGATCAATTGCTGTTAGTCGAAATGGAAAGCAAGAAAATCGCATTGTTCATGCTGAGAATGAAGAAAGTAATGCAATATACAAAGTTACCACAGCAGATTTTTACTTACTCTGCCCTTGCCATAGGTACTAGGCCTATAGGTAAAGGAAGTATTGTGTTCGAACTTTAAATTCGATAGCCTATCGGGTTTTCAACATAAATACACGTTTTGAGACCTGAAACTAAAATTCTATTTTCGTAAACTTCCTCATATGTCAGGGCCGTATTTCTAAATAGGCTAAGTAGGCTGCACCCTAGAGCGGCAAATTTACAGGGGGCGTCATTTTGACAATTTATTCAAAAGTTAATATCAAGTATTTAAGAAATCCGTAAGAAAGCTATGTAAATTTGAACATGAAGATTAAGTGGGGAGAGTTGCTTTAGAGAAGTTTGTATATTTTTCAACAAATAAACCAGTAACTAACTACATTTTGTGTAATTTCATTTCATCGTGTAGGACAACTTAATTCAAATTGAACACAGTTCTTCAATTACGCAAAAGATAGTCATTAGCATTAAAATATAAAAATATGTTTAAAATAGTGATCACTGTTCTCCAAGAAAAAATTAATTAACTCATTTCGAAACCCATTTCATTTTTTAACGAATATTAAAATAATTAAGTAAAAAAAACAAGTAGATAACTAATTTGATTCTATAATTTATTATGTAAACCATTAAAATTGTAGTTTTATCTAAATGAAATGAACTTCATGTTTAAAAAAGATGAAAACACCAATGAAATCTATCCATTTGTTGTATAAAACAAATGTATTAAGCAAATATGAACTATAGAGGGGGTGGCAAATGGACTTTAGCCTATAGGCGGCATAATCTTAAATCCGGCCCTGTTATATGTGTGTATGTGAACGAAAATTCGTATAAAAACAAAACTTTATATTTGGAATAGATATCTTCTGGAGATCTGACATGAAGGTTCACAACGATTTTCTTTCAATTTCCATGCCATTCTACTTCATGAAAACTTCATTTTTTCGCGATTTTCTAGAAAACTGCTCTTAATTTCGTTTACCCGAGCGAGGTGACAGAGATGGTAACGTCTTGGACTCGCATTCGGGAGGTCTCAGGTTCATATCCCGTGGCCGGCTAATTCGACATGGGTGTTTTCATGGTTTCCCCAGTCGTAAAGGCAAATGCCGAATTGGATACTTACATACCATGAATCTTCCTCACCATTTCATCCTGTATCTTATCCATTTAAATTAATATCAGTTGAAATTTACTCCATTAAATACACAGACAATAGAAACAATTGACAAGCAATAGTTTCATGGCCTACCCTATTTGACAGACACAGATCCCGAACTCCTAATACAGCCTCAAAGCTAAAAGCTAAAAAAATTCGTTTAAATTTTCTACACGAGTTGCGTAATATGCCCATTGTATTTGAATATATGGTAAATATAACAATATTATTATACACAAAGAGCTAAAACTTGTATTTGAAACGCTTTCATATAAATTATTTGAAGGATAGTTACAAGCTGCTCATTTCATAAACAATCTTAGGTTTCAAGTCTTGCCTCGCGAAGAATGCTACTTGAATACAGCCGTGTACTCTACCTTACGCTGGAATATATGAAGGGTAGAGGAAGTCGTGTATTACACATCAGATTTTTCAATTACGAATTCATGCTATTGCTTCATCACAATGTTGTTAGTCCTGGCCGTGATATCTTCTCGTTTGTCATGGCCTCGCTTCTAAACCTATTGTTTCCCATAACTCAAAATTTACATCCCTATCGTAGATGCATTGGTATGTTATGCTGGTATATCGATGCATATTTGACTGCATATCTATCCGTCCCATCAATTAGTGAACACTCGTCAGTTCCCCACCCATTATATCCATGATCCCTGCCCCCTAATAAATATTGGCAAATGATGGGGGAGCTTTGCAAATACTGCGAGCGGCAGATAATGTTGCTATTGTAAATAAGGGTGAAAAACATACATCCCTTATCGTTCATCCATCTAACCAACATGACATTTGTTAACTACGGGTGTGAGTAAATGTACACCTAGCAAACTGTATTGTTTCCACGTATCAAAATTGCAATGTTTTAATCATCTGTGACAAAAGCTTTGATCCGTCAATACCTTTTCACCAAACGTAATTCACAATTATCGCTGAAAAGTTAACACTTGTCACTTTCATTAAATTTTAACTGGGTAGGCTTTTGCCAAACTGGGCGAATTTCGATATTATTTGATCCAGAGGATATAGATTTGTCCATTCTACAAATTAGTTTTGTTATCGTATCCATTGTGCAATTTGTTTTTACTGTGCTTATATAGGTTTCTCTTTCTCTCTCGTTTATCTTGTATGTCTCGTTTCCTTCCTGTGATCACGGTTCGAACCTCCATTGTTATAAACCATTCACTGTTGCAGTTCATTGTGCGCTTCCTATTATGCCATACTAATTGCATCTGGAAACATGCGCATATGAATGTATCCGCTCTAGGTGATATTATTCAAATAGAAACGCTATGTTCATTTACAACAACAAACAACAACAACAACAACAATGCTTCTATCAACATTTGTTTACAATTTTTCTTTCGTACGCTATTTGTTTTGATATTCTATTATTAAATTCTTGCTTTATTTAATTTTCTCTCCTTTTCATCCCTAAATTGTTAAAAAAAATTGTTTTATAAACATTTATATAAAAGCATAGAATATTATTATCACGCGTTTCTTTATTAGGTGTGTCCTTTCAATTCTGTTTATCCGTGACAAAAGAATATATATTTTTAATTCAGCTTTATTTATAATCCTTTGAACTTCAAGGCCTTATCAGGAGTTCCGGTTTCTGTCTGTACACCATTAGACCATGCAACTATTGACGCTTAACTATTTTCTATTGTTGGCGTATTTTATGTCGTCAGTAAATTTCAGTTGATATTAATTTTAATGAATATGATATAGGATTAAATTGCGAAGTAATTATCCAATTCAGCATGGGGAAGCCATGAAGAAACCATGTCAAATTGGCTGGCCACTGGATTTGAACCTTTGACCTCCAAAATGCGAGTCCAAGACACTCAAATGTCCGGAAATATTTCATTTTACTACCTTGTGGAATCATCAGGACTATTGAAATAAGTACAAGGAAAGAACAGTTCCAAATTATGTATCATTAAATCAGGAAAACTAATAAAAATGTTCCAGATGGAAATTATATTAATCACATATAGTAGAACAGCATAAAGCAACACAACATTTAACTATGGTTCAACTTTTCCACTTTTGAACCTATCGATTTGGAATGAGTGCGCACAGGCCAAAAGGTATATGCTCGCCAAATTTCATGTTTCTAGCTCATCCTGAAGTGGGTAAACAATAATGTCGTGAATGAGAGAAAACCTTTTAAAGTTTTTGTTAATTTTTTTCCCCATTAGAAAATTTCCCAATAATTTCCCCATCGATTATAGGCTAAAAGCTATAAGAGAAATATTATAGGAGAAAAATTCCTCTGACACTGATATTCTCATGCAATGTCCAACAGGCAATATTCTGTGGTTCATGAATGCATATATATCCATTATAAAAGCAAGCTATATGTTTGTCAAGTTTGTATGTTATATTTCACGAGTAACTAAAAGGAGAGGAAACGGCATTTTATAACACCTTTAATTTCAGAGAGAAAATGTAGCATAAGCTTCAAGATCTTAAAATTTTGCATAGAATTTGTAAATATATAATCTCTAGATATATAAGAGGCTTTGTCCTGACTGACTGAATGACTGACTGACTGACTGACTGACAGAGAATCAACGTACAGCCTAAACTATAACAGGTAGAGACTTGGAATTTTGACAGTACCTTCGTTTCATAATGTAGGTGCTCACTAAGAAAGGATTTTGAAAAATTTCGATTTTAAATGCCAAAAATCAAATGTTTTTGAGAATACTTAATCCCTTTTTACACAGAATTATCCAATCCAAATTACATTTGACATTAAAACATATTGTTGCCAGTGGGTCTCAGATGGGTTTGGAAAAAAATGAGACTAGAATTAGAGAACTATCAATATCCACGAAAATAATGCAGTCACATAACTTTCTTTACCCTGAACATAGAGAAAACAATACGAGGTATGGTAATATATATATATATATTATTGTATCTCAGGTTTTTGGAGAGAGAGAAGTATGAAAGGGATATTACATTTCTGTTTAATTTCATCCCCAAAACGGTTTTATGGTAACATGAGAGTGAGAAATAAAATATTCCGCAAAGACAATAGAATTTTATGTTACCGGAATTTATGTTTCTTCTTATTTGAACCCCTATCCGGCTTGTTGTGTACAAGCGATGGGAAACAAAATTCGGTATAGGATAATTTCCATGCTTGAGAAAATTTTGTTGTGATCACAGGTATCTATATAATTCATTAAAATACGTTATGTTCAGGTACTGTGGGCCATGCGATATCATTGTTGCATGTTATACACAGCGTAGCGTGAAATAAATATCCTATTCGGAATGTATACTCAAAGATTCCATTTTATTTATTGATTTGTTGCGTTACACAAAAACAATTATGGTTCAACAGAAAAGAGCTGCAGAGGATTGGCCGTCTCCAGATTCAAGATCATGTGAGGTTAAAAAGCGACGTGCGAGGTATAGTAGTGCAATACGCAAACAGCAATTAAAATCGGCTAAGAAAACATTTTTGGGAAAAAAAACCCAATGCGCATCAGATTGCTAATACTAAGTTAATTATCAGGAAAAAAATATGCAATTCCTACAATTTATGTAAAAACGATGTCATTGTTATGTTTTAATTATTTTTCTGTTAAATAAATTATTTAAACAAAACATCCCGCAGTTGAGTAAATAATCGCGAGCGAAGCCGCGGGCACCTGCTAGTAAGTTATATTTGAAGGGAATATTTATCACAGCCGGCTTTGTTCAAATTACCACCAACATTTACATTCGTTAAGAAGTCTTAAATCTAATCTTCCATACATTCAGACATCGTGAATCTGTTTATGAGGTACATTATATGATCTCTCTGGAATGTTTTCAACTTCTTGTCCAAATCAGTGTGGTAGTCCTCTCGAATCACCCTCTGTCGGAAATTGAAAATAAATACATAGACTTCAAGGAATCTAAGGGTTTATAAACACTTCTTTAAGGATATTTTTTTTTCTTAAGTCTTCGAGTGATATTTTTTTCTCATAAGTTTGTTATTTATATCATTTTGTATAATTCCATTTTCTCTTGCTAAAATTTCAATATAAAATTGCCTGTTAGTAGATTTAAAACTTACGGAAGAAGAGTATGTGCGGACTGCATAATCAAAATCTTCTACATTAAATACTAAAGTCTCAATATATTACTAAAATCTCATATAAAACAACATTCTTGACTATCTTTGAACACCAATATAACTAGGAACGTAAAAAATAAATAAAGTTATACACTAATGAATAGACATTTCGATATTATAGTATCCACATACAGAAATCAATATTTAATTTCAGATGAGTGTTATTTTGCAATGTGATTGTATAAGAATACCTACGTAAAATTTTAAAATAAGCATTTTATTCATGTTACAGTGTTCTTCTGGGTGCTTGCTCTGGACCATGATCTTCGTGTAGCCACAGACATTATTGGCAGTGTCTTTATTCGAAACCCGGCTGGAACAAAAGTGGCGTTATGGGAAGAGGTTGCTTTGGATGAAGGTAAACTATTTTCACTCTACTACATTATACCCTACTACCCTATTTGTATGTCCCATTAAACATCCTTCCAAATTGGATATTTCTTTATAAAATGATTTTTCAATTTCACCTTCTGTCCAAACATATGATCATTAATTTAATTCGCTCTTACTGTTGATTATTATCATCTAATATCAGTAATATGTTAATCTCTGGAAAGTGTTTGAATAACAAATGCACAAGATGTATACTGTCATAGGCTAACTGTGCATTTTACATTATGACACCCTTCATCGTAATTAGCATGATTGCTTTAATACCCCTCCTTCACTGCTAATGTCGTATAAATGCGTCGCCTTAAAAGTTGTATAAAAGCAGGTCTTAAGATTAATAGCATAAAGACTTGATGAAAAATGTGAGGATTTTTATCCAAGATGTGGGATTTTTATTTATGGAAAACAGCTATTACACAGAAATTTTCTCCATCGATTTCAAACTTACTGCCCTCTGATGAATACACTTGACGAATGCCTTATGGGCAGTGTAAAACCGCTGTAGTTCGCTGAACTCATATACCTTGGCTGAACTCATTGAACTGTTTGGAAGGGAATTTCATTATTTAATTTTGTAATTTATTTTCTAATGTAACTTAGCATTTTAAATGGATTTCGGTTTCGCAAAGTAACCCATACTTTTTTTTTTTTTTTTTTTTTTTTTGTAATTTGCGAATTAAATGTTCTTGAGATGGGTTTCTGGTTTCAGGAATTACATACTTTTATGTAGGAAGGCCGCTAGTGTAAGTTTGCTGATGTTTTATTTCTCTCTAAATATTTTGTTCTTGTGTCCGTTCTACCTCCCCCCCCCCTTAAAGAACATTCAAATGTAATGTAGGAAATGATTAGGAATCTGCATCACACACTTTTAGACTTAGTACAATGAAAGGCTGTCGTGGGAAGTGACTGATTCTTTGGAGGGCACTGATATGACAACAGGCTGAGGAAGGGAGGTCCATAGCCTTAGTTAAATGGACAATTTAAGCGTTTTTCTTTAAAAAAAACTGAGAAACAATAGTTTAATTTCACACACACCGGCCACGATTTGTTGGTGGTTAGGAGTAAAATAATAGGTAATCATATTAATAATGATTAATCATTGATAACAATAAAAATTAACAATTAATATCATTAAAGTCCTAAAAATAATATACCATTAGCCCTCGGAATATCCAGGAAGGAAAATCTTGCGCGTAATTAAAAAGTTATTTGATTTCAGGAGTGAAGTCATTTTCGATGCCGCTCTCAGAAGAAGCAGAGCTGGGAAGCTGGCAGGTTCAGGTTCAAGTGGAATCAGCTGTTTTCACTTCTGAACTGAACATATCCATGGCAGGAGGAACATCTGGAAGCACTATTCCTGAAGTAGCTATGGCAGAGGAGCATTATGTCGAGCTTCGTTTTGGTCATGAAATGAGACGTCTCTACAAGCCAGGATTGCCATTTGTGGGCAAGGTATTTTTAAGTTTTTTTCTTAACATATTTGTACACCTTAAGTTATGAAAATTGTATTTATAAGCAATAGAACTCGCTGTTTTTTTCCCGTACATTATACAGCTATAGATTAAGATATTTCACATGAAAAACATTTTGTAATTATTCATAATTTGTTTATAAAAATTGTTTTCTTGAAAATTTTGACTATAAACTTACAACACGATTACTTCAAAACTATGAAAGATAAAATCACCAAACTTTCACTATTTTGTAGATGGAATAATTCTTTAGTGTCTGATTTTTTGTTTTTTGTTTGTTTGTTTTTTGGGGATACTTGAATATTATAAATTGTTACATAGATTTATGTAACTGAATTTTTCTTTCTTAAAATCGTTATAATAAAAAATCTGCAACAAAATAGAATATTCATATACCCATATAAAAAAATCCCTCTGTGTCAAGCTCTAGAGAATACTTCAAACTTCAAAACGAGATCAGAATCACCTTGATACGTTAATTCATGCAAGAGTTGTGATGTTTGAAATAACTGAATACCAAGAAATTTACAGGCTGTGGGAAATTGAGAAGAAAGCAAAACTTGTATCGAAATGCTTGAAAAACACGTAGGGATAAGAGAAAAAAATGGAAAATTCAAACAGTTAATTCTTACCTCACCATGGCTCCACTTAATTACTAGTGTATTACTGACAACTAATAGTAATTATGAGAAGTTCTAGCAGAGAGGGAAGATAAAGATTCTGAAATTAGATAGCTGGGTAAGGGGTATGGCAAATTACAGCTTCTTATCAAAGAGGGCTCTATCTAAGGTACTTGCAGTCAGAATTTAAAAATTAATATTTAAAATAAAAAAATAAAAGAACTGTCTATTACAACTATGTTGTTTTAAAAAATGCAATATTTCATCATTTTCTTGGTTTCTTAAGTAATTTTGTTCATTTTGTACTTTAAATAACACTCCATCATCCAATATAAACCCATTTCTCTTATTCCCCGAGAATTATTTTTGGGCTAAATCCTTATAGGCCTACCTAAATTATATTCGTGCTTCCATATTATATTATGTTGATATTACTCCCTTAGATGCTGATTTCCAAAAAAAGTGTTAAAAAATCACGTTTTGGAGTTTTAAGTCAATAGAAGTGTTAAATAATGTTTTGACATATAAACTTTAAACCCTTTACGACACCCTTAAATGTTGAATTTTATAAAATTCCTTCTTAATGAGTCTCTGCATTATGAAATAAGACTATTGACCAATTTCATATTTACAGCTTCAGCGGTTTCGGGTCAGCAATGATGAATCAGTCATTTAGGTCAATATAGATATTGCAGAGAAAATCAATTACAGGCCCTAAGGTGTAGGTTGAAATATATCAATAAAATCTTAGATAAATTAGGACTAGAGAGAGAGAAACAGCTTGGATACTAAAATCTGAGGATAAGAAAATTTAAAGAATGTTTCACTGTGGAGCTGGACACTCAAGTTTTTTAAACTACTGAATTAGTACATTGCCACCATCTAATATTATTATATCAATGTTATTTATTGCTTTAATAGAAATGAATATTTAATTGAAATTTCAGGTAGAAGCAATGAGTACAGAGAAATCAGTTCGAGTGCGAGTGAAGGTGTACGACAACACAACTGCTATCTACAGTCAAGATATTGAAATAACGTCAGGTGAAGGCACATTTGTGGTGCCTGCTATTCTGGCAGACAGTGAAGTGATAATGTTGCAAGCAGAGTTAGTGTCAGTGGAAGGAAAGGAGATTGACAGCCATTATGTGCTTGCTCGAGAACCTATCAAAAAGTGGAACTCCTCATCTGACTGCTATTTGCTGATCGAGGGACTGGAACACACATTGCAGGTAAGGTTTCTCAGTTTATCTGTTTATAATTTCTAACATCTTCATATGTAAAGACTTGTGTTTTGTCTATTTTTTTTATACAATTTTTTATATCGTACAAATGTATGATTATATTCCAATCCTGATGAAATGCTGTACACTTAGCCTTCACAATACAAGGGAAAGCACAGACAACATTTAAATAATAATAATTATAAAAAAAAGATATATATATATATATATATATATATATATATATATATGCATTCATGAACCACAGATCATCTCTGTTGGACATTACATGAAAATATCATAGGATAAAAATTCCTCTCTGACACTGGGATTTGAACCCAGGACCTTCCATAATATTCTCATGTAATGTCCAACAGAGACAATAATCTGTGGTTCATGAATTTCTTATTTATCTGTCTTGAACAATAACAGTGGAAGCCCGGTCACAAAAATCACTAATTAGTGTGCCTCACAGTACTTCATATGACATAACTTGTCTGTCAGTGAGGTAGATCATTAAGGGCTGTGAAGTGAACTCGAGCTTAGCTCAGTTCATAGAACAGTGGCACAAATAGCCAAAGATCCTGAGTTCAAATCCCAGTGTCAGAGGAATTTTGCTCCTATAATATTCTTTAAAATAAGGATCTTGTATTTCTATTCCACCCTTAATATCATATAGCATAATGTAATAAGCAGTTGCTACAGTTCGACAAATGATTGTATATAGGCAATCTCCATTGTTCGAGAATAAATATTATTCAAATTCCGATCTTAATTTCATTGCGAATTACACCAGATATTTCTGAACACAAAGTATGTAATTTATATTATTCGTTAAGGTAATAATATGTCTATATCTGAATATATAAAGGAAGAATATTTCCCTATCAGTATGTTTGTTTGTTATACGAATATACGGTTTTATTCCAGGGACAAATGAAGAACTTAGTGTACAGTCAAGCTTTGCAGTGAAAGCTTTAAAAAATATGAGGAGTTTCTGTCTACTATAAACACACACCATTATTTTTATATAAATAAGGGGTTCACTTAAAACTTTCAACTAACTGAACCCCTTCACTTGACTCAAAGTCCATGCAATGCCAGATACACCAGCTAGTCCCATATAAAATAATTTAACGAGATTTAGTATTTAATTTCAGTTTAAAGTTTTCTTGAGAATAGACTAATTACATTTCAAATATTCATTTCTTTAAGAGGTTCTTTTCGTAGAATTTGTAGTTAAAGGTTTAAGTATTGTATAAGATATCTCATACACACATTGTTTTATCATCATGAGAATTGAGATCAGCCATAACTTTATGCAGGAATTTAGAAAACTTAGCACCTATGGAAGCAAACCTAACAATGCTTGTATCTTCACAGCCAGATGAAGAAGCCCAGGTCTCAGTTTTGTCAACATGTCCTTGTGAAAGAGACCTTCATTACGTTGTAACAACTGAAGGTCATGTCACATACTGGAACCAAGCACCTCGACCTGATTCAGTAGACGAGGCACCACCTACTCAAATCATTGATGGTGCTGCCATCTGCAGATTAAACTTCAGGTGAGAAATGTTATTTTTTAAAAATAATCCCAATATGATTGGCCTAAAATTATTAATAAAATAAATGCCTGTAACAGATGTTAATAATTAAAATTACAAGGTCTTCAGTGCTAAGCAGGAGATTTTTCAAATAATTGAAATTGTATGGGGTTGGTTTAAGTCCTACTGTAAGGTACTACTTTCAATAAATATAGGACTTTAAACAGCCCTTCCTTCTCAGGAGTTATCATTGGGTTTAGGGGAATTTATTGATCATAATGTTTTCATCATTACAATCGATAAGACTAAATTTGCAACACAATCACATGCTACACTTTATCATTCAACCTCGAATATTGAAAAATCTCCATGACCTCATCATGGATTGAACTCACATCCCTCCAGTTTGTAGCAAAGTGCCTCAACCACTATGCCATGGTGTAGGCCTACCCCTTTTGACAAATTTTACCTATGGAAAATAAATTGTGATAAGTTTTGCACATATCCCATCATTAACAGATTTTCATTTCATTATATTGTGTTTTGGTGGGACAATTGTAATGCCTACCTATGGAAAATAAATTGTGATAAGTTTTGCACATATCCCATCATTAACAGATTTTCATTTCATTATATTGTGTTTTGGTGGGACAATTGTAATGCATGTTAACTTTTGTCTAATTAAGTCTATTTAAAAACCGTAATAAAAGTAAATAAGCAGAAAGGTGTCAAGTTAAAGAAGAACTTGCTTGAAATTGGACTGTTCCACTCAGATAGAGATCTACCTAACCTTGATACAGGACCCAGGAGACAACCAAGCGACAAGAACTGTGTCGTGTAATCGCATTCATTCTGAGCTGTGCTTAATGAAGTTTAAGTTCCATTCGACTGTGAAATTGACTTTTGTCTCCTAGGAGAGGTTTGTCTCCCTTTCTTGCACCCCTCAGCACCCCAATCCCTGAGTAATGTAGCAAGAACCATGGAGGGGAAAGGGGTGAGAGTGAAGAAACATGGCCAGGACATAGACTTGCCAGATCATTAAAATCAAGAGAAGAACCCATGCAATAAGATTAAGAGAATGCACTGAGGGAGGGAGTTAAAAAGTGTTAGAGGCAGAGGCGAAAAGTCAATTTAAAGTTTACAAACTTTGAAATTTGTTCATCGAGATCTCTTCTTCTCTCCATCACTAGATATTCTGTGAACTTCGAACCTACTGTCATGCAATATCTTCAAACATACAAATATTATTATCTCAAATTCAGTTTTAAGTTCTAGAACTAAGAGAAGTCATCTAACTGGGAAAATCTTAGGGAAGTTTCAGTGCTCTTCTATAGTATAGAAGCACCGACAAGCTATTTCAATTGGAAGTAATAATACTTTACAATAAAATCTCTCCATAGAATAGCAGTTAGATTTTAACAGTGTGTGAAGAGTCCTAACTTCCATTATGTTTATTGTTATTAAGATTTTGAAACTTGATAGCGTTTTTTTATGACTGGAAGCAGATAGGCCAAATTGTAGATAAACCAATCTCATATAAGTATCACTCAAGTGTATTTTTACAGAAGTTTTTCAAATAATTATTGATTCTTGATATTTTTAAATTAATTTTGCAGAACCATCTCCTTTTGAGTTATTACCTTTTCAATACTGTATACAATAATAGTGTCATAATTTTGTTTTTAAAGTTAGTTGACTGTAATAAACAAAAGTATTAGTATGGGTTTGGCAGAACCAATAAGAGGTATACAAAACCAAACAAGAAGAGAGCACCCAACATGTTCCACATGTCACAAAATCTGCTTAAAATGAATATGATGATAATGAAATTTAATTTTCCTTATTTAATGACATTTCATCTAGTGGTTTCAATGAACTCCCTTCGAAGTTCATGACACAGGAAAAACAGGGAGTCCTAGTGTTACAAATGAATATCTAAATTTGACCATTGCTTAGGCAAATTCTGAATTTCCTCTCCCATCTTATTTGTGTTTTTTTTTTTTCCTTTATGTCAGCACCACAGCTGTGACTGTTACATTTTGTAACTCTTATGTATATATTCTACCACTTGTATCATTGTTATTATTGTAATTTATCTTACTTGTGTGCTAAGGGATAAGTTTAAATATTAGTTTTTATGTTTACTTATTAAGATTTTGTATATTTTAGACGTAAGTTTGACGAAACCACGATTTCTTGTAAATCTCCTATGGTGAATAAAAGCAATCAATCAATCAAACTAATAAAATAACACATACTAACCCTATTCTATAAGCTATTAGCAACATGTACCAGAGGACATAAAATCATTTTTAAATGATTAACAAAATAATAAAATATTCATTTTCTTAACTTGAAAGTCATTCTTCTAGTGGGTTTGAAGAACTCCTCCCCCTTTGGAGTCCTTGAACCTGAAAAACTTCTTGAGTTCTATGGTTAAATAAATGGACTGGAATCTCTGCATATTGTATTTATTAATAAAAAGTTCTTTACCCCAATTTCAATTAGAAAAGACCTCAGGAATTTATTCTAGGAATTTCCATTAATTTTCCCTGTTATTTTGTTTTATACAAGTTATGCAAATGAATGTAAAATGTGGCAAGTGTTTCATAGAATCTGTTGATTATGTAGATAATCTTGAAAAATAACGTAACACATCTCACATTTTCTTTCTTATAAGTAAGCAATTTTGACATTCTTTCAGATAGAAGAAGTTCTCTTAGCAAATTCACTATGTTTCACATAATATGAATCCTTCGTATGTTACTATAATTCAAACTTGAAACATTGAATACAGCGTAAACTAACAACGTAAACATTTCCTGCCCCTAAGTTCCAAAGCATATAATACACCAGTGGCCTAGCCAGAAAATAATGATGTCTCAGTGAGTTTAAACAAGAATCACATTCTTTATTAGTCTCTATTGATACTGTCTTCATTGTGATTCCCCCCCAGAAAAATGTGTTACATGTAAAACTTTCTTATGTGACTGGAGATAATATTCGGGATAGCTCATGCAGTTTGAATTTTGTACTGACTATGCCTTTGTAAAATTAGCAAAATGCAAACAAAAACAAAAACTTTTGAATAATTATTACATATACTGATTTGTCATAAGATTATAGGTATTGTAAATCATAAAAATCCAGGTGTTATATTCAAATAAATATAGTATGAAACTGAAAGTTTAGTGTATTAAGAGAAAAATATTTTCTGTTGCAGTTTTGTTGTGCAAGCTGTAATGGCACCAGTGAGCCACCTTCTGGTGTACTATGTGACGGAAACTGGAGAACCAATTAGTGATGTCATCAGCTTTGATGTCAAACTCCTCCTCAGGCAGGTAAACCATCAACTTCAGCTGTTAATTGAATAAAAGGAAAGTCTTGTTTAGTTGTGGTATACGCAAGAGGGGAAGAAAATTTAGTCCCAAGAATCTGACATTGCTTTATCCACAAGAAGCTATTAAGAATGTCTGGTAAAAAGACTTCTTCTGTTCTATTCTTCCCTTCCTTTGCCTTAACATTTACAATACATGTATTGAATTATGGGTATCTTTTGGGATTTGGTATACCCAAATAGGTATATTACCAGACATTTAGCTCTCAGTCATTGAACATAATATACCAGTACTGGAACATCCCAAAAGATATCTATAATTCAATAGTCTGGTCATGAAAATCTCGGAATAATATTAATAATTATATTATTAATAAATTGAATGACTTGAATAGTCTAAGTCTTTTGGCAGGCATTTTTTTTTTTGTTTCCTATAATAATTTATAAGTTGCCTCATGGATAAAGCTTAAAAAATATTACAGAAAAAGGGGATACTCATTATTAAGTTCTTGTGGAATATATAAAATGATTGTACAACAAGAAAAATTATATTTCCAGTTCATACAGACCAACAAATTTTTATCTTTTTAGTACCTACAAATTTTGTGAAATGTTCAAAGACAACCAGAAGTTGTAGTCAGTGTTAATAAGGACTCTGTGTTTATTCCCATATCATGACTCGGAAGGGAATGGTTTATCAAACCCACTAAAGTGAACATTTTACTATTTTCCTATGTAATTTTAACTAATTTTGCACCCTTTAGAAAAAGTTGTTCAGATCATTATACATTTCTTTATGGTGTTTGCTTCTCTCATTTTGGTTCTGTGAAACCATATTGCTGGTAATATTTTTATTTATTACAGTCAATTAAATAACATAAAAAACAAAATTATGACACTTATTTTATTGAGAATTGAGAAGACAGTAATGCAAAAGGAGTATGGTCTGCAAAAAGAATTTAAAACAAGCAGGAGTGAAAAAATTATGGGATTAACAAACTGCCCCTGGCAACTAACAAATCACGTTCAATATTTTTAATTCTCTGATAAGCTCATTCATTATGATATATTAATATTTTAGAATTCTGTTTGCCTTAACTCAAGATGAGTCATGGGGAATGCACCACCATTGGCTGCAAGTAAGAGTTCTGCTCGCACTCTGAAATCTCCTGAGACATTCAGCTGTAACTCTTCAGTGGCTCAACTAACAGAGTTGAGAGGGTATTCATTGTGTTCATTAGTTGATTAGATGTCGGTTATCAATTTGACATGAAACACAATGCCTTTGGTACCTCAAGTATCCCTATACCTGTAGTTTAAGTTGGTAACTGTATTGCTCTATCTTGTAATGGAATTCTTGTCATTTTTGTGTGAACTTTCTTGTTACAAAACCCAAGTTACTTGTCATAATAAATAAGGATGAGCATTAGAAAAATACAGTTGTCAATAAGAATTAAATTACAAAGAATTAGGAATTAAAACTTAAGCTATTATTAGAAAATTGAATTTTATTTTCACAGCATAAGATCACATGTCAATTTACATTACATTTATATTTACTGTTTATTATATAATTATGTATATATATATATTTTCAATAGTGCATGTTTCAGAATTTTTCTAGCTCGAAACATCACAAGAAAAAGTCTTGCAGTAAGAAAATAAACAGTAATTTCACTGATCATGTGACTAGAGAAATGATCATACCATAGCGCACTTTTGGAAAACAGTGTTTGTAGAGTGAAATAAGACTTGTGTATTCGAATTCTTACAGTTACATGAAAGACGGTATCTTAAAAATCAAGTAGAAGGCTGGATAAACCCATCCCTTCCACTAAACCTTTGTAAATAAAATATGAAACTTGTGTGAGCAAAATGTATATAAGGTAATCACTTGAGGGTTAAGAAGACCGTTTTTCCTGTGCAGCGTAAAACACCACAACTGCCAGTGGATTGTGTGGGCTACCATTGAAGATGTAACCTTGTATTACTTGAAAAGTGTAACAATAGCTGTAGTGATGACTGTGTGTTGCAGGTGTCAGTTACAGTGGAGGAGCGCAAGTACTGGTACCCTGCACAAGCCATGAGTGTGGATGTGAGAGCAGAACCAGGATCACTTGTATGTCTCATCGGTGGTCATGCAGGCACTGAAAGCAAAGCATCAACTGGGATTCGAGAATCTAAAACTAGGTATTCAAAATGCTTACACAAAACATAAATTTTAATGTGCACACAAATTATAATAGTAAAAATGCAAAATAATATAAATACTGTTGTTTACATTGCTTGTGAACTTCGCCTTTCCTATAAACTGGTTCCTATGACAGTGAACAAAAAGACTCTGCGCCAAAAGAATCAAATGTTCTTGTAGTCTTCTCATAGATTGTAAAGCACATCAATCAAGGATGATGATACAGTTGACAAATCACAACATGCATATAATTTTCATTTATTGAGAATCAAGACAGTATTGGAATTTGTAACTTCATACTCGTTAAAAAAAAAAAAAAAAAAAAAAAAAAAAAAAAAAAAAAAAAAAAAAAAAAAAAAAAAAAAAAAAAACAAACACACACACACACACACATTAAGAAATTTGAGAAATATGTATCATAAATTACTATTATTTCAAAATTTACATACTTTATTTATTTAATTTTACTTATAATGGGCATATGATTATGAATTTTTTCTGTAATTGTCAAGTTAAAAACAACTATAAGTAATTCCTTGTAAGCTTTATGCACACCGTGATGTTTTCTTCAGTCATAAGTAAGATATTGTGCTATTTAATTCATAATAGCATTTAGTAATAATCAGTAAAGTCATACATGTTAATTTTCAGCAGGCACAGAGGACTGGGTTCCAAGGAGATGGACTTTGCAGCAGCTGGAATGGCATTCTTTGAAAGGAGATGCGTTCATCAGGGGAGCCCCAATTCTGAACCTAGCTTGCAGCAGTATCGTCAAGGTGGCTCTGCTCCTAGTTCCATTACACTCCAGCACCGTCATAGCAGTGTTGTCGGCAGCAGCACAATTGACGAACTCTGGTTATGGAAATGCTTCAACTACACGTAAGTATTTTGTTGAAGAAACAAGCTGGGTATAAATTGATTAAAAACTGTTATTAAAACTTTAGTACAGTGGATAAAATTTACCTTTGAACAGTCACTACTAATATTTCTAACTGGTTATTAACTTTTACAGTGGGGATTCATCAGAACACTCCATGATATCAGCACCACAAGAACCAGGAAAGTGGTCGTTGTGGGCCCTTACACTCTCTCCAAGTGTAGGTCTGCGATTCTCACCTCCCCAGACAGTCACAGTATTCAGACCCCTACAAGTGGAATTCAGATTACCGACCAGTTTGCGAGTTGGAGAATCTGTAGAAGTTGATGTTAAAATTGGCAATAACATCAACTCCTGCATGGATGTAAGTTCACATTTTTCCATACAGTACATGAAAATTAATCTGGCATACTAATTAGGTTGCCGAAATAGAATTCACAATAAGTTCCTGAAATTTGAATGTTAGTTATATTTTAGTGTCTTAAATTGGCAAGATAGGAGAGAATAAATGCTAGACCCCATTATAAGGTTCAAGCAGAATGGACAACAAACACACTGAATAGAAGAAGAAAGGAAGATAATTTACATACGTAACGAGAGAGATTCCTTCTTTCTGATGCTTAAGGAATATAATTTAAGTTTGCCAGTTAATATTATTTGAAATCATTGAAATCAAAATCAGAGTATAAGACCCAACAATGCAGTAGATAGAAAATTTATTTCTTCATTGAGGTTGTACATAGTAGAGATCCTATTGAACATGTCACATTTGGGTTCAATTAAGTTACACAACATTCAAGAATATATAAGCTTAATACTGCAGTATGAATTGGAGAAAAATTGGACTATTTACAATCAGTTTCGGTTAATACCTTGAAGTAAACTGGTTATATTATTTAATACAGGTGACAGCATTGCTCGCTCTAAGTGAAGGTGCTCACTTCTTGAGTAACGGCATGCTGTATGTAACAGAGAAGCTGCGGCTTGGTCCTCATGGAGCTACTTCCCTAGTTGTACGAGTTGTTGTCACCAGTCCAGGACTCAAAAACATGACAGGTACATTTCTGCTTTATATTAAAAGATGTGTTTTGATATCCTGTTGTGATTAAATACAGTGATACCTCGAGATACGAGTTTAATTCGTTCTGTAGCCTTGCTCGTATGTCAATTTGCTCGTATCTCACAGCAATTTTCCCCATTGAAATTAATTGAAATGCCATTAATCCGTTCCAGCCCCAGAAATGCTACCCCCAATTGTTTTTTAATAAGAAAAATGTGTTTATAAATGACAAATATTGTATAAAAACATAATAAAAGAGAGGTGTTTCTTTTCCACGAACTGTGAAACTCTCTCCCACATTCCCAAGATCTCTTTTATCTCACTTGTAGAGATAACCTCCTGCATGTAAATGCACAAAAAGCGCAAAGCCCTAGAAAAACTTAGCAAAGATGCTTCGACAGCGAGGTAAACAAGCACACTGGGGAAATAGGTAGGATAATGCGCGAGACGCACGAGGCGCAGGCGCAGTAAACTGGTGGGCCGTGTGCAGCGTCGCAGCTGGCCGTTCCTCGTATCTCAAATGTCACTCATATTTCAAAACAAAACTTCGCTCGCTCGACAGCTTGTATCTCAAATAACTCGTATGTTAGGGCACTCGTATCTCGAGGTACCACTGTATTTAAATATTTCTTATAAAAAGAGCATAACCCCAAAACTCTCTTATCCATCAAACCATCATAATAATATTGTATTCTTTTAATATTCAATGGATTAATACTTTCTTAAGTACTAACAACAAAATTATATTTTTTCATAGGTAATATAACAGGAGGTCTGAATTTTACTTTCTTTGCAGATGAATTTATCTTTTGAGAATCCAGATCTTGAGTTATGTTTATTGTGACTATTTAGAAAATATTTACATAACTAACCATCTTATGAATAATTCAAAACCACAGATTTGTCATTGTAAGTGAGAGAGACGATGGGGATCCAATCATGATATATCACATTAGTCGTGCTGTGTGCAGTTATTAAAGTTACAGACACTTTCCATTAACATAAGCTGTTTTATCTTTTTATATTAAACACTGTACCATAATATCTAGTGTTATTAATACTGTATTTATTAGGCCTATTATATAAGATTTATAATAGTTCACACACATAGGCGTACCGAGGGGGGGTTTTGGGGGTTTGAACCCCCCCCCCCCATTGATTAAAAAAAGGAAAATTGTATGATTTTTTTAAAGTCTGCCCATAAATTACTTAATACAAGTATAAAGCGTGGGAAGCTTAAAACTCGTTATTTTGCATCTTAATTTTTAAAATTTTCCGGGGGTGGACCCCCGGAAGCTTAAAACTTGTTATTTTGCGTCTTACTTTTTAAAATTTTCCGGGGGAGGACCCCCGGACCCCCCCTCCCTGGGAGGTATTCCATACCCCCCAGACCCCGCGGATTTTATAACCCCCCCCATATGGTCGGCCTGGTTACGCCTATGTTCACACATAAAAATGTACATTATTTTCAGAATCCTTTTGCTCATATGCAGTTTATGTAAACTCATTTGCTGTGTTCAATAATTAATTATTGTTTTTCATCAAAAAAGGTACAGGTTTCAGTATCCTGTCCATGCGAATTTACATACAAAACAATTGCAAATAGATGCAATACAATTAAAATGATAAAAATAAAACAATAAAGTTATGACTTGCAATTGGTTGAAATTCCACATATTCTTACACTAGATTGGTCACAGATTTATGAGCTAAACAAGTCACCAATATTCACCTTTTAGTCCACAAGGTACAATTATTAAATTTCAGAGAGTTTTATTTGGAAGTACAAAATTGCAGAATAATTATTCCCAAAGACCTAATTATGAGGATTAAAATAGAAATAGCTGCTTGGATAAAGAAGAAATAGCTTATCCATCTTAGGTGGAACACAAGATGTAGGGCCGATATCATTAGTACCTGTCAAGCCAAACAAAACTGGTTGAAAGGGATTGAGAGCCTCCCTCTCAAGGGAAGGGAAAAACAAGAAAGAGAAGGGAGAATTGATTGCACAGATCGTGAGGCTCTTTTGAGAGCTGCTTCTGCAAACTTGATAGTGATCTTTTCTGCTTTCATTCATCTCCCTCTTTCATCACTCTCTATTGAAGTATTCTTATCCCTTCTTCTATCAGTAATTTAAATTTAATGGTTAGCTCCTGGCAATTTACAGATGTAGGCCTACTGGTGAATTATGAAAGATGGGATCTTGCTTGTCAACTAAAGAAATGGATTTTAGTGACAAGTTTACATGTTATACTGTACTTTTTTAAAACAGAAGATTATCGCTGTAGGGGAAATCATTTATTTCCTCAGTTGCACTTGATGAATTATTGTTCTTATAACGCATTGGATTTAGAAAGTTAATTTCCTTTTACATGGTACAAAACCTGTTTAATTTCTTGCATAGTGCCTACATAGTATAGAGAGAGTATAGTGATTTTAAAGTAAAAAAATTGAAGCCCAGAAATCACTAGAAAAGATGTTTAAGGTTTTTGTAATCCAGAAAAGTTATGTTTGGAATAATGTTCGACTATCTGCCTATACATCTGTTTGTTCAACCATGTGTCAGCTCAAAGAGTTTTAGAGATTAGAACTCAAACCTTATGTAGTATGCTAGTGTTATCTTAATAGATCATAATATAAAAAATATATAAACTCTCATTTGGTTCAAAGCCCTTGGCAGACCAATTTGACTTGGGGTTTTTCATGGTTTTCCCCAGTCTTAAAGGCAAATGCTGATTAGTAAATTTACTTTCCATGACTCATCACTGCTATTTTATCCTGTGTCATACCCATAAAAATTTAATATCATTTGGAAAAAACAAGCCAAGACAAATTAACATAGCAAATACGTGATATGACTTGATGTTGAAATGAGCATAAACAAAGCTTCTCCTTACACAGTCATTCTATAAAAAAATTTCCAAGCATAAAACTTACCCTTAAATATTACTTTAAGCAATTACTGTCAGGTTTAAATTTGTAGAAAAAAATCAAATTATGGGAGACATTTCAATTATTTATTTATTCATGTCCCTCATAAAACCGTATATTTACTGCCATGAAAAAAGAATTGCAGCCTAAAATTTTTACAGAAATATAGAGAATTAGAATATGAACATTTGTTAATTTATATGAAATTCTTTCATGATGGTAGTCATACATGAAAGCTAATATTCTAAGATAAGATGATCTTCCACTGCCAAATGAATTAATTACAATTTTCCTAATACTTCATTAGGTTTTGTTTTTGTAACAAAGCTTATATTGTTACAGCGGAGGTATCTGGATATGGCAGTGACACATGTCGTGAATCAAGCAATTCTTCTGGCAACAGTTCTCTTGTGGGCTCAGTATTACGTTCAGCAGCTATGCTTGTCCATCCTGAAGGTCTGGTTCGGACAGATACAGAAAGTGCATACTTCTGTGCCAATGGTGAGTTCATCACACAATCCATCTAGTCATTCTTGTATATTATGAAATTTTGTCAAGCTCCTTTCTTAAACACAGAAACTAGCAATGAGACTTTTTTTAAGGCCTCGTATGAAAAAGTACATGCAATTAATAACCTATTATCATTAAATAAATTTAAAAATGTTGTTAACTTTCAAAATATAAGATTGGAAAATACAATACCATCAGTAAGTTAAAACTGCAAAGCAGTACCTGATCATTTTTAGTGATATTAGTATCAAGACAGATATAATATTCATTTATTTTCCATGCCTCTTACTGCTACAAAAGAACTTATAGCCTAAAATTTTTCCAGAAATATACAAATTCAGAATATTAAGTTTCAATAGGCCATGCAGCTGTATGGAAAAATCCTGTAATGATAATCATTGTATAAATGAATAATTATTTTAAAACGTAGATAAAATCACCATAAAAAAATCATTGCAGTTTACAATTTTGTGAACAGTCTGTAGGCTTATATTACACAAAATTATACTGCCATAAAACTAAATCAAAAACTGTTACAAAATTAAGGCACCATAAAAATATTAAATTCTACTGATCAAAATATATATATATATTTTTTTATAAATACATCCAAGAATATATTGTATAGCTTTATTATTCCATATGTTACAGAAAATGTAGTGATATCGACGTCAGAAAACTTCCGCTATGAATTTGTATCAGCGCCTAGAAATAGAGCAGGAATTGTGTTTGAAGTGAAAGTGGCACAAGGGGCTCACATAGCACTTTCTGATGTGCGATATACATCAGACAGAATGTACCAAGTAGTGCTCGGAGATGCTGGCAATACCTTATCATGGATAGGCCGAGGAAAACATGGTAAGTGATTGTCTCTTAAATTTTAATTGCTTTAAAAATATATATATCCCAAGACAAAATTATCACAATACAACACTAAAATTAGAGACGAATGGAGATCATCCAAGTGTCTGGGCATTATATACTACTACTATACACTAAAATTAGCTAAAAAATATTCATCCCATAACCTTAAGTAGATATTTCAACAGCAAAGCACACTTTGTTTTGAATATTCATAATCATAGACAGAAGTTATCACTGAATCATGAACATGAAGTCTGTGAACTGCAGTAAAAACATAAACCCCTTCTGCTGTCTGGATATCATCTTAATGGGCTATAAGCCAAGTCAAGAAAGCCCCGTGAAACTGTTATTAATCATCAATGCTGAGAAAGCCTCAAATCTTATGTATACACAAACATGTTTCTGGAAACATCATTTCAGATCCAGAGTAGGCTACCTAAAAACCTGTTTTCATATTGACACAACATCAAATTTTAGAGTTGAACACAATAACGTTCTTTACATGTAGTATTTACGGTAAGGGTAGAGGAAGTAAAAATCACAGTCAAAATCTACCACAGAAAAGTAATGTACTGTTAAAATCTAGTTAAATAGCTGAAAGTTAATCTATTTCATCACTACTTAATCGAATTCAGTAAATTTAAAACACAATTTTCAAGTCACGACTCCAACTAAATTAGAAAACAATTGTTTTAGGTTTTGGTGTACGTCTTGTCAGCACCTCAACTCCACATCTGCTGTCTGAAACTTCCTTTCAGACTCTTTGGGTCTCATGGGACAAGGGGACAGTTGCTGTGGGGCAGGGTCCCGTCCTCCATAACAACACTCTACTAAAGTGGCGTATGGACAAGAAGCTCAAGATACAGCATATTGGTTTCGCTTCTGGATGGGGACAATTGGCAGAATTCAGGTATGCATTCATAATCAATATATCCAGTAATCAACATCAGAACAAGAGAAGTTCAAAGGATGTCACTTTTTTAATTCAATCATTAGAGGTTTTTAAAATAATTTATTTAACAACCAATTAATTACACCGTTATATCTTTTAACCCTGACATTTTTACATTTATAACATGAATTACATTACTTTATTTTTAATTACATTTTTAGGAAAAGTAAATAAATAATTAAAATGAACTACTGATTTGTGAACCCTACATGCAAATCAATCATAAATAATTAAAAAAGTATTAATAATTTAAAAAACTAAAAATCTGGCTTTGAAGTGCAATTCACGATTAGAGTATTCCATCCAGAAAATCACTACCTCAGATCAGAGTTCTCAGGCCAAAAAAATTCCTGCTTAGTGACCTGCATCAAATTCGATCAATGTTTTCCAATTAGGCCTATATATATAGGCCTATATGATCCCCCTTCTGTTCACCTATGTTAAAAATAATTTCAGATCTATTCATGACATAGATTTGGCTGAACATCAAACACATAAACATAGAGAATGTCATAAACAACTGAATCAAGTAGAGTCTTTCTTGACTTTGTGAAGAAGACTGCTCTACTTCAGTGATGCTCTTCTATCCTAGATGCTTCCCTCAGTCCCCTTGCAGAAGAGACATTTCATAGAAGAATACCGCCCATGGGGAAAGTTAGAAACACAAAAACATGAAAGAATAACGGAAACAGGATACATATTGGTGTCCTGAATGCAAAGTAGGATTTTGTATTGATGCCTGCTTCCAAGACAGTTTACAACATGACAACTTGTAAATTTACACAGCAGTATCCGTTAATTTACAAAACAAAATTAGTGTTATAGCTATGCATGGCATTTAAATACCAGTGGAGGGTAAACTCACAGTTGGTTCTTACTCACTTGTTTACTTAATGGCAAGAGATAATTCCTATGCAAGCTAAAGGAATATTATCTATTTTACGGAACCCGAAGGTTCATTGCCATGCTTACCTGAACCTGCCATTCAACCCTATTCTGTGCTATTTCCAGCCAACCATCCCTCTTAAATCCTACTTCTCTTAAATCTATCCTAATATTGTCGTATGTCTAGGTCTTCCAAGTGGTCTTTTCCCTTCAGGTCTCCCAATCAATATTTTTTAGATATGTCTTTCTTCCCCTATGTATGCAACATTCTCCGTGACCTTACTATGTCTGGTGATGAGTACAGGTAATGAAGCTTATCATTATGCAGTTTTCTCCAGTCCCCATTTTCATCTCTCTTAGGCCCAAATATTTGGCCCTGATTTCGAATACTCTCAGATTATGTTCTTTTCAAAGAATAAACGATCATGTTTCACATCCATATAATACAACCAGCAGGATAAATTTGTTATAAATTTTTATTTTTAGATTTCTGGACAAAAGACAAGAAGATAAAGAGTTTCTGAACTGCATAAAAGAAGGCATTTCCTGATTTGAGTCGGCTCTATGGCTTTAAATGTCTAGCTTGAGGAATTAAGGGGAGAGGGTAAACATGGAATGATTAATGAAGATTAATGTTCATGTTATTTTTACAGAGTTTGGAACTATAATGACGAAGCTGGTTTCTCACAAGTTCTGCATTTGGATGTACCTCGATCTGTAGTGCCTGGCTCAGAGCAAGGCACACTAATGATATCTGGAGGGTTAGCTCTTCCTGTGTCCTCCCAGAGACATCGTCCAGGACTAGGTCTGGGAGAATCCACCAGGTAATACCTTAATCTAAGGTGACCAGATTTCCAAAACCAGCCAGTATCATGACTCATCCTCAGCTATACTCCATCTTGAATCCTTTGTATCCAAGTCTTTTTCTTCTTCATTCCAGTGGAACTCTATATATGATTATTTTTTTAATTCTCTCATCGGGCATCCTTTAGATATGGCTGTACCGCTGAACTCTTTTAATATCTCATCTATGAGGCTGGACGACTCTTGTATGTTGTCTCTGTCACTTTCACAATTTCTTTTGTAAATCCATCCTTAATTCTTTCCCTTCTAGATATTCCTGCTGATCTTCATAAACAATCCATTTCTATAGCTAAAACTGTATTTGTTTCTCTGGTGGGAATTTGTCAAACTTTTGCATCATATTTTAGTGACACTACTTTATCCATTGATAATTTTAACAATTATTAATGGTTAATATCCATTGTATTCTTGAATGCTATTTATCTAAGTCACACAGCTCATACATGAGTAAAATTACTCTAATTTGTTAAACAAAAGAAATTATATTGGTGCTGACCATTTAAAACATCATTCTACTTTATTCCAGCTTGGCTGCAACACTGTCTACTTTCACACCACTGTTGGTTCTAGAAAACTTGGCAGAGGAGAATAATGGCACTGGTGGTGGCTCTCAAGATCAGACAGATGTTATTCATTGGCTTGGAACTCAGCTGCAGGCACTGCTCAGGTTCATGAAACCAGATTTCTCTTTCGGAGATCATCATCGGATAGGCAGCCACAGGTATTTCCATAAAAACTTATTCAATATACAAAAGAGCTGTTAAGACTTTAATATTAAGACTAATAAAGTTTAAAAACATGTTATTTAATTCATATTTATTCAGTGCCACATAAATAATACAGATGCACTACATTGGCTGAGTCAAGTTAACAACAGGTATATGGATGAGATATAAAACATTCAAACTAAACATTGTTATTGTTATCCTATGCCAGTATTGCTGGTCTAAAGGATTGCTAAATAAATAAATATCAGCTGCACAAACAGTTAGTATAGTCTACAATAAATTCTATTTGTTAGATGTGAATTAAATACACTAGTAACTTACAATACGTTTGGACAAAAAATACATTGATAAAATTTGAGCTGACAAAAATTATTTTAAATTATAATATCATTGGAAACAGAATAAAATTGCATGTAATGAAATAAGATGGAATGTTATAGAATCTGATATTGGGAAGATCACAGTGAAGTCATAATATTATATTATGGTTTAAAAAACACACTTGAACTTCACTAATTTCATACCTTGGTAGGACTACGTAGTTTCAATCACCATTGTGATTATCCTCAGCTACTTCTGAAGATTGTTTCAGAAGTAACCGAGGATAATCACAATGGTGATTGAAACTACGTAGTCCTACCAAGGTATGAAATTAGTAAATTTTAAGTGTGTTTTTTAAACTATAATATAAGATGGAATGTGATGAAATAAAGAAATGGAACACTTCAATCAATAATCTTCAACATATACAGTATTTAATGTTGGGTGAGATTGGGTAAGGTCGTGATGTTGGTGGACACTGGGAACAGATCGTTTCAATCCAGACATTAAAAAAATGCATTTAAGTGTAGAAATTACAATAACACAAACTGTCATATGTTTTGGAAATCCAGTACTTGCAAATCAATCTGTAACTGAAGTTTACATGCTGAGTTTAACAATCCCTAGTGATAAGACAGCTGGCATAATTTCCTCTCCTGTTAATTTATTTGTAGGAAGATAAAGTTGTCATTCCAGGAAAGCATTGTCAGATGTGTAATGTAAGATGTTTTAGAGAGATAGAAGCATAGGCGCCAACATTGGGGGAGCAAAGTACTTTCTCTTTGGAAATTGGTTTAACCTTTAATGTGTTCGTTATAGATTCTTTCGAGTCCTGGTACCTTTTTGTTTTTCAATGTTGCTTCTTGTACTTCTTCATTCTTGAAGAGGTTGGCGTCTGCCTGGCAAGCCTCCACACTGGATGGTTTTATTTATGTTTTAGAATGCTACTGAAGTGTTCTTCCCAAACTGCTATATCTATTTGCCCACTGTTCTAGACTTTTTTGGGGCTTAATGCTATGTTTGGGTCTTTTCTGGCTTCTTCCACCATTCTAGTTGCTTTCTGTTCCATGTACTCTTTTTGTTATATTTATTTATTACCAAGTTATTTGTCATTATGTTTTTAGACCTATGTCTAACTACTAACAATACTACATTATAATAATTCTTGCTCCCCCAAGAATGTTTTAAATTTTGCGACTATTTTTCAGTTCAATTTAGCTTTGCTAACTTCAAAGAAATGTATGTAGATATTAGCCTAATAAATTCACTGATCTTAAAAGAATTAAATAATTTCATCAAGAACTTGCAGATTTCAAGAAATGTAGGCAAATGACAATTATATTGTTTTTAAGCGCAGAATCTTTTCTTTTTAGATTCAGTGTATTAATGACACTGTATTAACTTATTATGAATTGCTGGTTAAAAAATCATAATGGTAATTCATCTTGAAGTTTACTTCTTATATAAGGTGTTCCAAATTCTTTACAACAAGATAAAACTTTTGTATCAATTTCAATCCACAGCCACAAATAGAACAAGAATTGAGCACATAGGCGCTGAATTTTGGGGGGCACACTACTTTCTACCACCTCCCCCAACATTTAAGATTCTGTCATATAAAGCCTATGTATAACTACTATTAAAAGCCAATTCTTGCCCTCTCCCTCCCCACCAACAATATTTTCTAATCAGCGCTTATGGATAGATAGCCAATGTTTTTCCATTTCAAAAATATTAAATGGAGCTGACAGTCCCATGCAAGACTAAGGGAAAGTTAATAAATGTATTCTTCCTTTTGTCGGTCTTTAATATTCAAAATGACTAATATTATGTTGCAGTAATACTGTCAGTGTTCTCGAGCTACTGGCAAAGTCACAGTCCTATACAAGTGTAGATCCAGTCCTGGTAGCTGGAATTAAAAGATGGATACAGCAGCGACAGGGTGAAGATGGCAGTTTCTTGCCTCTATCAACAGATGTTAGTACAGTCACTCCAAAAAATGTTACTGGCATTCACATTCTGGAAAAGCAAGTGGAACTGACTGCAGAAACATTAGCTACGTTGTTAGAAGTAGGATTGGAAAGTGAGGTGAGACTATTTTCCATTTTATAGGGTGATCCAGAATTCATTCTAAGAAATTTAGTGCTAATAGTTTAAAAACAATATTTTGAAAGGAATGATCTTCCCATTTCTGGGCAATTCATTGTTTCAGCAAAAGTCTGCTTATGATCCAATAATACGTAATCAGTATGGATCGTAGATCCAAAGCCTGACACGACTTCAAAGCTGAAACAATGAAGATATAACAACAAATGATTTTTAAGAAAGATAATCTTCCAGTAAAATCGATAAATTTTTCTTGTTAAAGAAGTATTATTTATTCTTATTTACATATGCTTTTTTTTTTATGGAAAATATGACAAATTTTTACTTGTTTGCAGAGTTCTCAGATAAGCATGTAATGTTTGGCAAAGCTAAAAGATGTGTTTCCCTAGCTGCTCCACTCTGTAGGAAAAGATTTCCAGCAGATGACACCACAAAATAGTTAATAGTCGTGCTTGTGTCCAACTTAAGGACTGTATGTTAAAGTCACTGAACAAAAGAAACTTTTTACCATAATATTATTTACCTTGGTAAACTTTATGGATGGCAGTTTTGCAGATGGTGATCTCACATCTTCAGTAAAGTGACACCAGAAATCTTTGGAAACCTGTGTTGGTGTAGGGGATGTAGGAAACATTGGTGATAATGATTTTGAGTGTGTGTTCACATTATTCTATCAAAATGTCTAATTTGAAATTGAGCTGGTTGTTTAAAACAGAATTGGGTGTAATTATTTTTTATGTTTTTGTACGTTTCTTACTATTAAATTAAAAAATGTGTATGTCAAATGCTAACCATGTTGCTCTGACTGGGGGAAGTTAAAATTATATTCAATTTGATGGTTTACTTTTCTCAAACTTATAAATACCTGAAAGTAAGAATCATTTTAAAAAGTAAAAATTTTCTCACTATAAAATTATTAATTTCTGCCAGCTCTCATAAAATTCTCCTGTAATTTTGGAAGAGTAACAAGAAGTTATTTAGATTTTTAAAAACCTACATGTGGCATTTAGACTAGAATTCCAAGCCGCTGTGCTCTCCTTATCTGGATATTACTTCTATAGGACTTGGAAGTTCAGACAATTCCATACATTTCACAAGTTTCAGTAGAGCAGCAGGAAACAGGGTGATTCTTTAAACTTAGCACTTAGCTTCTGTTTCTTGAATTCATATTTTATTTATATTTTAAACTGTTTTTAGTGAAATAATCATAACCACAAGTAATGTTTTGAACTATATTAACTTAATTTACCTTGTAGGCTGACTGGGAAACCATGCTTCGTGCTCGCTATTTTCTGGAACGCAACATCTTTAGAGTAGAATCACCATGCCCAATGTCTATGATGACATATGTTTTGGTGTTGGCTAAAAGTGAACTAACTGGTATTGCATTGGATCGACTTCATAATGCTTCCACGAACGAAGAAGGAGATTTCGGCTGGCAGCATCCTCTCTCTAGTAAAGATGCTCCCGATTGGCTGTATGAAGAAGGTTCAGGACGACACAGAAAGGAGCCAATTATGAGTTAGTATTATATGTATATTGTGTTAGTGCTTTATATAGTATTACCTAATGGACAAAATATGATGTTTATAATCATTACTGTCATCTTTAAATACCAGTACCAGTACTTAAGTATTCAATTTAAGTCCTTTAAATTATTTGATACCATTTCAAAGAAACTATGCCATAACATAAAGTTCATGGTTACTATAAATAATGTAGTATATGGTTGGTTGTTTAAACTCAAACTTCACTTAGGCCTACTTGTTTCTTTTCAAGAATCATGATTTCAATCAGCCTCCTGATCATCCTCAGCTTGTGTCCGACTCATGGTTACTGTTTTACCCCTCTTCTGTGATAAGCATCTTCAGAGGTTGCCATAGAAAGCATTCTCATAGAACTCTGGCTGTAGACTGGGCTCTGATTGTGTGGGCATTGGTAATGGTATCCTTGTCTTGGAGTGGTTTCCAGGACCTGGATATACAGTGGACACTGCTTAATGTAATTATGGATAATGTTATCAATCAGGTAATATTATCACCTTTATGAAATCCCAAACAAATTAATACTCATACATTTAAAAATACTGTTTCAAATATGAATTTTGAGGAAGTCCATGCTATTGATGGAAGGATCACATGAAGCTTACATCCTTGACCCCACAATAAGGTATGAAAATAATGCTGCCGACCAAGCAAACAACGTAGACCGTGAAAAAAAGGATATATATGAAAGCTGTATTCCTTTCTTTAAAGAGAAATATAGGAGGAATTTTGGTGATCGGCATTTTACTGTCCATGGACTTTTATTTGGAGCAAGAGGTACTGTATACCGATCAGTTGCTGACGTACTTAGGAAGCTGAGACTGGACTTATCATCCTTAAATCAGATGGCAGAAAACATCATTGCTGACTCAGTGGGCATATTGCACCACCACATATATAAGAATATATAGCAAAAATTGTTTAGATGTTTTATTTAAACTATTGTTTATATGTTACCCATTTTTTACCATCATTTGAACTATTGTCAAAAGTGATTGATTGGTATGCTGTGTCTATGGCAACTTGCTTGAAGCAAGAAGCTCATTTTGTTCAATAAAATGTATTCTCTCTATCACATTTTCCTTTTTCCGGTTTTATTTCCAAGTGCTGTACGTCATTCAAAACTTTGTTACTGAGGGTTTTGTTTCTAACTCAACTGTATTGTGTTGTACTGAAGGTAGCAATTCTGTTCCCAGCTCACAGGATGACCAGTTCGAGGCATTATCTAACTTTCTCTTTTATGCAAAAAAAGGAAAAAAGTTTCACCTCACAGTTAAGCTGCAGCTTTTGATTTATCAAGATAACCAGTGTTGACATGCAGTGATGGCTAGTAAACTTAGTGTAAAATGAAAAGATTTGAACAGACAGGCGTTACACATTTTGCTAAGCGGTGTTCACCACAGATCAGTATATACTTCCAAAAGCACTCGTATCGTAACTCGTGAGTATGGAGCATTGGTTAATGGGTTCCTAAAGGAAAGTAAAAACAATTAAAAACTTTGTTACTGGTTGAAAAAATAGTTGCTTGCAGTCTACGTGGAGTGTCCGTGGGAAACAATATAAGTGCCAGAGAAATTTTTGGTTGTTTTTTGATGGAAATTGGTGTATTTGCCATTGTCAACAACCCAGTAAAGAATGTAAAAATCGTTCATTAGATGGCACCTAATCAACGCTTTTTATATCCTTTACTGGGTTGTTAACAATGGCACATACACCAATTACCATGAAAAAACAAACAATAAATATTTTTGGCACTTATATAGTTTCCCACGGACACTCCTCATATATTACTGCATTAGCCTATGAGTGGTTCTATGATACACAGTTACATATTATATTATGAATAAATATTTTAAGTTCTGTTTTGTAGAGTATTATCTTACATATGAATAAATAACCTTCATTTAATTCCTTCGGCTACTGTTATCATTCTGTTAATATTGTCAGATTAGCTGCATCCGAAGTGATCATAATAAGCGGTGTGCACTATAATACCAATGCCCAACATGATCAATGTTTAACCTGTGGCTGGAGTTCTATGAGAACATTTCCTTCCAGCCAGAATTCCAGCAGTCTCTGAAGAATCCTACCACACGTTAGGTCTAGGGTGGCCATTTCTAAAATGTCAGAAAGTAGGACCCACTTCTTCGGTAATCTAGCATAGTATAAAACTTCGGGAATGGAAGGCTGGACAGCAGATATTACATGGTATAACCCTGACTAATTTTACTTATTAACTGCATTTATATAAAATAAATGATAGTACACTATCATCGTATGGACAAGCGTGCCATCCTTAGGAATAGATTCAGATTTTTCTGCGGCACCAACTAAACAAATGATAGTATCGACAAGCGTGCCAACCTTAGGATTGGTAGGAACATACGGGAAAATACAAATTTTATTAATATGCTTGACCGATCCATCAGAGTCTCGAAAAGGGGGACAAATCAACATCCGGCATAAAGCCGCGCCAGATGGAGGACTGCTTAGCAAAAAGCCTTACAGTCCGGCCAAAAGCCGGATGTCTGGCCACCCTAGTTAGGTCATGGAAACCATGGACCATGGCCTAATAGCCCAGCTAATTATATCACAACAGTAATGAAAACCTTCACATTTCAATAACATGTCATAACATCTTATCTTTACAAATACTTTTACATTATCATGTAATCTCAAATTACTTTATGAAAATGTGCAGGACATCAATGTGAAAAACTAATTTTTATATACTATATTTACATGTTGATGCAGCCAGTGTTGGGGAGTACAAGGCATCTCTGTATGCTCTCATGACATATTCTCATCTGGGTGATTTGAAATCTGCAGAACCAGTGGCTCGATACCTCTTCTATCGATCTCACCTTCTGGATAGACACACAGAAGTGAGTGCTTATAAGATTTCATAGTAAAACTATAGTGATTAAAATAGAACTATAGCATCATTGCATGGCTATGGCACATCATTCAGTTTAGTAATGTTATGAATTCATCGATTAGAAGTCTTTTTTTTTTGTCCATCTGAAGAAATGAACATAGCACACATCAAAGCAATTATTTCACTGATAGTTATTTAAAGATTATATGACTAAATACAAGATCTAAAATATTAAGCATGTGTTAAATTAGCTTTCATCTGTGGTAAAACATTGGCTACAAAAATACAGAAACATACATGAACTTCATAATTTTGTTCAGAATTAACCATAAACTTAAATAATGATAATAAAAAAAAATTTCAAGATGCCAGAATTACATGTACTAAAACTAAAATAAACTCCGTGGCTCTGCATCCCTGAAGGGATAGACCTAACATCCGACCACTGCATCATCTACCAAATTCAGATGGCAGGATTGAGAAGCATGTGATCAACATGGCGACACCCACAGCCATTAATGATGGTTTCCATGACTGGAGCCACTACTTCTCTATCCTCAATTTGAATCATGAGGCTTAGTGCACCCTGTTCCAGACCTCCTAGCCCAGAAAAATCTGAGATACACAGGCCTGCAGATCTGTAGTCAGTGTTGCTAACCATGAGATTACGCAGGCAGCGAGACGTACATGTAAGTTCTATAAAATTAAACACACAGAAAATTAATTTTTTAGGTTAATACAAAAAATTAAAATACATTGGATTATGGTATTACATCTGCCACAACATTAGGCTTAAGCATAGGTAGAGATTGGTTTTAAAGAAGGACAATATAAAAAGAAACCATATTTCCACTACACAGCTGTATTGCAGTAGTGTGCATTCAAGTGTGTTAGCATCATTCATAGAACCTTCTTCGTGCAACTTTGATAGGTGGACTCATTTGCATAAAAAATATTGGAGTTGACAGTATCTTTTATCTTAAAATATGTATTGTCATTATTGTGAGGATGTAAGGAGGGAGAAAGGCAATACCAATTGCAAGTAAGTTGGACCATAACATTATTAAGATCACACAGCATGAAAAGGACCTGGAAAAGCAAGACATACCACCCCATCATGTGACCACTCCATAAGTATCTCAATTTCCAACCCAAAATACAGGAAAATAAATCGTATAAAAGAAAGAATAAGTATATTTTAGCTGTTTTTATGTTTGAAGAAAGTCAGGATATTTATGCATCCAGAAAATAAAATTTGAGACACTAGGACACAGATCTCAATTCTGGTACAGTTCCAGAAAATACAAGACATGCAGCAATTCTCTACACAAGGAGAGGGAGGAAATTTTCCACAGTTTTTGCTTGTTGGCATTTCACAAGGGAGAATGTTCTGAGTGATACCATAAATTGAAGAATTACAGACCTGGTTATTACACTAATAAACTTTATTTAAACCTATTTGTTCATTTTGAGAAATGTATGACCATTTAAACAGAGTAGAAGAGTAGTGATCACCTGCATGGTCTTGGATCACTGGCTACAGATCTACTGGCCCGGGTTTGATTCCAGTACCTCCTCGGATTTTTCTGAGGATACGGATTCAAACTGGGGAGTTGATTAAATAGTATCAGCTCTGATCACAGAGACATTTTTAACTGCTGTGGGTGTCAACATGCTGACCAAATGCTCCCAAACCGGCCATCTTCCTGCCAAGATGCGGCAGACGTACGGTAGGCCTAGCCCATTCAGGGATGCAGCGCAGCGCCATGGAGTTAAGATTTTTTTTAGTTTTTATGAGAGTACCAGTAGTAAATATAATAAGAGCAGTTAATTATCAGGGTGAATGTATGGTCTTCAGAGAGATAGTCAGTCTGCAATAATCACTGTGTTCAATTTGTATAAACAGCTTATTATTTACTTTGCTTTCAGTTACTATATGCAGCAGTGAAGGCATTCGCAGAATTCAGTTATTTAGCAGTGGATCGACATCGGTCTTTGACAGTCTCCTTGGCAACATCAGGAATGGAATTAACAGACACTTTAGAGCTACGCCCAGACTCATCACCACAGAGTCTTCAACTTCCCAGTCTTCCCACAAAAGTATTTGTTTATGCTACTGGTGCTGGATGTGCAACTGTTCAGGTAAATATTAAGATATCCTAGGAAATTAATTTTAACAAAAGAGATATTTAAAACTTGCACTATAGGCCTACTTCTGGATAGATAGTTGAGTTGAGTTATAATAACTCAACCCCGGTAGCAAAAAACTCGGATGTTCACAATCACCAAACTAGAGGTGCTAATAACCTGGCTATCACCAGGCATAGACTTAAGCTTTTTGAAAAAAAACCAAGCTACATCGGCACTAAATTTTTCAACTCCCGCCATACATGAGAAATACTGAACCAAAGAAAAAATTCAAACAATTACTTGTAAGCTTCCTCATAAGTAAAGCATACTATGATGTCGAGGAATTCTTGGAGGATGATTTATCTTAATGTACATAATGTACACGTCTGTATATATGTTGTATATTATGTAACATTTATTATGCATATCTTTGTATTGTGAATATTGAGTTTTTTATAGAGTGCTTGTTATGAATGCAAGGGTGCAAATGCAGATGTTCATAAACATGTATTTTGTACTATGTTATGATGAACAAATCTAAATAAATAAATAAATAAATAGGTAGATAGATAGACGAAGGGGTGGGCAGATGATTAGATGGATAGATACTTTTAAAAACAGCCTCTAGAGATTGAAAAAATATATCTATGCCTACTTTTCCTTTTGGAGATCTATAAAGTGTTGTTATTATGATATTTTCTTGACATAACTGTATCACTGTAACTTCAAAGTGACATTCATTACAAAATCTCTTTAGATCTATTTGTTTAAAACTTATGTTCTTAGCTATTGGAATACAAATACTTCCCGTGATATGAATTTTTCGGCAGAAACAATTGCCTATCTCATATCCATTTAGTATGGCATAATCAACTTCTTCATCTTTACACCAATGTTCACTTAAACAAACCACAACTTCATAATTATGGTTTTTTACAATTACGGTACCTCTAAATCTCAAATTTTATTGTTTAGTCCCTGTATATTTATATACACTATTTTGAAGTTTTCAGTCCTATTTACATTTGAATTTGACCAAGTCCCCTCTGAGTCGTATTTTTATATGTATTATGAATTATGTTTGCTTTCACCTGTTTACCATAATTGTTGAAATGCATGCCGTGTCTTGTATAGGCCTACATGCTACGTGGTGCAATAGCTGTTGGGATTAATTTTACATGTTCAAATATTTTACTGACTTCATACAGGCCGTCATTTATCATATCTGTCCAGATATGTATTGAGGAACTTTTCCTGATGTCTTGTCTTGTGGGAAGATTGACAGTTCTGGCAGTATTTGTTCTAAACGCATACCAGTACCTACTTTTCAGGTTTTCCACTATCTACATTATTAGTTCCATGATTACAACACATTAGCTCTTATTGAAATCTTGCGCATTTCCTACAATTGAGCTAGTTATTTAATCTATTCTCGCACTTGGTTTTACTAGGGCTTTTGTTTCTGTAATGTTATCTGCACTGTTTTGAGATATCTTTGTAGATAATACCCTCCCCATGACTGCCATTAAATATTAGCATTCTTCCCGTAGTCTTCTTAAAAATCCATTAAGATTGTCGCCTGCTCTTAGCTTCTGGCTGTTATGGGTCCTGTTTTTCCTTCATTGTTTCTTTTGTCTCCTCACTTCTTAACACAGAAAACCTATTATTTACCGTTAATGTTTGATTTTTTTAGTTTTTTGTCCATTGTTTATACTTCCTATTGTTGGTTCTTGTAATGGTTTTCCATTGCTTGTTGTGCCATTCTATGCCTAGTGAAGGGGTGGATCCAGAGAGACATTTTGGGGGGGGGGGGACCGAAGTAGAGAGGGAAGTTTTTACTCGTAAAATTAATTATTCCCAGTACACAATTGAAATCAAAATGAACATTTTGACATTTTATTACAACTGTATTTCAAAATACTGAATGTCATTGCTTTAATTTAAGTATTTGGGTTATGTTGTCTTTCCAAAATTTTTCGAAGGCTGACTGTTTGAATAATTTGTGCTTAATGTTACAATTTTTTTTTGGGGGGGGGGGGGGAATTTCCCCTATTTCCCCCCCCCCTTCTCGTGGATCCGCCCCTGGCCTGGTGCATTCATGCGCATGGGCATTAAGCTATGCCGTTGCTCATTTTGATTATTTAGATTACTGAGTTAATGTGTGTGAATCCTACGGACATTACTCAAGAAAGTGTATGAGTGTTTCTGGTTTTGGTAGTAAAAAAATTAATAGGTGAAAACCTATGAATCTGATCATTAGTAATGCGTTAGTGATGACAGTTTGGATGATTTTGTAAGCAGTAGGTTCAATAAGATATCGGTAATACGAAATAAAAATAAAATAAAATAAAAGTAAATAAATAAAGAAAATAAAGAAGAGATTTTCAGGGATGAACAAAATGATGTGTGGATAGTGACTTCTGTCTGAAATGCACAAAGTTTAAAAACTAGGATAAAGTGAAAGGAATAATTATGTTGAAGAAAAATATTCGATTCGTAGGAAAGCAGGAATATAATATCACGTTCAAGCCATAAATGTTATTTGTTCATTTACCGGTACATATTTATTAGAGAGAAATAGGGAAATTTTTCAGTTTGGGTAAAAAAATTGTTTCATAATTAAAAAAATATCTTGCGCACATCCTGAAATCCCTTTAACTCATACCTCTACTATTTTTCCCCAGAAGTAATTAAACTGAAATATCAGTCGTTTTTATGGTAATGTCAGAGGAGGAGGGAAATATGAAGAGAAATTTACGTGTGCGGCAGCCTGTTAAATGTTGTTTTGCCGTGTTGGTGAGCTTGACATAAACAGAGGGTAATGGTTAGCACGTGTTCTGTGATGGTTAGTATTAAAATTTTCTATGATTTTGAGTTAATTTCTTGTTTTGTTCAGTGTTAAATACCAATATAATAAGTTGTAAATAGTTTCTAGAGTCATATATTTGAAGGTTATCGCATTTTACGTTCATTTTCAAGTTTTTGCTTACAAAACAAGTATTACTGTAGTGTTCAGGTTTAGGTTGGAGTTGAGAAGAGGTTAGTAGATGGAACAGGCTGGCTATTTGTACATGTTTCGGGTTTAGCACTTTGCTGGATTGCATTATATGAGCATAAATGTGACAAGCCCATATCCGCAGATTACAGGCTCACAGGCAATGGCGGCTCGTAGCTAAAATTAGTGGGGGTGCTGCTCCAGAAAATGTTTAGCCTTTGTTTTAAAATTGTGTAAAAGGAAACATACATAGCCTACATAAAAACAAAATATGCTAATTTATGAAAATCCAAATATAAGTTGCACCTTGGGATGAATGTTTCCTGCCCAACGCACCCTCAGCGATGCAGTTTCTTTTATACCACGATCTAGCGAATTCTTCTGTCCTTGTATTATGAAGAAACTCGTGACTGGACGTTGGAGGTGTGACGTCATACTGCTAGACGGAGGTGACAGGCTGACAAACCTCCGGGAGATATAATATGCCACATTTTCGAAACCTACAAACAGTGTATCGTACATTATTTGAAAATGCAAGGGCGCTTTGCTTTGGCTACCATTGATTTATATTGACAGAAAATGGAAGACCACAAAAAATAGCAAATTAAGGAGAAAGAAATAGTATTTTGCAAGAACCAATGAAAGAGGAGGCACTGAAATCAGCAGAAGGGCAAGTTAATACTTTGCGACTCACCCTGTTCCCCTTTCCACTCGCCTGCCATGTTACCTAATATTTCACAAATAAAAAAATACTCTTGCACCTCCACATACTATTTCATAATTATAAAAACGACCCTTGCAACAAAATAAGCTATTTCGGATTGAGAGTAGGGGGTGGGGGACTCGGGTGAGTCGCAATGTATCATTTTCCCAGCAGAAGGGTAATTTTGTAAGGTACCAATAGGTGAAAACATCTCCAACTTAATGATTTTTTCTACTTTCCCCCCCCCCCCCCCCCCCCGAGAATATGCAGGCGGCGGCCTTGCTCCCCTATATGAACGAGCTGGCCCTGAGTGTTTTGTAGTGTAGTGAAGATAGTGAGGCGAGAAAGGGTAGAGTGGAAACCTGGTGCTGATATTAGCTTACTCTTGTCGAGGGGACCACCATGCTTAATGTCCTGATCCTAAAGACGAATCACTATCAAGAGAGTCGTAGCCTGTGCCTCCATGTAATATGCCTTTGCAGTGAGGTTTGGGATTGAACCCAGGTATATTTAGGTTTCAACTCCCAATCCATTTTGTGCTGTCACTTTTGTGCCTACATTATCATTATTTTCCTACATAAGTACAGTAGAAGCCCGATATAACGCGGTTGATGGGGGACATGCTTTACCCCTGTGTTATAACCTTACTGCGGTATATCGAAATGTGACCGAAGAAGTGACAAAAATCAAACCCGCGAACGGAAACATTGGTTCACTAATAAATTACGATGTTATAAAGCAATATAAAATACAGTAGTTTTAAAAATTACTCACCAGTTATGCTATTTAATCCAGTCCTATAACTGATCTCAATTTACGGCTCTTCTTTCGCAGATGGGGCGCGAGAATTTTTCTAATTCCCGAGAGTAACGTACAGCATTTACTAAAACATACACTGTAACAATCAGGTATAACATTCCTGTTTCCCGTCTTTTACACGATCAGTACCCGTAATTTTCAGTTTATCTCCAACTGAATATGCTTTCTGCTTCTGTGACATTTTGTATTCCGAACTCGCGACTTTACAATCCGAATGCGTGATTCAAACAAAATCATATTTCAGCTTTCCTAGGTTTTAAGAATTTCTGGCAAGTGCAGATTTTTTAAATCCTTACAGAACTACACTATTCATTCCATGTCCCGTTACTTCTGATAAATCCTTCGGAATGCGGTGGTGACGGTCAACTAGCAGGTGAGGGCGGGTCTAACGGTAAAAATATGTAGGCCTACTGCAGAACCGCTCTTTGCTGAATTTTTACTGTTTTAACTCAACTTCCAAAATAAAAAAATTATTTATAACACTATGGTATTTTTTTATTGGGAGACATACTTTCCCCCGCGGTATTTCGAACCACGCTATTTCAAGCTTCTACTGTAATTCCATACACTTAACTGATGTTGCCTGTTACTCTTATTATGTTATTTATTAGTGCATTTTCATTCTACTTAGGGTCGAGTTAGCTATTCGACCTACACTCCATCCAGTCACACTCCTCTCCTGGACTTATGGGCAGGAATTGAAGATGAAGCAATACCAGGACATAACTCAATAGATGAACTGGAAGGAAAGCTGCCTATCTTAAGACTCAAAACCTGTTTTAGGTCTGTATTAAAATTTTATTCCTAAATATTCTAAGGACTGATTGTATAAACATCATTGACTGGAGATCATTTATGATTTAAATTCAGAAAATGATCTGAGTTCTGACTGGAGTTGTGTTGTATAACACTGATCTAAGATCAGCTAATCGAAGTTCAATCTTGATCCCAGTTCGTATATGAGCATTGGCAGCATCTCAGAAACAGAAACAGCTGAGTATTGCGAGGCAAGAGCATTGTTACTCTGTTTTCCTTCATATTCAGAGTGTATGAAAAGAAGGGAAAATTTGGCTGAAATTAAGCAGAAAAAAGATAGTTCCCTTAATTTTTCTAAGAGGGACAAGGATGTCCTGACTGAAATTGTCTTGGTAAAATATAAAGACATTATAGAATCCAAAACGACAGATGCTATAACATCTGTGTAAAAGCAAATTGCATGGAAAAATTTTTCCTTAGATTTCAATTCTGGCAAAATAAATTTGCTTAAAATTTTTCAGTGCTACTGACGTATAAATGCTTTGTCTAAAGAATAATTGTATAAAAGCAGAGATGTAAGATTAATAGAGGAATGTTTTATGAAAAACAGGAGGATTTTTGCTTAAATCTGTTATGTTTGTCATTCATGTAAACAATGTATTCCACTGAAATTTTCCTTGACGATCTTAAACATATTCCACTGATGTTTTCACATGATGACTGCCTTATTCAAATATCAAATTTCATCTCTGAAAGGACTAATCGGTCACATATAAAAGAGAACGAAGAAAGCATTTGCTCTAGACAAGGTAAAACACACAAGAATCAGAGTAATCAGACATCTGTAAAAATTGGAATGAGATGATAAGAATAACCTAAGAAACTTAGAGGTTATGTTTTAGAGTTATGTTACATTGCATTATAAGGAGTGTAACATAGCTTAAATGCATAACTACAGTATAGCTAGAAATGTATGAAATTGTCTTTTGTGTATTTTCTTGCCATTTATCATAACCACACCTAGGTAATATTATGTTTATAATGAGCTGATCTTGTGTCTCAAATAAGAAAGCAACTCCTTGAACTGAAATTGAGTTTGTTTGGAGAAATTTCTCCAGTCAAAATTGATCCTAGTTCATTGCAAATTGATCTCAGATTGACATTTCCGAGTTCAGTATGAACTGAGATCAGTTTCACTTCTGATCGCAGATCAGACTTTTTATACAATCTGCCCTAAATGTTAGAAATTAAATAAAAGAAATAGTTGATAACATAATGATTACCGGTAGGCTACCTACTGTACAATACATTCTGCTTCATTCCTATTTTAATATTATATTGATCTATCATTTGTTGAATATTACCAATAAAGTTGAATTAAGAATATTTTTTAAAATAAATATGAAAGCGAGAAATTTGAATTTAATCCCCAACTGCCCCATCTTAGGGGTAGTCATTATAGGGTTACCAAATTCTTTTAATGAAATGTAGGGCATTAGTGTCTAAAATTTAAAATAATATAGACAAATGTTAAGTGTAAAAAACTTAAACTCCAAAAATAAATTACTACCCAAACATGTATAAGTAGGATTTATATTTTCTTTATATAACTCTTTGGTAGATTGTCAATAATCTTACATTTTCTCTTGAAGATCTTAGCACACATGTTACAACTAAACAACTTATTGTAAAATCCTTGCTTTTGCACTCCATAATAAACAAAACTTAATGGAAGAGTAAAATTTTGCTACTGTTACTCTCCACTTTGGACGATCACTGTATTGTTGGAATGACAGCTAAGATAAACTATAGTCAGTTTTGCAAATAGTTATACGATTGTTACGTAATGAATCTTGATATATATTTGTATGTATAGGCAGGCTGTATTGTTGGCTATAAATATAGAATGTTTTATTTATTATATGTTTTGTGGCTAATGCCTTAGTGATATTCTCAAATGAATTAGCAAATCCTACTCATTTTCTCTTAATATAAGCATGTGGCCTTATAGTAAAAGTACTCTGTCAGTAACCCATTGAAATATTGAGTTCAAATATCCTGTAAGATGAGACTAATAAAAAGTATTTTATATTTGTTAAAGATGGAAAGGGGAAACACCTTCAGGAGTACTAAGGCTGGAAGTGACACTTTTCTCAGGCTTCCAGCTGATGTCTGTCAGTCCAGTTGTAATTGACAGTAGTGGTAACATAGCTGATATTCATCATGGCTCAAGAGCAGACAAGATTTGGTTTGTTCTAGCTAATGTAAGTAAATGATTATGCCCTTGCAATACAGTAGACTTGATTATCCACGAGACACCAAAAAAATGTCCAAGTAACATATTGTACTTGATTGTACATCGCGAGGTACCATACCCCTTTGTGTGTACTGTCGCTTCTACCTCTCAAACAATGGACATAAGCATACTATAAGCTGGACCATTCCCAGTACTGGTTTTGGACAGTTTCAAGTGCAGTTTGGTTCACAGGTTCAGTTTAAATAATGAGTGCCTACAGTAAATATCTGATTTCTGTTAACATTTTACAGTATTTAAGAAATGTAAATATATAGTGTTAACGATAATTTATCTGTCTTTTACTTACCAGTGTAGATTAAACATACAAGACTAGTTTTTAAGTGGTGGCAATATCAGAGTGTGTGAATTCAAACTGTGACCTACTGTTTTACTGAACTTCCCATGAGTAATGTAACCTTATTTAGGTATTAAAATTGTATTTTACTTTTGCAAGTGGCTTTGTCAACATCCATAGAATATCTTTTGCGGATTACAGTAGAGCATTGATTATCCGAAACAATTGGGGATGGAGGGTGTTTGGATAACTGACTTTTCGGATAAACTAATAAGAAGCAAAATGATAATAATTACAAAACTGTACATATTTTAAATCACAAATCTAGTAACACATAGAATTGACTAACCCAGTATGACAAGTTCAAAACTGCTATTGAAGTAGGCCTACAGTTTAGAAAAAGAAGTTCAGAATTTAAATTTGCAACTGGAATGCTTTCGGTTTACCATTATTTTGATTGATTGATTGATTGATTGATATTCGAATAATCAATGCTTTACTGTATCTTCAGTTTTGATTATCTATGGATTTTTTAATCAAGAGTAAAAGGTAATCAGTTTCAATTTTCTAATCAAGAGTAAAAGGTCAAAGGAAAAGCACAAACTTCATATTGTATGCATAAACACGTTTCTTCTGCTATGAAGCAAATGCTAGTGTACTGTTGGTTTTACTTTGCGATAATAATTGATTTTGCGGTCTTTGGGCATTTCCGTTACTATTCCAGACTACCCAAATGCTGAGCATGATTGTGATGAGAAAGCATTAACCATAAACATTATTTTTTCATCTAGTTTCTAAATTCCCCCATCATAAAGCCTGCCTTCGCTAGCTAAGCAAAAGATTTCTCGTAAGTACAAATGGCTGCATTTATGAATATCCAAAAAAGGAAAGTCTACAAACCTTCGTTCATGGAAAGAAATTTTATCCATATGTTGGCTTTTTTTTCAGTAATTCTATCTGTTACAAAAGCGACTGCACTTGAAACAGTGCTCTGGTGAACCCAAATTTCTTCACCTATTCCATTCTGAAAGCCTAAGTCTGCCACATATCTAAACATAATCCTCATTTTTTGTTTGGAGGTTAGAGCTGCTCCTAGTCTTTCGCCGCTATGACGTATGAAATAATCATTCAACCATTCAACATTTTCTTTCTGAAATCTATCAAGTTTCTTATAAACAGTAACTGATAGTGCTCTGTATACTTCTTTTTATCTCTTATTTGTAAAAATGCAGTCATTCAAACTACCACCAACCATCCACTAAGCAATCTAAGCCATGAACGATGCATGCTACAATTTTTCTTAGTAAAACCTACAAAGCAGAGTTCTATACTACAGATTATGCATACAATTTGTAGTTTATTGTAAGGGTCGAAGGAAAATCTCATCATGGCCTATAAGATTGATTTTATGCTAAGAGAAAAAGCTTTACCTACAGATTTTAATTCATACACATCTTAGGACCTGCGAAACTCGTACTACCAAAATAATTGGTAAGTGAAGTATACAGTGTGTTAGTCAATCTCTGATTAGTTATATCGAGCCTTAGAAAAGTGTAGTAAAAAGTGCCTATTACCATTTTATGCATACCACCCAATATGTTCCAAAAATAGTCCATATAAGTCTAAATGATTACAATGGAGAATAATTACAGGAAACTTACAGTGGACAGTGGAAAAATGGGGGACAGATTTTGCAGCACTCCTGCTGGCAGAACCTGGAAACTTGGGACCAAATTAAAATATTCAAAACTTAATTATATAACTGTAAATGTTTCACCATCCACTGAACACCAGAACACTGCTTAAGTAATTACAAGAATAACAAAAAACAGAACTTGCGAAATAATTCACGAGATATTAATGAAAACCACTTTAAACTAAGTGGTTGCTTACAACAACTCTCTCTTACCATCTTATTTATTTGCAACATTTCATGTTTTTTAAAAAATATATTTGTTTTTGACCAATCAAATTGCTTTTTCAGATCATAGATAAATAGAAAAAAACATATCCCTTATACATAGCATGCCATAACATAACATTATGTAGCTGTATCCAGATCCTGAATTGCTGCATTTGTATTCAGTAGTACCAGATTTCACCACTAGATGGTGCTCATGACATTGTCCACTGATATATCACAAAGTGTCCTGTATTATTCTCTATTGTGTTTGGCCTAGGTTATAAATAATAACATTTCTAATTTCACCCACCCTTTAGAATTTTATTTACATTAAAATAACCATCTCTTCAACTTTGGGGATGATGATATTATCTGATATTTTGAACATTTCTTGTGGATGTGTTGACATGGATTGGAGAATTTTCACATTTATGATTGCAGGTTAGCAACACATGTGCATTATGTGCACGCTACACGATACGCAGTGTGTTTGTTGTGGGTTCACTAAGACCAGCATTTGCACGAGTTTATCCAGCTGGTCGGTCAGACTTAGGGGCAGAGACCTTCTTCCACACACGCAGAGGAAGTCCGCTGCTGGATGGCCTTACAGATGATGACTTGATCACGTGGTTTGGAAAAACTGGTGCAGGTTAGTAGAACTTCACTCTCATATAAAACAAATCTGTTCCATTACACAATATTCTGTAGGTATAGTTAGCATGTCTTTTATGTTATATGACCCTCTAAGGTGAAGATAGTAAGATTCTGGTGTGAACAAAGTAGATACAATTTCTCATGGGCTTCAGAAAATGTTAAAAACTACAAAGTATTTGTTATTAGATTCTACAATGCAATTGAAATATCAAAACTTTTAATACTAGATTTTATAAGTGGCTAGAACAACCCATTTTATAATATGCCAGGATTTGAAGAGGATTGAAATGACAAATGTAGGTGGTCAATTTCTTAACATTTTATTTATTTCATTTAATTTTGATTATTGAAGTAAGTAATTAATAGATAATAATATTCCCTAAGACCAGTTCAACTAAGAAGTGAATTCGAGCTATCCTGTCTCAGCAGGCAGGAGGCCTTATCATGGGATACTTTAGATGTAAACGTTATGTATAGTGATGATATTAGTTTAACTAAGAAGGGTTTAAAGATGTGAGGTAGCAATATGAGCTTGTGGAGTGTCTTCAATGCGGCATTCTTATGCATGTCTCATCTGATCAATTATACCGGTATTTTTTTAATTGTAAAATCTGATCAAGTCTAATGTTTTATACTATCCCAGTTTAACCATGTTGTTGAATACCTTGGAAGTACTTTCAGTCATAGCCAAAGCTGATACCCACCAGATGTGGTTGAAAAAATAATTTTCTAGTACCAAAAAAATTGTGTCTGTGAAAACAAAATACGGTGCTTAAAACATTGCTTTATTACATCCGTAGAAGGTGGACAGCAAAGAAATAAATATTAATTTTAACTTTTCTTCGGAAGTTTATCAGTAAAGTTATTATTATAAAAAAATATATTATAAAAAAATATATTATAAAAAATAATACTGAGAAGGATCCTTATATACAAAACTTCACTTAAATTTAAACTGACCTGCACTGCAGTTTCAAGGTTCATTACTACTCTGACTGGTTCGATCTCCAGTGATAACAGGCAGTTGGAATATAGCTGAGGAAGAGTGGGGATTACCCTTGAAACTGCAGTCCTGATCAGTTTAAATTTAAGTGAAGTTCTTTGTATCAGATCCATCCTCTTATTATTCTTTTTAAAAGAAATGTTACCGGTATTTTTATGTTATTGTAGATTGAGAAACTCTGATATCATTTCCCTAATTATGTCAACTCTCCACAATACTGTAGTTAAACCACATTGAAGATTTATTTTTTGTAAGATTTCATCCATTCAATTAGGAAGTTCTGTCAACTCAAAAATATTGATTTAAAGCTTCTCACATTATCTAGAGATCGTAGTACGACTTGTCTTATAGGGGATTAGTGAGAGTTCTTAAACAGTCCTCTCCCTTGTATGACCTGCTATTGGTGTGGATATATGCAACATATAGTAAATCATGCATAGTAACTCATTACTCTGTGGAACAAGCTCTACCCACCTGACTGTTGCATCTTCTGCCTCGGCCCTTCGATACTGGCAGATGGCAGGATTTTTAGACCATGTGGTTAGAATGCAGACTCCTGTGGCTGTTATTGGTGACCTCTATGGCCAAAGTTGCTACTTCTTTATCAAGGAGCACCAGATATAGCTTTCCCATTAATAGAAAATATAAGATTTTTATTATTACCCCTATCCTCTATTGTCCTCACAAAGTTCATTGACCCTACCACAGAAAAAATCCAAGGAGGTACTGGAGATTGAACCTGAACCTGCGGATCCATTTAATTTTTTATGTTTATTTAAGGTTACAAGTGCTAGTAATATTATTAGTCATGTACCAATGGTGCATAATATTGTATTTTAAAACATTAATGTCTAATTTTAAAAATTAGCAACTGATATACCATGCTATTAATAATCTCCACATTCAATATGTTACCAAAAGTCTTTAAAAATGTGTGGTGCTAATCACATATTCATAATCTATTCCCACTTAAATAGTATTAAGGGTTTCTGGAAAATGGCAAAACTGTTATGAGGGAAAAGGAAATAGATCAAAGATGAAATGTAACCTAAACTGATGTCGATGGGTTAATGTTTCTCTGATGTCTTCTCGAGATAATTGCAAAAAGGAAATAAATAAATAATTTAGCAAATAAATAAGTAAATAAATAAATAAATAAGTGGATAATATAATACAATCTAAGTTGTTGTTTCTGTGGCTACACAGTATTTAGTGATCATAGTAATACATCGAGATTTTTTCCAATATAATTATCTTTGTTGTTTTTGTTATTATTATTATTATGTTATTTTCATCATAATTACCGGTATTATGTTATTATTTTCATCATAATCATCACAGTCACTATCTTCATAATCATTTTCATTATCGTAGTTTTAATTATTGTTGTTATTATTATTATTATTATTATTATTATTATTATACCAGTATTATTATTTTTATGATGATTTATTAGTACAATTTTAACTTACTTTATGGTACAGTAAAGTATTTTTATTCCATTTCTTTTTGCTTTCTTGCCTCCAGAAATTGTTACACATTTTTCTTTTTCAGTCCTAGCATTTGATTCAATGCTTCTTTGAATCTGAAACTTACAGAAAACTAATTTTAGCCACAATTTGGCACAATGTTTTACAGATCTTTATTGTAATTCACCTGCATGAAGAATTGTGAAAATGTTAAGCAGAACATTCAGAAAAGGTGAGAAATCTGATATTTTGGGAGGTGGTGGTGAATGCAGTAGACTTTGAATAAACATAATATTCTCCATACCATATGGTTCTTATTTATATTGGTGATGGGCATATACGATAAATTAGTCTATCATTTCTATAATCTTCTAATTTGTATGTTAAATAGATTAAGCAGAGTTCAGAATTAACCAGGAGCAACGGAGGAAATGAAAATGTTATTGATAACCAGATTAAAAAAATATATTTTTGTCCATAACGAACAACAATTACATACGTGTTGATACATGTATTGAAACCTTAATATCCATAACTTCGGTTAACCAAAACTTCAGTTAATTGAATCACTTTCTAATACATAACATTTATCTCTACATCATAGTTCATATCAATAGTATTTATTATAGTAGGGCTACCACACATCCGGTTTTCTCCATTTGTGTCCTCTTTTCAGGGTCTGAATTTTATGTCTGGGCGGATTTTTAAAATTAAAAAAAATAGTCCAGGATTTTGGTTTATTTTTTATTTTTTCACATTCATTGTAAATATGGATGACAAATAACTGTATTGCAATTTCCGAAGCCGTATATGAACAGTGTAAAACAATATGTTGTCATGATATCTGATTTCCATTTGATATATTCTTTCTAATATATTACCATAAATAGGCACTAAATTGGGCATTACTCCGGTACTGGTCAACCGATTTGCTCCAATATCAATAGGCTTCTTCCCATATACGTTATAAAAGCATTTACCAAGTTTCATGAAAATCCGATAAAGCGTGTTTGAGTTATCGTGCATACAGACACATGGATGGATGGACGGACAGACGGACAAAAATTTTCCCATCCCCCACACAATCTTATAAAGTACCATACTGGCACTTAATAACTCAGATGTGTCACAAAGAAATACACATTTATATCAATGTAACCAATAATAATAGTAATGAAGAACAAAGTAACATTTTTTTGTAATTATTGACTTTATGGTGTCCTCTTTTTGTAAAGATCCAGTGTGGTAGCAACTGTGCTATATTATAGCAAAACTTCATTTTAACAATCTCACTTTTAACAAATTCCCAATTTTAGGGAAAAATATTTGATGTCCCTGCATAAATACCATAAGAGCAATGAATTTACTTTATAATTATAAATTATAAAGAAAATCTCACATTTTAAGGAATATGTGTTGAAGATAAACTGACCCTTAACTAATAAATTCTGATGTGTTCTTCCTGTTCAGGAATTCAGAAATTGCCTCGTTTATTTAAATCTCACTTTTAAAAACATTATTTTTCCATCAATTTTTTATTACTGTTCCCCTATTCCTGGTGTATCCTGAACTAGCTTTACATTTAACATTTTTGCAGTGATTTAACATTTTTGCAGTGTTTAAAATTTTTCTCTTGATGTTACTGTATTCTTTTCCTTTTTTTTATTGCAGGTGAACCTCAGTTGAGTTCAAACTTTTCCGAAATGTGTGAATGTGGTCAGACTTGCCCAGATCCCACCAAAAGCAGCAGTGACAAAAATACCAACCCAGATTCTAAAGAAAACCCAGAAGCTGTCCTTACAAATATGGATGCAACCAACATTATCATCTTCAAGAAGAAAGATGACAGCGTAGTGTTTGAAAATGAAACAGCATTCACAACAGAGTCAAGCATAGAAACTTCTAACGTGAGTTTTACTGACTCTAGCTCAGAAATATCCACAACTTATTATGTGACAAGTGTTACAGAAATTTCAACAACATCTGACTCTCAAAGCAGTAATCATACTGATGAGGTAAATGATTCAGAAAAATCAAATGTTAGTCCTACAGATGTAACAAAACAGAAAACTGAAACATCTAAAGAATTGACAAGCACAACAGTCAGAAGCATGAATTCAGAACCCAAAATATCTGCGAAAGAATCAGATTTTGTGAGCGACAGCAAGGGTTTACATGAAAATCAGATATCTGCAATTACAGAGCCAACTAGTTCTACACAGCAAGTGAGATCTATAAATAAAGAACGTCAGCATATCGCATCTGACATGTTACAACCTTCTCTCACAACAGAACAAAGTTCTCCTCCTCAACACGGAGGTCTGGATGAAAGTGACAAATTGTTTGTACTGGATCGAGATACCCTTTGGGGAATGCTGAGAGAAGTTGTACATGTGGAACTTGACAAAAAGCAACTTAACTTTGAAGATACTTCAAGTAGAAGTGTACATGTCGACAAATCAGATATTGATTGAGATAAAAGGACAGATTTTGAGATACCATAATAATTTGTATCTTAAAAATAGCCGTGTGTCCCTTGATGCAGCGCTCAAACTAACTAAATTTAACAGAGATGTTGATATTTTAGGATCAAAGCTTCAACAGAGACTTTTGAGGTTATTGAAATCTGCAACTATTATTGCAGCAAAAGTAAATGAAAAAGTTAACTAACTTACAGTTCGCATTAGTCTGTTGTCATTTATGGCTCATCTTGTAATATAGAACTCAAGACAGTGAATTGTGACATCTCTAAAAATTATGAGTTGTCTTAGACATCAGTTACTTTACAAAGTTTTGGCAGAACATGTTTTAAGGGACTTAGTAGCTGAAAATGTGAGCAAAGTCTCATGAAACACATTCTGCTAAATTTCTGAAGTGAATAAATAGTGCGTTAAGCCAACTCACAACTTTTAAAGTTATGTTAAGCTCATATTAGATCTTTGTTGATCATGAACAGTTAAAACAAAAGCTGTTATTTCTGAACAATGGAACCCTTTGTATTTCAGTGGCTTATGCACATGCAAGAACATTATTTATATCTGTGAAGGTGGTTTGAACATTCTTTTGTGTTTATATGCCGCTGAAAATCTATTAAATAGTTGTGGAGTTTTTGTGCCAAAGTACACCACAGTGATACCCCTTGAAGACTTTGCACAATTGGGGCAACTTGCTGTATGTTATTTCCCGTCCGGTTGAGAGTGACATTTTCAAAAGTAAAGAACTGACTGTTGAAACAAATAATTTGATGGACTTCTTCCATAGTAGAATGCAAAGGAGATTGTTAGCATATTGTTATATGGTAGATCAATGGTGAAGATATAACCTTAGGAATATTTGTGTATGAAACATCTGTTTCATAGCCCATGGTTTGGTAGTAACAATCATGACATGGCATCAGCTCTGAATCAACTTTTTAAATTCATAACATAAAAAGTAGAATTAATAATGTTAGTTCTATCATTTTTAATCTTTCATTAAAGAAAACTTCTAGTCATGATTCTAGGACATAGGCTTAGAGAATTCATTTCATTTGGTAACAAATGCATATTGGTGCTGGCTTATTCTTGATACGTGTTTCTGCATTTGAAGAAATAAAAAATGACAAACCTTTTACACGAGACGCAAGTGCAAAGAAGATAATGTGCAGTGGTTTGCATTATGTCAAAATCATGAACACTTACGTGCTTTTTTTACACTCTGTTCAGAATGCTTCATTCCTTACTTCATACATTTTCCACATGATTGATACATAACTTACCTTATAACATAAAACGGTACAATCATTAGTTAAAGTCTAAGTGATGCTGAGAATATGTTTTTTAACTTTGTAAGCACTGGTACCATAAATTATTATTCAGGTGAACTATCTTGGTATCCTATGAAGTGAAATAGAAGAAGACACTTTTTTTAAGAAATACTTAATCTACAAACACTGGAATTCTACCATCTATTCTGTAATATCTCAATAAAGTTTGCATACATAAATAATAATATTAGCAGATATATGGTGTTTATTTTTATTGTATTATCAAACTGCAAGATTTGTTATCACATTTATTTTATTGATTGTAAACCCATTGGATTCATGTGTACAGCTTGTATATGCAATTTTATGTAGGACTGAAGAATTGTATTTTGAAACTGAAATGTTCATATTTCAAATATAAAATCTATCTCTTGATTTGAACATTCTTTTTGTCTTTAGCAGTATCAATAAACTGACCATGATTACCTTCAAGTACAACTCCGTCATTTACACCTGGCTGAGAGTGATAAATTGCCCACTTTGTCACTTTAAAAATGTGTTGCCATCTTGTACATGCGATTCTGGAACACATGAATAATAAGAACTGTAAGCCTAACAGTAATTATAATGGATAGATACAGCAAACTCCTGATAATCCGTGTTAATTGGGACCGTGACATGCATGAATAATCAAAAAACACGGATAATCCAAACCGGGTGTGAGATTTTTAATTTCCTGCACTTAACTTTCTATCCCTCATATTTTGTCATCATATTGTACATATTTGACTATAGTGCCGTAAGCGATGCATACGGATCGAGGAAAAATTTTGAAAAAACGAGGCGCTCGCGCAGAGTTTTTTCAATTTTCCGAGATCCATTATGTGCTTACGGCACAAGTGTTGCATGCTATTTTTTGCACGATGATTATTTATATCAATTTAATTATATTAATTGTGATATCACCTGAAAATATTATGTATATACATTCTTGAAGATAGATGTTTATTTCAGAAAGTGATTCGCATGTGTTTGTTGTTATGGGAACCGAATATTTGTCCTGGGGGGGCCTTGTCCATAAAGGCTTCTATTATGATGTGCCGTAAGTAAATTCTTACCGCACGGAAACTCTTACCGCGCATAGCAACAAGATTACGTGTGGGAATGTCAACTTAACGATCCACGGCAACAACATTCATAAGTACCACTAGTTAGTCAAGTCGTGCAAAAAATTAATTGTGGGAAATTCAAATTCTGACGAAATAAAATGCAGGAAATTCAAAATTAGGAGTCGGAAATTCAAATTTTCACGTGTGGATAATCTGCAAACTGAATAATCCACCTACAGATAATCGGAAGCTTGCTGTATGTTATTCACCATTGTGCATTACATTAGAATAATGAATTTCACATATGAAACTTATAGCTAACATTTTAACTACCGCTACAAATCTAGTAAGTATTTTTCAATAAGGTTTAATTAATATAATGTTGTAAGTTAGACCTAAGTTATTAAAACTATTTCATACATGGTTAGCAACCCTTGCGCTTATGCATTTATAGATGCTGGAGGGATTTCGTTAACGTTTTAAAATAATTTATCTAAAAAAAGTTGACTTTTTTATTGAGTGTTATTAAGATTTCTTAGTCCGTCGCCGTGGGTGAGTCGGTAGCGCGCCTGCCTTCCACTCCGGCGGCCCGGGTTCGATTCCCGGCCGGGTCGGGAATTTTTCAGTAGTGAAAAATCCCTTTCCCGGGTTCAGGACTGGGTAGGTTAAGTATTAGGTTAAGATAATGCACATTGTGCGCGATTCCTTAATTATTATTAAGATTTCTTAAAGGAACATATAGTTTATTATGAAGCTGGACTCCTTTGTATGATAAACTGTTTAGAATGTTACTTAATCGGTGATGGTTCATGTAAATATTACGCAGTGTTCTTATGTTGTGGTTACTGTATTTCAGTATTGAGTTTGAACAGGAAAGCCATCAATAACAGCCATAGAGTAATATGCTGACCTTATGCCCACCCATCCTGCCATCTGTCTATTTCTTTGTGTCCCGTAAAAACCACCTTGGTTCATTTTTGTATGTTGCTCTAGAAGCAGCTGATTTTACAGACCCTTTTCCTGTCCTGTGTCTTCTTGTGAGTCCCATATTTTATTCTCTAGGAATTCTTTGTATAAGACAGTTTAGGGTCAGTTGTGAAATTTATAGACCCTGAATGCACCCTAAATGCCTCTATGAACTGAATTATCCAGAACATGAATTACAGTTTATGATAGTTTTGCATAATACCATGTAAGATGGAGATATATCTATTCTTCTGCAGATTACTAGTTATAATATATCTGTTGAGATTACCCGAGCATAGAAGAAATATTCTTCTAACACTGAGATTCAAAACATTGACCTGGCAGATGAATTGCAAACTGTGCTAGACAGAGTTTATGACATGGTAGCAGATGGAATCTTCCTGCTTTGATTACCCTTAATGGTAGACCTCATTGAAAGACTTTCTACTTTGTAGTGATTTGCAATAGGTTCCCACTGCGTTACCATATAAGATGGAAATGTATTCAGGCTTCACAGATTAATAATTATTAGTATCTGCTGGCGTTAGATAAAACTACATAAAACTGACACTGTGACTCAAACATGTGATCTTCAGATTTCCAACTGATAATCTACGAACTGAGCTAGCCAAATTATGTGGCACAGTGACTGTTGGAATGTTATTTTTGACCAAGTTAGGTAAAAATAAATATGGGGTGTAGCACCTAAAACCCAAAGCTCTAGTTGCTACATTTATGTAGTAGCTGTATTAGATGTTTTGATTATCTTCAGCCTCTAATTCTTTGATTTACAGAAGTACAAATAAGTGCCATGTGACAAAATGTAAAAGCTTAGAACACAATTTAGCCAGTCTATTGAATTAACAGATTTTACAGATAAATGCGTGATTTAAACTGCCTTCAAAGGAAGTGTTAAACATTTTAAAGAATAAAGTGCAAAATAAAATTCCTTGAAGTGATATTGCTGATTTAAAATTTTAAAATTTTGGAATGGGGTCTGAGGTTTTACTTACAATAATGACAGTATTTTTCATGTCCATTATTGAACATGTTTTCAAAATATGAGTAAAGTCCCACTATCAAATTTAAGATTACTTTTTTCCTGAAATTTAAATAACTTTTTTCTGAAGTTGAAGTTACATTTTCTGAAATCGAAATTACTTTTCTTAAATTTGAGTTTGAAAATTTGTTATAGTGCTCTTGAAACAACTACTTTTTAATTTCACACACACTTCGTACTTAGCATTTATCAGTAGGCTTATTATCATTAGAAAGCATATTAATAGTCACTACGATCATGTGATATCATACTCATGTGTTGTTTCAGCAGGAACTGTGAGCAAGGGAATTGTTGATATTTTTTAAATTATGCTCTATCATTAATACATACAAGTATATGGAGAGCTGTTTATGGAAGGTCTTTCTTGTCTTTCTCATCTTTCTTGTCTTTCTTCAAGTATTTGATGCCGCAGATTTCCTCAAATTCATCTACATTTACAGCTTCTTTATTCACTTTTGTTAAGTAGATAACTGCAGCTGAAATGAAAGAGGATAAAATCAGTGAACCGACAATTGTGTAAAGTTTCAATTTGAAAAGATGATTACAGTGAAATCTCAATAAAACAATGCATGGGCCAGAAAAAGATTTACAGAAAGTGTTCTAATTTAGATGCTATTTAGGGATCCACTCCCATTACTCAAGTTTTTGAAGTATTTAAGAAAATCCAACGTAATTTTAGCACAAATACTTAATCTACCCTTATATTAATACACTACACTACTTTGCACTATTTCCATTCACTTTTTACATTAATATCATGAACAAATGGGGAAACATTTATTTTTGGCTGTCTTTGAAAAAGTTGAAAGTGACAGACAGTCTGTTTCACTTTTGCCATGGAGAGGAAAACTTAGTCTTTATTACGTCAAGTCTTTATTACGTCAAGTCTTTATTACGTCAAGCCTTTATTACATCAAGCCTTTATTACGTCAAGCCTTTATTACGTCAAGCCTTTATTACGTCAAGTCTTTATTACGTCAAGTCTTCATTGCGTCAAAGGACAATGGCTTCTAATGTGTTTAAGATCGGCAGATTCAGAATTTGTTCTTCCTCCTCTCCTTCCCCTTCTTCTTCTTCTGCCTGTTTGTCCAACCTTCCTCCGGTGACTGCATCTTGCATCCTCAGGGGTCCTCTGTCTACAGCATTTTTGTGAGTTTTCTGTTGCTCCTATTTATACCTATGCCAGTGCGCTCTCTGTGGAAGATCTAATCGCTGATTAGACAGGTGTATGGAAGGATTGCCCACTGGCTGATGGTATCTTTATTTCTCCTGGGCATTGATTGGCCATTGTTTTTTTTACTGTGGTGTTTTTAGTATGGGGATCCTGACTTTATGACCCTTTCAATTTCATTCATAAATCAATTCGAGTACAGTAAATGTCAATTTACAAAAATATCTTTGCGTTAGTGACTCTAATGACCAATAAATTTTCCATCTTTATTTATATTTTGTTTTTTTCTTTTAAGTAAAGAATTGCTAAACACAATTTAACGAATGACAGTGTGTTATATATGAATTTACAATATAAAAAACACTTATTTTTTTTACTAAAAAAGTAAGTAAATCTATACTATTTGGACACACTTAGTGGGGGGGAATTCTTTCTGAACTGGGATGACCATCAAATTGTCCCTAGCAAATATGTGCCATTTAAAAAGAAAGAAAAATAATTCTACAAGACAAACTGCTATGGTGTTTACAATAAAGCTGAATTTAAATAAAAACAATTGTCTGTGAAACTAAACCATCAGTGGAAATTTACATAACACCTGCAGCACATAGTAAATAGGTTAGGCTTGATAAATCTGCAATAAATGTGGAGGGATCCCAAAAGTAAGTCTTGCAGGGGGCTCTGAAATTCCTTAAACCAGTCCTACGTACCCAATACATCAAACTGGTTCTAGAGTTAAAGTGTACTTACCTTCAGCTTGAAGAGTGGTAATTATCAAGTTCTGTGCAATATAATGTGCAAGTAGCTCCATATGCTGAGCCATCTCTGGCTTGAAAAGCACCACAGATGTGAGATATTGTAGTAGTTTATCAGCTTTTCTGGTTATTTTCTTCAAGCCTATTGCTTTTGCCTTGATGTATCATGATCATGCAACAGAAAAATAATGTAAGTTGAATAGAAAGACCAAGGGAACATTTGTAGTTGCAGTGGAATGTGGGGATTTCAAGTCTTGATAGTTTGATATTCCCATAAATCGGAGCTTAAAAATTTGAATTTACAATTAATAACTGTCTGCTTTCATTGTACGAATGCCTTATATGTGGCTAGACTCTGATAAAGATGTGAAGGGTTAAAAAGACAGACCTTGAATCTCCGAAATATTCAGAAAAACAACTACATTATGTGTTTAATCAAGCCTTGTATGCAAGAAGTTATAGATATTGATGCTATATAATCTGTGCAGAAATGTTTTAGATTTTGGGATGGGTTGGTATTGTCCACTCTAGAACCTACTCTAAAGTAAACAAATCTGTCTCACTCTTAGGTAGATAAGGGTAACGTGCTAGGGTGAGACAGACTTACTTGTTTTACTCTAAGGCAGGTTCTAGAGGGGACAATACCTACCCATCCCAATGTCTAAAACATTTTCATGCCAACTATAATCAATGTTGTTGTGACTATGAAGTTGCAAGTTATCAAGTGAGGTTATGTTTATTGTGAAAGACGTGTCTTATATAATGCATTTTTTGGGGGGTCTCCTGAAAAGTTCCCATTTTGGAAGTACAGGATCTCTCATCTTAATCAACTGTAATTCTACTTCTAAATACCATTAACTTGTAAGACATAAGTATGGTAATGGGCTCAGCAAGTCATAAAGGTTTATCTGTCGACAAAGGTAATTGTTTTATTAGTTGGGCTGATTATGTATTTTATTACTGATTTAATTAAAAACACCACTGCATTGTGGTATCATTACCTCTTCGTAAGCTAATTTTACAAAATTCTCGTATATTTCTTTCATGTTGTCCTCTATATCTCTCTTTTCTTCATCAAGGTCTTCAAACTGAAAAAAAAAATTACATGTTAAAAGTTAATAGTAGCACATATTCTACAAGTCCATTATTGTTGTCACATACAGTGACTTTATGACATAGTTGTTCATCCTATTTTGGTGCCTTCATCCTTCTCGCAGAGCTTGTTGACCAAGGTGATATTACTAGGGACTTGTATTCGGAGAGTCTCAGGTTTATATCCCCCGGCCACCCGAACTATGTTGGATCTATTGGGTTTATCCTGACTCTGAGAAACAAAGTATCAAATTGAAATTTTCGTAGCATTAACTTCAAAGTGTCATCAAAATGTTTTCTAAAGTGAAAATAGCAAGATTAAAATTTATTTACTTATTTTCTGCAATATTTATTTGGAAGATTTCATCATGTGTTCAAGTTAATGATTTGCACCCTTCAACCCATGATTTGTTCCTGGGAAATTATTGTGGACTAAGAACCAGAGTAGGACGATAAACAGTTTTATAAATAGATTTGAGGCAGTAGATCACAGACACAGAATATCCTAAATGTCCGTCTTTAAATATGTTTTAAAAACCAAATTGATGAAATACTTTACAGAACATGAGGAGTATTGTAGCAACCCATATTATGTCCACCCCTGGAGGAAATCGAGTTTTAAATGAATTTGCATGGCTTGTGGTGAGTTTCACAGTCATTTTATTAGTCGAGACTTAATTTCTGCCTTAATATTACTTGTTCGAATGAACCTATTCTAATATTTTGTAGAGCATTATTTTGATGTTCGATGACCATGTACTTAGTTTTTACTGCATTCATTTCCAATTCAACATTTCTGCAGGCATCAAAAAGACTTTCTGCATTTCTCTCAGTCTTATATTATTTTAAGAAAATATAGTTATGGAAAGGTCTTTAACTATTTGAAACAATATTCAAAAAATGGTTTGAACTTTTCTCGGAGAATACTATGTAAATACTATGCAAAAAACGTATTCTTAACATTAGAAGGATGTAACACAATAAAAAAGAAGTTTTATAGACAGTGGAGTATACTAATAATTACTATTGATAAAAACCTAAATTCTGAATTATAACAACACTTTATTCTCCACTTACTTTCACTTTTAATTACACAGGACTAGTTTCAAGAGCATTTATTCGCTCCCATCATCGGCTGGTGGTAGACTGTTAGATTAGATTAGATTAGATTACAAGGGGGTAGTATAAGCCTTTTGCCGGCTTCTCAACACTGCGACCTTTATAGATCTATTGTGAATACCCTACTCTACTCTTTTTCTAGCAGTCATCACCACACTTTTAATTTAGGCTTTTTAATATAGCCTTTAATTTTCCTGGTGATGTCCAGTCCTGAACCCGGGGGATTTTTCGTTGCTGAAAAATCCACTACCCGGCCGGGAATCGAACCCGGACCGCCAGGGTAGAAGGCAAGTATGCTACCTATACACCCATCGCGGCGGACTGTGGTAGACTGTTATTCTGGTTGCCATGTTGGTTTGTATATATGCATTGTTCTGTGCTGCCCTCTCGTTCCGTTTTTGTAAGTCGCACTATGTCGTCTATAGGTGGGATTTCAAAATTCATAACCTTGTCTTCTTTCTTAGTGATGAATATTTTCTCCCATACGTTCAGTTCGGATGGTTTCTTAACGTGTTTTAATAGTTTGATCTCCTTTTTAACACTGTGATTTTTTTGTCCAGCAATGGTATGCAACTGCTGATCTTTCGGTCTGCATTAGTTTTATGTTTCTTAAGTGTTCCTTCATTCTTATTTCCAAACTCCTCCTGGTTTGTCCAATGTAGACCTGATCACAATCTGCGCATTCTATTTGGTAGATACCTGATAGTTTAGTTTTTGGTGTACTATTCTTCAGTGGGTGGTTGAGCAAGTTCCTAATGGTATAATTATTCTTTGGTGCCAATTTTATATTGTGGTTTTTAAACACTTTTTCAAATTTATTAAAGAATTTAGGGTGGTAAGTAAATTTTTTGTAATGTTGCTGTGTTTTTTCTAAAGTATCCAATGTACTAATTTCTCTGATCTTGTTTTTCTTAGTGTGTCTTCTAATCATTTTGTCTATGAAATTTGTCTTAAACCCATTAATCGTTGCCACTTCTAGTATATGTTTATATTCTTTATTATACTCTGTCTTTGTCATTGGAATATTAATTAATCTATGAACTAGGCTATGAAAAACAGCAAATTGGTGAGCTTTTGGGTTGTTGTTATTGCATTTAATGTAGTTGTCCACATGTGTATTTTTTCTGTAAATTCCGAATTCCAGTTTTCCATGCTTCCTCATGATTTTTAAATCTAGGAAAGGCAAACATCCGTCTTCTTCCATTTCAATGGTAAACTTTATCGATTGGTCTTGTGCATTTAACAATTTTAATGCATCTTCTACAAATCTTTTTGGGATGATAGCGAAAATATCATCAACCCGTACCTGAACCAGTTTTTAAAAATATGTGGGAATGCCCTGGTGACCTCTAGTTCAAGGTTACTCATGTATAGGTCAGCCAACATCGGTGAATGGTAGAGGGCAGCACAGAACAATGCATATATACAAACCAACATGGCAACCAGAATAACAGTCGACCACCAGCCGATGATGGCAGCGAATAAATGCTCTTGAAACTAGTCCTGTGTAATTAAAAGTGAAAGTAAGTGGAGAATAAAGTGTTGTTATAATTCAGAATTTAGGTTTTTATCAATAGTAATTAGAAGGATGGTAATGGTCATTTTTGACCGGTGCACAAACTTGAAGGTGTAAGAAAATGAACGGATTTTATTTTAGATGGAAAGGTAGAGTCAGACTGAAAAATTCAATGCCATTGCCGGGATCTGAACCAGGATCTTCGACCCTCCATGCCACTTCTCTGCCATTGACATGCCGATATAACATTAAATTCTCCAACTGACTCACATCTCCCAGTAAAAACCAGGAGTTTTCTGTATGAGATAACAACCCAGTGGCAACTTACAACCTGTAAGTACTTTAAGGTCTAGGTTTAATAGTTAACCACCAGTAGGTCACAGTGGAATGATACTTCTTTCACACTGGCTGTGTGTTAGGCTAAGGTGGAAAGGTAGAATCAGACTGAAAAATTCAATGTCATAGCTGGGATTTGAACCAGGATCTTCGACTCTCCGAGCCCTGCTCTACCAATGTACTACCACGGCAACATGCCAGTGCAACATTAAATTCAATTCAATTTTGTTTTATCTCACCTATATTTCCAAATTTTAATAAATTTTAGTGATAAATGGTCCCATTCTCCTTGACAATGAAGCCTCAGTTTGTCTTCGAAACGTCGGAATCGATCCAATTCACCACCTGGTTAGTAGCCCGGAAAAATATCATACATGGTCCCTGAAATAGCTAATTTTTTATTGTTCACAAGATGAGAAATAATATGATTTACGTTAAAGGACTAGAAGCGATCATTTTGACAGGCTCAAGTTAGTTGAGTTTTATGTTTGCAGTCGTGCAACAATATGTTTATTTGCAGCCTAACTTTTATTTATTCAGCATTTCATTTCCAGGCACTCTTTCACTTAAGAAAGATTGTATGAAAAACTTTGATATTTTCAATTCACTAAAAACATTTTAAGTTCACTTATAGGAATTTAAATAATACTTTTTTTGTTTTCATACGTGTAATGTCTGTAATAATAAATACTTATTGAAGCCTGGAGTTCAAACATAAGAGTTGAATATATTGAGTATGGTAATAAATTAGTTGAATTAAAAACTGTTACATAATGATAAAAAACACTAAGTTACCGATCAAAATGACCTCACTAGTCAGGTGATGTCAGTCCTTCTAGTTTTAAGCCTTAGGTCTGTAATGACTTTCAAATTGTAAGAGAAACAAAAACATACCATGTGTTCTCCAAACATGTCTTTCAATGTAACGAACCCATTTTCAATATTTTCTATCATGCGAATATAACCTGAAAAAAATAAAAAACATTCCTGTTAATAAAATACAGTTCATACCATATTTTGAAGGAAGCTTCACAATAGCGTGAGCTGGAGGGCAAATTTATCCCCTATCGTACCATGAGTGCCCAGGGCCTCTATTAGACACATTCCTATTAGCATTCACAACAATTTTATAATAGCTATTTTTGTACCAAGTACGCAAAATAAGGCTTTAGCAGACGAATCCAGTATTGCAGCTGAGATGAAAGCAGAGGCCAAAATACTAGATGAGTCTGCTAAAGTTTTTGCATGCATGGTGCATACAATTGTTTTTAGTAAAAGTTCTATAATTTTACTACTAATGAGCTCAGTTTTTCAATCATTTTCAATGATTCTGCGCAAAGAAAGCAAAGATAATGGCAATTGTATCAGTGGTGCTTGCTGTGGATTGTTTCTTTTCCTTAAGAAGAAACTTTTAAAGACATCGTTTAGATATTAATGTTGATTAATTAAACTAAATATGTTTACATCAATTGAAATTACGCATCATTTTTATTATATTTTCTGCAACAAAACTTATTATGCCTTGTTATAAGAAGCAATCGTACAAGAGGCTCATCTGAAGTTTCTATCAGGTAGCACGCGTGGTTTAGGGGACTAAGCTATGGCTTATTATCACAAATTTTGCATGTTTACACCCACCGCCAGTCATAAGGAGCCACAGTTGGAACTACGTCCACTAGGGGTTACCATGGAAACTTTACCAGCCTACTTTACGGCATGTTAGCAGTCTGAGAAACAGCCACTTTACAGAGCGTGTACTAAAAATATATTTTTTGCACTCCTTAGCTAGTAAGTGTTTCTTACGACAGTTGTTTACATGGCTCGTAATTTGACATTACCACACGCAATCTTGTTGCTAGGGGCGACGGGCGGAAAGTGAATTGTTGCTAGGGGCGACGGGCGGAAAGTTACTTTACCGCCCGCAAATGCTTATTTGCGAGCAGAAATGACCAAGGCTTCCCCGCTTTATAAATATTCGGTTGCCATAAACAATAACAAATGCGAATCCCTTTCTGAAATAAGCACCATTCTTCAAGTCTGTATTTACATAATATTTTCAGGTAATATCACAATTAATATAATTAAATTGATATAAGTAACCGTCGTGCAAAAAGTAGCATGCAACACACGGACCGTAAAGGCATTTACGGGTCTCGAAAACTTAAAAACCCGAGGCACAGCCTCGGGTTTTCAATCTGTTTCCTCGACCCGTAAACGTGCCTTTCCGCCCTTGTGTTGCAATATACTATTACGTACTTACTATTTACTTCAGATATTGTTTCAAAATGGCCTCCCAATTGCACATTCTTAGAACGATAAAATTTGACCTAATTTTAGGTTGTTCCAAGGTTTGTTGTTCAGTCCCAGTCCACTAATATGCATAAGTCTCAATTTAGTAATGGAATTATTTCTGATGTAAGGTTCATAACTGGTACTAGCTTAAATTTTAATCTCAACCCTTTCACTGCTAACATATTATTCACTACTGTGCAAACTATTTACTTCTGAGGCTTTGCATCCTGAAATAGGCTTAAGATTAAATTTGCATGAAATATTTTAGATAAGTCATATGTTTTGTTAGATTTATATATTTTAATGTTATTTATTTACATTCAGCTTCCCTCAGTTAAGGGTTGCCCTAAGACAAAGCGTAATAGAAAAAGGATAATTTACACCACAAAGAAGTGTTTACAAGCATTTACAATAGACATTAAGAAAAACTCACATTAACTACTTAGGCCCATATCAAGAAAACTTATGAAACAACAAGAAAAAAAACTAGAAGACAAATATATACATTACATGCTTCCTTGTCAGTAAAATAACAAGTAATTTCATAAAATATATGGTAGACGTATGCCCAAGTGTACCATTCTTAATCAAAGTTTTAGTGTGTTAAGTTTCACATTTTACCCTGTTCATCGTCTGTTTCTGGTGCTTCAAGTATGATTAAGTTAACTTAAATGTAGTTTTTGACCAAATTATAAATTAACTTCTCAAGATGGAGTGATCACCTGGAAATGATCAAGGTGAAGTTAAAACAAATGTCAAATTAGTGTTATTGTGGAAGCATACAGAGATAGAATAATTTGAGGAAAGATTTTGTCTATCGAAGGAAACATGTGTAGCTAATTTTTGTATTTGTCTATCTGTAACAAAGACCCCAAAAATATTAAATTTGAGGGTAGGTTTCGACATTACAACCCATACAATTCCCTTGTAAGTAGCAGAACACAAGACTTGTTTGATAATCATAGCCATAGGCAACATATTTAAAAATGCCAATGTAAATATTTACCAACTAATGTTGATGAATCTTTAATTCTTTTGTTCACAATTGCTTCAACTAGCTGAAGATAGTACCTCATTATTCTTGGGTTTGCCATATATGACAATAGAATGATAAGTGCACCTTGATCCACCGTAAGGGTATGTGTCCATATACTTGCCTGTAAGTAAAGGTTCAAAATGTCAACCCATATTTAATAATTAAAAGCTTTTTCTTTGCATTTCTTTTTACTTTTGCAAGGAAAATTTTATTTCTCATGTTTGTTCACAAAATTTGATCAGCGTTATCACTTTAATTCTTCAAAAATAAAATATGAATAAACAACTTTATAGAAAAGCATTGTATATGACCTGTATTTCATTAATGCTCAATTTCTAATTAATTAGGAAGGTATGGAGTAAGATGAACGAAAACAGTAGAAATAAACATGTGTAATTCATTTGTAGAAGTATGTTTCAAACCATAATAAGTCCACTTTTGTAAATTTTTCAGGAGAGAAGAAAAACTGTTTAAATGTAAACTAAGGGATGTAAGAACACTCAGTTTTATGCATTATTTTGAAGGGGATTTAATTAAGTTAGACGAAAATAGACTTCACAGGATGATAAAGCATACTCGGAAGTTGAAACTATACGAAATCATATAAAACTTATTTTCGTCCGTGGGTGGACTTAATATGGTTTGAAACATACCTCCTCATTTCTTTTATGCACTTTGATACTGATATTTTTAATTTATGCTTTAAATGCTCCTTATTTTAACACAATGCTTTAATACTGAATCTCTTGGCTGCACACTCACACTGGCATATGTATATTTATTTTCCTACCTTAATTTTCTTGATCATTCTCACTATCACCATGTGTACAATGAACTGGCCTTGCGACATATACTGCCCTTTTGTTTTTAAGGTATGTTGCACATACACTGTACACAGTCCAGTCTATATTATTCTCATACCCCAGCAAAAGTTTACAAACACTGTTACTTCTAAAGGGAATGACATTCCATTTCAAACTTGCCCATATTAACTACAATGGGGTTTACTTAGCAATGGTAAAGGTTAGTCTCTTCACTTCATGGCCATGAGATCATGCAACCCTGCTTATCGAGTCTATGTGGACTTATTGAATAGCTGTCAAAGAGCATTCTTCCAGCAACAAATAAAATACATTATAAAGACATTCTGATGGTAAGCCTTTAAGGGGAGAGGATGGTGAATTTCAAAAGTATTTTATTATTTGGTACACAATATTAATTTCTTCTATAAAGAGACCTCATAGCTGTAGCAACGTAACTAAACAATTTTTTAAAATGAATTTGGAGGTCCAGATTTTCAAAACAAAGAGCCCAAACAGTGTTTTACTAAAATTATTATAAATAAACCATTTTTAATGATAAATGTTGATCTTTTTTTTACATTTTGCTTGTGAAAAAATCTCTACAAATTGTCTTCAACAAAATGTTGATATTAGTCTCTACATTTTGTAAAATAAGCAATTTAATTTTAAGAACACTTTTTTTCACTTCCCTTTTTTAAAAATAGACATGCATATTTTTGCCATGAAATCTCTTAGCAAAATTCTGTTCAAGAAAAAAGTTTCGTAATGTATATGCCTACTTTCATCTGGCAATGATGCAAGAAAAGGATGTTACAGGAAACAGCAATCAAAGTTTAGCAGGCATTTCAGGGATTTTTTTTTGTGTCTTCCATTAAAATTTCCCTGTAATCTATTGCTGTTTAAGCCTCATTTTTTACTTTTGAGGGGGTGCAGGACCTTCGAAAATCATGTATCAGCATTTAATAACAGCACAAAATACATACAAATTGTTATGCAGTGAATTGTACACATATCATATAATGTTTTAAAGCAATTTTTTAAAATTTCCTCATGTTTTAACAAAAGTCACCATCCTCTCTCTTTAAAGCAGCATGATAATACTATGAGCAAAGTAAAGTATTCCCTATACAGGCCATGGAGGCCCAGAAGGTTCCAGAAGGTTGAGGCTCCCAGATTTTAGACATTCGGCATATGAAGGTGGTAAGGTTGTTAGCCTTACGCACTGGCCGCCTTCACCCCCAGGATTGCTCCTGGTACTCATTTCTGTTAGAGGCTGAGTCGACCCAGGGCCATAGTGCCACCAGAAGGATTAGGCCAGTTGAAAAACTCCGACCTCATCAGGGTCAGCGCCTAAACCACTATGCTATGGCGTACCCCTAATACTATGAATGAAAGTATAAATATATGTCATATTACGGTGTTCAAGATTCAATTGTAGCAGAGCAATGAGAGTGTCATCATCATATTTTAAATTTACCCATCCCAGAAATCCATTACCCTGTTTCTGTGAAGAGTTCCTCTTTAAAAGAAGACTTTTAACAATAAAAACATTTACTTCTACAATAGCTGCTTTCAGACGTGAGGTGAAGTCCTTATCTGATAACAAATTCTTTGCTATTTCCCTTTCGTAGCCAAATTTGTTCAAAAAATGTACTCCAGGGTCTGTTCCTTCGAAGTGGATCACTGGTTTTGTTTCTTTTCCCATTTTCTTCATAAAGCATCTCTACAAAATAAGAAGAAGAAAAAATAATAGAATTTTGTTGATTAAAACAAAATTTGTTAGGCTTCCTATAGACTATCTTCCGTCTGTAATGTTCAAAGATCCTTAAAATGATGTAGATGTTTTTGCATGAGCTTAAACACACAAACTTATGTTGTAACATAAATATTGTATCTTTGAACTCATGCACATGTGCAAACTCTAACATGCATACAGTAATTAATTCATAAGACACAGGAGATGATTTCAAATTTCCTTGTAATAATGAAAAGAAACTCATCTTTCAGATGCCACAGGACTTTCACAGGGTCAACATTCTTATTTTATTTTATAATTTACACAGCCTTGGAAGTCTTTGTACTAACATTAATTACACAAATGTTTGTAAATAGGTTAACTACTTACTTACTCACTCAATGGCAATAGAAAATTCCTAAGCAAGCTAAAGGAATATTATCTATTTTATGGAACCCGAAGGTTCATTGCCGCGCTTACCTGAGTCCGCCATTCAACCCTATTCTGTGCTAACTCCATCCAATCATCCCCCATAAATTCTACTTCCCATAAATCCGTTCTAAGATTGTCCTCCCACCTACGTCTAGGTCTTCCACGTGGTCTTTTCCCTTTGGGTCTCCCAGTCAATACTTTTGAGATATGTCTTTCCTCCCCCATGCGTGCAACATGTCCACCCTATTTTAAAAAACTCTCAGACTATGTTATTCCTGATCAGTTAGCGGCCATGTCTCACATCCATATAATACAACAGGCAGGATAATAGTCTTAGTAATTTTAATTTTAGTTTAGAGAAAGATGCTTGAGTATAATTTATTTATATAAAATCTCTCAATTAATAGAATTGATTTCATTGAAGTGTAATTAATATAATTATAAAAGGAAGTGTTTGTTTTTGTAGAAATTTCACTGCTGTTGTTGGAAATGTTAAATGAATTAACTTTAACTCCACCCAGAATAAACTGTTGACAAATTAGATTTGAAATGTTTGAAAGATAATTCTTAATAATAATTGTTTAACTTCAGTTTTCAGTTATTGAGCTCCACAGTGTTTTCTTTGTGTGAGCACTGCTTCTGAATGTGATGCAATGAATGAAACTAATTTCAGGAAAGGAACACTGTTCTCATCATGACCCTCCTCTTTGGTTTTCTAGTGTGATCCCATGTATGGAGTCTTTGGTACGATGGAGCTGAACTGGACAGCATAACTGGCTGCAGGAAGCTGTGAATGGAGGCAGTGGTTGAAGGAATTGGGGACATGCTGAATTAGGTGAGTGTTGATATTTTTTTAACTACAGCACTGATTATACCCGTAGAAAAAAGTAATGGATAATATACAGAGTGACTCAATGAACTATGAAACAACTGCATAGCCACTGGGCATGTGGATACGTTTTTCCTGTCGCTGCTGTACTGAAGGTCATGCTTACTGTAGTATTATTTCTGTCTGACCCCGACGAAACGCGAGTGAGGAGAAGAGAATCCAGCGGTGTGGGTTAATTCAGAGACCTTCCCATCCCGCCGATCATGACAGTAGTAGCTTATATATCTTTAGTCAGCGTTTGTGTTTACAAACAAATCCCTATCCAAGTACAGCTCTGGCAGATATTTTTACCTCATTCATTAAATGTTAACACTAACATTAAATGTTTTAACTCTAACATACAGTATGGAACTTTAATATATTTACTCTACATACCAAGTGTGGTGTTACCGCTGTGCTCAATTACAGGACTGGATATTATTCCATAGGAGTGACACCAGAGACTGAGAGTCTTTCCCCTTTACCATTACTATCAGCATCATCATCACCATCACCACCAACATTATTAGCATCCGAATCACTCTCACTAGAAGCATCACTATCACCACCCAAATGAATGACCAATTCTTGAGCCACATCCAGGAGTCCCTCCCTTTCCAGATATTCCTGTTCAATATTCTTCACGTGCTGGCATCTCCGTTTCCACTCCTCTGCAGATATTGAGGAAAACTTCTCATCCGTAATCTTCATGACATCTTCCATTTTAAATGTCACATTGTTTTCGGCTACCCAATTTTTTACAGTAGCCCATATGAGTTCTATCGGATTGAGCTCAGGGTGATAAGGGGGGAGCCTTAAAACATCGTGGCCATGTTGCTGGAGAAGATGATCGATTTTGTAGCTTCGGTGTTGTGGCTTAAGTGTCAGTATTAGTTCATAAATTTCAGCTTTTATCTTACTATGAAAGTTTTGTTTCTCAAAATTATCGTTTTCAAGGTGGGACTGCAACCAAGATATCATCACGTCTTTTCGAGAATTCGATGTGGGAGGCTTATTCAGCTGCACGTTATGGTAAGGGGCATTATCAATAACCAAGACTGAGTGAGGAGAAAGATTTGGAATTAGTCTTTCCTTTAGCCACTGCTCGTAGTTATTGAAATCCATGTCCCCATGATAGTCCCCTGTTTTTCTGTGTGAAATGAATCTCAAATAAGCATTGGGCACAAAGCCATGCTCTCCTCCAGCGTGAATTATAATAAGCCGTTGTCCTTTCGAAACTGGCGAGAAGAGTCCACTCAGCGATTCGTCACTCCAGGCACATGGTGTAGTATGTGTTGTGTGAAGGTAGGTTTCATCCATGTACACTATTGAACGCCCTTCAGTCCTATACTGATGAATAGACCTTAAATAGGCACATCTGAGGGACTTTATTCTCTGTTGTTCCACAAGAATTTTTCTATTATTTCTTGTTTTCCTCCACCGAAAACCAATATGTAAAATAATTTTCCTGAGTGTAGAGATGCTACCCTGAAAGTCAATTTTTTCTTTTAGTCTTGAGTGTATTTTTTTTAAAGTCGGTCTCTGCTTTTCTTCAATATAGAAATTATTAATTGTTCGTCGGACTACTCTTCGTTAAAATTGTCAGGAGATGATTTCTTCGAGGTACGTATTCTTTCTTTATCAGGGGTAGAAAAAGAATTAGAAGCTCCTTCTTCAATACTTTTGGCCTCTTTCACGATTCGCTTCACAGTACTAATGGATACACCTGTAGCTGTTGAAACCCTTTTATATACAGATGCACGCTGACCCCTCACATCCCGAAAATATTTATATACATTATATACTACTTCTCTTGTCTGCGAATGAATAACTTTACTCCCTCCCAGTTTACTATGAATCGGAGGCATGTTGCAAAAGTCTTGCGCACAACTGCACTCACCTGAAGCACTGTCTGTTAGGCACCGCAACAAGAGATGTTCCTTCTTCCGAGACCTGTGTACTAATAAACAACCACCCCTTAACATGACAATTTTTCTATAGTGGACTCATCTGTCTACGGCGCATCTTTCTGAGCAGTGTCAGACAGAAATAATACTACTGTACTTTGTTATACTCTGCTGTAATGCATTAACTGTCCAGCTGTTTTGAGTTCACATGGCTTTTCTGCAATTTTACAAGTAATTTATTATTGTGTCCTGTCAGGGCCGTAGCTAAGCGGTGGTAAGATGGCCCCTGCCAAGGGCGCAAAATTAACCATGAAAAATCCCGCCTTTTTTTAGACTGGTGCAATTTATCAAGCAATAAAAATTCCATGTTAATGGAAGAAATCTTTCAGGTGAACTATCTGTAGTATTATGCCGATTCTCTACAAACAAAAAGCAGTCATGCAACATTCTTTAATTAACACGCTAGTTATTGACAGAGTATGATAACATAAATCATGAACAGTATGGAATGATATAACAATAAAAATTAAAATGTACGTTATTATTGAGATGAAAGTGGTTCAACTATTCGAAAAAAAATACTTTTACCTATATTAATGTGTTAAACATTTTAGTAGGCCTTAGGCCTATTATGTAATTTACTTTGTTACTAGATTTTAATATTTAATTCTTTTTTAAATAGTTCAATTGTCTGAAAATTAGAAGGCCTAGGGCCTTTTTATACTAGATTTTATTATTTAATTATTTTTTAAGTAGTTCAATCGTCTGAAAATTAGTAGGTCTCAGGCCTATTATGTAGGCCCTAATTTACTTTTGATACTAGATTTTATTATTTAATTCTTTTTTAAGTAGTTCAATTGTCTCAAAATAAGGTTTTAGTAGCTTGAAAGTCCAACTCTTAGTTCATTTTGAAATTGAGGTTTAGGTTTTCTTTGATAATAACAGTGTTTTTATATAAAAATAATAAACAATTTTACAGAAATTTAAAAGAATTGTTCAGACCCCCAGTATTGGAGGGTGCAGATTTGTCATACTCGCCAAGGGCACAGAAGGACCTTACTATGGCCCTGTGTCCTGTAATTAATGAAAATTATGGATCAGTATATGTTTAATAATGCACAGCGTGTATTTGTGTAAGATTCATATGTGTTAACACAGTTAGCTTGTCAAGTGCAAATACAATTTGCAGAACGATTCTGAGGTGTAAAGGTTCAGGTCGTACAACAATCCATCATCTTTACAATAAATTTCAAGCCAAAGGTATCTCTGGGGTAAATTAAAACATAAAGTATACAAGACAAACCACACACCCTGGAAGAATTAAAACAAAATATCTGCCAGGAAATTTCTAGCATTTCACAACGTGAACTACAGCAAGTGATGGATGGTTTCTTAAAGAGATGCCAAAAATCTTTGGACAACAATGGCGGCTAGTTTCAGCACCTCCTTTTCTAATGTTGGTAAGTAAAGACTTTAAACATAGTTAAGGAAATTGTTGTATGGTTCCATCAGTGCCAATCTATGATATCTGCAATCAGCAATGCCTGCCACCATCGTAAATAACAAAAACACCATGCAGCCGGTTCAGAGTTCATTGATTTTCCTTGTATAAAGGAAATTGCTCTCAATCTGCATTTAAAAATGGTCCTGACTCAATCGGCATTCCTGTTCATGTAGGTAAACTGTCAACTCTCATTAAATAAGTTCATAGGCTTCCATAACTCTACTAAAACATGAAAATTGGAGATTCCCTAGACTTGTTACAGAAGCCATAGAAATTATTAAGCATCCTGATAACATAAACAGGGAAGAAGATCAGTGACATCTGGCGGGAAATTTGCACCCACTGATATCATGACAACTGCAACAGTTGATTCTTCATTACAGGCACTTTGTTTTAGTATGAATCACTCTCCCAAGAAGGACATGACAGGATGTCTGAAATGTTAGACACTAAAAACAAGATGCGACCCAACCCAGATAACCAACAGAATCAGTTTATATTTCACTCTCATTGTCACTGATTTTATGATTTGCAGAATTTTGTGAGTGATCCTGCTCTGAGCTTGCATATTTGTGCGTTGTAGTTTGCATATGCATTGGTCACATAGTTTGTCCTACAGGGTTTGTGGTTGAAACCGTAAATAGCATATCACATTGCAGTACATCGAAATTCATAATTTGCTTTTTTCCATTCATTGTAAAACATTGCATCTATGGAAAAAAACTTAGTCCAAATGTCTCTTTTTTTGTTTGTTTGGAATTCTTGTAGTAGTTTCTCATATGCTTCTATTGATGGCAGTAGCATTTGGTACTATATGTCTTCTATGTAGAATGGTTCATGGCACATTGCCTTTTTCAGGAAGGTTGTCTTGAATCTTTCTATGTCTGCTAGATTGTCTTTTCTCAGATGGTTCCGTACGATTTCCAAACCATATTATAAAATTTTAAAATTTCTATTTTATTCCAAACCATATGTTATTATGAGTGTTATTTTCAAGGAGAAAAGTTGCATTGCGGTTGGGAGAGAGAGCTTTTGCAAGTATTTTATTGTGTTCATCGCCGTTACTCTTTCTGTTAATGTGGAATGATGTACGTTTTCTTGTGACTGTAAGTAATAGATAAAAGAAATACTTTTTATTTCTAGAGAAAAAAGTTTACCTTTAATGATTAATATTCAGTATTGTATAAAATGACTGTGATTCATGGAACCATTGGACATTCAAGTCTAATGAACCTGAAGAGATCTGATAGAAAATATCACAAATCATTGGCTATGTAAAAACTATCTGATGAGTTTGTGAATGATTCACTGACCTTACAAATGCACTGATGGAAGTAAAATTACATACATGGATCCATTGAAGATTTTAAAACCTCACCCTATGCATACTCGCGACTGCAAATGTGTGGAAGCTCTTGCTGGAATGCATATTACCAAAAAGCCATGCTTACATTCACCGATGGTAAAAAAAGTGGGTGAACTTTAAAAATGTACCCAAAAAGTTGACTAGTAGACCTATGTTTAGTAGACTGCACCATTGGATAGAAGTATTGATTTTATTCACTGCAATACAATTCTATAACACTGGAAGGTCTCAAATGTCAAGCAATTAAACTTCAAAGGTTCACATTCTATCTAAGGGTATACTTTTGTTTATTTCTGCATTAAGAACATGCTTAGACATAGAGTTGATTTAGACTACATGTATAGCCTATATATTTTGTAAATTCATAACGTTTGCTTTATGACTCCCAGAATATGACATTGAATATTCAGAATAAGCTTTCTGTATTTTTAAAGATCACCATTTAAATTTTGTGGAAATCCAATAGAAAAAAATCATGGTTTGAAGATGGTGTGGTAGCAGTATGGGTTTGTGGCTTCCCAGCGGCAGTCTTACCCAGGTCATGACTCATGTCTTGTCTTATCAGTTATACTGTCAATTCATGTCATGTAAACCTATTCAATTGTAATTTCAGTTTTTTTCAACTATCTCTTGTTCCTCTTTAAAAGCACTATAATGATTATTACTAGGAAATATTGGTGCAAAAGAAAACCGAAGAATTTTCTTTTCAGTAATGCTGTTTTGTTAATGTTCCTTCTTTTCATCCATAAGTATACCCTACAAGTTAGAATATTCTACAATCAGTCATGCATGACACACGAAATGCACATCAGAATTATTTACCCATGCATGATACATGAAATTAAAAAACATCAGAATTATTCAAGAGTGATAGGGAAAAAGCGAATAAGTTAAAATTCCAAAGTTTCAGTAATGACAAAAACAATTTATTTCCACAGCATTATTACACTGTTTAGTTTAGACAACCAGATATTTTTACACAGTATCTTATACTGTGTAAAAATATCTGGGTGGACTGATCTAAATATTGTAACAATGCTATGAAAATAAATTATTTGTCTTTCCTAAAACTTTGGCCATTTGACTTATTCGCTTTTTTCCTATCACTCTAAAATTTACCCTTCTATAAACTATAGAACAATATTGCAATGTCCTCGTGGCATGTAACAAGATCACTGATAACACTAAAAGTAGTTTCCGATTAACTACTACAAAATGTAGGTGGCAGCAACTGAACTCAAGTATAAATGCCGGTACAGTATTTTAGAACCTATGATAAAGGAAATCAAGAACAAGCAATCTCAAATATGTTCTAGAACCTTAAAATAATAAAAGAAAGAAAGTTGTAGCTTATATAGTATAGTAGGACCACCACAAGCATGAAATATAAATCTTTCTTTATTCTGTCAACTGGTACTTTAAAAGTAACACCTCTGTGTGTCAAGTTACTGACAACAATATCATCATTGAATATTGAATATTGTTAGGTTCCTAATTATTATGAAGAATCTGATTATACCCCAGTATTCGTACCGAGAAAATGCCACTTTGAGCCTACATGATATTTAAAAAAAGAACTTAGATGAATTCATGCTTCAGGCGGAGATGGTCCATTTGAATGTAGTTTATTTTTTAATAAGGCAAGAAAACAGCTAGTAATGTATGAAATATACCATACTTACATCTAAACTCAATGCCAAGTGATCAGTTCTAAATCCTTGTTGTAAATTCTGAGTTACGTCATGAGCATGTATAAGTATTTTATCATCAGTTTTAACAGATTCAATCAATTCCTCTGGTGTACCATCAGGCCAAAGTGGAGGTGTTGCTATTATAGAATTTCTTGACATTTCTTGTTTAGTATAAATTTCTCGTGGATCTTCATAAGTTAAACCTAAATCTTCGCTTCCCTGCAATTTACATCTCATTATTGTCAGTATTTACAAACATGTATTGGTTGATTGATTATTGATTGGTTTATTTTATCATACAATATATACATTATTGAATTGCTCAAGACCAACCTAGCCAGCCACACCTCCAACTAATTCCCCACGCTAAACTTCTAGGGAAAACAAACCTTTGCAGCTCGCTTGGACTGTTTTTCTACACCCCATCCCTATATCATCTGGCCCTCAATTCATTCAGTTCATTCAGTCTGGTTCCTTCTCTCCAATGTGGATACCCTTTGCCTCCCCAGCTTTATAAAAAAACAGCATCCAATCCCAGCACTTCATTCTCCTTGACAACGGAGTTTCAGATCGCCCCAACACATCAAAATTTAACTAAGAAACCAAGTTAGAAGCCCTGACATATATTCTATATTACCAGCACCAGGGAAAGTTCAAAGTAAATTTCACTGAGTTGTATATTTGAGTGATGGATTGCATTGTATGCACCATGTTCATTTGCACTCAAACGTCCATTTCAGATCTAATCTGTGTTTGAATCTCTATATATATAAAAGGCTTTGTCCTGACGACTGACTGACAGAGAATCAATGTAGAGCCTAAACTATAACAGGTAGAGACTTGGAATTTTGACAGTAACTTCATGTCATAATGTGGGTGCTCACTAAAAAAGGACTTTGAAATTTTTTTTATTTTAAATGCCAAAAATTAAATGTTTTTGAGAATACTTAATCCCTTTTTACACAGAATGATCAAATCCAAATCAAAGTTCACTTGACAACATTATTGTTTGGAAATAAATGAAACGAGACTTGACAAATTAGAGAACTATCAACATAATCCATGTTATAAATAAATATTAAAGAATGAAATCCACGAAAATAATGCAGTCACATAACTTTCTCTACCCTGGACATAGAGAAAACAATAGGAGGTATGGTAATGTGTATATTATTATATCGAAGGTTTTTGGAGAGAGAAGTATGAAAGTGATATTACGTTTCTGTTTAATTTCATCCCCAAAACAGTTTAATGGTAACATGAGAGTGAGAAATAAAATATTGCACAAAGACGATATGATTTTATGTTACTGGAATTTATGTCTCTTCTTATTTGAACCCATACCAGGCTTGCTGTGTACAAACGATGGAATGCAAAATTCTACTTCCTCTATGAGCCATAAAAAGCTATACCAAGCGTTTTCTGAGGGAATAGTTTGAGTGATAAATCATTCTTCTTATTTCAAATTCCAAATACCTATATAATGACTAGGGACCGGATTCTTAGGCTTTTACCTATTTTTTTCCTTGCTTCCAAAACAAAAAGCGCTCATACACTTTTTCGAATCATGTCCATAGGATTCACCCACGTTAATTCTGTGGCACCTAAAAATACTTAAATGGGGTATAAAAACCTAAATATACCTATACGGGATATAAAACCTAAAATATCTAATTTAGACTACTTTTTTGTCTTTTTTGTTTGTCAGTTGAGAAATCGATATTTTGCGGAGAGAATAACTTTTGTCGAGTTGAAATTAATACCACCAGCATTTCGTTCAACCCATTGTCGTCTAGGATGAACAGTACCAAGAGAGGAAGTGTAGAGAACCGGCGTATTCCTTTTAAAATATTGGTACAAACAACCATTGTTGCCATGTATGAACAAGGATATAGATTTCTGTGTTTTTAAAGCGTTTGTTTGCCTTAAGCCTTTAATACTGTCCTGTTATTCACACTGAGTGGTCACACTGTGTTTTAAGAAGACGTGTTAATTATGTATTGAATCCTATGTAGCACATTCAAATTCATTAAACCAATTATTCTACCCGAAAACGATATTTTGGACAAAAAACCTAAAAAAACTATTTCACCTAATGGAAAACCTAAAACAGTGTTTTTAAAAACCTAAAAATCCGGTCCCTAATAATGACCTATAATTTAAAAATCGGAAGTCCTTCATAAGATAATTTCCAATTACAAAATAAAATACCCGGATGACGCCGGGCCTTTTAAGCTAGTAAGTTATTCTATAATTTAGTTAGTTTAGTTAGACTACTGGTACTTATACTTTACCTCATCATCAAATTTTAAACTTTCTTCACTAGGTGTACCAGTATGTATTTCAACCATTGTACTTAATGACTTTGTTTTAGCTCGCTTCTTAAAAAATATTTTTTTAAATCTAGCCCAAAACGTATTGTGTTTCCTAGTTTTCTGAATATCATGTGGTGTAGATAAATTCCTTTCTATACTTTCCTTGCTTCTAGTCATGTAAGCTAAATCTTTTTTGCCAAATGCTCTCAATGTAAGGCTTGAGGAAGGACCTGGGTCATATTGAGGAATATGAATCATTGAAGATTCATGAGAACGTCTATCTGATTTGGAATTCTTCTTCTGTAGCTGTAATGACTGAACTGAAGCTTCCACAATATCTTGTTCCTCTATAGTGACAGATCGACTTTCATCTCTTATACTTTTCTTTGTGGGTTTGATATTTTTAGTTATTTTGAATGGATATAAGAGCACTTCATTATGGAGCATCCCTGACATACTATTAGAAACCTTGTTATTTTTGGTGAAATTAAAAAAACCATTTATTTCACTTTCATTAGAAATTTCATTCAAGTGAGTGTTTTCAGGACTTGTTTCAGAATATTCATACACTGTCGGTTCATTAATTTTCTGAACATCTGTTACTGTAGAAAATCTTACATGAGATTTTTTATAAGAGTCATCCAATTGGCTTTCTTCTGTTTTCTGATTATAAGAATTTACTTTGACTTTTTCATATTGACCAGGTTTGTATTGTATGTCATCTTTTACAGAATCATCACTTCTTTTGAACTGACAGGTAGAACGTTTTTTCAGTTCCGTTTCTACCACTGTCTTTTCTAATTGACCTCTTAAATTCTCATTTTCAATACTGTTTGACATAAAATTCTCATCCTGACGTTCACTTGAAATCTCTTCTTTTCTTTTTACCACATTATGTGTAGAGATTGGAATAGAGTGAATTGCTGAACTTTCTGCTGGAATTCTTGAAGGCCCGTCTACATGTGTATACTTAGATAGTATTCTTTTGTACTCTGCTTCTGTAATTTCTCCTCCTACAGTTTGTGTATCTGGAAACTTTTTAATGTTTTTAGATGATTCATTTGGCTTATACATTTCATCAGTTGATGTTAACGAATAGCTTGATTTTTCTTCTGAAGAACATTCAGAAAATGAATTATCTTTGTCCTCTTCCAGTTCAAGTGGTGTGATGAAAGATCTCAAAGACAATTGAGATGAATGATTTGGTTTATCTATTGATGTCCTGCAGTTCTTTAACAATGCTTGCTTATATTCTACCTTATCTGCTCCGTCAGGGGTAAATAATATTTTATTTGTATTTTTTAAAGACATAATGTGTGACTGGTCATATGACACTGAAGAGCCTATATTTCTAGGTTGTTGAGAAACATATTTTGTACCATACAATTCATAAGGCAATGGTAAAGATGATCTAGAATGTATAAATTGTGTATTGTGGGAACTGATCATATTTTCTGGAGCAAATGCATTACTAACACTTTCTCCTGACTGTGAGGAACTGTTTTCACTAGGTAAAACAATGTTTTTTGCACAAGAATTTGTCACACCATCTGTTCTTTTCTTCTCAAATTCACAGTTATAAGCTATAGGTACTGTTAATAGAGGGTCTTGAAGTGGCAATCTTTTGCTGTATGAACCACTCATTAAACTGGGTTTATCATTGGTTTTATTGTGGGAGGTATCAAATACGAGTCCCTGCGGTGTTAGTTTGTAAACACCTAATCCAGAACCTACCACAATTGATTTTCCTAATTCTGAACCTGGTACCTTAATCTCTTCCTTGTATTGATATTTATGTTCCAAAGCATTTTCATCATCAGCTGCCGCTGTCACAACAAAATAATCGTTAGGTCTTGCTGATAGGTGCTTTTTGTTCATTCCTGGATTAGGCTTATTAATTGCACAATAGTTATTTGCATTAGTTTCTGATCCCTTATTAGTCTGTTCAATGTTATTTAGTCTTGAATATGCTATTCCACCATTGTCATTTTCATAATAATTACCACCAGCATCTTCATTATTGTTTTGTTTGTCTTCAAATTGTGTCCACAATTTGTTCTGATAATTATTTGCTGGTGCTGATATATGTGATATGTTGTACAAAGCATCTTTGTTATGGTTATGTACTGGTATTCTATGTTCACATGAAGTGTAAGCTGTGTCTGGTATTGGTTCGTCATATTTTTGGTTAATTATTTTATAATTGTTTAAAACCGGATAATAAGCTGTATTTTTCCCTAAGGCTTCATAATAGGCCTGAATATCAGTACTTTTTGGTTGTACTTTTTGCATAGCTCTGATTTTAAACCACTCTTCTGGAGTGCCTACTAATACTGGGTATACTTTGTTTTCTAGTGGAAAATACTGACTAGATGATAAAACTCGAGATGAATATTTATTGTTTTCATTTTCACTTTCTTCTTCTCCATCATCATCTTCCTCATCAGTTCCATTTTCTTCTATAGATTCTTCTTCATCCCTTCCCTTTGATATATTTGACTGATGTACTGGTTCATTTAATTCTGTAGAAGCCTCTAATTCAGTAAATGTTTCTTCACTTCTCATTTTCCCTGATACTGATCTGCTTGTTAATGTTTTATCATTTGAATGTTTCTTTATATCAGAATTTGGAGTAAGAGATTCTGATCTGTAACTTGTCTGAGAATGTGATCCGGATTGCTTTGGTGTAGAAGAAGAACTGTTTATTTTGGATGACCCTGATCTTTTTGATTTGTATGTTCCTATAGACTCTTGTGCCAGTCCAGATTCTCTAGAAGATTCATTAAGTATGTCTGAATTTAATTTGGAGATTCCTATATACTCTCGTGACTGTCCAGATTCTTTAGAAGTTTCTCTGAGTATTTCTGAAGACACTTTAGATGGCCCTGAGCTTTTTGAGGTTCTTCTAGACTCTGAAGTTTTTCTAGATGACCCTGAGCTTTTTGATTTTGTGGTTGCTGTAGATTCTTGGGTCTGTCCAGATTCTTTAGAAGATTCTCTCGATATTTCTGAAGTTACTTTGGATGGCCCTGAGCTTTTTGATTTTGAGGTTCCTGTAGACTCTTGTGTCTTTGCTGATTCATTAGAAGATTCTCGGAGTATTTCTGAAGGTACTTTGGATGGTTCTGAGCTTTTTGATCTTGATGTTGCTGTAGATTCATGTGACTGTCCAGATTCTTTAGAAGATTCTCTCAGCATTTCTGAAGATACTTTGGATGGCCCTGAGCTTTTTGAGGTTCTTGTAGACTCTTGTCTCTGACCAAATTGTTTAGAAGATAGGCCTACTCTGAATATTTCTGAAGATACTTTGGATGGTCCTGAGCTTTTTGAAGTTCTTGTAGAGTCTTGTCTTTGTCCAGATTCTTTAGAAGGTTCTATGGGTAGGCCTATTTCTGAAGTTTTATTGGATGACCCTGAACTTTTTGATTTTGAGGTTCTTGTAGACTCTTGCCTCTGTTCAGATTCTTTAGAAGATTCTGTGAGTATTTCTGAAGATACTTTGACTGGTCCTGAGCTTTTTGAGGTTCTTGTAGATTCTATGAGTAGGCCTATTTCTGAAGTTTTTCTGGATGACCCTGAGCTTTTTGATTTTGAGGTTCTTGTTGACTCTTGTCTCTGTCCAGATTCTTTAGAAAATTCTCCAAGTATTTCTGAAGATACCGGTACTTTGGATGGACCTGAGCTTTTAGAGGTTCTTGTAGACTCTTGTCTTTGGCCAGATTCTTTAGAAGATTCTATGAGTAGACCTATTTCTGAAGTGTTTCTGGATGACCCTGAGCTTTTTGATATTAAGGTTGCTGAAGATTCTTGTGTCTGAACAGATTCTTTAGAAGATTCTCTAAGTATTTCTGATGTTACTTTGGATGGCTCTGAGCTTTTTGATTTTGAGGTTCCTCTAGACTCTTGTGTCAGTCCAGATTGTTTAGAAGATTCTCTGAGTATTTCTGAAGTTGTTTTGGATGACTCTAGGTTATTTGATTTTGATGTTGCTGCATATACTTGTGTGTTTTGAGATTCTTTAGAAGTTTCTTTGAGAATTTCTGAAGATACTTTGGATGGAATTTCTGAAGATACTTTGGAAGGCCCTGAGCTTTTTGAGGTTCTTGTAGACTCTTGTCTGTGTCCAGATTCTTTGGAAAAATCAGTGAGTATTTCTGAAGTTTTCCTAGATGACCCTGAGCTTTTTGATTTTGAGTTTGCTGCGGATTCTTGTGTCTGTCCAGACTCTTTAGAAGATTTTCTAAATATTTCTGTAGTTACTTTGGATGGATCTGAGCTTTTTAATTTTGAGCTTCCTGTAGACTCTAGTGTCCGTCTAGATTCTGTAGAAGATTCTCTGAGTATTTCCGAAGTTGTTTTGCATGGCTCTGAGCTTTTTGATTTCGATGTTGCTGTAGATTCTTGTGACTGTCCATATTCTTTAGAAGATTCTCTGAGTATTTCTGAAGATACTTTGGATGGCCCTGAGCTTTTTGAGGTTCTTGTAGACTCTTGAATATGTCCAGATTCTTTAGAAAATTCTCTGAGTATTTCTGAAGGTTTTCTAGATGACCCTGAGCTTTTTGATTTTGAGGTTGCTGTAGATTCTTGTGTCTGTGCAGATTCTTTAGAAGATTCTCTGAGTATTTCTGACGCTATTTTGGATGGCTCAGAGCCTTTTGATCTTGATGTCGCTCTAGATCCTTGTGACTGTCCAGATTCTTTAGAAGACTCTCTCAGCATTTCTGTAGATACTTTGGATGGCCCTGAGCTTTTCGAGGTTCTTGTAGACTCTTGTCTCTGTCCAGATTCTTTAGAAGATTCTATTAATAGGCCAATTTCTGAAGTTTTTCTGGATGACCCTGAGCTTTTTGATTTTGATGTTTCTGTTGGTTCTTGTGTCTGAATAGATTCTTTAGAAGATTCTCTAAATATTTCTGATGTTACTTTGGATGGCTCTGAGCTTTTCGATTTTGAGGTTCCTCTAGACTCTTGTGTCTGTCCAGATTCTTTAGAAGATTCTCTAAGTATTTCTGATGTTACTTTGGATGGCTCTGAGCTTTTTGATTTTGAGGTTCCTCTGGACTCTTGTGTCTGTCCAGATTCTTTAGAAGATTCTCTAAGTATTTCTGATGTTACTTTGGATGGCTCTGAGCTTTTCGATTTTGAGGTTCCTCTAGACTCTTGTGTCTGTCCAGACTCTTTAGAAGATTCTCTAAGTATTTCTGATGTTACTTTGGATGGCTCTGAGCTTTTCGATTTTGAGGTTCCTCTAGACTCTTGTGTCTGTCCAGATTCTTTAGAAGATTCTCTAAGTATTTCTGATGTTACTTTGGATGGCTCTGAGCTTTTCGATTTTGAGGTTCCTCTAGACTCTTGTGTCTGTCCAGATTCTTTAGAAGATTCTCTGAGTATTTCTGACGATACTTTGGATGGAATTTCTGAAGATAGTTTGGATGGCCCTGAGCTTGTTGAGGTTCTTGTAGACTCTTGTCTCTGTGCAGGTTCTTTGGAAGATTCTAATAGTATTTCTGAAGTTTTCCTATATGATCCTGAGCATTTTGATTTTGAGGTTGCTGTAGACTCTTGTGTCTGTCCAGAATCTTTAGAAGATCCTCTAAATACTTCTGAAGTTCTTTTGGGTGATCCTGAGCATTTTGATTTTGTGGTTCCTTTAGACTCTTGTGACTGTCCAGATTCCTTAGAAAATTGTCTAAGTATTTCTGAAGGTATTTTAGATGACCCTGAGCTTTTTGATTTTGAGGTTCCTGTAAATTCCAGTGTCTGTCCAGATTCTGAAAAAAAATCCCTAAGTATGTCTGAACTTATTTTGTATGACCCTGAGCTTTTTGATTTTGAGGTTGCTGTTGATTCTTGTGTCTGTCCAGATTCTTTAGATAATTTTCTAAGTATTTCTGAAGCAAAGAGACCAGATTGCTTTGAACGATCTACCGACTTTGATATTTCAGATGTTGATTCATCTTGAGTTATTTCAGAGGTCTGTGCTTGTAATAATGGCATTATTTTTAAGTCATCTATACCTTCTTCTACTGAAATAGTTCTCATATGACTGAGATCATCCGCATGAACTGATTTTTGAATTGGCTCTTTGAGGACATTTCTTGACCTCCTTTCAGATGGCTCAGACAACTGATCTTCTAAGCAGGGGAAACAGCTATCACAAACACACTCTTCGAATTTTTTAAATTTCGATTTACATTTTTTAGATCTAAAGATTTTAGACTTATGTTTATGTGGTGAAAACATAGGACAGATTGATTGTTTCTTTTCTTTTTCCTTTGTTTCCTTATCAGCCTGTGCATCTAGCATCTGTTCATGTGATTGTTCTATTCTCTGATCTAGTTTTCTTTCTTTAACGCCCTTCTTTTGGTCTTCTTTGTGACCATGCTTAGAAGCACTTTTTACTTTATGCACTGTTTCATTTGCTTCTCCTATTATTTTAGATGTAATAGAGTTTATAAAATGAAAGAAATTAGCATGCATGGGAAACCCTTGTCGATAAGTTTTTCTAAGACCATCACTCTCTATTTTTATTATATGTTTTGGCTTTTTGTTTGAGTTGGGTTCTGAAAACTCTGACAGTATGTTAATTTTATGCACTCCTAAAATTTCTTCGGAGTTTGAAATTTCTGAAAATTGCTCATTTATATCAATCGGATTTGCCTTCACCACACTTGCTTTGCCACCATATATTGCTATTCGACTTGTATAAGGACCTTCTTTATTTTCTGCAACTTGCAGAAAAGTATCATTTTCATCATCTTGTTCACTAGTACTGCGATTATTGCTCTTAGATCTTGATCGAGAAGATTTCATATTGCTACTACTTTGAACATTGCTGTTTTTTGGATTAGCAGAGAAGTCGACATGACTTTCGGTTGGTTTACTTGAAGACTTTTTTGAAGCTCTCCGTTTTGATTTATTTGTACTTTCCTGGTTTGACTTTGATTGTGCCATAGATTGAGATTGGCTTTGTGCCACAGAAGTTGATTGACTGGGATTGCCCAAACTTTGGGCTGCATACTGTGAGTGGCTTTTTTTTCCTGCCATAGTGCTAGAGTTACTGGAATTTCCTGTGCTTTGAGCAGCAGAACGGGTTTGATTTATATCCTGACTCTTACTTTTTGATGCATAGTTATTTGAATTTTCAGAATCATCATCAACCATAAAGTTCATTATTGTTTCTAAACTAGTGTATGGAAATTCTGACTGTTGTAACTTTAATTCATTTTCATTATCAAAATAGATTTGTTTGTTATTTGCTTGAAATTCAGCAGATTGTTTTCTATCTCTTTGCATAGAAACACTTTTCGTATTGGCATCATTCTTTCCCTGAATATCTGATAGAAGAGAATCAATTTTCTGTATTGCTTTAGGAATATCGATCTTCTTTATATCAATTCTTATGTCTTCAATAAGATCACAATTCTTAGGGGTTGTAGATTTAACGTTTGAAGATGCATACTTTTTATGAGCTTTTCTTGAATTTAACTGTACTAACTGTACTCCAGTTTGTGATAACTGTGATTCTGGAAGTGAGGTTACTTCAGTGAAAGCTGTTTCTGAAGATTGTAAGGATTCTGTGGTGCAATATTCATCTTCCACCAGGGGCACATAATTACACTGAATTACATTTTCTGTAGAAGTACTGTGGGGGCGTTCAGCAGGAATCTTATCTGTAGAATAAAGATAACTTTGTTATCTTAAAGATAACTCAGGTAAAGATGTACGGTGGCACTTAATGATGATTTAATATTATCATAAGATGCAGTGCTAGAACAATATAACATGTTTTCCATTTGTAATATGGAGATGTGGTTGCATCTATTGAACACAGCAGTACCTTCCAGGACATACCAGAAGGTTTTGAAGTATGCATACTGGTATTGAGACAATTCTTTGACTGTAATTTTCCTGTTGTAAGGAAATAACAGGGGTTGAATATTTTTTATTCTGATTCATTGCTGTATTTTATCTAAATTTGGCTACATCATCAGAATTATCTGATATGTGTTTCACCTTGTTTTCCATCTTAAAATTTGGTTTATGAGTTTTTAGTACATGCTCTCTAAAACAGCAGCTTATCGGACTGGTAGCACGTCGAAAAATTGCATTTTAGCGACCAAGGCCGCTAAAATTGCATAAAAGTGCATCCAAACTGCATTCAAAATGCACTTTTAGCGGCCTTGTCCTTTAAAGTCGTCAAGACAATCTATAAACAAAACCCAGATGGGATTGACCAGTCACACCAACTTTAACATGGATTTACGCATATAATTGGTCATAAAACAACAAATTTAAGCCAACACGTTTCTTTATGATAATCAGAAACTTTACCAGGATTTTTCGCAAAACACGGTAGCCCACTTCATCACATAACAAATATGAGCCAACAACTTTTCACATCTTCGTTCACATAGCTTACATGGAAGCACCAGCATTTAATTGTAATAATATATTCCCTATTCCTTCTGCCGTAATATTGCTGGCACCAGCTCGAATTCAATGTTTTTGAAATGGAGTGAAATTTCCTCGGGATTATAATTCATATTTTCACAAGCTTTTCATAAATACTAGTTCGTATTTATTATTGTTTACAAATCAGCGACTCATATAACTCATCTATAGCCTACCTCATTTCGTTTTGGTACGTACGGTTCATTGTTGTCTTGCGTTTGAGAGGGCCTTGATAATATGGTTGACTGCCTTTCATTATAATTAATTATATACGGTATTTTTGTTTCATTTCATATAATTTAGAGAGCTATCACTAAAAAATATTGTATGCACCACGTACGCAAAAACTTTAGCGGACTCATCCAGTATTTCAGCCTCGGCTTTCGCCTCGGCCGCTATACTAGATTCGTCCGCTAAAGCGTTATTTTGCGTACTTGATACCTAAATAGCTATTATTACTTAAAATACGGTAACTTTTTAAAAATGTTATATTTCAAGTAATCTTCAGAGTTGTAATTAACACTGCCAATTTAAATCCCTTGAACTTTCACCGATACCTATTGTATAAAGTGCAATGTCTGGTGCTCCAAATCATTTTGATTGGCTCTCAAAAAACAGCCAATCAGGGACCGAGCCGCCACAAACATTAGTATGCCTAACTATGGTAAACAAGGCAAGTTCAGATGTATCAGTTTCTGTCATTAGAAATAATATATAAAATTACTCTCACTAAAGAGTGTGCTTTCGTTTCCAGAGACAGCATATAAACATTAATTAATATTCATTCTTGTGTCCGACTTTAGCGCTGTGTAACAAATAGTTGAATAAAAACACTTTCTTTAACGCACTTTATTTTACCTTAGTAAACTTCTGGACGGCCGTTTCGCAGGTGGTGTTCCTGCATCATCAGCAGAGTTGGCACTCTGCGTTAAAGAAAGTGTTTTTATTCAACTATTAATCAATACTTATTATAGTTGGCATAACATATTGGTGCTACAAAAATATTGCATGACCACTCTATCCTAAACATAACATACTAAATTGTCGATCGATTTGATATTGTAGCCCACTCTGTTTGATTCATTTCTTTATATTGTTGTCAGTGTTAATAAATATAAATAAAGTATTTAAAAAACATCTGGTCATTGAATAATTAAACGCAACTGCTATTGATATAATACTGTGCATTGTATCATATTGTACGGCTACAGATGTCTGCATTATATTTTAATGTAAGTATTTTCAGTTTAAATACTCCTCACTTATGTGCAATTAATAGACCTAATGTAATTCCTGACAGATTGTTTTCAGATTGAATTTAATTAATCCGTAACCTATACGGCTGCTTTAAACCTATAACAAAAATGTCAGTGAATCTTAGGCCTACACTTAGCATCATTAATATTATTGGTAGTGCATTTTGTGAAATGTTGACATATTTAAAGAATTTCTTATATCAGTGTATATGAGTATGAATTAAGGTTAAGAAGAAGCATAGCTATATTAACTGTGGGGGCTGTTTTATGCAGTGCACTGGTACGTACTAATTTCAGTTCGAAAACAATGTTTTTGTAGAGAAATAATATTCCCATAATAGTTACTATGAATAGGCTATAAATTTTACACTAGGCTTTAGATTTAATTTAAATAAAATACTTTATGCCAACAAAATGCAATATCATTCATGTTGCAGTTATGTGTTCAGATGCACTAACTTAACTTACATCCCACAGTGGGAAACCATTTAAAAAAAAGGATCGTACCAACATTATAAATTAGCTAAATTTTAGCTAGCACAAATTGCTAGTTGAATTGTAAATTACCTTTACCATACATAACCTATGATTTCCCATTTTAAAAAGTTGAAAATGTTAAGCTTATTTAACTTAAGCCTGCTATCTTAGTGCCTGCCAGTAAGGACTGGCACTGAGTAAGGAATCATAACTGCTTAATTTGAGATTCAAATTATAGGAAACAGAAGACTTTAAAATTAAGAGGTATTTCTTTACAATAATTTAATTTTCTCCATGTTTAACACTGTTTCCATGGGCACAAGTAACTCTGAAATGTATAAATAAATAAATAAAATTGTGTCCATGCATTAAGAAATAAAACAATAAATAAGACTAAATAATTTTCAAAATATACCAAAATATGGCCTCTCAGAAAGGCAAAGTACTGATACAATATTGGTAGGGCCTACATATTACACATATTACATACAGAACAGTTTAGAATTTAAGAGATGGGGAGAGAAATGAAATTACAGAACTGGTATTGCATTTTGTGACATTACACAGTAAAACTACATAAACACGGATTTGAGTCAGTATATTAAATAATAATAAAATAATAGAAACAGGCTAAATAAATACAAAGCGGATCCAGTATGTTCAGTGTTGGCATAAAGATTAGGATTGCACTGTTATCCTTTAGTCCCTTCACAGTACTGCACATAAATAGTTGTCCATACATTCCCTAAGAGATTGTTAGCAAAATATTGTTTAGTTTCTGTCAAGGACATGGCACTTGCATTTCGTGCCCAAAGCACCATCCCTTTTGTAATGAAAGATGTTCAGTTTAAGATTTTCTCTGCCAGTGTGCAAGTGTGTTTTCATTTAAGTGAAGTTGAACATGTTTTCCTTCGAATGTATATATTTCTGATAGAAAATGTTTTAAGAGAAGGTTGGTAAATGTACAGCAAAGTGAAACAAAATGTGCAGAGCAGTTTCCAAATTCCAGATTACCATTAATAATACTTTATTATTGATCCAGTAACATCATTAATGTACAAGGTACAACTGACATTGGACAAGTCGGAAAAACATATTAAACTAAACTAGACTAATTATAACTAATACTTTACACTGTAACATAAATAAATCAATGAATTTTATATAAGGAGTCAGATGAAGTTGTGTTATTAATATAGAAATTGGGTTATATATTTATGGATAGGTATTCTTCAACGGAATAAAAGCAGTGGTCAATCAAATATGCTCTCAGAGAGGATTTAAACGTATTTTTTGTTGTAATAATTTTAAATGATTAGGAAGACCGTTATATAGTTATATAGTTTTAATATTGAGTGAAATGCTCCTTTTTGGGATAGAGTAGTATTATGTTGTTGTGTATGTAGATCAGAATGGTGCCTAGTGCAGTGGGAGTGTACATTAAGAAGGGAGAATTTCCAACAATTGTGCTCTTTCTATAGCATTATATTTTCCAGTATGTAGAGACAGGGCAGAGGAAGGATGCCAAGTTTTCTGAAAAGGGGTTTACTTGGTGTTCTTAAATTTTGTCCTTCCATAATTCTAATAATCTTTTTCTGGGTTCTAAAGCATTTTATAATAGCAGGTGACCTTCCCTAGAATGCTAAACCCACCGCCGTCTCGAGAATTACACTGCCTGTCCTATGGTTTATTTTAACATGGAGTTTAGAGAATTGCTCAATTGCCTAATTTCTCCAGTAGAGGCGACACAGTTCACACCCAGATTGGACCAATCACCGCCACCTATACAACCACCGTCTCGAGAATACACGAGTAATAGAGTCTTGTAGGCAGTGCCCTATACATTACCATACATTGCTTCTATGCATTTGCTGCGTCAAAATAAGCATTAAAAAGACACATATTTCTTGTGTTATTTGTTTAGAACATAATATTATTCCAATATATGACACTTACCTTGAAATGGAATTTTGGAGCAATAATTAAAATAAATATAAATTAATTAGACACATTGATAGTAAATTATATAATTATTATTTTACAAAATTTTATTCATAGCAATTAAGTACCGGTACCTAGAATAATACAAGTTTAAACATTCAGTTTATGCTTTGAGAACATCTTCTAGACTATATTACGAGACGGCGGTGACAGCACTACATAATCAACAATGTCTTAGCAAAAAACAAGAAGCAATCTGGGTGTGAAAGGTGCTGCCATCTGTAATGTCGCCGAGTATGCAAAATTAGCCGTTTAGGACAGGCAGTGTATACACGAGTAATACAGTTTAGAAGGCAGTGGCTAAACCATATCTGAGTAGAGACTGGATGTAAGCAAAGTAAACAGTTCTGAGTGTGTCTTTTGTGGTACAGTTGGCTAACATTCTCATTATGTAAGTTGCAGTGCTGAGTTTCTTGTTTACTTCGTCAATGTGGACATCCCAATGTAAATTGCTTTGCACCCATAGCCCTAGGAATTTTGTGCTGTCAACTTTCTCAATAGTCTGATTGTAGAGAGTTATATGTGGAGAGAAGAAGTTTTTGTTTTGGGTAGTGTGAAAATCCATTGAGACGGTTTTATTAATATAATAATAAGGTTGTTCAAAGAAAAATAGTTCGAGATTTGCCGTGTGGTAATGTCTATAGAGTCGAGAAGGATGTGTTTGTGAGGAGCTTTTATTAGGATGTTCGTGTCATCAGCAAATATAACAGATCTTGCATGTGGGTCACTCAAGCAGAAATCGTTAACATAAAGTAAAAATAAAATGGGTCCTAATATTGAGCCCTGTGGCACCCCATACACCGTGTTAAGTATACTGGAACGATAGCATTTAGTCACACCATCACGAATATGCTTCACTTCCACTATGATTTCACTTCCATTTATGATTTAGTAAATAAATTTTGTGAGACTGGATTTGTTCAGTAAATTACACTAATTAAGAGACAAAAGAGACTTTAACCAAAGTGTTTATCAATGAAATTAAACATGTTAAACCTGTGCCTTTATCACATTGGGGGACATTTTCGACATTTCTATGTTATGGGTAAGTTAGTTATGATTTTTATTCATTTGTGTTCTCTTTCTCAAAATTCATTCACACTAGTTCACCACTTGAGCATCACATGCATGAAGAGCGTTACCCTCACATTCCTGTATCTTGCTTATTCTAACATGGTGGAAGGCCTTAAAGATCACACTACACTAAAGGTAGAAGTATTGTGTTCTACTCTGTAATTTGATATAAACTTTTCAGCATTAATAGGCTATAGGACTAAGGTCTTTGAATCTAAAAAATATAATTTCTGGAAACATATCTGAGTGTATGTCTGTCAGTGTGTCTGTGAACAGCATAGCTCGAAAACAAAATAAAATAATAATATAGTATATGAAAAACAAAATTTTATGTTTGGGTTAATTATTTTCTGGAATGTGATGCACAGTATGGTGGTTACTTTCTCTTACTTTTATTACCATTTTGCTTGAAGAAAAGGCCACCTGCATTGTCTATTGGTTAGGAGTGCTGGCTACAGATCTGCAGGTCTGGATGCAGTCCCTAGGACCTAATCAGATTTTTCTGGGGTGGGTGGGTCTGGAACAGGGTGCACTCAGCTTACTGAGGAGCTACTTGATAAAGAAGTAGCAGCACTGGTCATGAATGCCATTAATAATCATGGATGTCAGCATGCTGACCACATGCCCCCAGACCTGCCATCTGTCGCTGATATAGCTCTCCAAGGCTATAAATGCCCTGTGCAGATATACTTTTTCTATCCCGTATACATTTGTATTTTAGGGCTGGGTTGTGGTCTCTCCTTTCTGGGAGTACTGCAACTGCCAGTGATGTATTAAGACATTTTTCTTTTGTCACACTTTTCGCTGTTGACCTTCCAAAATTCATGCAGCCTTTGTTATACATTGATGGCTTTGATTCTTATAATGACCAATTCTTGTATTCTTTGATTCTAACGAACCACTAGCCAAATTACAACATTAATAAAGCTTTCAGATAGTTAACAGGAGATCTCACATACACAGAATAGCAAAACAGGTTCGCACTCATAACCCAAAGAGCAGCTGAGATCACTTGTTTCTCATGAAATAAGATATGACAACATCATACCAAAATCCAAAAGATGCACTTTACATGAAGACCGATGATTGGTACTGGCAGACTCCTTCCAAATTTGGAGCAGAATTATTATTCTCTTGCAGCCATAGGCGTAACCAGGCCGACCATATGGGAGGGGTTATAACTTCCGCGGGGTCTAGGGGGTATAGAATACCCCCCAGGGAGAGGAGGGTCCGGGGGTCCTCCCCTGGAAAATTTTAAAAATTAAGATGCACAATAACGAGTTTTAAGCTTCCGGGGCTCCTCCCCCGGAAAATTTTAAAAATTAAGACGCACAATAACGAGTTTTAAGCTTCCCACGCTTTATACTTGTATTAAGTAATTTATGGGCAGACTTAAAAAAATTATACAATTATCCTTTTTTTAATCAATGGGGGGGGGGGTTCAAACCCCCAAACCCCCCCCCCCTCGTTACGCCTATGCTTGCAGCACTGCCAACATTGAATGTATGACTTTGTGCAAAGCTCACTACATGTCTTGTAGCAGCAAACTATTCTATTAATGAATACACTGTGAGAATACTGGATTTCACTCTTTTAAAGTTTTAGATGTAATTGTATTAGCACATTGTCAATCTCAAGCATCATAAATCTAAGCGCTGATTCTGTACGTAATAGGATTCATCATATTTATTAATGTATTTACATATACTTACTTACTCAATGGCAATAGACAATTCCTCAGCAAGCTAAAGGAATATTATCTATTTTATGGAACATGAAGGTTCATTGCCATGCTTACCTGAGCCCACCAGTCAACCCTATTCTGTGCTAACTCTATCTAATCATCCCTCGCAAATCCTACTTCCCTTAAATCTATCCTAATATTGCCCTCCCACCTAAGTCTTGGTCTTCCATGTGGTTTTTTCCCTTTGGTTCTCCCAGTCAATACTTCAGAGATATGTCTTTCCTCTCCCATGCATGCAACATGTCCAGCCCATTTCATCCTCCATGATTTAATTACCCTTACTATATCCAGTGAAGAGTACAGGTCGTGAAGCTCCTTGTTATGCAGTTTTCTCCAGTCCCCATTTTTGTCTCTCCTAGGCCCAAATATTTTCCTAAGCACCCTGTTTTCCTAAGAACACTCTCAGATTACGTTCTTCCCGACCTGTAAGCGGCCATGTCTCACATCCATATAATACAACCAGCAGGATAATAGTCTTATAAATCTTTATTTTTAGATTTCTTGACAGAAGACGAGAAGATAAGACTTTCTGAACTGCATAAAAACAAGCATTTCCTGATTTTAGTCGAGACTTAACCTGCCTTAATATTATTTGTGTCTGTAATTATTGCTCCCAGATATTTGAATTTTTCCACTTGTTTGAACGATTTACCGGCTATTCTAATATTTTGTAGAGCATTATTTTGACTTACCATGACCATATACTTAGTTTTTTCTGTATTAATTTCCAATCCAACATTTCTGCAGGCATCAAAAAGACTTTCTGCATTTCTCTCGATTGTGTTTATGTCATCTTCTAAGAAGCAAATGTCATCTGCATACGCTAGAATTGGGTGCCTGTCATTTAATTCTAGGCCTACCTTGTTTTCCTGAACTTTCCTAATGGCATATTCCAATGTGAAATTAAAAAGTAAAGGCAATAGTGCATCTCCTTGCTTCAAGCCGCTTCTAATGGCAAACCTATCTGATATAAATTTCCCTACCCTGATTCTGCTATAGGTTTCATTTAGATACATTTTGATCAGCCTATCGTTTTTACTAATAGACAATATTATTGGAGGAAAGAATGAGGGGTTCATTGCTCCTTAGCACTATAGGAAAAACACACCACATTACTACTGTACATAATTCATTTATAATTCATCTTTGTTAAAGCTAACAAATATGAGGCCAACATACAACAGCCTTTTTCATCTGGGCAATTCGGGAAAAGATATCGTTGCTCTGTAACTAAGTTTAGAAATATAGATAACAGATTACAGTAAGTGAGTAATATTTTAAATAATTTATACAGGTAGGTTTTAAAAATTAACATTGCAGAACAAATATAAGATATTTTAATAACTTATTTTTACAATAATCAAGTACTTGTATATAAATGACATAAGGAATTTTCTGAACTATCTTTAATATCTTCCAAATCTATCACAACATTATATCCTCTTCCTCATCAGTTTTTTCTTCATCCTCTATTTCTTCAGTCCTAAAGTCCAAAGGTGGCCAGGGCCAGCAACGAGGGGGCACAAAAGCTACCCTGAAATTCAGATAATTGAATCATTGGTTGATTGAACAATTTGGCCAACCCATGATATGCATAATTTCATTGAAGTATAGGTAGACACACATACACATATGCAGCCTTATTTAAGTTCAATATGAAATATACTGAGAATCTGGCCATATTAATAATTAATAATAATATTTGTATTTAAATCTTTAATTAATAATAATATTTGTATTTAAATGGTTATTCATTCTTTGATCATTGCACATGAGTCTGACTATGACTTAAAACTAATATTTACAAAAGTCCTTACAATTACTATCTTATTTCAATAACTAATAACATATTACGGTACGTTGGCTGCAGTGGTGTACATGTTTCTATATCCGATCAAACCCAACCACGGTCGATGAATTTTTTAGAACATAAAAATCCTGGCAAGGAGTCCTCTGGGAGGGACTTAAGCTGTCATGGATTTATGGCACATAAAAGAACTCCAAGCCTAAATCAGAGCCTCTGGACAAAATTCTTCAGCCCTTCCACGTCCTTTCACCTTAGTTTCTGGAGGGCGGTTTGTCCCTCTGTTCTCTCTCAGAAAATAAGCATAACAAAATTTATCTAGGTTCACCATAGTGATTACAGGAAAGAGTTGGTCAGTCAATAATATAATACACTACACTACAAAATTTGACTCAGTTTTTGTTTGTCTGACTTTTTAAATGTTAGCTACTTTCTTAACTTGATGGTAGCCTACTGTTCCTCAATGTAGTATTCATTTTTTTGAAAAGTCAGTATTTTGCACAAAACTAACAGATATCATTTTTTTATTCATAGTGTGCAATACACTAATACTGAACTTTATAAAATTAACAATAAACAAATGAAACAAAATTTTGAAAGAGAACAGTACAGTAAACATATAGGATACACTTATTGTAACCCAATTTCTGGTAATACTCTACAAAAAAGATTGCAGAAATTTGCATCGGAAATGTAGAGCAATTGATTGGATGGGCAACAAGATATTTAGGTGAGCAAGAAACTTCGTGTTACCAGCTGGTTCACAACTTCGATATTGCAATTGAAGCAGCATCATATGTAATACGAGGGTGTATCAATAAATAACTGGACTAATTTTGTAATTAACACATAATGACTTTATTTCATTCAAATTTACTGACAAACTTTCAAAATATTCTCCATCTGATGAAATACAACTATTCCAACTATTTACCTATTGTTCAAAATACTCACTGAACCCCTTTTTTGACAGTCTGTTCAGTTTACCCATGGTAACATTGTTCAACTCCTTATCACTTTGAAAATGGCAACCATGTAACTCCTTTTTCACTTTAAGGAAGAGGTAAAAATCGTAAGGTGTGAGATCCGGAGAATACACTAAATGAGGCATGATCACAATGCCCAATTCTTCGATGATGTCTTGAGTTGCATGCCCTCGATGAGCTGGCGCATTGTCTTGGTCACTTGGTGCAAGATCCATCCTGTCCTGGCAAGATCTGGTTCCAAAAGACAAATTCATTATATCTGCAATCTTTGCAATTGTTATGCAATGATCTTCTTGCACAATTGCATCAATTGTGTTAATGTTAACTTCCGTTTTTGCTGTTACGGGTCTTCCAGGGCACAGAGAATCTTGAAGGTCTTCGTAACCATCTTTGAAATGTTTGTACCACTCAAAAACTTGTGTTCTGCCTAAAGCATAGTCTTCATATGCTTGCTGCACCATTTCTAAGGTTTCTGTAGGAGCTTTGTCTAGAAGAACACAAAACCTTATCGATGAGCATTGCTGCAATTTCAGTTCCATGTTGGGTACAATAAACACCACCTGCGGTATCTGGGCCTAACTCCAAAGTGAATCGTTCTGCATGATTGGGATTCACAGCACTGCTAGACGAAGGTTTCACCTTTTTGCGACTAGCAGCCATTGTGCTCCAGGGCGGTTTATTTAAATACAATTAAATCAGTCCGGTTATTTATTGATACACCCTCGTAATTTACAAAATAATAAATGAACCAACGGAAACAAAGGGAGAGGCATTTGTACATAAAATGGTATTTGGATAAAAGGCTTTGGAATAGGAATTTGTGTCATGAAATAAGACTTAATATTTGAAGGGTTTGAAAAATAAAGGGGATAAGCCCATTTTCAGGATTTTTCTTCTTTAGTGCCATTATGAAACACTGAAATATAAGCTTTGCAACACACTTATCAGATGGGAAACAAAGAGGTTGAGTACATGTGAAAATCAAAGGAAAAGAAATGAGCCATGTAAGAAAGTTACTTTGTTTCATATGCTTCAAAATGCCCTCCTGAAAAATTATAAAAAGTGGATGAATTCCTTTTATTTCTCCAACCCTTCAATTATCTGTTTAAAAACTTCGCTATGATGTCAAGAAGTTATTTTGAATTATTATGTAACCTATTCGGACCAGATTATCAAAGAAAGGATACCAATATGAGATGAGCTATCCCTGTTGTTACAAGATTAGTCACGGGGAATAATTTCTCTTTACAAGTTATGTTGCACTGTATCAACCTGATACAAGAAATACAAAGAACAAGCAATCTAACAGTAAGAGCAAAATATGAAAGAAATGATAAAAGCAAGCTTGTATCAATATGGTACCCATGTGATCATCAGAGGCTTAATTCTCTCTTTCAGACTATTTTCACTTACAGTTCTTTCATGCTCTAATCCCAAATAGATGTGTGAGTCTGTAACAAGACATGCATCAGTTGCCGATAATTGAAACAAAGGGCCAGATTTATTGTTACCAATCCTGGATTATTGTGAATCAAAATTTCTTCTGGTCTCATTCCCATTGTCATTAAAATGTCCATTCTTGTTCAGATTGTGGTCAAGATCAATCTTAACTGTCTAGAAAAATTGCATACCTGATGCCACAGAATTCTTCAAATTCATGCCTATTCACTTTATGCTTTTCAACATCTTCGAGGTATATAATTGCAGCTGGAAAAATTATTAAGTAATAATTAGTTTTAAAAATTGAAAACTCCTTATCATTTACATCTAATACAAGTTTGTTTATCCTTGGCATGACTGTGGAGTAATTGAAGAAGCGACTTACCAAGTACAAGAGAGAATCAAATGAAAACCTCAATTAATTTTTTCCCACTATTTTACTGCAAGAAGAATGTTTGCTTGTACATTATTTTTCTACTTAGTCCCCTCCTAGTTCAACACACTTAAGCCATCGGATAGGAAGTGCTTGAATACCGCGTGAGAAAAATTCTTTTGGTTGATGCTGTAACCACTTGTAGTTATACGATGAAATAGGTTTTGTAACTAAGATTCTCAGCTATTTTTTGCTTGAATGCACAAGCATGAGATGTACTGATGACAATGAGTTACGACTCTACGCAGTTTTGGCTGATTCCAACTTTTCATGAAACTATAATAGTAATTTTGATATTTAGCTTTTTGCGTTTTGTAAAATGAAGTGGGGGAGTGAGGAAATTGTAAAATGCCTGGATTCATATGTGTTTCAAATGTGTATGGGGGATTTAAACAACTTGAACTTCAGAAATAAGATGAAACATGCAGTTGCATTGGAATAAGTTTTAAAGAAAATGGGTGTAATTAGTTTCACGAAATCACTTTCATGAAAGTGGTTACAAAACCTAGTGTCATCATGTAAACTAGCCTTTAAAACATGCATAGAAACCTAAAATCCTTATTTCACCCTAACCTAACAAAATTGTCTTAGTTAAAACCCGTCATAATTATCTTCCACAAACTTAGGTTTGTCTTGTCTTGTTAACAATATGGATCTTCACTGATTATGCATTTCTGCAATGCAGCAACTTACTCTATGTGCAATTGTGAAGCAAGTTTGTCAAATAACTTCTGTTTGGGTAGAAAATGTCCTGTGAAAGTAACACATCCCAGCTTTTTTAAGGTGTAGCTGTTACTTACCTTCAATTTGAGCAGTAGTAGTTATACGGTTGTGACCTATATAATGTGCAAATAATTTAGCATGTCTGTACACAGCAGGTTTATATACATGCTCTGCAGTGAGATATTTTAATAGATTTTCTATTCTCTTTGGTCCTGGAGGATTAGGAGTCTTCTTGGCCTACAAACAAACCAATCATGAGCTAATGCTAATGGCCTTTGATGTCAGTGCACTTCAGGGTACAAATCAAGCTTTTTCAACAGAGGGGGAAACATTTAGCTAATGATCTCTTTCGGGCATTGAAAATTCAGAAGTAAATATCATTTCCTTGGTACATATAAAAGGCCTATGCTATACCATATACAATACAATAACAAAACATCAGTAGACGTAATGTTTACCAGTGTTTACAATAATGTGACTTACAGATTCTGTCAGGGAGAACTATTGTTATCATTTGCCAGGGAAACAGTTTTAGCAGCCATAGAATTTCCTTCTTTCCTATTAATTCACACTCTGGTGCAAAACTATGGATAGATAAATAATTTGTTGTTCACTGGGGTTCCACATAATAGAGATCTGGTTGAACATTGTCTCATTTAAGGTTGCATCAGTCAAGAATATACAAGTATAAGCTTGTTACAACAGTATCAAACTTAAACTATAAAATGCAACTTACAAATTATGAACTTAACTACAATGCAGAATTACTTCCTTCAAATTCACTGAGGGAGTAGCGTGCATTGATTAGTGCAGGGCAGATATTTTATAGAATTTTTTTTCTCCCATAATCTTTATTTTGTATTATATTTTAATGCCCATTAGTGTTGGTCGACCAACAGCCAAGGATGGGGATGAGTTGTTTCCCCGAAACTAGTCCATGAAAGAATTTGACGTAAGTGGAGCTTAAAGTGTATATAAGTTGATCATCAGCTCTTATGTTCCCTATTATTTTTGCTCTTTTTCCAGTTCTTTTTATTTATTTATTTATTTTTAATAATGATCTCTTTTCATTCACTTCTTCGAGAACTTGTTTATTAGTCTTTCTATATACCCAGAAAGATCCACTCTCCAAATTCACATTTCCAGAGCCTCTTGTTGAGGCAAGGAAGGTCCTGTTTTAGTTTGAACATTTGGCATTTCATCTGTTTGTCTCTAAGTTTGTTTGTTATGCAGTCACAACCAAACGCATTGTTTGATTTTCTTCAAATGTTGTGTGAATGTTCCTTGAAGTAATGAAAAACTAGTTATAAAAAAGGATTTTTATTTTTTTATTGTTTAAAGATGGTGACCATTTCAATGGTTCCGTTTCTTGTAATGTTCAGCTTCTTTCAATGGCTCTAGCCAAACTGTTCATACTGCACAATTCAAAACTATTTCCACTCTCAAGAATGACATTTTCTACAACTTTGCTCCAGTTCATCTTTGACTAACTGTCGGCCACGGTGGTCTAGAGGTAGCGTGCTCGCCTCTAGATCCGCAGGGCGCGGGATCAAACCCGGCCGTGGTCGATGGATTTTTCAGGACGTAAAAATCCTGGGCACGGACTCCTCCGGGAGGGACTTTAAGCTGGGGGTCCCGTGTCGTAGATTTAAGGTACGTAAAAGAACTCCAAGCCTAAATTAGAGCCTCTGGACAAAATTTCTCGGCCCTTTCACGTCCAAGAAATACTTAGTTTCCAGAGGGGGGTTGCGAGGCGATGGGCTTACCACCTCTCTCGGAAAATAAGCATATCAAAATTAGTATAGGTAATGAAACCTCCACTTGGAGGCCCCTTCGCCCCACCTGGGGATCATAGGGTACCAGATCTTTGACTAACTCTAATGTTTGCCAGTATTTTATCTGTAAATTTGTTTGTTACGTAGGCACAACCAAATGCCTAGTTTGATTTTCTTCCAGTTTATTATGGGTGTTCCTTGAAGATGGTGGTCGTTTTAAGTCTTGAAAAGCAGAAATTATATTTCTTTTTACACAAGAGGTCTACTGTTCACAGAACTACAAGTCTAATTCTTTCCTTTTTTTGTCTCACTTCCATTTGTCAGTTCACTCCGCACATATGATTTGATGATTTTTATCCTAGCTTCATGCTTATATTTATAAAGTCATAAAAATATAATGTATAAAAATTAATTCACTTTACCTCAGAGTTTACTTTCTTCATAAGGAAAGCATATAGTTTCCCTCTTTTCTGTCTTAGCATTTCCTTTTCAATATTTTTTTCATCTACCTAGAAAAATAAAAAATACAGTAAGATATCAATAATCTGAATGCCAGTTATCCAAAACTTCAATTATCTGTATGACCTTTTTATTTATTTTTATTATTATTATTATTATTATTATTATTATTATTTTTTTTTTTTTTACATTTTAAAAGGAAGATCATACAATATTTATATTGTTACAAAAAAGCTACTGTCATATCACAATTAAAACTGTTGAGAGTCAGCAAGAGTTACAATTAAGCAGACCTACTTAACTAATACTGTTTGTGTTTACTGTATTACATTAACATGTTTTGGAGATCGGAATAGTACATGAAGTGTTTTAAAGTTTTAAACAAGATATTGCATTCAGTAATGAGCTGGAATGCACCTATGTCTTTTTTTTTTTATGTTTGTACTATACCTGCTCTTCAAAATAATCACTTAAATTCAAGTTTTCAATCTCAATGGCTTCCAGAAGAAGGATGAAACCTGAAATTAAGAACATAATTTCCTAATATATTCTGCTGTAGATAGATTCATGCCTGAAAAACATTCTACAAAACAGATTTAATATTCTGATCATACTAATTTTTAAAAATGTATGCAAAAAATATACAAGACTGCATTCTATATTTGTTCATATCATGAACTGATATAACCATATTTTTCAAATTATGATAAACAAAGATATTGATTTTTGTTTTCTTTGTAAGCAATTTATATTGTTCATTTCCGCATGGTATCGGTATGTTTAAGTGGGCACTTAAAAATTCTAACATGCTTTATGACTTCTGTAGTTAACGCCTTTATAAATAAAGCTGAAAAAAAATACTGGTAAGGGTTGTGACTGATATGCAATCCAATCTGATTTATTCAGATATTATTTGTAGTATTTCTGTTATTAATATTGTAATTATTTATTAATTTTTATTATCATCATTGTCATTATCATATGGACTTACTACCAGTATGTGTAATATGTAATTTTTCCCTTAGAACTGTAAAAATATAGAGTACCAGATTTCCCTAATTTGATTAACTTACCATTTAGCCTGACAACATCTTTAATCCTCATGTTTACTATGGCTTCCACTAACTGCAAGTAGTAACGCATCATGTTTGGTCTTGCTTTGTATGCCAGTAAAATAATAAGATTTGTTTGTTCTGTGGTTAGACTGTGTGTCCAGATACTTGCCTGTGGGGGGGAAAAAAATTGTATTAAAATATATTGTGGCTTCTCGGGTCATCAGTGATGTCAATATCATTCAATTCAAGCTTTTGGCCATCATCACTCTGTGGCATTCCTGAGGAAGGCTGCTTGAATTTAATAATATTGATATGACTGATAACTTGAGAAATCATATATAACCAGCACCTTAAAAACTTCAAATCTTTGATTAAAATGTTTAATACTTATGAAATACCATAATTGCAGTCAGTTTTCAATCATAATATGCAACTTTGCTACAAAGACATGCTAAATTGGATGCTCATTTATCGTTCTTTCTTTAAGGATGTTGATAATCTGTTGTTCTATTAGTTCTACTCATATCATAATATTACCTCTATGATGGCAGCACGAAGAGCAGAACTGAAATTAATGTTCCTGGCGCGAGTTACTGCTTCTTCAACTGAGAATCCTATTCGAATCATAAACTGAAGTGGTGTATCACGCATAAAGTCAGTTATCATATCATTCTTCTTGTCAAATCTCTTTTTTGTAAGAAAACATCTCTGAAAAGAAAATGTGAAGAAAATTAAAATGTAACAACTACATGAATACTTACTAACCCAATGGCAATAGAAAATTCCTGAGCAAACTAAAGGAATTTTATCTACGAGGGATGTTCCAAAAGTAAGTTTCGTCGTTTTTTTTTAAAGTGAAGATGGTAAAGCAGATGAAGCAAACAACTGCCATAAGAATCGACACCTATTGCTGGTTCAACGACGGAAAGAGCGTCAGCAGAGGAGAAACGATGCATGAGTAGAGTCCCGAAGAAGAGAGAGTAGCAGTAGACTGGCGTGCCCGAGGTTATTTGAGTACAAATCACGATGGCAGATGGACGTGTACTGAAAACGTGGTCGACAATGGAAGTACATGCTGTTATCCGGTATGAATGGGCATGTAGGACTAGTGTGTCCATCATCCATGGACGCCTACAGACTGTGTATGGTGAAGAGGTCATGTCTCATCAAATTGTTGGTCGCTGGTGTTGCATGTTCAGTGAAGGAAGGCACCTGTTCCATGCAATGAAAGCCGCACTCTCGGGACGTCACTTCCAAAACAATGCTGAGGTGGAGAAGGCTGTGCGACAATTCCTTGCATAGCAGGGCACCGAGTTTTACCAGAGTGGTTTCTTCAAACTGATTGCAAGCTATGACAAATGTCTCAATGTCGGTGGAGACTATGTTGAAAAATAGTGCAAGGGGTATATTTCATGATTGCATGGTGTATTTGTTTTGGTAATAAAGTTTCCATGTGAAAAAAAAATGACGAAACTTACTTTCAGAACATCCCTCGTATTTGTTGGAACCAGAGGTTCGTTGCCATGCTTATCTGAGCCCACCATTCAACTCAGGTCATAAAATGGTTAGAGGGAGAATATGTGCTGTGAACAGTGCTGCATCCAAACTTTTTCATACTGCTGCATCCAAATCTTTCCTTAGGCTTTTAGATAGGAAGTTTGCATGTACGAGATAAATGTTCAAGCATAATTTTTTACTTAAATCTTAAAATAATGTAGGTGAAGTGCCATTGGTTTAGCCTTCAACTCATGTGTAAGGAAGTTAACACACAAATCAACCAAGGAATTAGGGAAACATAAAATCAATCATTATTTTAAAATTTTAACTTACATCTTCAGATAATGACATAAAATCATTTCGAAAGCCTTGTTGCAAAGTTTGGGCAATCTCTCTTGGATGGATCTTTCTAACTTCATCTTCAAGAATCTCTTCTTGTATTTCTTCTTCTTCTTTTGGTAATTCTGGTGTTAAACTCACAACAGTAGGCTCTATTAGTTGATCGGGTATTCCTTCAAGTAATGTGGGTTTTGTGTTCATTACTCTATTTACTAAGTCAAACAGCCTAGTGGATCTTCTGTTTATGCGAGGCAAATTTAAGGAAACCTTCCTTAAGTCAAGAGCTCTTTTCTCTTCCTGAAATTAAAAACTTGTTACAATACCTATTTCTTTACAGACATGTTATAGTATATTGCGATTCAAGTGCAGTAAGCGATGCATACGGATCGAGGAAAAAGTTTGAAAAAACAAGGCGCTTGCACCGAGTTTTTTCAATTTTCCGAGATCCATTATGCGCTTACGGCACGAGTATTGCATGCTATTTTTTGCACGATGATTATTTGTATCAATTTATTAAAATTAATTGAGATATTACCTGAAAATATTATGTATATACATTATTGAAGATAGATGTTTATTTCAGAAAGTGATTCACATTTGTTGTTGTTTATGGGAATTGAATATTTGTCTAACTGTGTCCTGCTTTTTCATTTGTTAATCGCACCAGCGCATACTTCACTACAGAGTGACAAGCTCAGCCAGATGTATACTTCCAATTCGTACACATTGTGAAATTATTTGTACCTTATGTGAGAACATAAGTTCTGTTAGGTAAGTTCCTTGCTTTCGTAGTTATGTCAAAGGCTTAAAATGTGTTTTACATCATATCTCTAGCAAACAAAATTTAATTTGTTTTTATCGTTGCGATGGCAACTTTGTTGATTCTGAAGAAAAACAAGTGATGGGAGATACTGAATACAAGACATATTTTATAACTTCACTAATTATTTCGCATTTTTCATGTACATTATGTGAGTTGAAGTAGACCACAATATCTTGTAAGTAAAAGTGATAGGCATAGTCTCCAGTAATTCTGTATTATGGAAGAAAATCGCAAGCCGGTGCCTTCAGAATTTATGTCACCAATAAAAAAATATGACTGAGGAAAAGGTTTGGCTAGCAGGGAGAAGGTACAGATTGTACAAGTATACAAAACATTATTGAAAGAAACCCTAAAGTAACTGTGTGAGATGTAGGAGTGAAAGTGGCGTCATCCATGGGAGTAGCTTCAAGAACGGTTTTCAAAGTCCTTAAAGAATATAGATCTACAGGAGGTGTCAAGTCACAGGTCAACATTAAACCAAAATCAAATACAATAATGAATGACACAGAAGACTGGATTAAATGTGCTAAAAGAAGAAAGGCGAATACATTTTATTTCAATAATGACATACCGACTGTAAAAAAAATCTGGCAAGTGTTGATGGCTCTGATCTCCTTAACTACAAGATATCAACATACTGGGGTTGTTTCTAACAATACTAACCACTAAAACACAAGATTTAACTAAAAAAGTAGCGAAAGATAAGAGTAAGTCACCCCTTACGCTCTGAACAATGCGTTGCTATTGGCAACCACACGCTTGTTATCTCGGCACTCCCGATCATCCCTTCTCTCCAAATTCCCGATCGTACCAAATACCAGCTACCAACCCTTGCACCAAAATGACAACCCTCTAGCTCACTCGGCACTCCCGATCAGACCACAATCACCTCTTCACATAGTCTAAAGAATGCATAACACTATCCACATAGTTAAGTGCACGAGCGGAGGCAGCAGCCGAGGCGAAGCGCCCTTGCATTTTCTAATAATGTACTATACACTGTTTGTAGGTTTCGAAAATGTGGCATATTATATCTTCCAGAGGTTAGTAAGCCTGTCAACTTTTGTTTAGCGGTATGACATCACACTACCAACGTCCAATCACGAGTTTTTACGTAATATGAGGACAGAAGAAGTGGTATAAAAGAAAGTGCATCGCGAAGAAGTGGTGGGTGGGAACATTCGGCATAAGAGAAGATTAAGTCGCCCCCTTACGCTCCAAACAATGCGTTGCTGTTCGCTTGTTATCTCGGCACACCCGATCGTCCCTTCTCTCCAAACTCCCGATCGTACCAAATACAAGCTACCAACCCATACACCAAAATGACAACCCTCTAGCTTACTCGGCAATCCCGACCAGACCACAATCACCTCTTCACATAATCTAAATAATGCATAACACTATCCACTTAGTTAAGTGCGCGAGCGGAGGCGGCAGCCGAAGCGAAGCGCCCTTGCATTTTCGAATAATGTACGATACACTGTTTGTCGGTTTCGAAAATGTGGCATATTATATCTTCCACACGTTAGTAAGCCTGTCAACTTTTGTTCATCTTTTGTTTACCGGTATGACGTCACACTACCAACGTCCAATCACGAGTTTCTATGTAATATGAGGACAGAAGAAGTGGTATAAAAGAAAGTGCATCGCGAGGGAGCGGTGGGTGGGAACATTCATCCAAGGTGCGACTTAATATTATTTTTTCCCGAACATTCATCCAAGGTGCAACTTAAATGTATTTTTTCCCCAAAACATTTGATACAAATTAACTTTATTCGTACGTAATCAACTACTCAGTCTCAAAAACTAACTCTTGTGAACTGTGCTTTGTATTTTCACATTCAGTTGTTTACTTTTGTTCCGTACACATCTTGAATCAAGTATAATACTAGAAGCACACCCTATAATGGGAAACCCTACCTGAGTATTCCCATGCCCTATGTCTAAACTTCATAAGTCACATATAAATCATATTTTCAAAATATGGAGTAGGCCTATGTCAGAGGAAAATATTGTTTTATCCTTACTTCTTTGTCATCAATTGATCCATCAGGTTCATTAATTGTTAAATAATGAATTTCACTAGGTTCAGTAGTTATTGTTAAACGATGATTTTCATCAGTAATTTCTCCAGGATTAATTAGACTTGGTACAATTGACTGATTGGATTGACTTTGTAAAATAGGTTCAATTTCAACCATTTCTTCTTTGCTTTTGTCTTTTTTCCTTCTGAATATTTTGCTGAAAATGTTTTTTTTCATGATCACAGGTTTGGGAAAATTTAGTCAATTATCAAAATAATCTTTCTTTATAATTAACCAAATACCATATTTCCTTATAGTCATTTCATCCTCTTTTCTCTCTAGCTTTTGTTTCTATTTCATTCTTCTTTTTCTTCTCACAAAATATCAACTTGTGATGTGCATTATACATAACTGTGAGTAATTTCCAAAAGTTACTATTTTACTTTCTGCAAATTTTACATAAAGTTCATTCAGTGTTTTTTTTATTATAAAACTTTGGTTTTTTCTCTACTCTACATATCTCATTAATCATTCTTTTCAATCTTTATTATAGTTTCTCATATTTTACCTTTTAAAGAAATTAATTAGAATGTTTTGAAAAAATTACAAAAAAACATACATTGACAACAAAATTGCAATGATGTTGTAAAAAACTTGCAACGTTTTTATTTAGAACACAAAATAAATCACCAGTTAATTAACCATAATGAAAAAATAATTTAATTACATTTAGAGAATTTCCAACAGGTTATTCCTCAAATTAAAAGAATAATCATGGAATTACACAATTAGTATGTGATGTTCAACAGCGAACATACTTTTATTCTTGCAATTTCAACTACAAAGGGAAAATCGTAAAATAAAACTCTAAATAAATTTAAAAACAACTATCAGAAATGGTTTCTTTGAATAAAATAAAGAATAAAAAGCACACACATTATAATGTTTTTAGTATAATATTTTAAAATTTTAATGTTTGTTATCCCTTTTAAAATAAAACCCTAATTTTCTTGGAGGAAATAATTATTTTTAATTATCCTATACTATTTCTATCATATTTATTTTTAAAGATTATCTTTCAGCTTTCCATATGAGGAATTTCCACTAAAGAGTAAAGTATAGCATTTACTACGACAATTAAAAATTACGGAAACCTTATCCTATAATTGTCACATAGAAGTAATAACAAAAAATGAGAAGATGGATAACTAAATTAAATAAAAGAAGGGGGGAAAAAGGACATAAGAATAGCAAGAAGAATTTATCAGTGTTGGTATGGGTACAGTCACTGCCTTCTATATCTTACAAGCCATGCTGCTTGAAATCTGGCAACACAGGAGGTAGTCCTATCTGTGGTGGTCTGTGGGAAGCATTTGAATACGTTTTTATTGCAGATAATTTTCTTCATCACAAATACTGACTTTATTTAGGCCAAATCAATAGGCCTATATTACATAGCCTATACTTGTGATGTGCATAATAACGTAACGTGCGGTGACTTCACATATATGAAGGAATTCGTAGTTTTCAGTGTCTCCTCATTATACGTTATGATGTCGCGTTTTTTCTTATTTTATTGGTAATAACCTCACTTATCCTGTTAGGCCTACGAGCTCTATTATTTGACCCACAACAGAGTCATATTTTATTAAGCTACTACACTTCTCTGGGTCATTTTGTACCACCACTGAGCTAGTTGTCCCAGGTTTAATATAACCTAGAACACTGATATCTCTTTTCTTGTCACATGCACTTTGTGGAAGACTACGCCCATGACTGTCACTGAAAAGAATAACTTTGCCTAATTCCTTGGGAACACTCAGCTTTCCGTTATTTGCTGTCAAGTCATTAATTCGTTCATCCTCCGGTGGTGAACTGTGTTGATTCGCCAGCACTTTTGAGGCGAAGGTTTGAATCCCTTCATTACCTTCACCAAACTGTACGAAGACGCTGGTATAATAGTAATATTGGGAGGATAGGAGATTGCATATACTACGGTTTGGCGTCTGCCACATTAAGATAAATTAGTCCTACTGTGAGCAGCTTGATAAAAGTTCATACCAGTAAAAGTGACTCTATTTCTCTTCAATTCTTCTTTAATATTAGTCAATTCTTCCTTAAGGACACTAATATCATACCGTACCTCACTCTGGTATTCGTTTATAGCTGATGAACACTAAATTCTTCTGTGAAAAACTCTTCTCTGGTGTACTCAATTAGAGGTGACGGTGTATATAAATCTCTCATTACGTACACGGTTTTTACCTTCCCTATGCTCTCCAGTTGCTCTTCAGGTGTATCCAGATGTTCTCTAAGCAATAGGCGATGACTGGGATTACTTTAAGCTATGCTTAATTTTTCGATGATTCTGATGGAGTTCATTGCTTTATTTACGACATGTTCATAGCCGATAGGACTACCGATGCGATGTTGTCAGATTTAACAGCATGGCTTGTAAGAAATAAAGAAGGCAGTGGTACAGTGATTCTGCATAATAGAAATTGAAGTTTTCAAAGCAGCAATTGGAAAGTCAGACAAAAGTAGCATTGAACAAAAACCTCTTACAGAATTGAACAAAGAGGCTTTGAATGGGTTGCTGTAGCCCTGACCATCAATCCGGTGATTTCAATGGATGTTAGGTTGTATTTTTCCATATAGTAGAAGATGGTGGGCTCATAATGCAGTGTTTTTCTGAGTTGAATTCTGTTGGTTGTTCTGCATAGTGTTCAATTCTGACTGCAGACTCAATTATATAGCCAGATGATGAGCCAGGTGCAATGGAAAACACATCAGTTTATCTGCAAGAACCTTCTAGGGAGAGTCCAGGGATTTCCTCATAGAAAGTATGCCCATTTTTGCTTAATGCTTCAGCAGTCATTGACCTGATCTTTTGATGTGCGCAATTTTGGAGTACTTCGTTGATAGGACAGGTACCCGAGACATGACCAAGTGTTTCTATCTTACAGTTGTAGTGGCTACAGTAGTTTTCATCTTCAGACCTCCCTGAAGGACAAACTTTGGCTGTCATTTTCAAAGCTATTCTCCATTTGCTGCTGGTAAGCTTGTCAGATTGCCGGATCTATTTGTTTGTAGGGTGTTCAAAATAATGCAGTGAATGATATTCTCGCTCCCATAGTGCTGTTCATAAATTCTTTATTTTATTTTTTTATTTTCAACAATGATGGTGGTGTGATGGGCAGAACAAGTTTATTTAATCATGTTTTGATTTATTTCACTGGATGAATTGTGACTGGCATTCACATTGATGTTACAGGATTTCTGCAAACTTAAACAATCATTGATGTGTTGCAAGCGTTCTTCCCAGCTGCATTTAATAAAAAGACCAGTCCTTTATATTTTATGTTATGTATAGCACTTGTCTGGCATACCAGTCAGACATTGCAATAATATATTTTTTTATGGGAGTTGTCTGGAACTGATAAACGAGAGATGAAATTTCAGAGTACACCGACTTTCTGATAAGTCTTAAATAATGGAGAGGATGCAGGTTTTCAAGTTTGTTTTCAGTTTATTCTTATTTGCGATGATGTCAAGTACAGTCTTATTATGATAATTTACCACATGACTCAATTGTGTGACCTGAAATTAAAGTGATGGATTTGTAACTAATAGTCCTATTGGTAATAGAGATGCATTTAGACGTTTGAATATTAATATCCTGCCCAATTTTTTTTAAATCTGGTAGTGACATCCTCATCTGGTATATGTGTCAAATTCACATTTCTTGCTAATAAAACAGAGTGTCATCAGTAAGAGCTAAAGTTGTTATATTAGACAGTCCTCGTGAAACTTAAAATCCATGATCATCAAGGGAATTCTATAAGTCTATAACCTAGAAATTAAGTATATTTGGGTAACTAAAATTTATTTTGTCAATTCATGTACTTAACAAAGCCTTGTAAACCTTTTACATTTGGTTAATAATAAATCTTGAAATCCTGCATTACTCCATGTTTAATAGCAATAGGCTTGGTTTTGCATTTGCCAGTTTCTATTAGTGTAGCATTTGTTTGATGTTCTAAAATAATATTGCAGGTTTTGAAGGGATGGCAAGTGATGAAAGGGTTTCTTGAAAATGTTGGGAGCATTTGCCTAAACATAGATGAAGTAGGCTATACTGACAACACATTATTGATTTCACACATTTGTTACAATGTTAAAATGCGAGTTACTTATTCATGTACTGGTAATGTGATATTATATTTTATTCTGTGATATTCTTAATGGTTAGCCATTATTATAATATTTATTATCATAATAAGGGTATTTTTAAAATTGAGATATATTTATTTAATTGCTGGTATGAAAAAAAAAAGTGTTTCAATTGAATTAAATTCACATTTTTCTTTTAAATCAATTTATAATGAATTTTATTGTAAACTACAATTCATCATTAGGTATGCCGTGACACAATTGGTTGAGACACAGCGCTACAAATAAAAAAGTTGCGGGTTCAATACCCGATGAGGTTGTTGGGATTTTCCCATTGGCCTAATCCTTCTGTTGACACTGGCCCTGATGTTGACTCAGTCTCTAACAGAAATGAGTGCCAAGAGCAATCCTGGGGTGAAGGCAGTCTTGGGCTGTGTGTAAAGGCTCGTGTCCACATGAGAGCTGAGAGTGCGAGAAACTCTTGAGAGTAATCTCAGGTGGTGTGTCCACTAGAGAGCGCTAGTTCAATCCTGAGAATAGCTGAGAGTAAAACTCATGACATTACTCTCAGAACCATGTCCACTTGAAAAAAATATCGCGTGAGTTTTCGTCTCGCATTTATGGACAAGATGGATGCACAACAATGTGTTATTCATTATTATTATTATTATTATTCTTTAACACCATGGCTTAGACCTTCTGGCCTGTTCCGTCTCCAAGTCTAAAATTGATCTCTCCAACGTTTTTTTGGTCTGCCAACATCTCTTCGACCATATGGTCTATATTGTAATACTTTAGAGGGTATTCGTTCTGGAGTCATTCTTAGTACATGATCTCTCCATTCTATTCTATAGTCATTGATTGTTTGTAAAATGCAAGGCATGTTTATTTCATTCCTGATATCTTAATTTTTCTTATGGTCAAGGAGGGAGTATCCTGCTAATGGTCTTAATAGCTTCATTTCTGCCGCATCTATTCTTCGTTCGTGCTGCTTTGTCAATGTCCATACTTCAGAACCATATAGAAGTGTTGGTAGTGCCATTACTTTATAAAATTTTAAAATTGTATCTTGTCTAACTCTTCTTAGTAGTGTTGATTTAATTGTTCCTAAGAGTTGTTGAAACCTAGCAAGTTTTATGTCAATATCTTTATTTTGATTGCTAGAAATGTGGCATCCTAAGTAATTAAACGAGATAACTTGTTCTATGGCCTCATTATTTATTACTATTTTTGCTCTTATGGGCGCAGTTCCTTGGAAAGCGAGGACTTTAGTTTTACTAGTGGATATTTTTAGATTATATTTTTCTGCTATTCTACTTAATGTGTATACTGCTCTTTGTAGATCATCTTCTGAACCTGCTAGTATTGCCTGATCATCAGCAAACAACACTGTATTTAAATAAAATTTTCCTAAGATGTAGTTTCGTTTAAAATTAATCTGCCATTCTCTAATGACTTCATCCAAGTATAAATTAAACAATGTGGGTGAGAGTGGACACCCTTGTCTTACTCCTTGAGAAATATATCTAAATTCTTCACTACATCCCTTTATAGTTTTCACTTTTATAAAATTATTAGTATACAGGCTTTGAATTATTCTTACTAGATGGCTCGGTATTCCTTTCTTTAATAGTACATTCCATAGCAGTTCTCGATTAACTGAGTCAAATGCTTTTTCATTATCTATGAATCCTATAAATGTTGGAACATTGAATTCTCTATGTTTTTCAATTATTTGTGATAACGTAAAAATACAGTCCACGCATGATCTATTTGCTCTAAATCCATTTTGTTCTTCAAGAAGCATTGCTTCTGCTATCATTTTTAATCTTTTTGAGATTATTTTGGCATACACTTTATATCCAGTATTCAATAGACTTATCCCTCTATAATTGCTGCAGTTTTTGCGATCTCCTTTCTTATAAATTGGTATTACTATTGAGGTATTCCAATCTTCCGGAATATGCCCACTTTTCCAGCATAAATTTATCAGATTTAAAATTCTCTGATGTAGCGTATGCGAAGCATACTTAATCAATTCGTTATTAATATAATCTGATCCTGGAGATTTTCTATTTTTACAGCTTTTTAAAGACTCTTTGAATTCCTCCATTGTTATTGGGTCTACATTAGCGTCAGCAAATAAATTGGGCCCTTCTTGTTCTGTTTTAGCTGTCCACAGGTTTTGATAGTAATCTAACCATTCTTTTTCCGGAATCTGATTCAATTCTAGTGTGTCCTTCTCATTTGTATTAAGACGTTTAAGAATTTTGTATGCTTTCGCTTATCTTCCATGAAGATCGAATTCAATATTCCCCACAAATGTCTCCCAACTTTGTCTTTTCAGTTTCCTCACTTCCCGCTTAGTTTCAGCAGCAATTCTTTTGTAGTGTATTTTATCTGCTTCGTTTCTATTTGTTAAATATTTCAAGTATGCCTCCTTTTTCATTTTAATTAGCTGGGCTAATTCATCATTCCAGATATTAAGACCTCTTCTATGTCTTCGCTTTTTCCTCTTCCCAAGTGCCTCTAGGGCAGCTAGATTGATTATATCTTTTATTGATTGCCACTCTCTATTTATATTATTTTCAACAGGTTTCTTTTGAGCTAACTGTTCCATCCTACTCTGATACAGTTGTTTAATAGATGGATCTTCCAGGAGATTTACTCTAAATGTTTCCTCTGATATATTTTTAATGTATTTCCGTTTTTGCCATCTGAAGGGTATAGATAATGTTGATATTAAGAGAAAGTGATCTGATTTAACATCATATCCCCTATATACTCTGGTGTCTTGAACAAGGGGGGAAATCTTCTCATTAGTTAATATATAATCAATAATACTTTGGCTTCCTCGAGCACACTAGGTAAATTTATGAATTTCTTTGTGAGGAAAGTACGAATTTGTTATTCTTAATCTATTAAATGTGGCAAAGTCTATTAGCCTTTTTTTTTTTTTGATTCAGTACTACTTCTCCATGGATCCCCTGGACGTTCTCAATAGGAGTATTACCTATTCTAGCATTCATATCACCTGCTACAATTATATAGTCGTTGTTATTTACTTTGTTAATTTGGGTTTGAAGTTCATTGTAAAATTTTTCAGATTGACTGATTTTCCCTTCTTCTGGTGCGTAAACTGCAAATATAGTCATAAAACCCCTTTGAGTTTTTATTCTAATTTCTATAATCCTTTCATTAATAAATTTATACATATCAATTTTGTTTTTCCATTCATTTTTTACCAGTACTGCTACGCCAGCTGCTGCTCTCATATCTCTATCAACTCCACTATATATTAAAACATAGTTTGTTAGTTCTTTACTTCCTTTTAATTTTTTCTTAGTCTCTGGAATAATTGCAATGTCCACTTTTGCTGTCTTAAGTTCTTTCTCTAGAATTTCTTCTTTATCATATAGTCCTCGAACATTCCAAACTGCTATCTTCATATTATTTCTTCTCTTCAGAGTCTTTATCCGTTTTCTCGCTTGGGTCGTCATAGATTGATCAATCCTGATTCTTTGGAGATTTTCAGTAATTAAATTTTCCCCATAATAGGTTACGAGCCTATAGATGGGTAAGTCTGGTGATGGGGCTGCCATCTTACTGCATCCAGACCTGCATAGTAATATTTCAGGTTACAATCCCTTAGACAAGTTGCCTTCACCTTGACTATTGAGACTTGTCTTCCCATTATTTTGCTGATTTTGGTTCGCCCCGAGTATTTTATTTCCTCGGCACCACCCATATCTGGGAGGCATTCCCCTATCCACCACCTGGGGAGGCGCCCGATGGGGGATCAGCAACCCCTCGGGTATTATTATTAATGTAAGCATTTTATGAGGGCTTTCTGAATGCTTTTAAGTGAATCCATTAATTTAATTATTATGCGTTTAGAAGAATTTGACAATCTAATATTGTCAGGATATCATCAGAACTTCATGAAGTATTAGTGAATTCGATAGGCCCACAAATTAACTAAATAGACATTGAAATCTGATGTGAGATTCTTGTTAAATATAAACTAATTGTGACTCTGTGCTTTCCGGCATTAAGCAGGTGATTTTTAATTTATAGCATGTCAAGTCGAGTGGAGTGATCCTATCGAACTGTGAATCTATAAACTCCGTACATCTACATGGAAGGATGGGTTTACTATTTAACCTCTTCATCCACAAAGACTAAGAGCCAACAAATGTTCCATGTTGACTGGTCCTTTACCACTAGAGCAAAAGCATTTTGTGCGTTGCTGTTACATGTCTCTACTTTTATATGAAATAAGACTCATGCACATCATCTTGGTCCCCTCAAAAGAGTACAAAAACAATCACCAAGACTGATTAGGCTACAGGCACCGTGTTTCTAAACTCCGATTTGGAAATACCCAACATAACGAAATATTTGTAATTGTGTGTACTCTGCACTAATTGTGTCCATTTATATGATTACTTAACGACAGGATTGTACTGCAACTTAGGCCTATGACCATCACTGCTATTCTGGAATTTTGTCCCGCAGGAGATCCCTACATGCCTTTAATCTACAGACATGAGGGTTACTGCACCCATTACAGCCTTCTTCGCATCAGAGTATTCTGTCGAGGAATTGATGATCGCTCATAGTGAACCATGGAGATTATCAGTGTTTCATTATGTTTCATAAATTAATGTAATGTAACAATTTTATTATTGTTCAGTTCTTACCTTATAAACTTTACATTTTTTCATGATGAACATATGGACATTAAACGATATTATAATCCGTTATCATCGAGTATTATTCGATTTAGATTTCGTTTTTAGAAAATATAAATAAATACTGATGGCAAATTAAATAATTTTATCTTATGGCTTGGTGGGCATAATATACACATTATCCACTCCCAGAGAACTCGCAGCTATATGAAACAGATTCGTATAGTGCGAGCTGCTCTCGGAGATTGATTGCAATGGCGTGTCCACCTGTGAGTTGACTCTCTGAATACCACTCTCCACTACCTCTCAGACAGTGCTCTCAGATGCTGTCCACATACCGAAATGCAACTCTCGAGAGTTTCTTGCACTCTCAGCTCTCATGTGGACACAAGCAAGGCTAACAACCTTATTACCTTCATGTGCCGAATGTCTAAAAGTTAGAGAGCCTCAACCTCTTGGAACCTCATGGATCTTCAAGGCCTGTATAGGGACCACAGTTTTTTTTACAGTTCATCATTGTATTATAATGTGGTATTTATCTGCTATTGCCTGATGGCATATAGTCAGCATTCTCCAGTTCATGCAGTAATTTGTCTTTCTTTGGTGAAATAATAATCCCACACTTCAGATAAAATAATTAGAAAAGTAATTCATAATAAGCAAAAAAATAAAGCAGGAAAGAGCAATTTTTCATATGAATGCAAACAGCAATTTCTTATTACAATGTTCTTGGTCTCTCACTTCCTGTCCCTTTTTGGGTGTGGTATGTATTGATAATAAAACATTTAGTCTGTAAGTGTAAATATGTTTTTTCATTGTATACTTCCAATTACAATAAATATCTAAATAACACAAAATAAAGTTTAAGGTAATTAATTAACAAAGCTTTTAGGTACAATGGGACGCCGGTATAATAAACTATATGGATGTATTTTAATAAACTGTAGTTCATTTAAAATTACCATTGCATATATATTTTATTCTGCGGTATACAAAGGGCAGGGTTATGTTCTAACTAGAAAGTTAGCTTGAACAATATTCTCACTAAATTACTATATTTCAAACCTTCCGCCCTTGAATGACGTGGGCTATGCGATTGGCAATTATTCGATATTGTAGTTTAGATCTTCGCCACGAGAATGCAGTGGTGCTACTTAATCAACAAGAAAAACAAAGATGGCGGTTACTTTTCAAATTTCGTGATGTTGCTCTAAAAATACGGTATTATTTGTACGAATAAGCTACTTTGTGTGTTTATAATGGTTTGTATATTTGATATAACTTTCATTGAATTCTAATACATAATTGTGCATAAACTAGAAAAATACTGTAGTAAGTTTACTGTCTTCAATATTGTACTGCAATTGTAATTTATCATGATAAAATCTGTATTAACTCATGATTTTATATTACGTCTTCCACTAATCTCTTACGAAGAATACTAGCGAATTTGGATTTCAAAACGGGGCGTTCCTCGCAGTTAATACGGTCCTCGCCAATTTTTGCGTGACAGTAAACAAGAAGAATAATAATAAATCCTGCGGACCTGACAAGGTCTACAATGAACACCTAAAGAGTGCAGCACCAGTACTCGTGGAAACTTGGACCGAACTCTTTAATGAATGCCTGCGACAGGGAAGAATACCAGAACGATGGAGAATGTCGAAGATCAAGCCGCTCTATAAAGGAAAGGGAAATGCCAGTGACCCAAATTCTTATAGGGGCGTAAGACTAGAATGCACACTTCTCAATAGTATTTACCAAGCTTATCACAAGTAGGTTAACCACTCTTGTGGACAGACACATCTCTGAGCAACAGTTCGGCTTCAGGAGGAACGATTCAACTATACAGGCAGTGGAATGTCTGCAAAAAGACATACAGGAAGCACTCGAACAACCGAGAGGAAAACTCCACGCTGTATTTATAGATTATGAGAAAGCGTTTGACAACATTAACAGAACGAAACTCCTAACCAAATTGGAACAAATGATAGGGAAAGAGAACTCCTTGACACAATTAATAAAGGCCATTCTTGCAAACAATTGCATTCAGATCGATGATACAGTCACCACCTTGAATCCAATAGACCAGACGGCAGGAGTACTCTAAGGAGACCCTTTAAGTCCAATCTTATTTAACGTTGCAACATATGACGTAATGCAGGAAATACAGACAGAAGGAATAAAGGCTTACATATACGCAGACGAAATGGTTTTAGTATCAACGTCAGTTAACTCACTGTAGGCAGCATTTAATCGACTAGTGGAGTGGGCTAAAAATAACGATCTTGCACTGAACAGAATCAAAACCGTACAAATGACCTTTAAGAAAGGAGGAAAAGAAGCAAAAGCAGACACTATTTATTTAGAAGGCACACCACTGACCAAAGTGAAGAGTTTCAAGTACTTGGGGATAACGATCCAGTCTCAAGGAACAACATATACACGTCACATAAAAGAAAGAATGATAGCCTCGATTAGATGTATGAACGATATCAAACACCTATCGAAGGTATCCCTGCAAACAGCAATGGAAATCTTCAAAGTAAAGATTATACCTGTCATCACATATGGGATTCACTCCATGTGGTGGCACCTCTCAATGAGCAACCTAAAAGATTTAGAAAAGGTGAAAACTACTTTCGTGAAACGTGCATTATGCCTCTCAAAGTTCTCGTCATCACGGCTTGTGTACAAGCTGAATAGGTAAACTATGCTGCTGGAAGATCTAAGACTGCAGTTATTACTGCCAACGACACCAGCTTACAAGAATGCCATTGCTGAACACCAGAGGAAGAAGACGGAGATACCAGAGGACTTCTATACCACAGACCCCATGACCAGTGATGACTGGAAGAAAGCCTGCTACAAGTTGCAACACATGATGACCTGTTTCGCGGTCCACGGATTTCATTTCAAGATATGCCGCACAAGAAATTTTCACCAACCCAGTGCAGACTGTGTGTGCTTGTTATGTGATAAAGAATGTGGAAGATACCATGTAGGCCTACTTGACTGCAAAAAACGCCCAGTATCACTAACAAAGTTTTGCACGAGCGAGAACTGATCTCTGGACTAACATGCACATTGTGCGATCTTCTCTCTTATTATTAAACAAGAACCGTGGTGAAATCGTATATTTCCTCTTAGTAGGCTATTCTGAACCCAATGCATTTATCACTAGGTGACAAATCTGGTAACATATGCCATGAGGTGCGGTCTGTGGGACTCGATGTTCAAACCATGAAATAAAGGCGTACCGGTAAACTTTTTCAAAATTGTAATTACTAGGTGCTCACTGCCATGACTGGCAACCTACTGTTATGTACATCTGAACGTGTCACATGCGATCAGTGTACGGTACACTACTACTACTACACTGCCTTAGTGTAAGCCGTCTGACAATTTTCAGCAAATTTGGAAAAAATTGCAGATAAATTCTACCTGCTGCTAGTTCAGCTGTCACTCGTTTAGGTTTGTCTTCACGGTCATCAAAACAGAGGCTTGAGAGAAGGATGTCAAATCTGTTTAGCTCGTCACACCAAAAAATGTCTCTTCCGGTCCCACCTGTTGTCAAAATGGCCTTATCCTTGTGTTTGATTGATAACATTGATACATTCCCATGAGTAGGCTACAGTTTGTACTGTATTGAAGTTACGGCACTGGTAACTAGCGTATTTCATGAGGCCTGGTCTAGGAAAACAGGTGACAACATAGGCTAAATCCAGAACAGTGAGTATTAAACCAGATTGCCACTCAGTTGTCGTTGACAAATATAATCAATTGGAGTTAAATGTGTCTGTGCTTCCTTAGGGTTGTCATCGGTGGTGATCTCTCTCCGTTGCTTGTCTCATAGAAGGGGGGTTTTGTTAATTATGGTCCAGCCAGTCACTAGATTACATAAGATTAGGAAAGCGTAGTTTTGATGTCTGAGGTACCTCAGGATAATTTATAAGGTGTGAAGGTAGTCGGCTGTGGAAGAATGCAGATAAAATACAGTCGAGTATGACTGACCAGGATAGTTTGTTTTCACACAGTAGGAATAGTCACTCAGTTATATATTTGCTCATCAAGAGCAAAGATATAGGCTATATCTATCTCATTAATGTTAATGAGTTAATGAGTGATTGTTCAATCACTTGTAGTCTATATATTCCAATAAGATACTTGCACTTACGTGTACGATATCACTTGTTAGGTTTACTTTGCTTATAAAAGCTAACAGTACATTCGGCACATATGTCCAGTTGATAATTAACACTCTACCAGATGTATACAATTATAACTTTTTGCGCTGCACAATATTTCATAGTAATTATACTATTCACTTTGTAATTGTAAGCTAACTTATTGATGCAAGTGTTCCCTGTGCTGTCAGAAGCACCCATACTGTATAGAAACACGGTAGATGCACGTGTATCCTGTGTAAATCCAACAGCAGTGCATGTATATCGTATGCCGGTCCCTGTAGAAGTGCTCTGAATATTATGTAATTAGTCTTGTCACAGCTCCCTGATTGGTTTTAAATTTGACGGTTGCAAGAGGGGATTTTACTTTGAAACACTAGGGGAAAAATTAATTAATTTTAATGGAGACAGCAAATTCTGAAATGTGTTGACAGCTTTGAACACTTAATAATTTCTATTCAAACATAATAGGCTAATCGGAAAATAAATAGCCTATTATATTCTAATAGCTTTTCTTCCGCTTGATTTAATGATATAAATTTTGATGAAGATTAGGTGGTTAGCTTGTATTATAATTAACTAATAATAATAGAAATCGATTTGGGGCTTAACCCTTTTATTACTGTATCCTTTCTAAGTCAAATGAAATCTCTGGGATATTTATTTAATGGTGATAATTTTGATATGACTGTAGGCCTATTAGAAAAATAATGGTTTCGAGAATTGACTTCTGTCGTAACTGTCACAGTTCCTATAGTCACGCAACTGACCTTTGGACATTGTTCGGTTTGTGATTTAAGGAGGATAGGGGGAACAGAGCAGTTTCTCACTTGAAACTGTCTTGGAGAGGAAGTTTGAAAATTCCCACATCAGTGAGACCACACCTAAAGTGGGTATTCTTGTAGGCTAAAGCTACTTCTCAAACAAGTCACTCCATTCAGTAAATCTCATAGTGCATATGGAAAGAAAAAAAAAATGTTTTAAATGCATAGCATATTTCTGATGGGTCTGTTCTGTACATATGAAATCCTTCTTCCTCTTGCTGATATAAGAATGTAGTGGGGCAATTCTCAGTGACCAATCAATGTACTCTTTCTTTTTCAGATGGCTGATGATCCAAATAGGGATCTTCTACCTGTCAAAGAAGGAGCACCATATGAGAGAAAAGTTTCTTCAGCATGCCCTACTGTTTGTGAAAGAGGTATGTAAGACTGTTTTATATAGCCTACAGAAAACCATTGGTTAGTTTTAGACTTAGCTTATTGTACATTAGGAGTGTTCTGTTTAGCCAGCTTTACTTTTACGAGTAACTTGAGTATATAGTGCATTCTAATACCATTAACCCTCGGCATCCTTTCAAGATTAAGCCACTGTCTGACTCTAAATGACGGAGAGGAACGGGAAAGTAGCACAGCTAGAGAGAATGGGTCGTATGAATAAAGATGAGAAATTACTTTTTACTCCGAGTAAAGAGAAAATTCTCTCATCCGTATCATTAAAATTGACTCATCTTAAGAGCAATTTCTCTGGCTAAGAGAATTTGATCAACAACATTCAGCGTTGCGCAATTTGCTCACTTTGGTATCATTAAAAATTACTTTTTACTCACAGGTTGGAGAAATTGCTCACAAATGTTGGAGTAACCTCAATAGGTGACTTCAAATAAACTGAGCAACACTAGTTTACTGCAATGGCAACGTATTTGATAGTTTAGATGTAAAAAAACTTGCAGAAACTCATCGGTGATTGATTATAAATAGGGTTCCGATGTTTATGAAAAAAAAAAAAATAAAATGTGACTGCAAATATGACCTTAAAAGTGACTAAATATGACCCAAAAATCCTAAATATGACCTCATAAAGGAACATATTTTCTAAAAATAAATGTTCCACATTTAAACGTTTAATGACACTAAATTATTATATCACATTAATTCAATCAGATAATCACTTTTTAACAATTTTACAGGTGATTTACAGTTTTGCTTGTAAAAACTTCTAATCTGTTAGTGTTTCTAGATGCCACTGCAAATGTGAACTGTTAATATTTTTAAAATATGTATATTAGAAGTTTTTAACTACAAGGAGGAAGAGGTGTTTGTTCTATTACATGTTGTTGTCCCTTCACATTTCAGTTACAGTAAAACTAAAATATTTTATTCTTTTTTGGAAAAAATTTAAGTCGACAATTGAGTGCGCATACTGCATAACTGTGCTCTTCTACCGCGTTTATAACTGCAATATGACGTTAAATTACAAATATGACCAAGACCATGAAAATGACAAAAATATGACACTACATGCAAAATGAAAATGGTCCTATTAGGATAACAAATGTGCAATTCATGTTTAATTTGTGTTTGCGGCGAGAATGGAGGTTCATAAACATCCGAACCCTAATTATAAATGTGTACGCACATTTTGGAAAGAAAATGTCAGATGGCTACAACAAAACTTTCTGGGTCTGGAAATTAGTGAAATAAGAGAGGAAGAAACGATGTGAATTTTCTTACAATGCATAGACGATCCAGTAATTCTGACTGTAGTAGTAGAAGATGTCGGTGTGAATCAAAGTGCAGCACTTCTGATAATTTATTGTGTTATTGATGCAATAATAAGAAAAGCACACAATTTCCAAAAAATCTCCATTAATCTGAATCTGCAAAAGCTGAATAGCAGCAACGATATAGACTACTTTTCCTGCTGCAATAGGATCTATTTATTGTACTCATGTACCTATCCATATAGAAGCCTAGCATTCATGCAGACGACTTTTTTTCCCCTCCACCGCCCCCGGAGCCTCGACCATAGGCCATACTCCGGTCCCAACAACTTTTCGGCGCTTGTGTTCTATTGCTCTACTTTTCGCTCTTGTGTACTTTAAGCTTGTGGGACCTAGGTATTTTAACCGAAAAGTGGTGGCCAGTAATGTACAACCTATTTATAATTCTAAAGAACTATTCACTAGTATTGACACTACTTGGCCAGGTTCAGTACATGATTTGCGCATTTGGAAAATTCTGATGTGTATAAATTAACGATGAAAATCGAACAAATGCATATTTTCTGGGCGATGCAATACCTTTTCAGATCATGCATGGACGTCCACAGAAATTTTGTCAAGGGGGGGAAATGGAGAAATTATTGCCACCCCCACCAACACTATGCTACTATAATAATAACAATAATAATAATTATTATTATTAGTATTATTATTATCCACATCATCATCATCATCATCATCATCATCATCCACATCCTTGATTTAATGTAGTTGGCCCATGAGTATGGATACACAGTAAAAATTTAATATATTATCTACCCCTTACAATTTCACAGATTGACCTACTATTCACATAAAATGGGTCAGACTACATCCATTGCTTTACCTTCATTGCAATAAATTGCTTGGCAGGAAATTATTTCAAGTTTAGTGGGATTAATTATTCCTAAATGTTCATATCAATCATATCAATTTCCTGATTCATATCTGAGAAGTCAGCTGTTACCACTCGTTTTTCTTGATTTTGTCCAAACAACTCATATTATAGTATGTGGAAACCTAAGCCTCACTTCATATTAGTTGTACCTAGTTATAATAATTTAGTTTACAGATTTATGTATAAATAAAATTTCCAGAGGGGGCTGCGGCCCCACCCATTACGCACGGCCATGGGCTCGTGGTATTCACCGAAATAGTATTTCCCCACAAGATAAATTTTATAATAAATGTACAGACTAAGTAATGCAAGTTTAACAACTGAAAAGAGTTTTAAGCAAGTCAAACAATTTCCTATTCTTCAAAGCAAAAGAAGAATAACAATAGCAAAAGTTCCGTCAGTTATGATGTGCAGTGTTTGTTCTCCATCTAAATTTAGGTGGGGTGGACTTCTCCAGTAGGCCTACAACTTGATGATCTTTAAAAATTATTTAATATTATATAGAAAAACAAGATTGTAAAATGCATTTAAAAATGCGTTATAACTTAAATGCTGGTATTTAGACAACCTTGAATTAATTAGAAATAGTAATAGTTACTTTTCCTGAAGGGCAGGGATGTGTTTGAAAACGTATGACCTAGCATAACACATTTATTTTGTGCATGTGATGTGTGTTGATGAATGAAGAGCTCCTTTGTTTGTTTATCTTAGTCATGTTTAGCTGTGAAAAGAACTGGTGGTGAGGGGAGGTAATTACTCCCATCGAGGAGTAATTAGTCAGCCGTCACAGGCAACTTTTAATGATACCAAATGGAGAAATTGCTCTTAGGTTGAGTAAATTCCTTTTTACTCAAAAGAGATTTCTCTGGAGAAATTGCTCACTTTTATTCATACGACCCAATATCTCACACTCCACGTGGAGTCAAAGCATGAATGTAAAAAATTAAGGAATGATGATCCTGATGGGTTGTGAACAAAATTCTATTGGCTATAAGGCAAGTTCAGTGCCTACGAAACAAATTGAAGACCCAAAATATACAATCTTGGCAGTCTGCTGGCTGGCCTTTGATGTTGGTGGTTAACATGACTTAGAACACACTATGCTAGTAACTTACCGTATTTTGCGAACCATACTTTTTTACTTGAAAACAGAGTCTTGAAAGTTGAGTGCGTCTAATGGTCCGAAGTAAACTAAAAAATATTTACGGTAAATAGGCTTATTACTGGTAATACCAAAATCATAAACTACAGTGACTGTCAGATGAGAAGTCTTTTCCTTCACCGCCAATCACGTGTACGGGCTAAAAGACTGCCGCTAGCAGTGAGAGTCTTCCCTCCGTCTCGCCGTCTCTGATTGGACCGCGTATCTATGCAGTTGAAGGACATAGGACTTGTCATCTGCAAAGCACCTTAGGTGATGTACAACAATAAGAGAGTTGCAAATTGTGGTACAGACTGTACATCGGTGTACTTGTGACAATCATAAAATGAGAGTAGTGGGAAGCCAGGTATACAACGTGAAAAGAAAAAAAATGTTAGGTTCTTTCTTACAGAAGGATGTCTCCATGGGGTGGTCTGAATGAAGGTAATGAATGACCTCTAAACAGCCTAGTTCCGTTACATTTACCGTAGGCTATTGATTGTGAGAGGATGTAAAAGTATTTTCAGTCTTTCACAAATTTTCGTTTAGATTCACACTACACTTTTCCCCTTAAATTTCCATGCTAAAATCAACGTGCGTCTTATGGTCTGGAGAGTCTTATAATCTGAAAAATATGGTACTACTAGGTGAGTGAGTTAGGCCTTCTCATCGACATTATTGTTGGACTGGTATGGAAATACACTTTCCTAATATGCTTTAAGAAGAGGAAAAAGTCTTTGGTTTATTTTCTTATATAGGCCTATTGTCACTTATTACAAACAAGCCAAAAGGAATAGGCCTACAGACTACAACAGAATTTAACTGTTGCCTATGCTGGTACCAGTAACTCAGTAGATTCTTCCATATTTTCTGCTGATTTCCTGTAAATTTAGATTTTACCATTTTTAAAGTCAGATTTTGAGTTATAAGCAATTCCAATTTTGCTCCCATTCCAATAAGAGCTGCAAGTACGTATGGGTTATCAGTTACCCTTTATTTCTTATCAGAGTTGACCTGAATAGCCTACTCATTTACAAACTCAGCCTACTTAAGGTTTTTTGTGAAGGGAGGGTTCTTTATTTTGTAAGAGGTAGCCTTCAGTGGTACGATAATTGGGCCTACAATGAAATAAACCCACATGAAGTTAATATAGTAAGCTTAAGTCCTCCTTAACATAAATTTAGGCTTAAGTTTATGTTCTTCATAATTGCTACGTAAACTGACATTATGTTAAGCAAAGCAATCCTTTCATATGAAACAATAGAAAGGAAGATGTTACTTTCTAAAACATAGTGTAGGCCTACTAAATAATTCTGTTAATGAAACACACAAAGTCTAGGTCTGCCATAAGTTAAAAACATTTATGTTGAGATTCAGGGCCGTTCTTGTAAATTTCCCACCCATAGGCTTTCATGTACCTACTGCCCCTCTAAACTATCTTATAATATTAGGAACATTGTCCAGGCTTGTAGGCCGTGGTCCAGTTGACATTTGTGTGCCAAACATTTTGTCCGCAACTGTGGTGGACATCCTCAGTGGCGGTGGAGTCTTGGGCGAAGCATTCTGGTTGCCGGCTGGTTGTTGACTGAATTGGTGCCATGCTCTGCTGCAGTATTTATAGTTTGTGGGGTGGAGCCGGGATTCCGTGTGCTAACTTCTGATTGGTTGGCGATGTTCAAGTTACTGTGTGAGCTGGTTGAAGCAGGACAGGCATCTCTGTTTCCATATGGTTTTTTCTTGGTATTAGCTAATACGGGATACCCAGTTGAATGAAGTTTAACCCCTTCTTCTTTTCTGTTAAAGTTGTTAGGTTGTTTATGGATCTCTATTGCCTCTCTATTACATATTTTATAATAGTAAACATTACTAACGTACATCTAGATGAATTTTCATAGGTTTTACGCTTAATATGCTTATACATCTGCAAGCCTAAGTTCGCAAGATTAGGATGGTGTTTTGAGGGTGTAGGCCTACTCCTCATCACAAACCGCTTCCTGTTGGTTTTTCTGACGAACACAAAGGATTTCTCAATTCACATTAAGACATGAATTGCTAGAGGTTTGCTGTGATTCACGAGTGACTCCGTGAACCATTTGAAAGATTGCAGTATCAACATTTTTGTTTTGTTTCTATCTATAGCTTAGGTTTCAGTTAGCAGTCAGATGTCAGGTCTGGTTGCGTCGTTAAAGGCACATTTAGAAGGGCAATATTTTGTGGAAATGTATGGCGTGGTATCTTTTCTTTGAACTTCTGGTCCAATTAGGTTACACAACAATTCAAAATCACTATTTGTATCATGGTGAAGTTTTTAAACAGACAATTATCAAGTCTTATTTCACGACATAAATCCAAAATCTTTTATCAAAATAAGTTAAGTTCTTATTCACAGTTGCCTCTTCCTCCGTTTTTGTCGATTGGTGATAAATCCGGGGTGCGCGGGCAAAGAGAGTTAAGTCCATTTTCTTGTTACTGAGAATTAGAGTGACTTAACACACTATACCAGCTCAAAATAGCTTTAGAGGTGGATAAACCCATGAGGCACACATCCATAACTACCGTACAATTTTGAATATGACTTACTGGACTTAACATAAATGTAGAGAACATTTTTATCTATAACTCTATGGACATGTCTCAATTTCTTAGGATGGTGGACTTAACTCTCTTTGCCCGCGCACCCCGGAAATTATTTACAGAATTATTAGGCCTACATTCGACGCTGCTGCAATAGCAATAACCAAGTTGTAAACTTTCTGGCAACTCAGTGAATTTCTTGCACGACTAAATACATTGTTGCCCATCCATTCAATTGCTGTACATAACCAGTAAGTTTCCGCAATCTTTTTGGGCCCATATTGCCAGAAAATGTGTTGCCAGGATATATTGAGGCAAGTAAAGCGTAGGTCCTAAATATTTCCCAAGATTGATGAATATTTGTTGCCCATCTAAATTCACATTAATGCAATGTCAGCTTGAAAAGGAAGGATGCTTTCTGTTAGGTCCAAATTATTGTATGCCCCCATAATTATGGAAACGCTATAACAACTGGTTCGCATGTTGAAAAATATTACATACAGGCTACCACCAGAGTCAGTGTCCAGTGTCACAGAAGTCAGTAGAAGACCCATGTCATCTTTTGCATTCAGAAGAGCTAAGTATTTAATTTTTGTAGCCATATCATTCTAAGCCATGTCTATAAGGGCCTCATATTTTGTTGCAGTGAGGGCTGTTGGTCTTGAGGTCACTGAAAATGGATCTAAAATCTACTCAGAATTCTTTAGTCTATTCCTGAATGTTCCTTGAAAAGTATATAGCCTAAATTCAAATTGTTAAGGTGTTATTGCTAACTATGATTGTTTCATTACATTTCCTTCTAAAGAATTTTAAATCAATAAGAAACATGTCTTGACACTTAACACTTAGAGTGCTATATTTTTCTTCAGTGTGGAAATTTCATCATTACTTAGGAAATACAATGACCTTTTTTGTTTTAATAAACTTCAATAAATAGGCCTATGTATAAAAATGTCATTAAACAAATTTTGATAAATATCAAAATTTTAAACAAATTTTGATAAATATCAAAATTTCTATGTAAACTTATAAGAACAAATGTTATAGAAGTGCATGTTACAAGCTTTAACATGGTCCAAATTTGAATTAATTCCGTGTGTTAGGAATGGAGATATTATCGTTGACTAGATCATTTTGCCCATTTCAAAGGCTGGGAAAATAATAATTTTGCCATAACACAATAGGCTACTGAGCTCTGCATATAAATGAACTCACTGTTATGTATATAATGACACAATACTGAGGTTCCAAAACAGGAATGATCCACAACGCTACAACTTAGTAACAATGCCTACTAGAGTAAGTTGTATGCAATCTATACTGGTACCATCACCGCAAGAGTAGGTCGTATGCAGTCCATACCATGACTGTACAGGACTACATAAAGCAAAAAAAATAACCTTAACCAAAATAAAAATTAAATTTTGACCAAACCGACTATGCAATCAGGATGAAATTTGAGATAGGCACTCCCAAGGCATGGGGAACATATGGTAAAAATTTCAGACCTATAGGTCAAAGGGTCCCGGAGGAGTAAAGGAGCATGCACATCTCAGCATATTATAGTCTTGTATAGATATATATAATAGGCCTAGTATGTATGCTGTTATGTAAAATTTTATTTTGAGGAGGCCTAAGTGTAATAATGCTAAAATTTTACAAAAATAAAAATACATAAGCTTATATTTGTCATTTTCGATCTTTCAATGAAATGAAAAGTTTCATCCAGATCAAATTTTCATAAAATGAAAGAGAATGAGATTATTACTGCTGTTGTACACTTTTTAAAATGTTCTGTTTCTCTGATCTTTAATTGAAGCAACATAAATTAGCTAATTTTAAATTTTGCAAATCCATAAGATACAACCCAGTTGAATGCCACTGAAGGTGTAATTACACTAGTCTTTGAACATGTTATGTGTGCAGAACGAACATATTATTGTGTATGCAGAAAATTAAATTAAATAACTTATTGTGTACAGTGTTAACAACCAAGAAGAGCTGAGTAAAAAATGTGGATTGTAACTGTAAATTGTGTGTAGACCTACATTAGGTTACAAATTATTGATTACAACCAAAAATCAGACAGGTGTGATGAAATTCCAGTTCAGTGATATAGCCTATGTCTCATGCAGCTAGCACAATGATGTCTCATTTAGCTAGCCGTGTTTTGGTGTACTTGCACTAGTCTAAATGTTACAAGCTAAGTGATATTTCTTATATGTTCAAAGATACAACAAATCCAGTGAAATAGCCATGATCTCTGTAACCTGTAAGTCAACACTTCCTGCCAACCCTTATTTAAGAATCACCCATGATAAGTAAGAAAACCATCAACCATTCCACCTTGAAATTTATCAAAATACCTATGTTGCTTCTGAATCAAAAGTATAAAACCCCCTTCAGTGGAGAGCCTCATTGAATGAAAGACAATTTTTCAATCAATCTTTCTCAATTTTCATTCAATGCTAATCTGGTCAAAATCTCTAATACAGACTTATTCTATTTTAGATACATATACTCCATATATAACTAAACTTGACAGAAAGTCTTTAGAAGATCGATACATGAGTTTATTGTTGGATAACAATCTTCTTAAAAAGGAATCTCATAAACAAGAAGAGAAGATTAAAAGGTAATTACATTAACTTATAGCCTATTTAAGACTGCAAATACTTATGTGTTGAAGGTAAAGTTTTCCCGTTTTCCTCATCACCACTCAGTGAGTCAAACGTCATTTCCTTTTGTGGTCTGCCAGATTATATTATTGTTTATTGAGGGTAAATAGTAGTTTGCATTTCCAAATCTAAGCAAGTGGCAGGCTCTGTTGCCAAATCAATCCAATACCGGTAACGATAGGATTCAGCGTTTCTTTGCTTCTCGTTTCTGGCTGACACATGACAACATTTCAGCATGGGACTGTTAAGGAGTGTGTCTTTCTTGCATTAAACAAACAGCACTTCAAAGACTGCACTGCTGGGGATGAGGATAGCGGGGTGACTATAATAAGATCTGCTTTTTAAGAAGTATTGGGGAAACTATAGCTCATATCGAGTCTAAATTTATATATATTTTTTTAAATGCCCAAGTTTCACATTATCCTGTTCTTCAAAACCTGCAGAATTCATATATACGCACCATTTATTGTGTAGAAATATTGTAAATGTAAGTAAAACTGCTAAGAAGTTCACTCAGAATTAACCTAAAATGGTGCTAAGAAGTGATGCAAATTCATGAGAATCGTCTGCTCAGTTGCGAGGGGAGGGTATCATGGGTCTTCTTATTATGGCAGGGAATAAAAGTTTTTCACCAGTTACTGTCAATAGGGTGAATAGGCCTACAATTTTTATAAAACAAGTTGTTATAGTTCGTATAGTTAAATCTTGTATTTCTTGGAGAGTATACAAAGTAACTGGATACAGCGGCAGTTTGCAAAGTTATTTCTACTTCCATGGCAGACTAGACTAGCTTGAGTAGATAAGATTAACTCTGTATAATCAAGTACTTCTATAAGGTGGAAAGTTCTTTAATAGTTTACTGTACTCTTGTATTACCATACTAGTTAGATACAATATTCAAGATATGCGATGCATGTTAAGAAGGCATGTTTTCTTGTTAACAAGACTGGCAACAAAGCTGTTGAGGTTGATAGCAGAACAAAAACGTGATATGCCAACTGCACAGCGTCGAGATTACAACATGGAGGTTGTGATTACGGAACAAGAGCAACAGATTCGTGAACTTGAACAAAACAATTGCCACTTACAAAACAGAATTACCGTTTTGAAGAACCAGCTTGCAGAACACTCTTCCTTGCATTCTGCATCATACTGCTCATCAGTGAAGCCTCGTTCCTCATCTAGATCTCCAGGCCGTAGAAGTCGTCCTTCAAGTTCTAGAACACAAGCCGGTGTCTCATCTCCTGAACAGAAGTAGGTAGTAGGTGAATATGGTGGTGGTGATGTTGAATTTCAATATAAAATGATTTTTTTATTCTTTTTTATGTAAAGAATTGAGCTTAGTACTTGCATGTGTAATTTCTTGTATATATTTATGGAAATGTTGATTTCATTAATTTAGTTTCCTTTGGTTTGTAAGCTATTTAATAAATTAAACTTTTTTTTTTTAATTCTTGTTGATTGCTAGTTCTAGCAACTCTGTATTTTTTATTAAACTGATTTTTGTAATTGTAATTTAATCTGGGATTGAAATTGTAAGCATGTTGTGATTGCATGAAATAATAAACCTAATTTGCAAATTTTAAGCTATATCTTGCATTGAAGAGATTTTGTTATATTCTGTAACAGAAGGTCTCTCCTGAATGGGAATCAGACCGGAATTTTAATCTTGTATACTGATGCTGAGACTTCAAGATTCCTATAGACTTCACTAGAGATGCTAATGCTTTAGTGGGGATGCATCTAACCATGTTCCTGTTTTAGTAAGTCTATTAGTGTTTTAAGTTACAATGAATTTACTGGTATATAATAATTGACAAATTTTCAGTTATCACCCGACTTTCGAGGATTCCTGTGTCGGAAAATCTTTTCTTTATAGAAAACTAGCATGTGCCCGCGGCTTCGCCCGCGATAATTATTTCAAAAATTAAAAATTAAGAGCATAATAGTTAAATCATTATATTTATTAACACCTAAATCACGTGGACTACATACCACGATTAGATAGCGTCGCCTGGTAAAAGCGACCTCAGATTCGAGTTCCTTGGCCCAGAAAACCCCTGTATAGTGAGTTTCGTTCAAATCAAACAATGTTTGACAATATTTAGGGTTGATTATCCTTCTTCCGTGTAGGTTGAAAATGTCATATGTCTGTGGGCCTTGACACTCTAAACAAATGAATCGTCTAGGATAGACTAACAAAATCAAGCGATTGCGTTGCTTTTATTTCCAAGGTATGAGGTATGATGACAAAAATAGTCAAAGTGATTTAAGTGTAAGTGATTTGATAATGAAATTTATTACTGAAACTGATGCTTCGAAAACGCAAAAAATGCACGTTTTTTGCTCATAACTCACGAACAAAAGCGAAAATTAAAATTCCGGCTACGAGGTGCATTTTCCGACCCTTCAGTCTGCCTATGTATAAAATTTCAGATCTCTGCGTTGAATAGATTTCGCTGGGCATCGCGGACAGACAGATGGAGGACAGACACTTCCTTTTATTAATATAGAAGAATTAAAGCTAATTTAAAATTAAATGAAATATCTGAGAGAAAGGCAAAAGCTAACCTGCAAAAAAATAGAAAATGGTTCTCAAGCCCCTCTATTAGTTTGTTTGTAAATGTAAGCTTCAGATATTCCCAGTAAAAATAAAGTATAACAAAAAGTAAACCTTGAAGCTGTGATAATGTATTGTGGCTTCACAGGTTGTAAACCAGGTCAGAAATTTTCAGCGGGCAGAATCCATTAACTCACCAAATACACTATAGTATTAAAGTGTCCCCCACCAACAGCCCAGCTTGGCTTTGTTACTCTACTAAACTGTAGTCAGATTGGCCATATCTCTATTAGGAATGTAGCACAGCAGCACAAATTTAGTGGATCTAAATTATCCTATCAGAATTATCTACTTGTGCTTTTGTTTTATCAGTGAACAATATAAATCACATTTTCTAATATATTTTCTGTTATCTTTCAACCAGAATTTTAAATTGTATAAATTCTGTGAATTCTTGTAATGAGCTATTTTAGTTGCTTATTATCTTGGTATTCAGTATGTTTCAGGGACAAAATAGCCCTATTTGTATGCCAGTTCAGGTATCTACTTCACCGAAAATAAACATGCCAAGCTGTAGCTGCCATAGTAACATTCAAAGGTTATCTGAAGTTCCTGTTGACAACCCAACTATTCAGCAGAACCAGCAACTCACTCAAGAAGTTATGAGGCTTCATGAACAAATTAGGATCTTGGAGCAGGTAATGTGCATTAAAGTTTGAATGTCAGATTCAAATTAATAAGGATTATAAGAATGCAAACAAGTTATCATAAACATTTTTTGAAACTCAATAAACCAAATCAGATTACTCATCCATACTTTATCAGCTATGAACTATTATTCAAAATTGATTGACTATTAGACCCTAGAGTATAGTTATTTTCTTTGGCAGGCACTGGAATCACAGAGAGAGGAAAGTGCCATGCGTATTGCAGAATTGGAAGAAGACGTGGAGAACAGACTAGCTAATGATAAAAAGCAAAAAGTTGCTGAGAATGTAGAAGTTATTAAATTGCAACGTAGCCTCCAGCAACAGTCTGCACAGATGGCAGCACAAACTGCAAAAATTCAAGTTCTAGAACGAGAGATGTTGCAACTTCGAAAGGAACTGGAAGTGTCTCAAAAAGATAATGGTAAGCAATTTAATTGAGTACCATACATAATTGAATCTAATTCGCAATTCAATTTTGAAACTTAAATTCCTTAAAGAAAACAGTTTGTTAGCGAATGCAATGCACATCAAAGATAGGATATTTTATTTATTTTATCTTACTGGTAGTATTTTATTTTATACAACAATGGATTATTTTATTTTACTCAACAATGATTTGAAAATGCAGATGAATATAGGTCAATAGGTCAATGGTTTAGGACAGCCTTTGTAGTCTCATGGTTAGCATTGCTGGCTACAGATCCACATACCTGGGTAAATTAAAATAATCTTACGAATATATGTGCATGCACAATTTGTGACTAACCATGCAAATCACAAAGCACTAAAATTTGTTATACCTTATACCTACTTTTACCAGAAAAAACTTAAATCTTATCCTGGCATCACAAGTTGAGTGTTCAGCAGAAACATATCTGCTAATGGCAGCCTGAAGCCATGGCCCAACAGCTTGGAGTTCTTTTTAACTATCTGTTTAAGATACTCTCTGTCTTTACATTCAATACAATCCTGTATTGAATGCTACAAAGTGTAGTCTACTCTTTTTTTAACATTAAAATGTTGACACTGAAATGAACTAACTTTATCGTGGGCCTGGGTTCAATCCCTGTTTAATTAAAATGCATTATTTTAATGATCCCTTTTCTTATCATTTTACTGCTTGCATGGTCTCCTGTTTAGTGTAGCTGGCTGCGGATCTGCTTTCCCCGGTTCAATCCCCAGTACCTCCTCAGATTTTTTTTGAGGTAGGGAGGTCTGGAAAAGAGTACACTCAGCCTTGTGATATGAACTGAGAAGGTACTTGTTTGAGAAGTAGCTCTGGTCACAGAAACCATCATTAACAGTCATGGGTGTCTGGATGCTGACCACATGCCCCCCAATCCTACTATCTACCTATGGTAGGTTACGCAGCGGTCAGATGATATACCTAGCTCCTCCTGGGATATAATGCCGTGGAGCTTAGTTTAGTTTTTTTTATAATGTTTTAAGAAAGACAGTGCAGTACATTAGATACAGCCGCCCGGAACCCCACCACCTTTCAACATGCTTGGTGGTAAACTTCAGGGTCAAAATAAAATGTTAAACTTAAATCGCGTTTGTGCATAGTAGTAATAGACCAACGATAAATGTATGGAAGTAAGAATTACAGTAATGCCTTGTTACGTAAGTAAGTTATCACCAAACTATAAAACGGATTTGCATTTATATCTAATGCACACCCCAATTTTGAATGCTTGAAATGGACAGCATTTTTGCAAATTAGATTCATGTAAATACAGTACATGACATGGCTAGCTTCTGAATATACTTTTGGTAATGACTATTCCACTCACACGCCGCGTGATTAGTATTGACCAATAACGTTTAGCAATCCTTGGATATAGACCTATCACGACCGTTTGTCTTGTAGGAATCCCAAGGAAGCTGTTTTACCTGATAAAATGTCAGCTCGTTATTGAACCATAACAGTATCGCTTTGCAGTGATTACTAGATTAGGTCATCCATTGTCGGCGCTAATGAAAACAAAAATTGCAAGCTCTAGTTTTGGTAATGCATCTGTTGAGGAAATTGATATCATAAAGGAAGTTCTGTGAAGTTCATAAGTACAATTGAATTGAATTGACTAGGGAATCTCAAACGCAGCAGATTGGTTTTTCAATATGAGAAAATCCAACGGAGAAAAAATTGTGTTTTTAACCAATGCACATTCCAGTACACAGTGGCAATTTACAAATAAATTACATTCTTGAAAAGTGTGTTTTTATTTTGTTCCGATTTTTAGCTTCTCTTAATTTTGAGGTTAACTCTTTTGTCACTACTTCGTTGGTAGCATTGCTTAGTATTCCATAATGCAGACTGTTCATTAATTTAGTATGTCGTGATCTGACAGCTGACACTATTAACGATTTTTTTTCAAACATACCACAAATAACTATTTATATTAGAATATAATAGGCCTATTATTATTTATATAATCCGTTACATTTTATTCCAACTCGGATTACCTATGATAATTTCTAAATACTGGCATTTTATTTGTTATTAAATTTAATGAACACATGTCTGTGTGCATTTAATTTAAGGTCTGATACAAAAAATCTAATGATCAAATAATGAATATAAATCTATACTTGGATTCAGGGTAGGAACATAGTGTAGGAGATGTACCTGCAACTCAACGTTGCAATACACAACCGCTGTCTCACTCACTCCCTTTCATTCTGTAGACAAGGAATGGAGACAGCCGGCAACCTGCCTAAGAACCAGTTGCCGGCTTTCCCCATTCCTTGTCTACAGAATGAAAGGGAGTGAGTGAGACAACGGTTGTGTATTGCAACGTTGAGTTGCAGGTACATCTCCTACACTATGTTCCTACCCTGAATCCTAGTGTAACTGCAACCAACTTAATGCTGAGTATGCAGATAGATATAAATATTCATAGTTTATGGACATATTGTCTGTCTAATTGCTCTCAGAATGGAATATAATGAATATTGTTGAAGAGATATTGCTCAGGTTCATGAGTTAAAAATCACACATGCATAGATTTGCTGATATGTTTGTGGTTAAATAGTTAATCAGAAAAAAAAATTCCAATGCACTCCTCATTTTTAATACAAAGTGTTCTTTTAAATAAAAGTAAATTTTAATTTACTTCAATTACAACATTGTAATAAGAGCTGAATAAATAAATTATGATTTATGCTAGCTAAATTTTAATTTTACTTTTATTTTGTTAATTTGTAGAAGAATTACAGCATCAAGTGGTAGATGAACGCCAGAAGCTAGTTGACATTAAAAAAGACCTTCAAGGTGTTGAAACAGACAGTCTATCTGTCCGAGAACTTCAAGAGCAAATTAGAGACCTTCAGGTAAGAAATAACAGATTTTCCTTCCTTACAGTTCTGATTAATAAATAATAATGTAATGCAATGATTTCATTACCATTGTCATGTGATTTGGGTTTCTGTACACTATTGGTAGAGGTTTCACCTAATTCTAAATTCCATTCCTTTGTTTTAATTTTGATTACTATTGTCTTAGGATCGAAAGGTGGGTTTTCTATAGTTTATATTTTAACTGGGTTTCTTCATTAGTACTGTTTAATTCAATTATTTTGTCCTCAATAACATCCTACAAGTGCTTTTGTTCATAGCAGTGAATTAATAGCTACTTATGTATAAGCACACAAAATAAGGCTTTAGCAGACAAATTAGGTGTAGCAGAAGAGACGTAAATTAGTTTTATAGTTGATTTTGTTCTCGTACATATTTTAATTTAACAAGATGCATAGGCCTATAAATAATTAACATTCTCATCAATTTTTGCTTTCAGCATAGAATTCTTTTCAGTTCTACTTTTTTTATATTTATTTTTGAAGTAAAACTTCTTTAGTGGCGGTAGAGGGTAAATCGGGAAAATCAGTCACACTAAAACAGTCACGAAATCAGTCACAATCAGTCACACTAAAACCGTCATGAAATCAGTCACACTCAAAACCGAACGAAATTACTTACTTGTTTCGGTGCGGACTGCACAGAAAACAATCAACTACTCAATGATTAGGAGTAATCAAAGGAAATTTTTCAGACCTTACTTCTTCAATGGCAATAGACAATTCCTAAGCAATCTAAAGGTATATTATCTATTTTATGGAACCCGGAGGTTCATTACCGCGCAAATCCAAAGTTAATAAATAATAAAATAAAAAATTTAAAAATTTAAAAAATAAAAAAATAAACAATTCAAAGGTCGAAAATTTAAAAAATACAAAATTAAAAATTCAAAGATCCAAATTTAAAAAGTCCAAAATCCAAAATTAAAAAAGTCCAAAAACCCAATATTAAAAAGTCCAATAATGCAAAATTGAAAAAATCCAATAATCAAAAATTGAAAAAATAAAAAAAATAAAATAAAGTTTTACTTCTGTCACGTGGCGTTCCACGCACTTTTTTTTAAACTAGATAATTAAGTCCGTTATGTGATGTGCAAATAATGACAATACTGAGATTCTGAAACAGGAATGATCGATGTACTCACAACACTGCAACTTAGCAACACTGCCCCTAGAGTACATTGTAGGCAACCTATACCATGACTGTTAAGGATTGCATAAAGCACAACAAAAATAAAATTATAAAAATAATGACAAAACACAATCCACACCATGCATACATGACAAAACATGTACGGCAATACCAAAAGCACAAAAAAATTAAATTTTGACCAAACCGACTGTGCTATCAGGATGAAATTTTCACATAAACACTACCTGACCCATGGAGAATGTATGGTGAAAATTTCAGATCACTTACTCAAAGAGTCTCGGAGGAGTATGCCTACAAACACACATTTTAGAGCGCTTTTAATATAGTATAGATAGATATCCTAAATATTAGAACATCATATCCTGCATTCCATCAAAAGCATTTGGTAACCATAACACTGTACCTTCTCTGCCTCTGTGGGTCTGTAATGGAGTGAGGAATCATAAACTCATAGTTGTTTCCATAAGTCACCTTGAGCACTGAATTTCTCACTCAAGTATAAAATTTTACTCTACTCTTTTATATCATAAATTGCTATTGTTTTCTATGTTTTTCAGCATGAAAGAATTGCATTGAAGAAACACAATGAACAACTTCTAACCTTAATGTCTTCAAAGGAGGATCATGGTTCATCCAAAGATGCTTTGTTGCACTCAAAAGTAAGATTCCTCTTTAATTTGCTGTAAATATAGTTATTATATTATTCCCATACCAGGACAATACTATACTTAGGGATCCTATTTTATGGTGAATAAGAGTTAAATTTCGGTACACAAGTTGGGTTAATTTCGGTGTTATTTCCCATAACAGAATAGAATTTTTTTCATATATATTATTTTTATTGTCATCATCCCTTTACCAAAAATTGTGTCAGAACATATGATTACTTATGAGTACTTACGTACTTACTCAATGGCAATAGATAATTAATAAGCAAGCTAAAGGAATATTATCTATTTTGTGGAACCTGAAGTTTCATTGCCGTGCTTACCTGAGTCCACCATTCAACCCTATTCTGTGCTAACTCCATCCAATCATCCCCCACAAATCCTACTCCCCATAAATCCGTTCTAAGATTGTCCTCCCACCTACGTCTAGGTATTCCACTTGGTCTTTTCCCTTCAGGTATCCCAGTCAATACTTTTGAGATATGTCTTTCCTCCCCATGCATGCAGCATCTCCAGCCCATTTCATCCTTCGTGATTTACTAAGAGTGTAAAAACGCAATTATTATGTTGATTGCCACAGAACAATTTATTATGGTGCATGGTGGTCAGCCACTTACATTTATCGCCATGAAGCTACTTTTCTTTATGAGAGCCGGACAGCAACTGCATAATAGCTGTGGAACAACTTACAGTTAATGCCGGTTAGGCGCAAGGCTGTTTAGAGGTCAATGCCTTCATTTAGACCCCATGGAGACAACTTTTGTATGAAAGAACCCAACATTCCTTTCTTTTTGCATTGAATATGTGACTTCTCAAAACCCTAATTTCTTATTGTAACAATTTGTATCCAACTACACTTTGTTTACAATCTTTCATGGCTGTGTTTTCAAGATAAAAAATGTTTGTCCTATGGTCAGAAAAAAACACGGTAATCCCTGGTCGGTTATTTTTAGTTTGAAGGTGGTTTTGTCGTAATTGATCCTAACCTCTATGGCTGCTCTAAAACTATAACTGTAAGTCAGTTATTATACTTACTTATTCCATGGCAATAAACAATTCCTAAGCAAGCTAAAGGAATATTATCTATTATCTATTGTTTGAACAATTTACCTCTATTCTAATATTTTGTAGCATGTTATTACATTAATTACTATTGATAAAAACCTAAATTCTGAATTATAACAACACTTTATTCTCCACTTACTTTCACTTTTAATTACACAGGACTAGTTTCAAGAGCATTTATTCGCTCCCATCATCGGCTGGTGGTCGACTGTTATTCTGGTTGCCATGTTGGTTTGTATATATGCATTGTTCTGTGCTGCCCTCTCGTTCAGTTTTTGTAAGTCGCACTATGTTGTCTATAGGTGGTATTTCAAAGTTCATAACCTTGTCTTCTTTCTTAGTGATGAATATTTTCTCCCATACGTTCAGTTCGGATGGTTTCTTAACGTGTTTTAATAGTTTGATCTCCTTTTTAACACTGTGATTTTTTGTCCAGCAATGGTATGCAACTGCTGATCTTTCGGTCTGCATTAGTTTTATGTTCCTTAAGTGTTCCTTCATTCTTATTTCCAAACTCCTCCTGGTTTGTCCAATGTAGACCTGATCACAATCTGCGCATTCTATTTGGTAGATACCAGATAGTTTAGTTTTTGGTGTACTATTCTTCAGTGGGTGGTTGAGCAAGTTCCTAATGGTATAATTATTCTTTGGTGCCAATTTTATATTGTGGTTTTTAAACACTTTTTCAAATTTATTAAAGAATTTAGGGTGGTAAGTAAATTTTTTGTAATGTTGCTGTGTTTTTTCTAAAGTATCCAATGTACTAATTTCTCTGATCTTGTTTTTCTTAGTGTGTCTTCTAATCATTTTGTCTATGAAATTTGTCTTAAACCCATTAATCGTTGCCACTTCTAGTATATGTTTATATTCTTTATTATACTCTGTCTTTGTCATTGGAATATTAATTAATCTATGAACTAGGCTATGAAAAACAGCAAATTGGTGAGCTTTTGGGTTGTTGTTATTGCATTTAATGTAGTTGTCCACATGTGTATTTTTTCTGTAAATTCCGAATTCCAGTTTTCCATGCTTCCTCATGCATTTTAAATCTAGGAAAGGCAAACATCCGTCTTATTATGTTATTACATACAAACATAATTATTTTCTACCAAATTCTATGAAAATTGCTTGTATTTTTTGCATTTGTTAGGTGACTAAATACGATTGCATTAGAGGGAATTTAATTACTTAGCTAAATGTCCGGTTTTCCTGGACGCCTGTTGAAAGAGTGAAGTGTGAAAGCTTTTCATGTGTTTACTAGTTACCTTTTATTTTTTTTTTTTAGTCTGCCTAACACCAGTTTTTAAACTTCTTGTTTTTTATCTGCCTAATACCAGTTTTTAAACTTCTGATGGCTCATATTTTTGTAGTTAACGGTCCAAGAAATTTTATAAAGTTGCATGTGTATTCACCCAGAGTTTAGAAATTAACAAAAATATTTATGAATATGATGTAAATGTACAGTTACTTTGTTGACTGGAAATTGTGACAGTATACAGGAAAAGAGACAGACTGTGAGTGAAGCCATTCCCAGGTTAATTTCCTGATATGAACTTTATAATATAACATCTCTTTGTTTATGAACTAAACAATGGCACTCTTCTGCTGTTAAAGGTAGCTCAACTAGAAAGTATGCTGAAAAATGAGCAGTGTGAATGTGCTCGATTAAACGAAGAGTTGCAAAAACTGAAAACACTTCAATGTGACTACGCACGGAATCAAGAGAAGGTATGAAGTTATGGCATAATCTTAAAATATCTATCCTTGGAATACTTCAACTATAGAATACGTGTGTAGCTTTTTCTTTGTACTATTGGTAGACGTCCTTGGATAGAAACAGTTATTCCTTGATTGCTAATCCAGAACCTCGTTAATCCGAACCCCATAAATAAATTTGTTTGGATAATCCAAACAAAAAATGTATTTAAAAAATAAAAGGAAAATAACTTTTATGAATCAGAAACAAAGGTAACAGATAAGTAAATTTGGGAATAACACAGTGAAATCAACTAATATTATTATTAAATGCTCACACAACCCTTCACTTTATAACAAAATTGTAATTTATTAGAATTAGCTAAGAAACCATTAACTTAATGATTGAATGTACATAACATTGTAGATACTTGTATATAATTAATTTTTGTAATGAGACATAGCATGTAGTATTGCAACACTTAAGCAATGCTGTTTTAATTCAATAAAAAAAAATAAAAATAAACCTTCACTTTGTTATAAATACCTAAGAACTAGTTTTAACTACCATTGTGGTAATCCTCGGCTACATACAACTGGCAGTGTGGCTCTCTTCCTCAGCTTATGTCAGTTGCTGAATGGTTTTTGGTTCTCTGGCATTGGATGAGTGTACCTTCTGATCAACCTGTCTTTTACTGGTATATCAAAATTCATTCAATTTTTTTTTTCAATGAATAGATTTTCCTAGACCATTAATTCTTGTATCCTTTCTATTGGGGTCAGTAGTCTGATGTCTTGTTCTAGGATAATATATATAAAAATATTTTCTGCTTGAAAACCTAAGGTCATCAGCCCAGGTGGCGCAGTTAGTATCACGCTGGCATTCTGTGTCCAAAGTTGCAGGTTTCATCCCAGCCCAGGTTGATGTCTTTTATGTGTGCATAAATGTGACAGGCCCATGTTTGTACATTTACAAACATGTCCTGTGGGACAAAATTCCGGCATACTAGTGACAGTGACAGGCCTAAGTTGCAGTACATCCCCATCGTTAAATAACCATACAACGAACCAACCAAAAACATAAGCTACTTTGTTGCAGCATTTGTTTCCCCTTATTTTTTGGTCATACTTAACATTTTATGTATTTTTTTTAAATTTAATTTTTTCAGTTTAAAGTTTCTCTTACAAAGAATCCCTTCTAGGAAATCTGCATACTTATAGCAATAGCTTCTACCCATAGTCTTCAATGTTTGTGCAATATGGACTTGCCCATACGTGTCCCTCCCCCACACACTAGAAAATTTATGTAAACAGTGGATATCAAGTGGTAAAATGGGTGAAGCAATCTCACTGAAGGTGAAGGGTGTTAGATAAGAACAATTTTATTCAATGTCTGTTGAGGATGGGAACAAAGTGTAATCAAAAGCTTGTTGATATAATTTGGGTAGTGTTATCATTTGGGTATTGCCTGAGAAATTGTGATTAACATTATATAAGTATTCCAAATTTCTAGGTGTTATCTTTATACCAACCGGCCTGCAATAGACGGTTACCCCCTTATCTGTTTCTATCAAGTGAGTTAAGTCACCTTTCCCTTTTTCAGTTTTATATTCTTATTTCCTTCACAGCTGTCTGAATTAGAGGCAGCATTGGCAGCTGAAAAGAATGAAAGAAGTGCCACACAAAAGTTGCTGAATGAAATGCAAAAGAAAAAATCTGAATCAACTGTTACTGCAAGTGAAGAAATGAACTTAAAAGCTCATGTGAGTAGCAGAATACTATTATCAGTATCAGTACTAGCATATAATAGCATGTTATAGTTGCAGGGAGTATTATTTTAACTCTTTCACTGCTATAGCTGTATATATGCATCAGCACGCATTACTGCTGACCATGCTATTGACATATATAGGATGCACTACTTTGCATGCCTATAGACGAAAGAAATTTCTCCTTGAGAGCCATTCAAAGTGTGTGAGCATATAGTGTCATCTATTATCTACATCCTAACACCGGTGTTATTCTGTGGGGTTCGACTGCAAAAATAAAAATAGGACCTATACAATCACTTAACCTGATGCACTGAGAAATATAACAAATACAGTAATAAATTGAAACTAAGAAGGATAAAATCTTTTCTAGTAGAAAATGTCTTTTACACAATAGATGAATTAAAAAAAAGTATAAAATAGAGAGAGGATAATAATTATAAGATATGTAGGCTATATTCAGTAAATTATATCAATTTATTAATTTTTAATATCAGTTTAGAAATTAAGCATATTTGTGTAACTAAAATTAATTTAGTTCAATTAATGTACTTTACAAAGCCTTGTAAACATTTTAGATGTAGCTAATACATCTTGAAATCTTGAAAATCAGTTCCCTGTTCTCTGCCTTGATCTGCAGCAAAATATTTCAGGCAGTGTATTGCACCACACACTAAAATTCATTGTAATGCTGCTGTGGTATAACATCATGCAGGCTTTCTCAGGGTTGTGTAAATTACTTTCTACTTCATGTGCTGTGCTGTTGTTTCAGAGCAAACTGACAGATTATTTGAATTTGTTTATCCATTTATGATTACAAAATGAAATTCACAAATTAATTCAGTACCACCAGTTTGCACTGCATATGTTAGCAGTAAAAGGGTTAAGGGCTCAAAGCAATGAAAACCAAGTTGTATCATGCTCTTGCATAAGGTGTTCAGATAATTCATTTCTACCTACTGCATATATATATATATATATATATATAAATGTGAAGCCAAAAATTTGGTTTACATGGGTAAAATTGGGTAAAGCTAGAAGGTTCTGTTCAACAGCCTTACTTGGGTAATCATTTTTCAAGTCTGCTTGCTTGCTTGCTTGCTTTTTTTTTATTTTTTTTATTTTTTATTTTTTAATGCTTGTTATAAATGTTAACCCACTTCTATATATATATGATTAAATTTCTTACACCCACTGATTCTTATAACAACTCCACTTTAACTTCACTGATTTGCATTTTATCTTTCACTGAACTCAATCATTTTCTGTTTAGGTAATATCGCTTGAAGCAACATTAAACAAGTTGTTAAGTGAACGCCAAGGTATAGAAGAATGTTTGAAGGAAGAAAAAAAACAGGTAGAAATGCTTCAGAGGTCACACAGCGAGTTGGTTCGTAAAATTGAAGAATTGAAATCTCTTAGTGATAAAAAGAAAGATGAACCTACAAGTTCTAACCAGGTAAAATAATTATGTAGAATGAAGTATACAGTACATATTTATTATATGTGTTACAAATTGTGAAAGTGCTTATAGTACATAAATAATTCAACCCAAGCTGCAGAAATGTTAAAATTGACATTTGAAACATGGGCCCTAATAACGTTGTGACATTTCCAAACATTCGCAGTAGGAACAAAAAATGAATAAGAGGGCACAAAATTTGGTGTGACATTAATGACACAGTGTTACTTACTAACAATTATTTTCCAACAAAGGAGAGATGATAATATGTGCAAGATGAAAGACGTATCCGATGTAAAAAAGTTTTATGTGCAGTCTACTTTCAATCAAATATAATGTTGTATGTCTAATAGAAAATTCTAAGTGTTTCATAGAAGCTGCAATCCTCATATATATTCATATGGCAACATTTTACAGTGTTGTTTAGTATTGAACTGAATACTCTAACAAGAGGTTAGTTTAGTCTTTACAAAAAACAAGCTACATAAAACGTTACCTCATTTGGTTCTTCCAATGCTGGTTTCACAATGTTCCTGGAACTGAAATATCCTTTCCCTTCATCCCTCCTTCTTTTCTGCATGTTGTGTTTCCACTCAACCATATTTTTATGCCTCTTTCTGCCTCCATTTGCATGATTTTGAGCAGCAGCTGAGAGGAGCATTCTCCATTTTCGTCACAGTTTAGCCAACATTTCACAACTTCCTACCCATGTAACACCACTGCCCATAAGATTGCTATTACCTTTGTAGAGATGCAGAAGAGTATATAAAACCTTGTTTCCCGGAAATCACACTTCTCAAAACTTTGTCGCCTACAACGTTGTTAGAGTCCAAAGCTTCAATTCTTGCTAAAGTTTGCTGTACTTTGGTTTGCGAGGTTGCAACTAAACTGCCAATACACTACAGCTGATGAAGTAAAGCTTTACATCTTCCCATAAACTTGAATTTTCTAACAGAGTATGTTTAGAATTAATTGTGTATTATGTAAGTTATTAATAACTGTGATTCAAGTGTTTAATATTACAACAAAAAACATTCTCTTGATAATGAGAGGAAAACGTACTAGAAGCTAATATGTGACAAGAGTTTAAAGTCTGATGTACCGTAATTAACTCGTGTAACAAAATTGCACATTTATCTTTCGGTATACCCAAAGTTTTTATTAGCAATAAATGCAAAAGTCATTTATTAATAAAAGAAACAAGATTGATAAAATTTTAAAGCGATTTATGACATTTTTTTCATGTTTTTTGAGGATTTTGCTTTTTTCTTCTTTTTTTTTCTTTCTTTCTTTCTTCTTCTTGTTGAGAATATTGTGTTTTCTAGTAATAAATGAGAATTCATCATTGTTTTTCATTTTGACTATACGTTATCCGAGGTTACTTCCAAATCTGATGTAAACATTAGATAAAATGTATCAATATGCCATCCTATAAGCACGTGCAGAATTATGTTTACTTTTAAGCGCCTGTCATTTGAGATTTAGCAAACATGCTGACAGCATAAAGAGAGCCGATTATTCCATTGTCGACTACTTGTATCATTGTTGACAAAAATCCATTATTGAATAACCAGTACACATTTCATATCCACAGTTACCGGTAATCATATTGCATTATCCAAATGTATGGCAATGCAATAATTGGTAGGCCTATTATTCATTCTTGAACAGAAAATTTGAAATGCTTAAGGAACATGATGTCAATACAGTATTCAGTATTGCATACTATTCTAAGTGTTACCTGCAGGAAAGACCTATATAGGCATGATCGACTTTATATTAAATGAGCTCAAAGATTTAATATACTAACTTTTACTAATTTACTAATAAAATTATTAATGTCTAGCTGGTTCCCCATTCTTCGTACAGAGAAAAGAGTGTTTTGAACATTTTGAAATCCCTGAATCCAAAAATTTTCAGGATTGTGTTTGTGAACAGCATAGCTTGAGAACGAAAAATCACACCCAAAAGAAATTTTATATCTGAGTTAGGTATTGTCTGGGGATATGTTGAAGATTAGCAGCGACCATCTGTTACTTTTACTTTCACTTTACATGAAGAGAGTTTAATTTTTTTGCAAAGTTCTCGAAAATGACTGACTAATTTCTTTAAATTTTCTGCATGAGTAGATTATACCAAGAGCTAAAACTTTTTTATTTTTTATTTTTACTTCCTCTGCCCATACCATAGGTACTATAGGTAGAGGAAGTATTGTTTTCAACCCCAAAATTCGAAGTTGAGTTTTTAGCATATATACACGTTTCAAGGCCCCCTGAATCCAAAAATACTATTTTTGGAAACATGTCTGTGTGTCTGTCTGTCTGTGAACACTCTAGCTCCAAAACGGAAAATCGTATGAAAACAAAATTACGTATTTGGGTCAGATACCTTCTGAAGATGTGAGGATAAGATTGGCGACTATTTTCTCTTATTTTTAAGGGGACTTTACATGAAGAAATTTTCATTTTTCGAGATTTTCTCGAAAACGGCTCTAACGATTTTCTTTAAATTTTGCACAAGTGTAGCTTATAGTGAGAGCTAAAACTTTTATTTGAAACTTTTTTCGAAAAAATTCTCTAAAGGCAGTTACAAGCCACCTGCTGTTCACCCACTGTTTGTAAAAAGTTTGTGTTGTGTGGTGAACAATTGAATACACACTCTTTCACGGCCTCTTATTCTATATAAGAATGAAGTGAGAAAGACATATTGGAGGGAAATATTCGATAAAGTTCGGAAATTATTCTTAACGACGGAAGTTTCAATAAATGTCTGCAGTCACTTGTTTTTGTTTGCTATATAGTCTGCACTATTATTAGTCGCATCATTTTCAAAGAAGAGGATATCAGGTATTTATCGTATAATTAGCGTTAAATTGTGTCTTGCGTTTCTGTACAAGGATATGTGAATACTCCTAACTTTTATTTGGGCAGAGGAAGTTATGTGACTTTCACATCAGATTTTTTTTTTTAATTCTCTAAGGGGTAACTATAAGTCAGTCTATAAAGTCAGGCTTTAGGACTTGCCTGGCAAATTACATGCCTTTGGATGAGGCTCAGGCAATGGAATAAAAAACACTATTTTCAATATGGCCTCTTACTCTGTGCTCTATACTCGGCTTCTTTTAATATTGGTGTTGTATCATGGCTTGTTTTTATTGTAAGTGTTATTGGAATTTTAATGATTATGAAATTAGGAGTGATAGCAGAAATGAGTGAACAACTATAGTCCTATAACATTTCCGGGTATAAAAATTGTTTATGGAAAAGATCAGCTTTATCGGTTAATAATTTTTGTCAAATCATTATAGACAGACATGAACCACTACCTTTTTATATAAGTATGTAATATTATAAATGGATTTTAATAATTCATAAATGGGTTAATAAAACCTAAGCAAAGTCTAATATTCCTCGTTTTTATAATTTCAGAACAAACGACATTCCTCAGATGGTTCTGTGAGTATAGTTTGTGCCTGTGGTACAACTGAACAAGAAAGGCTAAGAATCCCATCACTAAAGCAAACTGAAAATGCTTTAAGAGACAAAAGAAAAGCAAATCACTCTTCTCACAATATTCCATCTGCAACAGATAACTCAGTGTCTGATATTTCATCAAGTGGAGCTTCAGTTGGAATTAAATCGGAAGATAATTATGTGAGTATCTCTTCTCAGCATATAGTGATAGTGGTAGTGATAGTTTATTAGCATCCCATTGACCATTTGGTTACAATTTCCATTGTTACGTGATATAAATATAAACGATTGTCAATTAATAACGCAGTATTCTTAGCACATTTGCAGTAGACAGTTGTGTTTAAAAACTTGTGTTTGGAAACACCGAGTTTCCGAAGTACCAATATCACTGTGCAACACATTTTCTCACAACCAGTTGTATCAATACACTACTTTCTCCCTTCTTAAAGATTGTTGTGTTAGTCGGCATATCAAAAAAGATTGGTGTATTCCCTTCTGTTATCATCTGTTTCTACTCTATTATGCAACACAATTTATAAATAAATTAGTCGCAGTCACAATATCGATACTTGTGCTATTGATTGTTGCTGGCGCATCTTTTAATAAAAGTGCATCTGTTTTTCAAATATATGGTAATACTACAGTGGAACCCAAATTTATCAGAACCTTGATTTAACATTTTCCTGCATTTATATCAAATTTTCAAAACATATAATCAGTGTGTTAGTATTTTTTGTTTAATATAATTTTATTTTATAGCAATTAGTACTTTGTTATCTTGTAATATAAATTCCCTATTTAATGTTAAAACTTTTTAAACTATAACAAATCGGAATAATAGTGATAGCTCTGTAGGTTTATATATTGTGATCTGATAACGGAAAGCACTTGCTGCTCTATCCTATTCACCAACAAACAGTTTCTTAGCATGGCCCTGGTTAACCTTTAATTGGGTGCTTGCATTGGGGAACACAATTAGCAAATCTTGGCTAGTTATATTGCAAATTATTATACATTACAAACCAATGGAACTTTGGTCTTTCGGTGAAGAGGAAAAGACTTTCCAAGATTTGCATGAAATAGAAAGAAAAAGACCAGTTGAAATACTGGTTATGGCTAGACCCTTAGATTACAACTCAGCAGATATCATAATATTTCATGCTATTAGTTTTGTTCACAATTACGTTTTCAAATAAAACAGCTTTCAGTAAATACGGTCAATTTCTGTATAAACTAAGTTTTGTTTCCTAAAAACAACTTCCATTTAGTGTAAACCTTTATTTATAGTAAAAAATTCTATACCCCATGTATAAATCCTATGCTCCTCCTGAGGTCTTAGACACTTGAACGTAGCTCATCCTTCTGGTAGCTCCTAAACTATATGCTTGACTCATGTTTTGTAAATTTCTCTTGGTGTAGGTTTATAATTATATCACTCGTATGTATGATAGATTGTCATTGGAAACTTCAAGAGCTTAACTGTTAAGGCTAGTTTGTATGATGACACTAAATTTTATAATTCTTTCATGAAAGTGATGTCATGAAACTAATTACACCCATTTCCTGCAAAATAAATTCCAAGTGCAGAAGCTGAAGAGTTGTCTTGATGCGCTGAACAAAATTAAGCTTTAATGATAACTGTACATGTCGTGCTTTAAGAACATAACTTCTCAAGAGTTTTCCCAAAGTGACGATGGAAGTGGTGCGTTTGTTGAACAAGGAGACTATTTGGGGGGGGGGGGGGGTCATTATCTCAATTCGGGACCACTCTAGAAACTTTTTGATAGCACCAGAAATTTATTATAATTTTTTAATTTTATAGTATTTTAAAATTTTTCTTGCTTTATATTTTCAGGAAGATTCAGTACAAATTTCGAAGGAAGAAATATCAGAGGAAATTATGGAAGATGTGCTGAATAAGGTATGTGGTTGCTCATATGACAATGAAGTGTGATATCTTGGTATTGAAACATTACGGTAAATAATGCTAATCTTTCAATTGGATTGGGAACCTTAAAAGTAAAGAATTAAGGAGCTTTGAAGTACCGTATATACCCGAATACTACCCGCCCCGAATAATACCCGCACCCAAATTTTTCAAAAAGAAGTTTGATAAAAAATCTACAGGCCCATATATAAAGTTATTTTGCCAGTTTTATTCTTAATTAAACAGTTATAATTAACGTTTCATATCATAAAATAATTAAATATGGTAGGCTAAAAGGCACTTATAAAAATAACATGCATGGTAACAGCCCGCCGAAATCTCGCCGTCTTATACGCGCAGCGTAATACCTCAACAACAACAACACTCTTCATTCTGCGGGAATCACCCACGATGACGTGCGTCCGACTCGGTCCAACCCAAGGTCAAATTAGTCTGGAAATCGCCGAACTCTACCGAACTTTTCCCCGAATTATTGTACTGCAAGTGCGCCGTGACTGCAATGCTTGTTTGGTGTCTCTATGCGGACCATGTGCATAAGAAAGCATCTTCTTTGTTTCATTTTCCTTTGATTACAACTTCGTTACTGTTATACTATAAGCCTACTGTGATGCTACTATAAAGCATCGTGCTATAATGAGCCGATATGGTATACAATTGTCAAAATTCAGATAAGAGGAGTCCAGTATTCAAATAATACCCGCACCCCAGTTTTTCGTTTGCGATTTTTGAAAAAAAATATGCGGGTAGTATTCGAGTATATACGGTATTTTATCAGAAAGGACACCCATTAGTGCAATCATGGAGATTATTTTGCACAAGAAGATTATTTTGAAAACTGAGCATTGTTTCAATTGGGCCTGTACTTTACTATGTATAGGACTACACTAGTAACATTTTGATAGCACTAGAAATTTATTTATTATTTTTTCAATTTCATTAAATTTAAAGATTTCTTGCTTTCTTTGTTCAGGATGATTCGGAATCAGTTTGGAAGAAAGAAATAGTAGGGGAAATTATGGAAAGCATATTAAATAAGGTATGTGGCTGCTCATATGACAGTGAAGTGTGATATATTGGTATTATACAAATAATGCTAATTTTTCAATTGAAATGGGGACGTAAAATGAAAAGAATAATGAGCTTTGAAGTATTTTATCAGAAAGGATGTTCATTAGGGCAATTATAAAGCACTAAAGCATTGGATTGGTAAGCTTACCCTATCTCTTTCTGAATGTGGCAGTTAGATGCCTACTTATTTACAACATCTTAAAAGTATAAAAAAGCATGCTCATTGAGGTTGCCAAAGCAGTAGAATCACATACATTTGGGAAGTTCTGGGTTTGAATTTCAAGGCCAGCCAATTTTTTGGTGGTTTTCTACATTGCTCAGGTCTTCTACATTGTGTTCTGTCTTTCTACAAGTGTGTTTCACATGAGAGTTGGCCATTCATCCAAGTATTTAGCAAATAAAGCCGCTAATGGTGTAATGATTCAGGTTCTCACAGTTCCAGTCAAAATTACAATAAAATTAACCACGTACCTCATCACAAGAGATGTTGGAAATGTCCTCCTCTTGCATCCACACAACACTTGCACCTTTTTAGGAAATTTCCTTTCATGCGCATAAGTTCAGCTTCCAAGATAGAGTTCATTTCTCTTGTGATATTGTCTTTAAGTTCTTTTAATGCATACGGGTTTGAACTTGACATTTTATTTTTCAATTTCCCCCATAAATAATAGTCATATACTGTTAGAAGAACTTAGAAGTTAGAGCTGTGGTCACTGCGATGTAGAAACCCACATGATTGGCCAACTCATACATGAAACGCACTGTAGATACAGTATTTATATGAAAATATGTCATTGCCATGGGAGATAGAAGTCTGTAACTTGGTTTGTGACCAGCCTGTTGTTAGTGTTTCTACATCGTTATGGGAAAGTCTGTATACATATGCCCAAGGTAATTTATCCACTATCCTATGTTATTAACATTTCATTTTGTGAAAGGTGGCTATCATAAATGTTGGCAATACTGAAGCTACTAAACAGGCCTTGATAATTGAAGTATAATCATGTTTAGAATCTTTGGAGACACTTCCCCCCCCCCCCAGCATAGTTTTGTAAATCACAGGACATTTTATATTACACAAACATAAATGCAGGATTTTGTTAGCTTTATCAATACATGGAAATTGATACTGATACATAATGGTGTAAATTGCTATAACGTAAAAGTGGGGTTACACTGTAAGTAAACTTATACATTATTCTCATCCTACTTTCTCTTCAGTGTTACTGTAGTTGAAAATACATAACTTATCTGCTTGCCTCTGGTTTTGGAGATTACCTTCATGACTATAGATTCTCTTATCACTCATGAAATGTAGTAGGATTGGCCATATTTTGTATAAATGATTATTATTTCTTCACAGCTTGCAAAATAGAGATAACAGCACTTACTTGTCAGTAAAAACTTAAAAAAAAGCTCTTGACTTAATATCCTAATTAAGTCAGGGGCGGATCCACGGGGGAGGAAATGAAGGAAATTTCCTCCCCCAAAATTTGTAACATTAAGCACAGATTATGCAAATGGTCAGCCTTCTAATAAATTTTGTAAAGACAACATAACCCAAATACTTAAATTAAAGCAACAACATTCATTATTTTCAAATACATTTGTAATAAATTGCCGAATTGTTCATTTTGATTTCAACTGTATACTGGGATTAATTAATTTTTATGAGTAGAAATTTCCCTCTCTACTTTGGTTCCCCCCCAAAATGTCTCTCTGGATCCGCCCCTGAATTAAGTGTTAATTTACCAAAATTTTTAAGAACTTTATAAATTCATTTGCTAGATTAAAATCATAAACTTTAATAATTGTAAAATGTAATCTATCATCTGTTGCTTTTGTACACTGTTTTCTCCCTGCTCAGATTGTGCAATGCACTCAACTTCAAATTAGGCAAGTATACTTAACTGTGAATAAATACAGTACAAGGCCATAATAACACAAATCAAACAGTAAAAAGAAATGTTCAGTCAAATATTAGTAAACTGCAATGTACCTGTGAGTAAATTAGCCTAGCTGGGATTGACTCATTCACATTATCAACAGATTAAACTCGGAGACTTTTACATTAGAGTTATTTATTTATTGTAATTCTTATTAATTACCAATAGTTTGAAGAACTAATCTGTAAAAAATATATAATTTTTAAAACTAGATTTTTAAATTTAACTTAATGTTGGGAACGAACATTCTAGAAGGCACTCAGCAAATATATTTGTTTGCATTATCACTTGTATATTGTTAGAGGCACCTATTTTTCGCAAAGCACTAAGTGCAAATTTTTTAAAGTGAAAAATCATAAATTTAGTTCAAAATGCTGAAATTATTCACCTCAGATGGTTCCAACTGTGATTTGATCACCGAAGGGGAAGTGTGATTTTAAAAATTGAAAGTTCATGTTTCATTTGGTTTCGTGATCTATCGATATGTACTGAAAACAAAAGTTCATTTCTATTTTTCAAGCAGAGCCAGAGTCAGTTAAAATTATTATTTGCTGAAGATTTTTCCGTATAGTCCTAACAAAATAGTGAAATTGTTGACAAAATTAAATATAAATATTGAAAAATTTACCAAAATAAAAAAAAATGTTCACTGAAAATAGGTGCCTCAATATATTGTTAATTGTAGAGTAAATTGTTTAACTAGATCAATTTAATAGAAATAAATAAATACAGATTATTTAAACAGTGTAGTTTATTAAAGTATTCTGTGCTTCTTTGTATTAGCTAGAGCATTTGCCTGTCACATTGAGTTTTCTTAGTTCAAATGTTTAGCGTAAAACCGGAAGCTAATGACTAATTTTCACACATTTTCTCTTGCCTTTGTTTTAATGAATTATGAGAAATTACATTTAATGCAATGAACTAGTAAGTGGAAATTCAGATTCTTCTTCAGATGTTCACCTCATCAACCTGAGCAAAGGAAGTACCAGTATACCGGTAACTAAAATACACCATATTATTATTCTTTGTGAAGAATAATAATGTGGTGTAATATTATTATTAATGTTTAGAAAAGCATAAATCTTACAGTATAACTAGAAGCTTTCTTTTTAAAAGTTCTTCAACAAACGTTTTAATGCAAATTATAATTGCAAGTTTACATTTCCTCAGGCCTCACCTACAACTATAAACTGAAGCAAACACAGCAGACTTTCGGTTCCTGCTTGCCCCCTAAACACAAGTTGTTTCTCTATCATTTCTAGCTATCCTTGTATCTAGCAGAATATTTTTTGCCTGCCTGCTTGCTTTAACGCATCACTATTACCAACTTCTAACATAGGTTCTTGTGAAGAGATGTATATTTTGCAATGGCTATTCCCCCCCCCCCCCCCCCCCCCAATATATTGATCACTATGATGAAGCAATCTGAGCTTGATGGTTTGTATTTACTTAGACATTCCCCTTCCCCTATGTAGACTTTGGTTTTAAAATTACTTTTACTGCAGTCCCCTCGGGGTCCCCCACATAGGTATGTTTAGACTTCCACACCTACGGGTGAATATAAATTTGAAGGTCACAATAGGTAGTCCCTTACTTTAGAAGTACTGCTGTGTGGAATCTCAAGAAAGATAATTTGGCAAAATTTATTACTGTCCTGACAGAAGATTTTGTTAATTGATGGTACTCAGTAATTGGGTGTTTCATATTAATTCATAACTAAACAATGGATCACAGGTTTGCAATTTTAACTTCTAATCTCTTCCTGTTGTATTTTCTTATATTATCAAAGTTTAATTATTAATTAAACTATTGGTTGAAGTTAAAAATTACCCCTTGCTTCTAGTAATATTGTTGTTTTCTGCCATCCCCTATCACCAATGTGATGTCAATGTAGAATGGTAGGATTATAATGTTATAATGCATATTACAAGCACTATTGCACAGTGTGGTAAACATTTCTAATTTCTTTGCATCATATTTCTCATGCTATATGAAGGAAAATGGTGTGTGCTTATCCCTACTGATTCTTTGTGTGTTGCTGCTGCACTTTTCAGAAGGAAAAAAGAAAACGCAGATTTCCTGCGACTATTCCTAGCAACAGACGTTAAACCAAGTTGAATTTAATTTAATTCTCTACAATTTGAATTAACACTGGTATGTCACAATATGCTAATTAAAATTAAAGTTGCCTAAAAATCACACCTTCAATATCCCTCTGAAATTAAGAGGAATGGGCATATAGATTTATGGAATGCATGTTTCTTACTCTCTTTCAGATTGTATAATAGATAGCTTAATTAGACAGATAGTAATATATCTTTATCAAGTAGGTAAATAATACCGGTGATGTATGGGTAGATACTTAAGTTATATGCTTTAACTGTAAATACTGCATTCTGCGACTAATTCAGCTCAACATGTACTTCTTTAGATGATAATTCCTTATGCGTTAAAAAGCATTTCTTGTGTATGTGAATGTTCACATGTATCCCGGTACCACTAGCAGTCTGCTTTAAGTGCTCTATATACTTAAAAAAAGAAACAAATCCAAAACAAAAGTAATGTGTGAACCTTTACAAGTAAATAGATGCAATATTAACAGAACTGTCATGAATGTAATCTCGCACTGAAACCTGACCAGGGTATAGTGTTGTAAAAGAACAACATCAGACATTATTAAACTCATGATGTAAGAAAACAAGCATGATCCACAGGGTTTCATGACTGCTCAATAACCTTCCTTGTTATTGGAAACCTCATAACTCAATTACTACATGTCGTAAAAGCATGGTTTTTGTACAGCTGGCTTTAGAAACATTTGTTCTTTCTCGTGGTATGTGAAATGTTTGGTTTGTGTACATAGTTTCTTAGCCCGTAATTGATATTGCAGAACGTGGCACTTCCGTTAGATGAAAAGTTACCTGAACTGAACAATGTTGCACAACTGTCACTTGCTAATCACACAGGTGAGTCACTCTAAAAACTCAACTGTTTTTCCTTCATACAGCATGAGCCGTATAAGTGTACTTCAAGTACGATATGTATAACTAGAAGAAATGAAAAAAATTGAACTAAACCACATGAAAAAATCATGAAAATAACTTTAACAGAAGAGGTACAGCATTGTTATGTATAAAGAAATCATGAGTTGACCTTATCATTTATTCCTCTAAATAATTTTTTTTTAAACTGGGTCATTATATTATTTTCTAGAAATGTTTATTCAAGAAGTTCTGAAATTGTGTCATTTATTTCACTTGGTAGATTTGATAAACATGCAAAAGGCTGATTTGTACTCTCCATCAAGAAGGTGACAAGAGACGTCTCCATATGATCCCTATTAATTTTACTTAGCATTTGTGTTATACTTTTGAACTGTGGTATGCAGGTCTCTGAACTCTAAATATGTATAAAAGTTATTCAGATACAGACTTAGGAATTATTACCATATTACTTGTGAAAGAGTGAAGGGTGAAATGCATAAAAGTTTAATGCGAAGAAAAACCGAGGGAAATTTTGTGATTTATGAAATCTTGCTCACATTGAAGAAAACATTAACTGCAGATCTAACGCTCACTTATCAAGAAAAGAACTGCTGTAAGGAAGATCACTACATATTTTAGAGCAGCAGTATCATAAATTAAAAAATTAGGGATACTGATATTTTTAAAGTGCCATAAAGTCATTAAAGATTGTCATACAAATATTCTAATAGTGTTATTTCACCAAATGGTGGCAAATAAGGAAAACCAAAATGTTTTTCACATGTAATGCTGATTTGCAAGTATCTGGTATCTGGTACCCTATGATCCCCAGGTGGGGCGAAGGGGCCTCCAATGGAGGTTTCATTACCTATACTAATTTTGATATGCTTATTTTCCGAGAGAGGGTAGAGGGACAGGTTGATTTGCAAGTAGGAATATTAAATAATGTAACAGCAGAGCCTAGGCAACATCCTCCCTGCCACAGTCTTGATGGATATTGATAATCAGCCTTAAATCACAAAGATCACCACCAGCACTACTCCTTCACACCAACATTGTGTAATATTTTTGCATGGCACTATTAATTCTTGATATCTTTATCAATTGAAATGTTATAAAGATCTAATTAAATTTTATTATAGAAAAATGAAAATGCTTAGGAAAAATATATTTCTTGATTGACATTTAACTATGTATAGTAGATAGTGTGCTTAATATTACTACTGTAGTTCTGCCCTCTGTTCTGAATTCCAGACTCTTAATTACAAAGATAATAAACTTAATAAAATAATAAAATAAAATTGGGAGTAATAAAATTGGTCGTTTGTTCAGTACAATAATATTCTTTAATGCCTTTTATGCTGTAAATTTCATTAAAATATTGAATATCTCTTAACAGCTTCAGTTTATTCAGAATAGGAGGTTTTTGATCATTCAGTTTTAGAGACCTTGATAATAAGATGTCTAGAGTGGAAAATATCTCTATTGTCATTAATCATGTGGAACCTCTATTGACTATTGATGCTGGATGCAATATCTTCGTTAGTGAGAATAAAATCACAGAAAACAAAAACTTAAACATTTCAAGAGGATTTTTTAAGTAAAAACTAATACCATATCCAAATCACTTAAATTATAATAGGTCCAAATACAGATTTTAAATTGTATCTACTTCAGAGTTGCTGAAAAACAGTTTTGTAAAAAGAAACATCATTATTTAGTTTTCCCCTTGTTACTTCTTGGAAAGGATCTCCAGGACTAGTGCTCATCCTACTTCCAAACTGTTTCTTGATTTAAACAATGTTAACTTGGAATGAAACTTTAAAAAGTGACATTTTCTAATAAATATTAAAAAAGACTCCTAGGAGAAAACTGGAGTAGTTTTACAGACTAAATTTGCCATAAATATGAGCAGTAAAAGCATATTTTAATTGCTTTTCAGGCTGCTGATACCAAAGAGAGTTTAGAGATTAAAGACCATCCTCTGACTGATATTACTCAACCTTTGCCTACTATAGAAGAAGAGAGCAGTTGTAATGTGAGTACAGAAAATTCAACAGTACCTTCAACAAAGATGTCAAGCTCTGAGGGTCCTGACAGTTCAGATGATTTTAAGTCAGGGAAGGAGTCATCCTCAGACAATATCCTATTTGTATCATCTACTGAGAAAAAAACTGCCGGTACGCTACATTCAAATGGTGAACAGCAGATTTCTTCATCTGAAAAGAAATGGATAGATTCCAAAAGAAATGTTTCAAACTTCCAACAGAGGTTGTTCGCAGATCGAACATCAGGGACCCTAATTAAAAGGACCTTACCCTCGTCCTATTATACTCAACTTTCATCTTTGCTTCTGGCTTCTGTGGCAGAAGTAACTAGTAGAGGTTGTATTCTTTCTTCTATGATGCATCAGGTTTGTTTTTTCCTTTGATGTTTGTGCCAGTCTCAGAATGCTTTTTAAAAGTCCACAGTTTTTCTTGTTTAACTTCACTTGACTGCTTTTGTACAGGAATGGCACATAGTCACTTCACTTCACTATTCTTTGTGAAATAAATCACCTGACTTCTGTGTTCACTTCCTTTTATTTTGGGCTATATGTTATGAAATAAGTTATTTTATATACTACTACAGTTAACATTGACACTATGGCCCTGAGGTTGACTCAGCCTCTAAAGCCGAATATCTCAAAGTCTGGGAGCCTCAACCTCTCGAAATCCTAAAGGTCCCCAAGGCCTGAGTAGGGATCACTTATTGCATAATTTACTCCTTTATTTACATTAATACTAAAATATAGCAGACTGCTACTCTCTAAATGCAATCTGTTTTCTCTCGCTTTTAATTAAACTGAATATGAATGATATTACTTACCTGACAACACACGACAAATTCAATTTTTTTCATTACCGGAACTAAATAAATACACTAATGCAATCTGTAGAAGAACTTCACAGGGTTAGCAACAAACTGACTAACCTAAATGCATTGGAAAAAAAGATGCATGAAAGTGTGTATTTTGGAGGTGAGAAACCAAGAAATTTACAGACAGATTTACAAGACGAGACATCCTTGGTGTTATTGCATGGCAGAAAAGACCAGTTAGTGTGTAGGAGCTACCTTTTTTCTGACATACCATGCCCTGGGGCTCTAGAAGTACTCTCCGATAAGACTGTCTTCATGCAGAATATCTCAAATAGAGAAGTTTTTGCAGAGAACTCAGTACAGAGATTCAAATCAGAAATAAACAATTATCATGAATATTTCAAGTAATAGGAGTATTTTTTAAAACTGCTTGTCTTGCTTGCTCTAAGTATTAGCACTTGCCTTGCTTGCTGTAAGTATTAGTGCTTGCCTTCTTTGCTCTAAATATTAGAGCTTGCCTTGTTTGCTCTAAGTATTAGAGCTTGCCTTGTTTGCTCTAAGTATTAGAGCTTGCCTTGTTTGCTCTAAGTACTAGTATTTGCCTTGCTTGCTCTAAGTGTTCACCACTGGTTTCATACTGTTTCAATACTGAGGTAAACAAAATCATTTAAATCATGCTCATAAAGCAAGATGTATCTAAATGTTTCTTTCTTATTGCCACAGTTATGTATTTATTTTTAATTGACATATTTTTATGAAGGGTAATATGGGTGTTAGCTTTAATTTGATTGTCGTTAGGTTTCCTTTCTAATATAAACCATACCTTTCCTTGAAAATTGTCAATTTAATTTAGCTTAACAATAAAACATTTTGTTTTTTTGGGGTCAAAACAGAGATTGCCAAGCGGAAGCTCAAATGGAACAACATCAGAAGCAGTGGAAGAAGAAAGCAGCCAAAGTCTAGTAACAAAAGGTTCACAGGAAAGACAATTTAACTTACCTACAAAGTATGGTACTGTAGAAGATGACACTTCATACAGTGAAGCAGGAAATAGCATTTCAGCTCTCCCTGATGACAGCAGCAAGACTACAACAGCGGACAAAATTGATATTTGTCGAGAACTTGAGAAGTGCCGAGAACTACTACGTGTTCAGTACAATCTCAACAGCTTATATAAGAAAGAGGTAAGGATAAATAATTGTAAACCTTCTAAATAACATGGTATCTAAAACTTCTGTTTGAAACAATTTTTGATAGAACCAACCATTACTGCAAGGAGTGACCACAACAGGTTAAACCAAAGTGGTTTAAATCATGGTTTAAACTATTTTTTGTGTTAAAAAAGCCGTTTTTATTTTTATTCTTGCTTTTTTACTACTGGAAGAGCTGAAAAGTGCTATTGAAAAGTTTGTCCAATGAATTCCCAATTATAGACCAACTTCTGACTGCTCAAGCATCTTCAACTAGCACAGAAAGAATTTTCTGTTCCTTTGGTTTAGTGCATTCAGATCTTCGAAAAAGATCCGGAACGGAAAAGGGCTTAAATCAAAATGTTTATTGCTAGTGATGCTTAATTTATCGTCTTTTGTTGTTGGAAGAAAAGTATTTTTCATATCTAGTACTTCATGTAATGCTGATTAATTGTTTAGTCTTATTGTGACCGAACTACAAAATAGAATAAGTTGAAAACAAGAGACTAAATATGTAGAGGCATAAAATTATAAATGATTATATCCCAACCCTTCCCGCCGACAGCTGTGTGAGGCTACTCAATATTTCGATATTCCAAATACGCAATTAATTTTTACCCACTAAAAGATAATATGAGCAGCCAATTTGTGGCATGTATGTATCTGCAATGATGACCTACCGATGTGCTATATTTGAGGGTAGGTTTCTAGGTGACAACCCGTACGGTTCCTATGTTATACTTAAAAAACTTTTATGTGAAACATTTCTATTCAGAGTTAAATTTTGTTTACTGACCCTCACTACTTTTGTAATGTGAATTACCTTGTTAGAGTGGTTTCAACTGCATAGGCAACATACCAAGAGGCATGCACATTACTAAATCCGCTGACTGTACAACTGTATGGAAATTTATCGTTACTGCAACTTTGCATTTATCTGTTCATAATCCTTTATTTCCAGCTGAGAACATACTATGCTTATATTTTCAGGTAGCAAGTTTAGCAAAACAACTAAGTAAAAAAGGGGTAAAAGTGTGCACAAATAATCCAAATGAAGTTATTCCAAAGACAAAAACAGTTGGACGGCCTTCTTCTAAACTTTCAGGCCAGAAGTTCCCACCCAAGTCCACAGAAACCTGCAATCACCTTACAGTTCAGCGAGGAGAAGGTATATTTGAAATCCACATACAGCGATTAGAAATATATCCTGGAGACATAATTCAGCTATGTGAGGTGAGTAGTTCAGGTTTCTTAACTAGGTTTTCTATCATTGGTATTTGCTTTTGATGAATTATGAGCTGTATGAGCCAATATGGTACAAAATGTCAAAATTCAGATGAGAGAAGTTCAGTATTCAAATAATACCCACATCCCAGTTTTTCGTTCACGATTTTTGAAAAAAATATTTGAGTATATACGGTATTACACAATAAAACATTGATCTCAACTACCCAAGCTTAATCTGCGAATGTAAGATGATGAGCCATTTTGGTGTATTGGCTCGTTTAAAGATGGAGACGTAAAAACTGAAAATCCAGTAAATACTAATAATTCAATCTGAGAAGGATAAATATTTAATAAACTTTCAAAAACATTTAATGACTAGACATGCTTACCCTATAATTTTATTTGCATAGCCTAAGTATTATTAATGTTTTATTATTATTTTCCAGTCTTCTGACCCTGATGATCGCAGTTTATTTGTGACCTGGGTTTTCTATGATCAAGATGTGGCATATACTCCAGTGAAGAAGTTGGAAAATAAAATTGAATTTGATAGTTCCTCTGTGTGCCGAATTACTTTAAACAATGAATTTCTTCAGTATTTGGCTGAGGTAAGGAATTCCCAACACACAGTCTTAGTAGCTTGGAAGTTTATTCTGTGTTTGGAGGAGCACTCAACTGATTAATTGGGGAAAATAGCTATTGTTGGCAATTTTTTTTCTTCACTCAGTATTACATCCATACATCAGGTTACGATTTTGTTTTAATCGAGTTCGTGAAAGATTTCAAAATATATATTTTTTACTTCTTCTGCCTGTACTATAGGTACTATAGATAGAGGAAGTACTGTGTTCAGCTCCAAAATTTGGTATTCTTTTAAACATAAATACATGTTTAATCCCCCTGATTTCAAAAAAGCTATTTTCTGAAACATCTGTATTTCAATAGCAATAGCTCGAGAACAAAAAATTGTATAAAAGCAACATTTTATATTTGGATTAGATGTCTTCTGGGATGTAACACAAAGATTGACAACTTTCTCTTGTTTTTAGTGGCACTTGACATGAAAATTTCATATTTGTGGTTTTCTTGAAAACGACTAACAATTTTGTTTAAATTTTGAATGTGATATGCTTATGCAAAGAGCTAAATACTCTTACTGGAATAATTTTTTCGAACTGATTCACTTAAGTCAGCCACCTTTCGAAGAAACTCAGAAACAATAAAATCTTTTCATCAGGCTAAAACAATTGAATACACCCTTGCAATATTACCTCTTATTCCTCATTAGAATGTGAATGCATTATTTCATATTTTATTTAGGGTGTATATCCATAGGGAATGTAATATGAAGCATGGCAATGCCTTTCTGTTAATTTTTTCAACTAACTTCCATGTGGTGTAAGATTTTGTCTTTGTCTATTGCAACTATGCTTAACGACAAAATTTATTTATTTATTATTATTATTATTATTATTATTATTATTATTATTACTTCTCCTCCTCCTACTACTATTACTATTATTTAAATAGTTTTGGTATTGTTACTTTATTGTATATATATATATAATATAATTTATCCTCCTCCGTGGCGCTACATCCCTGGAGGAACTTGGCCTACCACCCGACCGCTGCATCATCTACCACAGGCAGATGGCAGGATTGGGGGGCATGTGGTCAGCATGCCGACACCCACATGCTGTTAATGGTGGTTTTCATGACCAGAGCCGCTACTTCTCTATCAAGTAGCTCCTCAATTGGAATCACGAGGCTGAGTGCACCCCTGCCAGACCTCCCTACCTCAGAAATATCCGAGGAGCTAGGGGATCAAACCCGGGCTGACGAATCTGTAGTCAGCGACGCTAACCACAAGACCATGCCGGCAGTCATAATATAATTTTTATGTATATGAATAAGCCCATTAGGACTATGCAAAGTACTTAGAGGTGTGCATTTGCCTTCCTTTGTGCCTATATGTCTTTCATTCTTTTACCATGGGCTTTCTTTCTCTCTTTAGATCATGTTGTTCCAATCTTCTTCTTTGGTTTTCCTCTTGGTCAACCTGCCATTTGTGTGCCATTGTTACTTTATTATTTTCATTATTATTATTATTATTATTATTATTAAAATAATTAACAATTATAATTCTTGTGTTTTCCATACTTGGCAAGTAACCTGTTCAATTACCCCAGAGCCATACCTAATTTACACCATAATCAATCACATTTCCTCTAAAACACTGGATATCATAGTAGTTCAGAGAGGGATAGCACAAGGAGAATCCATTTTATAAAACCTGTTTTATTTACAGAAAACTTGCACTGTTGAAGTTCATATGACTGTTGAAGATGCAAGTGAAACAATTGCAAGAGGATCTCTCAGCTTCTTTGAATTGCTTCAATTCCCACAAAACAAGATTCACACGTCTGTACTGTTGACAGGCACTAAAGAGAATGGCAACTTTGGAGTCATTCAGTGCTGGTATCGTTTAAGTTGCTCTGTACAGATCATTAATGACTTTGTCCAGAAGAATAAGATTGAGCCCTTTAAGGTGAGTGAACACACATTTTTTTATATCCTAATTTTTAAGAGGTTAGTGATTAGTCATGGAATCACATTTGGAAAGTTGGATTCAGATCCCCCTTCTTTTTAATTTATTTATTTATTTTTTAATTTAATTTTTCAGTACTTTCAAAAATAAATCCTGAATTTAAGGTTAGACATTCAGTTTACTAATGAATAGATACAAATCTGGTATTTTCAAAAGATCAGCCTGCCAAACCATATTCTTAATATGTTATTCTGGCACACTTCCAGTTCTTACCTATTTGTTTTATTTGCTACTGGTAATTTATTTTGGAAAAATGATTTTTTTTTAATAATATTTTTTCCTAAATTGACAAAATGCGCTCTTTGCTTTGGCTAAAATGTTTTTTGATCTGTTTATTAATAGAGCCTAGAAGTTCAGGCATTTATTTTGGTTAAAATAGGCAGAAAAAAGGTAACTTAAAATACCTAAAATAGGCAGTAATATAATTAAAATAGGCTTTTATTAAAAGCCAAAACAGAGAGTAATATCACTTTTTATTAATAAAAATAGCTATCTAAGATACTTAATAATTTATTTATCACATACAGTACCTTCTCTTTACTTTTCTTGATTACAAGCAACAACTAGATGTTTTTTCGCCGTGTTAACTGTCATGGTTAGCCGCCTTTCAGAGAGAATGTTTTTCTTTATATAAAGAGTGTTCCACTTCCTCTGAACAATTTATAGGGAACAAGATATCCTCAGTAAATTTTTTGTGACATGAATGTGTCATTTCATTTTTTATGTAACTTTTTTTCACTTTCCTGCATTTAAATTCTTTACTTTCTTTTTAAAATGTGTAAATAATCACAGAAAAAAAAGCCATAATGATCCAAAGCATGCAAGGGAAGTCTTTAAAACTTAAAAAAGGCAACAGAAGCAAAAAAATAGGTATGGAAACATTTTTATCTCTATTTAACTCTGTAATATATCCACCTAAATAGAAAAGGCATTTTCCTAACTGCCAGACCCTATTTATTAAATTCTAAATGTTGCTCCATACTATTAAGTCCCTATATTTAGCTATTGTGCACTAGAGCAGTTTCATGTAGAGAATATCCATATGCAGTTGAAGTAATTATTACTGTAAATAAAAATAAAAGTGAGATGGATTGTGACACACTAACATCGCTAAAAATGAAACATGCAGTATTGAACAGCTTAGTTCACAGGTTAATAAACATCCCACTTGATATTGTCTTAATATAGTCATATTTATGAAACATAAAGAACTTATGAAGGAATGTAAGAAATATAAGGAATTATCTGGAATAATTATCGAGAATGTGGAAAGCAGATTAAATACATAATATTTTACAGGAAATCCTGTTGCACAATAGTGACGCAAGCAAGCTGAGCAGGTGGATGTATCATCGTTACGAAATTTACTGGAAATCACCAAAAAGCCAAAAATAAATAGGAAGGGAGTCCTTTGTTTTTTAGCTGTTTTAAAATTCAATAAAAAAATAGATGAATATTGGTAATCAGAAAAATAAATTCTTATATTAATAAATATATGGTTCTTAGAATTGTTTTCATTTGGCTGTGTCATATTGGCACCTATAATTTAATCCAGCTATCCTAACAGGATTTCCCCCCTTCTTACAAATATATCCTTTGGTGCTATACTTTTGGGGTAAAAAAATTATAGGTTCTACAGCTTCAGCATAGCATGTAGTGTAGTGTGTAATATTATTTATTGTTAAAAACACAAATATTTTGTTTTCCCCTAGATCAAAAAAGTAAAAGGTACTAAAGTTAAAGAAACTAAAGTGAAAGAAAAGCCTATTCCTGCACCTAGAGCTGCCATACCAGTATCTATAAGTGAGCCAGTTAAAGTGAGTGCTGAACAGGTAGTGGAAGAAATTACTGAATCAGTTGATGAAACAGTTGACGAGTCTATTGAAGCACCTAGTCAAGTGGAGGAATCATTGGAAGAGTCCATTGCACCATCTAGTGAAGTGGAGGAAACAATGGGCAAGTCTTCAGAAATCAACCTTAAAAGGCAAATGGAAACTGATCCAACAACCTCAACTGAAATAACAGGAGGTAAATTAAACATAATATCTTCTAAGCTGCTACTTTTTACAGCTATATGTTTTAGTGCAATAAGCCAGCTAGCTTTAGGATTTACAGCTAATAGTGTTTTATGCATTGACCGCCGGCGTGGACTTGTGGTTAGCGTCGCTGACTACAGATCCATCGGCCCGGGTTTGATCCCCGGTACCTCCTAGGATTATTCTGAGGTAGGGAGGTCTGGTAGGGGTGCACTCAACCTCGTGATTCAAATTGAGGAGCTACTTGATAGAGAAGTACTGGCTCCGATCAAGAAAACCATTAACGGCCGTGGGTATCAGCATGCTGACCACATGCCCCCCCCCCAAATCCTGCCGTCTGCCTATGGTAGATGACTCAGCGGTCAGGTGGTAGGCCTTGTCCCTTGTGGGATGTTAGCGCCACAGAGTTAGTTAGTGTTTTATGCATATGTTCAGTATTAACTTGTATTAGAGGTAATTTCAAGGTTATGAATACTGTGAAACTAACTTCTTGTAAGTTAAAATATTAACACTTTACTACAAAATTTAGCACATATTTTTGTTTATTTATATATATTTTAATAATTATTTTTTCTGCTATTTCAATTTTAAAAAATTAAGGTAGATTGTAAAATCAAATGGACAAGAAAATTACCAATACTTTGTGCTCTAAGCTCTCAGAGCTCTCTGCAAGTTTCTTTATTCTACGTAACAGGTATGTCCTTGTAAATTATTTCATTTGGTGGAATTGAGTACACGAGTGTAGTTACCGAACCTTCACATGTTCTTCCTGTTATTATCTTGTGACCAGGTGTGCTTAGTTGTAAGCCCTCATATATACAGAGAAACCTGTTAAATATATAAATTACTGAGTTTAAAAATTCTGTCTGATTTAAATAGTTTTTTAATAGTTTTTTTATGTTTCATACTTGAAGAACATAGAGAACTGTTTAAATTACTGGACAACCTTGCATTGCTCATTGTGTATCGCAGTTCCTAGAGGGAATGGAAATCAATTGTTTGGACTGGTCAATACCAAGTCCTGATTTTACTCCAATCGAGCATGTATAGGACATTCTCGGACATAAAGTCCAATGACGAGTTTTTTACATGGCTGAAATGCTGGCAGCACTGCTTGAAGAATGGCTCTGCAAAATGACTTTTTCACCCTAATTGCTAGGAATCGAATAGGATGCAAGCTGTAATTGGTTCTAGGGGTGGTGGTAGCATCCCTTACTAAGTGTTCCGAGTTCTGAATTGTTCTCTGGTGTTCTTTTATTGATTGGTTTGGTTAGGGTGTGTAAAATTTGTTTTGTAGCAAGTATAATGAAGCAGCACCGAATGGCATGGTGTATAACTTCTAATTATCTCTGTTCATTTACATTTAAACATTAATTCCTTTTGTTAAAATAGGCTTGTTTTCTAAATAAAAGTGCAATAAACAAGACTTCAGTGTTTTGAGAATATAATACACATAGAGTATAGTTATTGTTCATTTATTGTGGATTTAAAAAAAAAAATTAAGTGCTACACTTTTTTTTTTGCCTGGCAGTATAGTGTTTAGTGAACATGAGAGCTACACTGTAGAAAATTAATAAAATCTTAAGACTGTTATGGACACTGCCTATGAGTTCTTGTAAATAACTGATCCCAAAATCACATGTAGATTATATTCTTGATTAATATTTTAACCGATGCACATACAGTAGAATTTGGTTATAGCAACATCCAAGGGACCAGGAAAATCGTGTTGTTACAAGCAAATCTTGCTATAAAAGAAACTGAAGCTGAAAATTAAAATACTATTTTGTTTCACATTTTACAAACTACTATTATTTAATTTGGAATTATATTATACATTACTATAACTTTATTCAGAAATAAAAATACTGTTCTGTACTCAGTACATAAAATAAAGTAATGTTCACTGGTCTAATTGAAAGAAATACAATACCCACAGTTGGAAACAAGGACTGAAGAAATCTGTAATTTTTTCTGCTTCCTTTTAGTGAAACACTGCATCTGTAAGTCATGCTCATTTCCTTCTAGACCACACAGTACTTGCAATTTTTATGTTGTAGTGTCGTAAAAGTGATTAAAAACTCTTTGCTCGAAGAGGTTTACTTAATGTCGGCACATTCACTTCAATTTTGACTTTTTTTCTTGAAACCACTTTAATGATGCTTTGTCTACGTAACTACGTTGTAACTTCTGTGTGTGCAACTACTAATTTGGCCTTACACACTTCTATAAATGGATATTGACAAAACAAATCATGAGCCCATGGAAGCCGTTATTCCCTAGCTACCTGTCACTAAAGACTTTCCAACCTTTCACCAGGACAATAATTTTTGATTACTATATACATTAGACTTTGTTGAAATAGAATTTACACTGCCAAATTCCATATTGGTGCATTTCTTGGAAATTATGACAAAAAAATTGCATTCAGAGTTACTCGAGATTGATAAATTTGTGTGTGTCGTATTAAGGAAGGTAGAAAAGCATATGGAGTATTAATTGGTATCACTGAATATTTTTCATTATAGATGAGATGTCGGACAAACCGAGGAGCTATGACAAAATTCTACTGCATTAGATTTACGAAATACACAATAAAAGAGTTAATTTACCCTCCTCTGATAGATATTTTAAATTTGATTTTGTTTCAGCTCCTAATATTGAACAAGAATCATCAGGACAATTACAGTTGCCTGCAGGAGAAATGGTACAGCAATCTCATATCAAAATGCCTTATCCAACACCAAAGAGTAGGAAATTATATATTAAAAGTGTAGCATAATAAACTAAACTAATTGCCGTGGCATTACATTTCATGAAGAGAATGGGTTCCATCTCACCTCTGTGTCATTTGCTTTTTTCGTTTAACTTCATTGGCAAATGACATGAGGGGGCATGTGTTAAGCCTGCTGACTTCCACAGCTTTTATTAATGACTTTCTTGACTGGAGTCACTACTACTTTATCAGGTAGCTCCTTTGTTGCCCTCACAAGGCTAAGTGCGCCCTCTTTCAGCCCTCCCTGTCTCAGAAAAGTCTGAGAAGATACCAGGGATTGGACTTCCATATCCGAAGTCAGCAAGCCACATCCGAAGTCAGCAAGTTTAACAAGTGGACCACTGCATATAATGTGTAAATGGTAAGAAGTTAACTTTAAAATTGTTAGAATAGTCAAACCGGAATCTATAGTAATATTGGTATTATTAATAAACTGGAATAAAAATTGTTCCAGGTATTCTCATTTTAGAGATATCATTTATGTTAACATTCACGAGATAAAATATAATTTTTGAAAATTTTTGATAGAACTACTATTAGAGAGAGAGAAAGCTTAGCACACAAACACATCTTTCTACTCATGCTACAGCCCCTCTAAAACATTATTTTCAGAAGTTTGATGGCGAATTACAAAAATTTGATAGTGATGACCACATTTTCTGTAAAATCAAGGTTTATAGGCAACTCAAAATACTGAATGTTTCATATTACATACAGAAGGTGCATGCTATGCGATATTTATAGAATCGGCAGTAGCAAACAGTCATTCGAAATCGTGAATTAATCACTGTATTCCTTTTCTCAGCACTGTAAAAATGCTGCAAATGCGCTGGCAGCACTTTTATTCCAAAGCTCAGCAATGACGTTATTGCTGCCACCAGTTTCCACAGAGCTTTGGCATTGGTGCCATCGGCTTGTGGAAATAGTGCTTGGATCCATCAATAAATCTGATTGGCTCACGTAAAACCACTGGAATTAGCAAATGATTGGCTTCATGCAATCGCTGGGGCACTTATAGACTTTCCATTCAAATTTTCAAACATATTGCAATATAACTTTTGATATCTAAATTTATTTTCTCCCAAAGTGAAGGGTTTTTCAAAGTGACTTTTCTATGTGAACTAGAATGTTCTCAAAAGAGAAGTTTAAATTCATGATAATTTTAAGATAGAAAGTTAATTTTTTGATATTCTATTATGATTAGTTTTGAAAATAAACGTTCAATATGTGGTCAAGGAAGGTATTCCTCATGCATTTGTTAGCTAAACTAAAAAACTGAAAATATATCCTTCAATTTCTCAATAGCAGTTCTTAACAAAATTGCTCACAACTTGCTCAGGTAATATTATGTTCTAGGTTTAGGAGAGAATAATCTCTATATATATAAAAGGCTTTGTCCTGACTGACAGGAATCAACGTAGAGCCTAAACTATAACAGGTAGAGACTTGGAATTTTGACATTACCTTCGTTTCATAGTGTAGGTGCTCACTAAGAAAGGATTTTGAAAAATTCTGATTTTAAATGCCAAAAATCAAATGTTTTTTAGAATACTTAGTCCCTTCTTACACAGAATTATCGAATCCGAATCACATTTGACATTAAAACATATTGTTGCCAGTTGGTTTCAGATGGGTTTGGAAATAAATTAAATGGAAGTTTGACAATTACAGTTGGCTTTGTCTATTTTTGTCATACCTTGGAAATTAAACTTTCGTGATCGCTTGAATGTTGTAAACCCTAATATGGTCAAACATTGTTTTATTTGGACGAAACTCACTATACAGGGGTTTTCTGGACCAAGGAACTCGAATCTGAGGTCGCTTTTACCAGGCGATGCTATCTAATCGTGGTATGTAGTCCACGTGATTTAGGTGTTAATAAATATAATGATTTAACAATTATGCCCTTAATTTTTTATTTTTGAAATAATTATCGCGGGCACATGCTAGTATTTTATAATCTACTAACAAATAGTACAAATTCTGAAAAATATCTTAATTTTATTCAAACCTTTTTTTCTCATTTATCTACAGATAAACACAAATGATAAGAATGGAGCATTGAGGAAAACAGACTAGCAAAATATAATTCCATGTTCTATTAACTGCCTTAAGGAATAGTCTTAATGTAAATGCATTTGCATGTATCTGAGTTTATGTGTGCATCTGGATGTGTATGTGAAAGTATTATTTAAGTTACAGCATAGCTACAACAAAGCACTAAATTATCCCTCCAAAATAAAAATTTAAATTATCTCATAGTAAGATTTTAAAGCAGGCTTTGTGTTTCTGTAAGAGAGTGTAACTATAGTCTGTTTTTCCTTTGGAAAAAGTAGATGTAAATAGAAACGTGTGCTGGAATTTGTGTTTTATCCTCTGTGGAAGTCTTAAATTCCAAATCGTGGTTTCCTCTGAATAATTGCATTATATACATTTTGTGCACATTTTTTAGAATCAGTGAATGACATGAATATGGTAGAATTTTCAGAAATAGCTTCATTTAGTGGTCACCTCTATAAAAGACCATTTTTCTGTGGAACCAAATAATTTTTTCATAAAGCCTGTGTTAATATCCCCTCCCCCTTTAACAGCCACCTCACACTTGGGTCAGCGGTCACACAAATTTTGGAAAATGACCTGCACTAAACAGCCTGTCATAATCACTACAAATACTTTGTTCACCCTTGAAACTATCAATGTTCTCTCCCCACTCGGTGCGTCAAATGTCGGCATTTCCTTTTGCAGTCTGCCGGATTATATTATTGTTTACTGGGGGTAAACAGTAGTTTGCACTTTCAAATCCAAGTACGTGGCAGACTCTTGCCAAGTCATTTTAATGACAATAGTAATTAGTAATTACAATACAAAATTTCTGCATTTCTTTGCTTCTCGGCAAACACATGGCATCATAAATGCACTTCAACACGCAACTATTGACGAGTGTGTCCTTCTTGGTTTAAAGAAACACACTTCAAAGACCACACCATAGAGGACTAGGATAGTGAGGTGACTAATCATTTGATAAATTTCATAACCTTGATTTAGCTGTCACATGTACCAATGGCCATTTTTCGGAAGAACGACTGGTGACTGCTTTAGGCAGGTTTCACTGTAATTCCAATTACCAATGGTCAGTCGTTAAAATTCAAGCGATTGTGCATTGTTTTAAAATATGAAAATGCAAGAATAGACTCGAAATGTGTAGATTACATGTGTCTATTACATTTCATTTCACATACAAAACCAAAAATATTTGAAAGTGATAACAATTGTGTTTCATGTGACATTTAATCATAATCAGAAGGTAGGTGGTAGGCAACAGGTGCAAAAGGATATGCTACTTTTTAATAAGAAAAACAGACTATATTTATTAACGTATATTTATATGAAATAATGATTTAGTGTCATAAAAATGGCTTATTGGCTAATGCTGTTTGAAATATAGTATGTTGCTCATAATTCAGTGCCATCCATTTACAAGGAAATGTTGCAACTACATGCATTAGTAGGGAATTCACAGGGATATTGTGCTGCACATGTCAGAGATCAGCTATGTCATTGTCTCGGTAGATTGATGAGAGCGTGTTTTATTACATTTATGTTTATTGGTGCAAGAAGTCCGTATTTTTTTAAATTACCAAATGCAGTGTTACAGATGTTTTATATTTATTCAGTTTGGTTTAGTGAAATCACTTACACAGTTGAAGAGTGAATTTACTTGGTGGAATGTTATCTTAGGAAAAACAGTTACAGGAAGCACATTCCCTTGAAAATCTCGTGTTGAAAAAATGAATGAAAAGGTGGCTTACATCAGGATCAGTTGTGACAAACCAAGGAATTGTAAAAAGTGTGGATGGCCATTTTACATAAACAAAATCCGATGTACATTCTATGAAATGCGGTCAGTGATGTATACATCCCACAAGAGAACTTAAAGTTAAACTTCAAGCAAAGCCTTGATCAAAAAACAATTCATTTAAGAAATGAAGACGTGTGTGTGTGTGTTAGTGATTCGAGGTTGAATTCACCAAACCTGAAGACGTGCAGTCAGGGGAACCATGCTCAGCAGTATCTGAAGTAAATGGTAAGTAAGTAAAATTCATTTCTGAAATCATTGCTAATGCTAGCAAAAATGTATTCAATAGAGAGCACTAGGGCAGTGGTCTTCAACCATTTTAACTAAAGGGCAATTTTCTTTTTTGGTGTACGACTAGTGGGCTGCATTATTTATTTATTTATTTATTATTAACATGATGCTTCCATAATACAAATATATCATAATTATATTAAAATAACTGTAGGGATTACTTAACATTATAATGTGTGTGTTTTATTTTTGTCTTTCACTTTTCAATGTTAATGAATAATTACAGTAACTTTCTTGAATTTAGTGTGAGACCTGACACTGTTCCTTTGCCACTAAATTGTGAATATTGGCATTGTAGTTAAAATTAGTAATTTTTTGCAGGCCATCAAACATTAAGCCATGGGCCATGGGTTGAAGAACACTGCATTAGGGCCTTGGCCACTTTATCTATAGTGGGTAGAAAATTGCCTGCTGGCTAACACTACAGTACTGCAAAGTTTCCTAGTAAATAGATGGCTCTGTAGTAAGTATTTAGTACAGCAAACAGCTGTTGTTCCATCCCTAAATAATACAGTTTGTAGATTTAAATTTTCTTCGTTTCATTTCTTTTGGTCCAGTTTCATGGAAACTGTGATGATTTTGAAAAAAATTGTTTTGCAAGTGTATAACATTCTTTTGATAGAAATTCTGGATTCTTGATGTTAACAATAGTTAGTGATAGGTAAGATTTATTATTGGATAAACTACGAGGCACGTCCATAAAGTAAGTTCCCCTGGGGTTGTTTACAGAAACAAAACACAATTTCATTGACATACCCAGTATATGTTCTAACAGATACAGCAAGCATTCATCTATTGTTCAACATATTTGCCACCGGAATTGAAACATTTGTCGTACCGGGGAACCAACTTTTGAATACATGTGTCGTAGAAGTCTGCCACCAGGGATTTGAACCACTGAGTGACAAACATTTTCCTATACCTCAAGAAATGACAGAGAGAAGGAAATGTTTGTTAAACAGTGGTTCAAATCCTTGGCGGCAGACTTCTACAACACAGGTATTCAAAAATTGGTTCCACGGTATGATAAATGTTTCAGTTCCAGTGGCAAATGTGTTGAATAATAGCTGAACACTTGCTGTATCTGTTGGAATATATATGTCCACAAAATTATTTTTGTTAATGAAAAGACACTTTATGGACACGCCTCGTATTTATGCTGTAGTGGAATTTAATCATAATTAAAATGTTCTAATTTCAGGATTTTGGATCTACTACATCAGCAGTTGAACGTGCAGGTAATTACATAATTTCTGTTGTCATTATTCCCTTAAATACATTAAAACTGAGTCAATACGTGTAAACGAAGTATCGTTCGAAAATAAGTTCAAAAAAATCCGAATGTAATTAATTAAGTGGAAGGAAAGGAAATAGACATTAAATCCATGTCTGGGATATTAATACAAGTAAGAATCAGCTTGAAAAATGTCATGTCATAACCGGGATTTGAACACGGATCTTTAGCTTAACGCGCTGATGCTCTACCATTGAGCTACCATGACAACAAGGCCTTGTCTTCTGAATCAGTTGAGGAATTTGATGTCAGACTGGCATGTTGTCATGGTAGCTCAATGGTAGAGCATCAGCGCGTTAAGCTGAAGATCCGTGTTCAAATCCCGGTTATGACATGAAATTTTTCAAGCTGATTCTTACTTGTATAAATCTGAATGACGTAGCCTTTGATTAGTTCTCCAGCAATCCTCTTTTGAAGTTTCCCATTGCACTGCGACGATGATGTCACTTTCACCCAACACAGCAGCCTAGTATTCAATTGTAGCATGCTGTTCTTGCAATTAGGTTACTGTATTGTAGAATTGTGTTTTCATTATTGTAATAATTATGATGTGTATTGTGTTTTTGGATGCAGTAATCATTCTGAACATAGCCAAAACAGTCATGTAAATTTTCATAAGTAGAGAAATATCACGGTAAAGATATGAATAGATTTTAAAAAATTGTGAAGACTATATTCCAAGCTAGTTCTCTCATGTATGCTCAGTCCATTTTCCTGAAGGTAATTATAAACAGTCTTTTCTATTTAAATCTACTCTTCTTAGAACTGAAATACTGATATGCAGAGTTTTAAAAGAATGCTGTTCATTCTCTGATTTTGAAAGGACAAAAAAAATTGTGGCCTACATGAGGCAGTTTCAGAATCAGATGCAAGTACTAGTTTAGAGTGTTGCAAAGTTAAATTATGAAAATGTAAATTAAAGTGATCCAGATAAAACTAGAAAAATCAAGCAATGAACTCAATAACAAATATTTACCCAAATTGCTACTCAATATGGAATGGGACTTTATATCGCACCCCTGGTGGAAGACTGCCACAAGTCAAAAATAACATTTGTTCAGGAGGAGCATTTAAAGATTTTGATGCAATATGAAAAACAGTAAATATTACTTTAACACAAAATTGCTGCCACTTCCGGACAAGAACACTGCATAATCTCGGGTTTACGGGCTTGCGTATGATAAAAAAACTGAGATATGGCAGTTTTCTGCTATTTGAAACATCAGATGCTAGTGAGAAGAAAAATCAATTATATGCTGTAGAATCCTTATCTTTACGATTTGGGTTGTGCCACTTTTCCAGGACATGGATATGATGACAAGCACTTATAAGTACTAGTTATCTCAAAATTCAATTTTTTTGACTTGTGGCAGTCTTCCACCAGGGGTGCGATATATACTTTGAAGGAGAAAATGAGAACTATTATGACACTTAACAGATTCACTTAACAGACGAATCATCACTTATTCAGCAATATTAGCAATGCCTGTCTGGGCGATACTTATATGTCATCACTTGCATCACACTGGTGTCAGCAAGTTATAAACAGCGTTCCAGATAGGGTGGACAGATGTCCGGCTTTTGGCCGGACTGTAAGGCTTTTGGCTAAGCAGTCCTCCATCCGGCGCGGCTTTATGCCGGACGTTGATTTGTCCCCCTTTTCGAGACTGATGGATCGGTAAAGCGTATTAATAAAATTCGTATTTTCCCGTACATTCCTGCCAAGGAATCTATTCCCAAGGTTGGCACCCTTGTCCATACGGTGATAGCGTACTATCATTCGTTTGGTGCAGTACGTGGCATTGGCCGTACTATTGATTGTTGTTCAAGTCTCCATTTGTATTATATATTCATTGCTTTGTACATTCATAAATAGAGATGAAAATCCCTTTTTGCAGTGTAAAATCATTTATTTTATATAAATGCAGTTATTAAGTAAAATTAGTCAGGGTTATACCATGTAAATCTGCTGTCCAACCGTCCATACCCGAAGTTATACTATGCTAGATTACCGAAGATGTGTGTCCTCCTTTCTGACATTTTAGAAATGGCCACCCTAGTTCCAGACATCATACAAAAACATGTTTTTTGTGTGTTCTCTCTGTGAAACCTTTCTTAAATCAGTACATAATGTAAATAGGTGTTTTGGAACTGGACAGGGGATTTTTAATAAATATTTCGACTAAAAAGTTGAATTACAAACCTCCTCTGGCTTTCATGCTATCTGAACAGTATTCCACAGGAGTTCTTTTATATGTCACTAATCCGCAGAAATGGAACTGTCACATTTTTGCACACATAAATGCCACTCAGATGGGCTATCTCATGCTGTTTGCACCACCCAGACGAATGTTCTACTAGTGCATTATAATTAATCAATATTAAATTAGTGAACATTGTTATAAATAGAATACAAATTAATTTTTGTTATTTGTTTTTCACTCTGAAGAACATTTAAGTAATGAACTGATTATGTAATTAACTAAGTTGTTGACTATTAAACACTTTAGGCTTCACTTTTCCTGTGAAGCCTAAAGTGTTTAATAGTCAACAACTTTGTTAATTACATAATTTGTTGCTTCACTGTATTAAGTTCCATTATCTCTTGATTCTTCATAATGAACCGATTACTTTAGAAAAGAGGGGCATATAGATTAGAAGTTAAAACAGTAAAAATTACAAATATTCTGTGCAATAAACATTAATGGTAAGATAGATCATAAATGTTTAGACCAGTAGGAAGGAACAGCTTCTTTTATGTGGAAAAATGCGTATTGCGATTTTGGTACAAATATGCGGGTTATCCAGCCAAAGTGGCATAATCTTACTGTGATTCACATGTAATAGAACTTTGTTGTAGTGACCTCGGTTTGTACGATATCTCATCCCTAATATCAAATATTCAGTAATACCGATTAATTCCTGTTTAATATGACACACAAAAATATATCTACCTTGGATATAACGTCACTCTATACTAGTTCCAACTAAAGAATAAAGTAGATGTAAACAAAACCACGTGACATGATGGGTTCTGATTGGCAGTTGGACGCACAACCCCTCCAGGCTCTTGCTTGTCATCTTCTTCTGAGTATTAATGTAGTTTCTTCAAAACATAAAAAGTAAGTAATGTATTTGATGTAAGACTAAATTAAGCACGTTTCTCAGGTTTGTTGCAACACTTTCTATGTGATTTAATCAATACCAGTATTATTATTTGATATTATCGGTTGAATGTAATGCGACGTGCATGCCTGAAGACAACAAAGGCATGAAAAAATAACACAGTCACTTGTCACATATTCCTCGAAGACAGTTATCGTTTAATTCATATGGTGAAAACAAGCTTACCACAGCTATTATAAATAATAAAAGACTGCAATACAGTTCAATGGCTGAAGCTAATCAGGCCTCACCACCTCGTGTTGTTAAGCACAAGCGGGGAAACCCGTTAAATAGTGGTGAAAAAAACATTTTGCATTAGGTAGATTTTCATTATGACATTGAAATATTACAATGCATTAGCATTTTAAACGTAGGCATATGTAATATTTGTGAAATCCAGCTTTGTTTCTGTAGATGCTAGCTTACTTTGATCAATATTAACGAGTTCCTCTTGCATTGAAATTGCGACATCTGCAATGTGTCAACGAACACGTGGTCGCGGAGTAATACATATCAGTGTGTTTGTTTACATGTACTTTATTCCTTAGGTGGAAATAGTATAGTCTAAATCTAAAATCAATTTTCCCATTTCCATTTTCAAGAAACTCGTCAATATGACATTGGCAATGGTGTAAATTCTTTTTTGAGAAAGTCAAAACCCTATTATCCAGGTAAAGGGCTTGGAATGCTGGCATGAATGCACTTGTGCTTTTCTTTTGTCAATTACACATTACAGTCAGTAGTTTGGAAGTACAAGCTCAAATTTGCAGCTTGGGGGAGGTGGTTAAACTCGCAGTTAAACTGTTTCCTCACAACTGTTTAATGAATTCAATAATGCAAATGATGTAGAAAACAGAGATAAATTTGTTGATATTTTTGAAAAAAAAAGAATGAAATTTAGCGGCTAAGGAAATTAGAACATGATATGATAGAGACAACATGATATGATTTATTTGTTCTAAGACACTTTACACTGGCCCTTAAGTTATACACTTTCGAAAAGGAGCCGTACCTACCTTCCAGTTTCTGGCAGGTCCTTTTACAGATAATACATGCATACATAATTACCACACGGCAGATAGTCCAACATCATCAATCACATTAGTTTTCGTACTTAAACACTACCTTTATTGAACTGCCGATCGTATATCTTCATAGGGCACACGCTATCATGGACGCTGGAGACGTGTGATGGATGTGATACTAGACACTAAATTATTATTTGATCCTCAACTCCCTAATCTTACAATAATGATTTGATCTATTCTACTTTCTCCCTATACTCCTTGGCAATTCACTCTATTTAAATTAACACTTCATCACAAGTTACTATTTGAAAACTCCCGGCTAAGTTCTATTGTTTGAAACTTAATAATCTGGTACGGCTTCTGGTGGTTATCGTTGAGTCATCAGTGGTTCCGCTTGCAGCAGCAGATGACTCGTCCTTGCTCCAAGGCCCGTGAGGAACTTGGAAACGCGTCACAGATGACATGCTAGCTGTCACTCTCAGCTGTTCTTCTTGGCGGTTAACTCCAGTTGATGACGTCGCAGCACGCGCTCGCCTACGTTCATTAACCTGACACGCGGCACCCTCTTCGTCCAAATTAGAACATAATATCGTAGACAAAGCGTTGTTAAAGGGTTTCTACAAAAGATAAGGGAAAATTGCAGTGACTGTGCCGACTTAAATTGAAGAAGCTCCTTGAGCAAATAATTTGGTTAATCATTTTTACAAAGCTACATAGGAAATTGTGCAAATAAAGATTTTAACATGACTTATACATATGGTAGATCGCTAAAAGGAAGCAGTACAAAATTACAGATTTCTTCAGTCCTTGTTTGTAACTGAGAGTACTAAACAGTTTTATTGAGGCCCGTTCTTACGATGTCCAGTTAAGTAGGAGTAAATGTTAACTGACAGTTTATTTTACGGTCGGAGTAAAGTTCCAGTAAACGCTTCTTTGTTCTTATCATCTTCTAGTTAAAGTTTACTCCCAGTTAACGCAATCAGACAAAAGTCATGGCAGTTGGTACGAGCGTTTCTCAGTTTTTTGCAGCAGTCTTTCATCTGTTTTCATAGTTTGGTTTGATTTTGCAAGGGATAATGAGGTTATGTCTGATGTCAAAAAATAAAGAGAGACAGCAAATTCTTTTCATGTGAAGAATAATTGTTTCTGAATATTATCGACGAAAAGCATCATAGGCCTATAATTCAAACTAAATAAACTCACAGTAAGGTGTGGCTATAAGAGCAAAGCTCGGAAAGACGTATCAGAAAAAAACTCATGTGAAACACATAACTTCATCTAAACTTAATATATTCCACTATACACTAGGCCTATACAGTACGGACAGTAGTGCGCATTCAGTTGTCTTAGCCTAAAAAGGTCGCATAATTTGCGAGGCAAGACCTAAAACCTAATAAGTTTGCGTATGAAATGTGTAGCTAATAACTACAGGATATATTACGAGATGTTTTCAAATGAAATTATTAGCTCTTAGCATAACATATTGAAATACATTATATATAGGCCTATATATTTTATATATTACGCTTATTACACAATTCCTGTTAAAATCAAAAGTTGTTAAGCTGTTTTCTGAAAAATAAAGAAGAAAAAAATCCTCCTCACAGTGGTTGTAAAAATGAAAAGAAAGTTACCAAGTTTCTAACCCCATCCCGGAAGGATGCAAAACCCAAATATAATCTGATGTACTGGTAGAGGAAGTAAACAGTAAAATAATTGATTGTCCAAACTTTCATAATAGTTTGATCCAGTTTTCAATATTTTTAAAATCTTTCCTACATATAGTGGCATTGTTCCTCATCACCACTGACATTACGAAAGCAGTTAAATAATTTCATCTCCCCATTTTAATTCAGTTCGCGAGAAGTATAACCTCAAAAAATCCTCCGGTTTGGAGTTTACCTGTACATTTTCCTACAGTAAAGATTACTGCCAGTTAAGGGATTCTTACCTATAGTTAACTCCTAACCAGATATTGTAAAATCGAACTGCCAGTAAAGTAACCGTAAAAGTAGCCGTAAATATTTTACTGGAGGTGGTAATAACGGGCCTGAGTGTATTTACTTTTTACGGGAGGTCATTATTTTTCCAGTTCAGTATTTTTATTTCTCAAGATAATTGTAGCACTGATATTTTCTCCTTTAATTTTCGTCTTTTTTTTTTTTTTTTTTTAAATTAGTGATACTTGCTTAATGACACAATTTTCCCCATCCCTTAGATATCACTATAACAAAGTTCTACTGTACGTGTATAAGATACATACATTTGAATAAAACCCACCTATGCTAAATTTTAACAGAAAAAGTTGCCTTACAAAAATGTTACAAGTTTGAAAGTGATATATGCATAAGTTTTGTTTCTACTTCTTGTACAGGCCCTTCAGGATATACCTCTGAAGGAGAATCTATTCCAGAAGTAATTGAAGATTATTCGGATTCAGAGACCATTGCAGAATCTATACCAGAAGAGATAAATGTCCACAGCATTAATAATCAGTCAACTGCAGCCACATACAATGAAAAATATGATACAACTTCCTCTTACTTGGATGATGAGGATGCTGATGAAAATACTGAGGCAAGTAGCTTCTTCTTCTTTTCCTGACTTTGGCCATGTGTGGACCGCATGGAACCTAAGTCTTTCTGGTTAATTCCCAGAACCTCTTTATTCTTTCACTTCTGATCTTTTTCTCTTGCTCAGATACTACCCGCTTGGGCCTACATTTTGGTGTTTTGCCTTTGAATGTTTTCGTGCTTTCAACTCTGTTTCTAAACTCTTTTCTGTTGTGAATCATTCTTTTTTTACCCCTTCTACCCACTTCGTAGAGGTTTTCAGTCCAGTGATGTATTTGAACATCCTCTTAGTCAGCCGGTTCTCATCCATTCTCGCCAGATGTCTGTAGAATTTCAACCTTCATTTCTGCATGGTGGCTGTGATTTTCTCAGTGTGCTTGTAGAGGTCATCATTTTTCCTGTTCTCCCATGTCCCGTCAGCAGTCCTCTGTGGTCCTAGAATTTTTCTCTTCATTGCTTCATTGTTTGTGGGAAATCTAAATATTATTAGGTTTAATTCAACTGTATTCAATTACTTCACCAACTAAAACATAAGTTCCTTAAGATTCTGGATTCATTGCTGAAAATGAAATCTGTTGTTTATATAAATTATAATCATTAAAATTTTTATTACACTATATATCCGGGGTGTGCAGGCAAAGAGAGTTAAGTCCAGTAAATCATATTCAAAATTGTACGGTAGTTATGGATGTGCACCTCATGGGTTTATCCATCTCTAAAGCTATGTTGGGCTGGTATAGTGTGTTAAGTCACTCTAATTCTCAGTAACAAGAAAGTGGACTTAACTCTCTTTGCCCGTGCACCCCGGATATATACTCAATCATTTGTACGTTAAGTAATTGTTGATTACATTAATAAAAGTTAAAATTATACATAGTCAATGAACTGTATACATATACGTTAAAATCTATGAATTTGCTGTTATTGAATAGGCCTACCAGTACTGTTAAGAACTATATCACATTCATTCATTCATTCATTCATTCATTCATAGTGTTCTGCCCAGGGGCAGGTCTTTCACTGCAAACTCAGCATTCTCCATTCTTCCCTTCTCGCAGCCTTTTTGTGTCTGCATAAAGTCCATTTATTTTCATGTTGTCTGTCATCTGGTATTTACTTCTGCCTTGAACCTTCCTCCCATTTATCATCCCTTCTATGGCTCCCTTCAGCAGACAACTTCTTCTTAGCCAATGTCCCATTCAATTTATTTTCCTCTTCCTAATGATTTCCAATAAAACTCTTCATTCTCCCACTCTGCCTAGCACATCCTTATTTTTTAACTTTATCTGTCCATGGTACATTACATACATATAAGTTTAAAATCTTTGTTTGATTAGCTTGTGTTCTAAAATTGGAGTTCTTTCATCCAGTGGCGTCAAGTTGTTAAAATGTACAATGCAATATAAGTATGCTAAAATGAATATTCAAAACAGAATAAGACAGCACACGTCACAGTATAAAATCATATGTACAGTGTTCTGCAGTGTCTTGCTTTTAATTTATATTCTGTTAATAGTATCTTCTCTTTGTTATTCATCTCTTTGTTTCCATCCTGAATTGTTTTGAACATTATTTACTTGAGAAGCATTTCAATATATCTCTATATATATAAAAGGCTTTGTCCTGACTGACTGACAGGAATCAACGTAGAGCCTAAACTATAACAGGTAGAGACTTGGAATTTTGACAGTACCTTCGTTTCATAATGTAGGTGCTCACTAAGAAAGAATTTTGAAAAATTCTGATTTTAAATGCCAAAAATCAAATGTTTTTGAGAATACTTAATCCCTTCTTACACAGAATTATCAAATCCGAATCACATTTGACATTAAAACATATTGTTGCCAGTGGGTTTCAGATGGGTTTGGAATTAAATTAAATGGAAGTTTGACAATGTTTGACAATTACAGTTGGCTTTGTCTATTTTTGTCATACCTTGAAATAAAACTTTCGCGATCGCTTGAATGTTGTAAGCCCTAATATGGTCAAACATTGTTTTATTTGGACGAAACTCACTATACAGGGGTTTTCTGGACCAAGGAACTCGAATCTGAGGTCGCTTTTACCAGGTGACGCTATCTAATCGTGGTATGTAGTCCACGTGATTTAGTTGTTAATAAATATAATGATTTAACTATTATGCTCTTAATTTTTAATTTTTGAAATAATTATCGCGGGCACATGCTAGTTGGTATATAATCAGCAGTCATATCATTAAAATTCAGTGAGTCTAGTTTGAGTGTCCACATTATGATTGTGTATGTGTAAGACTAATATTATTAAGTTTGTACAGTACAACCTGCCTTTAAAGGAATCACATTGGGCACAATATGGCGACATAAAGTATGGGAAGTTCGAAATTAAGTGCAGGAAATTTAAAATCTCACACACGGTTATATCTGCATTTTGCTTGCCAAGGGTTAAAATTTATGAATATACTGTTATTGGTGTCCACCGCTTGGCATAGGGGACAAGTTTCTTCGATGGGTTTTTTTTCCCCCCAGGTTTTTCTCACCTGTGAGACCAATGTTAGGCCAAAATGGTATAAACTTAGGCCCTTGTGGTCCCTGGTTATCTTGTGGCAGTCATTATCACCTTCATCCCATTTGCACCTTGTTCAGAATGAGTGCACGTTTGACCAGTGGATCTTGTCCTTTATTAATGTGTTATGCCTGTTGCTCATGGTCAAATTTTTCATAAAATTTATTGCACAACTATCACTTTTCGACAAATTGGTATTGCTAACGATCAAATTCGCCTTGGGGCAAACGTTTGGTTATTCGTTTCGGCATATAGGACATGTTCTAATTCCAGCAAATAATTTGTCGAACCCGCCAATCAGCGCAAGGAACGTGAACTGCCAGCGCCCCCGGCGGCAATGTGGAGAACTTGTTGTCTGCGAGCTAAAAGATTGCAAGTGCAACCATTTTCCTTTCTCACATATTCTTCTTTTCCTAGCATTGCAACTCCATCAAAATAGCATGGGTATATGCCAGTGTAGATATTGTTATTCCGAACGGATTAGTGTAAAAAACATGACGAGAAGACGACTCGTTGACACACAGCAACGAAATGAAAATGCAAAACGAGAAGACAAAGGAGCCATACTTGTATATGCACGATTCATGCTTGCTTCCATTATTCCTTGATAGCTTCGTGGTAACAAGCTAGACTGTGGTGCTAGAGGTCTTGGGTTCGATTCCCAGTATGGCAAAGTATTAATGTTTGGCAGATTTAAAAATCACCTTTAATAATATAAAAAGTTTTGTAAATTATCTTAATAATGGGATCTTGTCCCATCCCAATTAATCTGGATAATTGTTGTCTTTTAATGTAAACTATACAACAAACTACCATTAGCAGCAGAGTATGAGTGGCTCAATATTTAGAGTACAGGAGTCTACCACTAGGTGGCAGGGTAATACTACAATGTTGCAAAATTTAGTACACAGAGGAAGAATCTTTTGCTAGTATGCATTTGATGAATGATTTTACTGTTAGCAAAGGCGGATTTGACTACACGTTTGGTTAAATTAGTTGTACAATAAATTTAACGAAACAATTTGACCATGAGCAACAGGCATTAATGCTGTCTTGGAGGTGGCCCAGCATTGGGCTGATCATTCATCCAGGCAGGCCCTCCTTGTCTGGTCAAAAAATATGTGATCCACAGAAACTCCCTTTCCCCACAGGTCACAGTCCTGTAAGGCAAGGGTAACATAAAGATCCCTACTATGGAGGAGGTAAAACTCAGAAAGAAGAAGAACTATTACTGTTATAAAAACTCTTGAGTACAAAGAGCATTATGACAAATTTAGTAGCACTTACAGCGTATTAAAATCCATTAGCTCATAACATAACCTGAAGCTAGAATAGTAATAATTCTAAGATTTGAACTATTTGTGCATAGCATGGTCCCAATTTACATGGACCGCATGTTTGATATTGACCAATAACGTTTAACAATTCCTGGCCGTTTATCTTTCAGTATTTTTGTAGGAATCGTGATAAAACAGTCTGCTCGTTACTGGAGATGCAAGTATCAGTGTGCAATGATAAATAGTCAGATGCTGGCACTAAGCAGCACCAAAACAGATTATTTTATACAACATAACTTGTTTGGAAATTGAAATAATAGATTCGTACATTGATTAAGAACACAATTTTGATTCGGTGCAAGCCAGTTCGTGTGCTTTTATTCTATTCTGCTGTTAGCTTACCTGAATGAAGTTAACTATGTCTTATATGTACCATTGGTAGGACTGATTACACCATGGTAGCTCGAATCGATTCATGGATGGTTGATTCACAGTATGCCATGATCTCACAACCGTTAGTTTTGTTTTTATACAACAAAGCACGAAAGTAATTATTATTTATATAAACCGTTACATTTTATTCTTGGAATAGTCTTAATAAATCCAACTCGAGTTGAAGAGTTGCATCAGATATATTCGTCAACTCTCGTGGGATTACTTATGATAATTGAGAGTTTGTTGAACCTCCAAAGATGGAAGTAATCATCTAGTAAAAGTCACTAAACTTTTGAAATGTTTCACTTGGTATAATCATTTTCCAAAATCGTAGGTCCTTTTCTTGACTCAATTGAAAGAATGGATCATTCTGCTAATCATGTCAACTCTCATTGGAATTGTTCAGCTTCATCTGCAATTACCCACCTCATTATTATTAAACAGTATTAACTGTTGCCTCAAGTTTTAAAATCCATAAATCAATTTGCTCATTGTTTTGAAAGCGAGCCTTATTATTTCTTTGTATGTATGTAAATTATTCTTCATTATTCTTTATTCTAATTAGTTGTTTTTATATCAAAATTAAATATGAATTTACTTTTCAGAATCATATAGCTGTTACTGTTGGAGCACTTTTCCTACAAGAAGGAACTGCTCTAATGAATGATCCAGATGTCACAACTTTCTTCATACGATATGAGTTCTTGGGCTATGGTGGTCCAGAAATGAATACTCCTATTTCTCTTCCCAAACCTGATATTAGACCATATGTTCTCATGTTCAAGTTTAGGAAAGGTATGTACAAGAAATGTAAATATTTATCTTGATAGATTTTTAATGTTATAAAGAGTAAGTGTAACCTTACACTTATAGGTCTAGCATTACATCTAAGATCGTATGAATAAGTTGATCCACTCTACCACCTCAAATTTTTCTGAGGTAGGGAAGTCTGGAACAGGGTGCAATCAGGGCACTATTTCATAAAACTACAGGTGTGACAAATATGATAATTATTACAAGTCTGACAACTTTGGCAAGGTGTCATTACATTTGTACAGTTCATAAAATATATTATAAGTTCTCCTTACATTACAGGCAAATAATGTAAATTGTCAGATTGAAAAGAACACTTTTCATAAACCTGACAACTTTATATCAAACCTAAAGTTTACTTTATTACACTGCAGATGGCTCTCATATACGAATGCGATAATCAATCTCAATGCTGAATTTGATGCATAAGCAATGTGAAAATAATTGAAGATAAGTTTGGCAGCCATTTACAGATTCTACAGACCTATGTAACAAAGTTTAAAAATGTCCAATAACTTTGATAAGATTATGCTAATATCACTACCGGTACTATAGTATTCATTATGAACCAGAAAGTTTAGGTTACAGAGGTCTTAATATTCACAAACACAATTTGCAAAGTTATATACCGGTACAAATTTACGTAACCTACTCACTAGGCCTACATATGAAATATTGCCTGTCACTTCTATAATTAAAATTATAAATTTGTAAATATATCAACTGCAATCATCTGAGGGTTATCAATTGTATTTCGCATGGGTAAGAATATTTCTGTCTCAGGGTATATTTTAATGGTATGCACCACTTACCTCCAATGCGATATGAAGACTTCTTTGTCCCTCTTGTTACTTTACGAAGCAAATTACCCAGGCTGAGGTCAATCAGAGAGCACGGGAATATCTCAGGTAAAGAGGTGTGTGGTTTTGTAAATTTAGGATCGTGCATAAGTATAAATATAAATTACTTCTCCTTACTATACTTTAAAATCACTTCACTTTTATTATAATATCAATGATTATGTATAAAAACACTAATAACGTAAGCAATTAAAATCAATGCACTTGTCTTCTAATTAACTGATAACTTTGATAATTATGATAATTTTGACCATACTACAGGGAATGGATGTTTCAGGAATACCTATTATATTTATCTTGCTTTTAATCACTATTTCAATTATACTTCTTCTTATCGGCACAAATATAATAATACTTGTACATAATAGCTGAGCGTTTCCTGTTCTTGGAGAGTAATTCTTGCAAGTCCACCTTCCCGGAGTACTATGTGCAATTCTATTTTAACGTCCTTCTTCTTGAGGTACTTCACGCAGATTAATTCTCTCGTTCGCAAGCTTCTATACTTCCCCTCTCTCGTTACTCCTTAATTTTATTTGCTATCTATTTTTCCATTGGTCAATATTATAATTCGGGGTTCACAATACCTTCGAAGCAATTTAAAACTAGACGCTGTATTCTCTCAACGCTGCTGACTTTGGCATTTTAGCTTCTAACACCTGCACGTTTCCTGTTGATTTCACCATCAAATCTGGCTTGCACAATTTCTCCCTGATTAATGTAATTGAATTTCCTTGTTCTTTATTATACCGCATATAAATTCAATATCACAACATACGAGTAATATAACATTTAAAAACTTTAGGTATCCTAAGAATTTTACAACTTTTTCAGATTTTTACCTGTCAACGCCAAACTTTTGTAGGAGAACAATCTGTATAATTGTCATAGAAATCTACAAAATTGTCATGACATTTTTGTAAAGTCATCATTTGTGAAATACACAGTTGTCAAAAAGTAAACCTGTAAGACAAATTTCTATCACCTGTAAAATTGTAACTTTTATGAAATAGGGCCCACAAGACCAATGACTTCTATTTTTTATAAAGCTTGTACAGTATTTGGCTATATAGTAAGATGGTGATGTGTGATATATGGCTTGCAAATTTGTATCTGTCTCTCAAATGGGGTACGAAAAGACCCCAAACAAAAAAATTCAAATGGGGTTCGAAGGTGCCCTAAGCCAAAAGATTCAAATGGGGTAGAATGGTACCCAGTACAAAAAATAAATAAATGGAGCATTGTTGTGCCTCCTGTTTGGGCGATTGCAACTAACAGGACTCCTTGCAGTCAACTTCTATGTTCGCATTATATAACTTTGCAAGTTCAACAACATTTTAACTATCATCTTTTATATATTATTCTTAATTAATTCTATTCCTGAAATAAACTTATTTCCTTAAATGATCTTTTAACTTTGGATGTTCTTGAGTGATGTTCTTGGAATAAAACAACTATTTCAAACTAAATAAAATCAGGTAACTGATGTAACAAAGTGCCAGAATATTTTTGTTTAATCAGTGATAATTGCAGTTATGATATGCTGAAAATAAGTAACTTTTGTAATCAGTTTTCAAGTTAAGCTCCAGATGGATTTATTTAAGCATGGCTTACAGAATAACAAAGGTCTAAAGTTTGATAAGTATATGTGAAGGAATATGTGGGTAGTGTTATTTGTCAAAGCCAACTGTATTGCAACTTCCAAACAATATGTTGTCATGAGAACTGATTTGCATTTGATAAATTCTGCCTAATATATTACCATAAAATAGGTGATAAATTGAGCATTACTCCGGTACCAGTCAATCGATTTGGTCCAAAATCAATAGGCTTCGTCCTATGGTGCGTATAAAATGGATGAAAAAGGGTAACATAAATTTGAGTAATTCCAGCAAATGCTTCTTCTTTGGTTTACAGTACATCTTAAAGACGCATTGTATTACCTTGCTGGTGTAAGTTCATTGACCTCATCTCTTTCTGAAAAGCTGACTTCTTTGAATTCCTTTTCATTCAGTCTAGTTTCAGTCTAGTTTTCTTCTGAAAAGTTGATAATTTTACTGTATAGCATTATGCACAAACACAAAAGATATTGGATAGTAAAAGTGGGAACATTTCTGTGCATAAAATTGGTTGAGTGATACCAAAGAGAGAAAGGTACAAATTAATTTCACAAGTATGTGAAAACTTATTTTATTAAGGTCAGAATGATACTTTCTGAGATTGTATAGTGGACGGAAAATGTCTGTCCGTCTGTGTGTCTGTATGCGCAATAACCCTAGTAGCACAGATCGTTGGGCCAATGTTGGGGAATGATCGCCATGTTTCGTTGGTCAACGGTTATGAATGTCCGTCGGGGTTCCGTTGCCAAGGAGCGTTTTATCCAACCAACTGCCAACTGTAGCCAACCAATATACAACAAAATCCCAACAGTTGAGAGACACCTATTAGGTAATGGTGGAACTACTACGCAGCGCAGCGCAGCGCAGAGACATCTGGCGGAAATACTAGAAGCACACAAAACTTAATTTTTTATTTTCCCTTTCATCCCTTTAATCATCCCTTTTCTCCTCTTATCCCTATTAACTCCCTCCTCTCCTTCACCCTACCTACCTATTCCTATCGTATAAAATTCGCACCTATGGGGATTCGATCTCGGAACCGCTTGCGTTATAGTCTATCGCTTTAACCACTACGCTATTAGATCGTTGAAATAAAAATCGAGAATTCTTCTAGCCTATTTACTACAGAGATGTGTAATACATGATAAATAGTAAGAAGGATATACATCTCGTATTTTGAATATTTGATGTGAATATATGATAACGTTATTTTCAGAGAACAAATAAAGAGCCCTAATATTAATAGAAGTAAAAACACCATTCGGATTCTTGAACATATCAAGATGGCGAATAACTGTTGTATGACTTGTTCTTCATCGTCTTCGTGATGACCCGAAGTACGCCGGAAATTGCCGAAGATTGGCAGGAAGAGGTGGAGCGAAGTAAATTTTTATCATGTAACGCGCGCAAAGAGCTCGAATAATTAATTAATTAAAACTGTTTTATTTTATAGGAAATGAAAATTTAACGCTTATAATGTTATTTCAAAACTTTTTAATTTTAACATAAATGCGATCACATTACAACGAGATTTATTGTTGGGCCAGCAATCATAAACCCAACGGTAGGGAGAGCCCTCGTTGGGTCAACGTCGTAAACCCAACGGTAGGACTTGGCGCATGACGCAAGGGAAACGTACATTGGGCTAACCGAGGAAATTACAACGAACGTTTTCCCAACATATCCCAACCATGCCAACGAAAACCCTCCGTTAGGCCAACGAAGTGTGCTACTAGGGAACTCAAATATGCTTTACCAGATTTTCATGAAACTTGGTATTTGCACTTAAAACGTCCATGAGATGAAGTCTATTGATTGTGGACTAGTACCGGAATAATGCCCAATTAGGGGCCTAATTTCTGAAAATGTTACACTGAATTCATCAAATGCAATTCAGTTCTCATGACAAAATATTGTTTGCAGTGTTCATATACGGCTTTGGAAGTTGCAATACACTGGGCTTTGACAAATAACATTACCCAGCATGACATCACAACTTTTAAGTCTGTGTAGACTTTCTTGAAGGCTTTTAGTAGCTAAACGGCAAGTCATATAAAAAACCAATTGCAACAGCAGTAATGGATTTTCAGAGAGTTTAATCCTGTGGCTTTTTGTCTATCTCCATCAGTTATACCTTTTTTTAGATATATTTGTTTTATTAATACATTCGCTACCGTGCACGCCATTTGGCGTGGAAGAAAAGCCAGCACTTCCCTCCCGTCCACGCCAGCTGGCGTTTAAGCGCCCGCGCCAATTTTTTGTATATTTCTTCAAGGAAATGGTGAAGGTGGTAGTTTCCATTTACGGCAATAGGTAGGGGGTGAATACACTTATTAGTTTCCATTTAAGGCAATAGATGGTGGGTCAATACACTTGCTGGATTTACAGAAACCCTAAAATTATGTTGTTGACCTCCTGACAACAAAAGAATTCCATGTGCTTTTCAAGACCAGTTTCGCAACGCCGGTCAGTAGCGTGAAGAATGGTTAGCATTAAGGCTTAGTGGTAATTCCGTGTGCAGTGACAAAAGAGAAAAATGTGATTATAGGCGTAGGCCATTATCAGGTGAGGATATAGACGAATTATTATTCAACAATGATTGTGGTGTTGAATTAATCCCGTCTGCTGCAGAACAAACACAGAAGTCTAACTGAAAGTATGTAAAATTTTTATGCAATAATTTCATATAGTTTTCAAGAAAAGCTGAAAATAGTGAGGTACTGTAAATTCACGTGTATGCTTAAATGGCCATTTAAAAATCCCTGGGCTGGGGCATTTAAAGAGCTGGCAGGTAGTGAGTAGTGAATGTGTTAAGTGCCAGAATGGTAGTTTATGAGATTGGGTGGGGAACGGGAAAATGTGTGTCGGTCTGTCTGTGTGTCTGTAGATGTGATAACTCAAATACGCTTTATCGGATTTTCATGAAACTTGGTATATGCATTTATAACGTCCATGGGAAGAAGCCTATTGATATTAGATCTTGGTTGACCAGTACTGGAGAAATTCCCAATTTAGTGCCTATTTTTTTATATATATATTATGAAAGAATTTATCAAATGCAAATCAGTTGGCATGACAACATATTGTTGTACAGTGTTTGAGAAATAACACTACCCACGTATTCCTTCACATATGCTTATCAACCTATACTATTTCCAACTAAAGAATAAAGTAGATGTAAACAAACACACTGATATGTATTACTCCGCGACCATGTGTTCGTTTACACATTGCAGACGTCGCAATTTCAATGCAAGAGGAACTCGTTAATATTGATTAAAGTAAGCTAGCATCTACAGAAACAAAGCTGGATTTCACAAATATTACATATGCCTACGTTTAAAATGCTAAAGCATTGTAATATTTCAATGTCATAATGAAAATCTACCTACTGTAAAATGTATTAAAAACATTCAAGATCACAGTTTTTTCGCCACTATTTAATGGCTTTCCCCGCTTGTGCTTAACAACACGAGGTGGTGAGGCCTGATTAGCTTCAGCCATTCAACTGTATTGCTGTATTTTATTATTTATAAAAGCTGTACTAAGCTTGTTTTCACCGTATGAATTAAACATTAACTGACTTCGAGGAATACATGACAAGTGACTGTGTTATTTTTTCATACCTTTGTTGTCTTCAGGCATGCGCGTCGCATTACATTCAACCGATAATATCAAATAATAATATTGGTGTAGGGATCCAGGCCCAGGACTAGAAAGTAGGCTGGTGTCCCTAACAGAATTTGCAATAGGATTTTCGGAGGACCACTGGATTATAATCCAGAAAATATTTAAGTTTAGAATTGCAGGAATGTTGAAGGAAGCAGGAATAATGGATAGAGAGAATTGTTGCTTTATTCTTCTTATTCTTAGCTGTAATTGGCAATAACCAATGTTTTATTATGATCTGCTATCTTTGCTAAGTAGATTTCAGGAAAGTTGCCAGGTTGATTTATTATTATAATATAATATGGTTTGTTTCCACAACAACAATTCAAGTAACTTTATTTTTTGTTCAAATAGTTACAATATAATAATTGAGCTGTATTGGCTCAGAATACTACTGCAGTATACTTTATCTGCAAGTAGGAAAAGAGAAGCTGCAAATATTTGCCAAAACTTCTTAACGTGATAAACACTGAATTACTACTTTATCACAAGCAAGAATGTTAGACCATATCTTCAGTCTTTAATAAATTGTTCAAGATTTAATACGGCAGCATCTTTGGCTTGCACGTAGTGAAAAGAGGAGCTGCATGGATGCCAAAACTCCCTAGCATTATACAAACAGTCTTTTACTTTAAATAACACAAAGATGCTAAGCCTTATTTGGCTTTTGTGTAATGATACAGTATTAGGATTTGTATTACTTAACTTTGTTTGTGATTACATCTGATGAGAATGTGACTGCATTTAGCCGGACTGAAGTTAAGGGATGTACAGTTATTGAAGCTGAAGTTCTGTGTTGCTGTGGATCATCCTGAACTGTGGCCAGTAGCGAGTCCTTCCATGGCTGCAAGCTACGCTCCCTGAAGTTCTAGTGATGCCCAAATATCCACCTCCTGGTAGATTAAGTCGTGGCTGATAACGCTGTTTCCATGCTGAGTCGTGTAGAAACTGTACTATTATATATTCAGACTTGTGGTCTGTTGCTAAATTGGGCTGTGCCCTTACGAAGCGACGATCGGTGAGAGAGTGAGTGAAAGTCTAACGGCCAAAATGCATTCACATAATCATCTTACAAAGAGTCAAGTTCTAGAATCCTATGGAAGGCTCATCTAGAAGTATCCAGTAGCTTCCATCCGTAATTAGGGTACATTTAAAGAGAATGACATGCTGTAATTATTCTGTAACATAAAAAATTGGTATGTGAGCATTTGCATTATAATTGTAATGTATAATTACAGAGAAATTTAATATTTTTAATGCGGTGAATAATCGATCTATTCATAAAGCTGCTTCTATAATCGATTGCACTAATCGATATGACGCATATGAGTAAGCTAGTGTATTCTGGCTGTAGCGCCAAGTAAATATTAATGAGCTGGCACTCGACTTATCGATATCAGTTCGATGTCGGCAATGCAGCTTTCTGTTGCTAATTGACATTAATTATATTATCTAATGATAATAGCTAATAGTAACAGGAATAAATATGCAGAATTATTCCCTTGATTATTACAATACAGAATGTAGTAAATATTTTCTTTTACTAAATGTAAATAAATAGGTACAAGAGTGCCAAGAATTCTGTCTACTGGTAATTGGCATCAGTGCCATCTAGTGATTTGTATTAATACTTCATTACTAGTATTGCTATAAAAGTATAAAAAATAGGCTCTAAGCTGTACGAGCTTACAATTGGCATTGCTTAAATCACATAGAAAGTGTTGCAACAAACTTGAGAAATGTGCTTAATTTAGTCTTACATCAAATACATTACTTAATTTTTATGTTTTGAAGAAACTACATTAATACTCGGAAGAAGACGACAAGCTAGAGCCTAGAGGGGTTGTGCGTCCAACAGCCAATCAGAACCCATCATGTCACGTGGTTTTGTTTGCATCTACTTTATTCTTTACTTGGAACTAGTATAGTCCTTTGTTCTTCCCTAAGCCCAATGGATCCATCTGAAGTTTAACTTGGAAATAATAATAATAAAAAAATAATAAACTTTTATTTTCTGCATATCGTATTTGCAGTTATACTGAATAAACAAAAGCATTCTGGCACTTAGTTACATCAGTTTATCTGATTTTTTTAAAAGTATATCTATATTAATAAAAATGAATTTACAAAAGGGTTGTTGCCGCATCACTTGAGAACGGCTCAACCGATTTGGCTGATTCTTTTTTTGTTGTGTTCATAATTGTCACGACAAAGTTTGTGTGAAAGAAAATTTTTGGAAAATCCACGGGAAAAGTCGGAAATGTGAAATGAGGCAAAGTTAGAGAGTTCTGATGTCAATTGTTTACATAACGAAATTATTGTTTATGATGTTTACATTGGGGTTTCGATACTATATTATAATACTGGGCTTTAACAAATGCTGATACTATCGAAGTATTTAATACATAATTGTGAAAATAATTCTTGATGAATAAAATCCACGAAAATAAAGCAATCACGTAACTTTCTCTACCCTCGACATGGAAAATATCATTTTCTCACTTCACATTTTGATGTAGAATAAGCGATCGTATTGCAGGGACAACTTAAGTGTGTGCCAGTGAGTATGCTATATCGGAAGTCGGTAACGAATCGTATCCACTGGTAGATAGATAGATAGATAGATAGATAGATAGATAGATAGATACTATAGTTTGGCCAAGACATATAAAATATGTATAGCACCGTCGAAGATATAAGATATTAAAAGACACTCAGGTTATAAAACTCATCAACAGAATACAGAGGGTTAGATCTCAGTGCTGTTAAAACCGTTCTCCTAAATGTCAGGAAAGAAAGGTTTTTAATTTGAGATGGAACTGTGTTAAATAGTTTAAGCGATGTTTGTTCAAAACTTTTCTGAGTAAGGGTATACTTACATACATACATCACTCATAGCTGTATGCTTTGTATTAGTTGAGAAATAAGTCTAGGGATGTTTATCAGAGGCCCTAAGCATCTAAAAGAAGACAAATCGGGATGGAACATTTTCAGTCCTACGCGCGCAGTATATTATGTCCCAGGTTTTTGGGAAGGAAAGTATGAAAGTGATATTGAATTTTTTTTTTTCTTCAGCCCAGAAACGATTGTATGGTAATATGAGAGTGAGAAATACAATTTTCTGTCAAGACAATACAATCTTATGTAATCGGAATTTCTTTTTCTTATTTGCACTCCTCCCAGGCATGGTGTGTAGAAGCAATGGAATGCAACATTCAACATCCTCCATGAGCCATAAAAAGCTATATCTAGCGTTTTCTGAGGGAATAGTCTGAGTGCCATATGTCGTTCTTCCTCATTTCGAATTCTACATACATATTATGTAAGGACATAGAGTTTCAATATCGAAAGTCCTCCATATGTTAATTTCATATTACAAAATACAAAACCCGGGCGACGCCGGGCTATTTAAGCTAGTTTTGTATGTTTTCCTCATATTATGTAATTTTTTACACACATAAGACAGATAGAACCGTATAATTTGGCAGGAATATTGGCACGCACAACAGCCATAACGTGCAAAATTTGGTGTTTCTAGCTGCCTCATAGGTATAGAAAAACTTGTTGGATAGCCATAAAGTCATTCACATCTATGACAGTCTAATCATCCACTTATTGACATTGACGTTTGTTCACTTCCAAATGAGCTAGAAACTTGAAATTTATCAAATTTAAAGCTTTTAGCCTCTAACCAATGGGAAAAAATTCCAGAAAGTTTAAATTTTTCATTTTTTCCTCTCCAAAATAAATTTGGAATTTTTAAAAATTGTTTCACAGCATATTTGTACGGCTTCAGACATATTGACAAAAATAAAGGAATAGGCCTACTATTGACATGAGGAATTCGCTGTAAATTCGTAAATTCATATTATTCTAGTTATCTCACATATTCCTTTACATAATGCCTACCAAACTTTCTCAAGAAATCATGGTCTAAAACTGAGTAGTTTCTGAAATATTGGCCTATTAACACTATCTGTCACTTTGTTATGTCAGTTTACCTGATTTTATTACCATATTTTTGTTATAACTTTAATATTGGTAAATGTTTGTATCGTAGCATTTATTTCCTACAGTCTATTATTTGGATCATAAACACCAACGCTTGCTGCAAGACTTACTACAACGTGGAGGGGAAGTGCGTTTTAGTGTCCTTACTGAACCATTGGATGATGAAACCGGAACCAAGGATGTTGAAGAAGTAGGGTAAGATATAATTGGATTTATGAATTATTTTTCAGTAGTATTGTCAAGGTTCAAGATAAGATAATTCTTATTTGAGGAAAGAGTTAATATCTGTTGGATTTTAGTTATTATGTCTGTATTTTTAAAATGACAGTATGTAAACTAATAGACTCATATTCAGAACTAATATATCCCCATATGTGTGTTCATATTACACCCCTTATCAGTGAAGTTTTTGTTATTAGCAATGCATGCTTTAGTTCCAGGGGCAGATCCAGAGAGACATTTTGGGGGGGGGAACCAAAGTAGAGAGGGAAGTTTTTACTCATAGGCCTAAAAATTAATTATTCCCAGTACACAATTGAAAGCAAAATGTACATTTCAGCATTTTCTTACAAAGGTATTTCAAAATAATGAATGTGGATCTGCCCCTGTTTAGTTCCATATAGGTCATACCACATATTTGCAATGTTTGGGTTTACCAGTGGCTCTTGTAATGATTCATTTGTGTGCATCTGTATCAATTGTTCAGTTATGTCTTCTTTACCGATTTTCAGTTTAAACGATCGTAATGTTGGATGACATTGCAGCAATGAGATATGGAAAGTAAAAAAAGTCCCATAAGCTCGACGTTTGCCTTTGCAAATGAGGAAACCATGATCAACTCTAATCAAATTGGCCATTTATAAGGTTTGAGATATGAACCAAGGACTTCTTTCCTCTGCCACTTCACTCGGATTGGTTATAGTGTCTGCATTATGATACTGTTATACTCATTGCTTTAGTTGGGGATCATGCAGGGAGATACCATCCCCAATTATGTAAAGTTTAAAATGTTTAAAAATTAAAAATACCAAGCGAGGTGGTGGTAACGTCTTGGACTCGCATTCGGGAGATCCCAGGTTCAAATCCCATGGCTGACCATTTTGACATGGGTTATTTAATGGTTTCCCCAGTCATAAAGACAAATGCCGAATTTATATTTACATACCATGAATCATCATCACCATTTCATCCTGTATCATATCCATTAGAATAGAAACAATTGACAAGCAATAGTTCCATGGCCTACCCTACTGTACGGCCACAGATCCCAAACTCCTGATATAGCCTCGAAGCTAAAAGGATTATAAACACAGCTGAAATAGAAAAGAATTAAAATACATTTCCTTGTAATTTATGAAAACTATTTTGCTAGAATAGTCTTATAAATTATATATTTATGTCAATTTGCCTCCAAAACGGTCGGCCTGGCTGGCGCAGCTAGTATTGCACTGACTTTCTGTGCCCAAGGTTGCTGGTTTGATCCCAGCCCAGTTCAGTGGCATTTATGTGTGCATATATGTGACAGGCCCTTGTCTGTAGATTTACAGGCGATGGTCACAGGCCTATGTTGTAGTACATCCCCGTCATTAAATAACCATTACCTACCTGCCTCCGAAATTTTAATTCTCTGTAGTACCCTTCTTTACAGAAGCTACCATAGGATAGTTGAATCCCTCCAAATAATTTTTTTCACAGCTAGAGCACTAATTATACTGCATTTTACAATAATTCCACCTTATCAAACATCAGGCTGTGTTCTATGGACCTGAATGTAAAACTATCACATAAGTATCTATTAATACTTGAGATGGAGATTTTACATACATACTTCACTAATTACAGCTTTTTTTTTATTTTATTGTCAAGAAGACCCTAACAAGCAAAAATCACTTAGTTGCAATATAGAAATATACATGAAGGCTACTTGCATTTAATATACTCAGAATTAAAAGGAACAAGATGCTACTAATAATTTTAACTTTCTTGCCAAAATTGGACTGTCAAATAACAGATGTTGCACTGTTTTTGCTGTCTCAACTATTTGCTTAACCATACTAATGCAAAATAAAAATTCTGTGAATATAACAATTTGGCTTACATCTTTACAAATTAATACATTCTGTTGGGTGGAGAGGATCAAAATGTTTGTTACAAATTCTTTGTACTGTAATTCCATAGAGAAATTCTACTTCTAGGTATGGTATTCTAAATTTGCAAGAAGTTTTGCACAAGGCAAAGTCTGATGTTTTCAAGGAACTGCTCACTGTCAAAAGTTCATTCATAGAAGAAAACATAGGTGTACTCTCAGTGATCCTGGAAGGATTAACCTGTTTGAGGAAGGTAATGAAACTTCATAGATAAGATCTTTCATATTTCTTTTGGCTTGTCATAATTTAAAGGTACAGAATAGCTTATTTATAACTACTGTATCAAAGTATGTTTTGTAACTTTCTATTATTGCTATCATTTTTTGAGTCAGTTACTTTTGTTATTAAATCAATTATATAAAATGTACAATTAGATATGTGTAATATACTGCTGTTAAATTGTGAAACATGACTTTTAATATTTACTCTGCTACCAACTTACAAATGCATAGCCTCAGTTTAAAAATATTCCTAAAAGTGAAATTTTTAAAAACTTATGAGTTTTTTAACTTTTACATGTTTGATATCACCAATGTATAAATTCCTGTGATGTAGACCAATCACGAACTGGGCGAATTTTTCGAAATTTTCAAAGGGGTTAGCCTTCTCGGAATTCTGGGCGCATTTTTCGAAATTTTCAAAGGGGTTAGCCTTCCTGGAATTCTGGGCGCGTTTTTCGAAATTTTCAAAGGGGTTAGCCTTCTCGGAATTCTGGGCGCATTTTTCGAAATTTTCAAAGGGGTTAGCCTTCTCGGAATTCTGGGTGCATTTTTCGAAATTTTCAAAGGGGTTAGCCTTCTCGGAATTCTGGGCGCATTTTTCGAAATTTTCAAAGAGGTTAGCCTTCTCGGATTTCTGGGCGCATTTTTCGAAATTTTCAAATGGGTTAGCCATCTCGGAATTCTGGGCGCATTTTTCGAAATTTTCAAAGGGGTTAGCCTTCTCGGAATTCTGGACGCATTTTTCGAAATTTTCAAAGGGGTTAGCCTTCTCGGAATTCTGGGCGAATATTTCGAAATTTTCAAAGGGGTTAGCCTTCTCGGAATTCTGGGCGCATTTTTCGAAATTTTCAAAGGGGTTAGCCTTCTCGGAATTCTGGGCGCATTTTTCGAAATTTTCAAAGGGGTTAGCCTTCTCGGAATTCTGGGCGCATTTTTCGAAATTTTCAAAAGGGTTAGCCTTCTCGGAATTCTGGGCGCATTTTTCGAAATTTTCAAAAGGGTTAGCCTTCTCGGAATTCTGGGCGCATTTTTCGAAATTTTCAAAGGTGTTAGCCTTCTCGGAATTCTGGGCGCATTTTTCGAAATTTTCAAAAGGGGTTAGCCTTCTCGGAATTCTGGGCGCATTTTTCGAAATTTTCAAAGGGGTTAGCCTTCTCGGAATTCAGGGCGCATTTTTCGAAATTTTCAAAGGGGTTAGCCTTCTCGGAATTCTGGGCGCATTTTTCGAAATTTTCAAAGGGGTTAGCCTTCTCGGAATTCTGGGCGCATTTTTCGAAATTTTCAAAGGGGTTAACCTTCTCGGAATTCTGGGCGCATTTTTCGAAATTTTCGAAGGAGTTAGCCTTCTCGGAAATCTGGGCGCATTTTTCGAAATTTTCAAAGGGGTTAGCCTTCTCGGAAATCTGGGCGCATTTTTCGAAATTTTCAAAGGGGTTAGCCTTCTCGGAATTCTGGGCGCATTTTTCGAAATTTTCAAAGGGGTTAGCCTACTCGCAATTCTGGGCGCATTCTTCGAAATTATCAAAGGGGGTAGCCTTCTCGGAATTCTGGGCGCATTTTTCGAAATTTTCAAAGGGGTTAGCCATCTCGGAATTATGGCGCATTTTTCGAAATTTTCAAAGGGGTTAGCCTTCTCGGAATTCTGGGCGGATTTTTCGAAATTTTCAAAGGGGGTAGCCTACTCGCAATTCTGGGCGCATTTTTCGAAATTTTCAGAGGGGGTATCCTTCTCGGAATTCTGGGCGCATTTTTCGAAATTTTCAAAGGGGTTAGCCTTCTCGGAATTCTGGGCGCATTTTTCGAAATTTTCAAAGGGGTTAGCCTTCTCGGAATTCTGGGCGAATTTTTCGAAATTTTCAAAGGGGTTAGCCTTCTCGGAATTCTGGGCGCATTTTTCGAAATTTTCAAAGGGGTTAGCCTTCTCGGAGTTCTGGGCGAATATTTCGAAATTTTCAAAGGGGTTAGCCTTCTCGGAGTTCTGGGCGCATTTATCGAAATTTTTAAAGGGGTTAGTCTTCTCGGAATTCTGGGCGCATTTTTCGAAATTTTCAAAGGGGTTAGCCTTCTCGGAATTCTGGGCGCATTTTTCGAAATTTCCAAATGGGTTAGCCTTCTCGGAATTCTAGGCGCATTTTTCGAAATTTTCAAAGGGGTTAGCCTTCTCGGAATTCTGGGCGCATTTTTCGTGGGCGGAGCTGCGCCAGTCTGATGTGTGCACGCTGGAGAAGTATTCATGTTGAGAGGGAGGCCACCTAGAAAGGGGAGGCCAACATCAGTTGCTGACACAGTTTTCTTTGCTGTCGGAAACATGGCCTTCTGGGAATTCTGGGCGCATTTTTCGAAATTTTCAAAGGGGTTAGCCTTCTCGGAATTCTGGGCGCATTTTTCGAAATTTTCAAAGGGGTTAGCCTTCTCGGAATTCTGGGCGCATTTTCGACATTTTCAAAGGGGTTGGCCTTCTCGGAATTCTGGGCGCATTTTTCGAAATTTTCAAAGGGGTTAGCATTCTCGGAATTCTGGGCGCATTTTTCGAAATTTTCAAAGGGGTTAGCCTTCTCGGAATTCTGGGCGCATTTTTCGAAATTTTCAAAGGGGTTAGCCTTCTCGGAATTCTGGGCGCATTTTTCGAAATTTTCAAAGGGGGTAGCCTTCTCGGAATTCTGGGCGCATTTTTCGAAATTTTGAAAGGGGTTAGCCTTCTCGCAATTCTGGGCGCATTTTTCGAAATTTTCAAAGGGGTTAGCCTTCTCGGAATTCTGGGCGCATTTTTCGAAATTTTCAAAGGGGAATTTTCGAAATTTTCAAAGGGGTTAGCCTTCTCGGAATTCTGGGCGAATTTTTCGAAATTTTCAAAGGGGTTAGCCTTCTCGGAATTCTGGGCGCATTTTTCGAAATTTTCAAAGGGGTTAGCCTTCTCGGAGTTCTGGGCGAATATTTCGAAATTTTCAAAGGGGTTAGCCTTCTCGGAGTTCTGGGCGCATTTATCGAAATTTTTAAAGGGGTTAGTCTTCTCGGAATTCTGGGCGCATTTTTCGAAATTTTGAAAGGGGTTAGCCTTCTCGGAGTTCTGGGCGCATTTATCGAAATTTTTAAAGGGGTTAGTCTTCTCGGAATTCTGGGCGCATTTTTCGAAATTTTCAAAGGGGGTAGCCTTCTCGGAATTCTGGGCGCATTTTTCGAAATTTTGAAAGGGGTTAGCCTTCTCGCAATTCTGGGCGCATTTTTCGAAATTTTCAAAGGGGTTAGCCTTCTCGGAATTCTGGGCGCATTTTTCGAAATTTTCAAAGGGGAATTTTCGAAATTTTCAAAGGGGTTAGCCTTCTCGGAATTCTGGGCGAATTTTTCGAAATTTTCAAAGGGGTTAGCCTTCTCGGAATTCTGGGCGCATTTTTCGAAATTTTCAAAGGGGTTAGCCTTCTCGGAGTTCTGGGCGAATATTTCGAAATTTTCAAAGGGGTTAGCCTTCTCGGAGTTCTGGGCGCATTTATCGAAATTTTTAAAGGGGTTAGTCTTCTCGGAATTCTGGGCGCATTTTTCGAAATTTTCAAAGGGGTTAGCCTTCTCGGAATTCTGGGCGCATTTTTCGAAATTTCCAAATGGGTTAGCCTTCTCGGAATTCTAGGCGCATTTTTCGAAATTTTCAAAGGGGTTAGCCTTCTCGGAATTCTGGGCGCATTTTTCGTGGGCGGAGCTGCGCCAGTCTGATGTGTGCACGCTGGAGAAGTATTCATGTTGAGAGGGAGGCCACCTAGAAAGGGGAGGCCAACATCAGTTGCTGACACAGTTTTCTTTGCTGTCGGAAACATGGCCTTCTGGGAATTCTGGGCGCATTTTTCGAAATTTTCAAAGGGGTTAGCCTTCTCGGAATTCTGGGCGCATTTTTCGAAATTTTCAAAGGGGTTAGCCTTCTCGGAATTCTGGGCGCATTTTCGACATTTTCAAAGGGGTTGGCCTTCTCGGAATTCTGGGCGCATTTTTCGAAATTTTCAAAGGGGTTAGCATTCTCGGAATTCTGGGCGCATTTTTCGTAATTTTCAAAGGGGTTAGCCTTCTCGGAATTCTGGGCGCATTTTTCGAAATTTTCAAAGGGGTTAGCCTTCTCGGAATTCTGGGCGCATTTTTCGAAATTTTCAAAGGGGGTAGCCTTCTCGGAATTCTGGGCGCATTTTTCGAAATTTTGAAAGGGGTTAGCCTTCTCGCAATTCTGGGCGCATTTTTCGAAATTTTCAAAGGGGTTAGCCTTCTCGGAATTCTGGGCGCATTTTTCGAAATTTTCAAAGGGGGTAGCCTTCTCGGAATTCTGGGCGCATTTTTCGAAATTTTGAAAGGGGATAGCCTTCTCGGAATTCTGCCGTATTTTTTTGAATTTTCAAAGGGGTTGGCCTCGGAATTCTGGGCGCATTTTTCGAAATTTTAAAAGGGGTTAGCCTTCTCGCAATTCTGGGCGCATTTTTCGAAATTTTCAAAGGGGGCAGCCTTCTCGGAATTCTGAGCGCATTTTTCGAAATTTTCAAAGGGGTTAGCCTTCTCGGAGTTCTGGGCGCATTTTTCGAAATTTTCAAAGGGGTTAGCGTTCTCGGAGTTCTGGGCGCATTTTTCGAAATTTTCAAAGGGGTTAGCCTTATCGGAATTCTGGGCGCATTTTTCGAAATTTTCAAAGGGGTTAGCCTTCTCGGAATTCTGGGCGCATTTTTCGAAATTTTCAAAGGGGTTAGCCTTCTCGGAATTCTGGGCGCATTTTTCGAAATTTTCAAAGAGGTTAGCCTTCTCGGATTTCTGGGCGCATTTTTCGAAATTTTCAAATGGGTTAGCCTTCTCGGAATTCTGGGCGCATTTTTCGAAATTTTCAAAGGGGTTAGCCTTCTCGGAATTCTGGACGCATTTTTCGAAATTTTCAAAGGGGTTAGCCTTCTCGGAATTCTGGGCGAATATTTCGAAATTTTCAAAGGGGTTAGCCTTCTCGGAATTCTGGGCGCATTTTTCGAAATTTTCAAAGGGGTTAGCCTTCTCGGAATTCTGGGCGCATTTTTCGAAATTTTCAAAGGGGTTAGCCTTCTCGGAATTCTGGGCGCATTTTTCAAAATTTTCAAAAGGGTTAGCCTTCTCGGAATTCTGGGCGCATTTTTCGAAATTCTCAAAGGTCTTAGCCTTCTCGGAAATCTGGGCGCATTTTTCGAAATTTTCAAAGGGGTTAGCCTTCTCGGAATTCTTGGCGCATTTTTCGAAATTTTCAAAGGGGTTAGCCTACTCGCAATTCTGGGCGCATTCTTCGAAATTACCAAAGGGGGTAGCCTTCTCGGAATTCTGGGCGCATTTTTCGAAATTTTCAAAGGGGTTACCCTTCTCGGAATTATGGCGCATTTTTCGAAATTTTCAAAAGGGTTAGCCTTCTCGGAATTCTGGGCGCATTTTTCGAAATTTTCAAAGGTGTTAGCCTTCTCGGAATTCTGGGCGCATTTTTCGACATTTTCAAAAGGGGTTAGCCTTCTCGGAATTCTGGGCGCATTTTTCGAAATTTTCAAAGGGGTTAGCCTTCTCGGAATTCAGGGCGCATTTTTCGAAATTTTCAAAGGGGTTAGCCTTCTCGGAATTCTGGGCGCATTTTTCGAAATTTTCAAAGGGGTTAGCCTTCTCGGAATTCTGGGCGCATTTTTCGAAATTTTCAAAGGGGTTAACCTTCTCGGAATTCTGGGCGCATTTTTCGAAATTTTCGAAGGAGTTAGCCTTCTCGGAAATCTGGGCGCATTTTTCGAAATTTTCAAAGGGGTTAGCCTTCTCGGAAATCTGGGCGCATTTTTCGAAATTTTCAAAGGGGTTAGCCTTCTCGGAATTCTGGGCGCATTTTTCGAAATTTTCAAAGGGGTTAGCCTACTCGCAATTCTGGGCGCATTCTTCGAAATTATCAAAGGGGGTAGCCTTCTCGGAATTCTGGGCGCATTTTTCGAAATTTTCAAAGGGGTTAGCCATCTCGGAATTATGGCGCATTTTTCGAAATTTTCAAAGGGGTTAGCCTTCTCGGAATTCTGGGCGGATTTTTCGAAATTTTCAAAGGGGGTAGCCTACTCGCAATTCTGGGCGCATTTTTCGAAATTTTCAGAGGGGGTATCCTTCTCGGAATTCTGGGCGCATTTTTCGAAATTTTCAAAGGGGTTAGCCTTCTCGGAATTCTGGGCGCATTTTTCGAAATTTTCAAAGGGGTTAGCCTTCTCGGAATTCTGGGCGAATTTTTCGAAATTTTCAAAGGGGTTAGCCTTCTCGGAATTCTGGGCGCATTTTTCGAAATTTTCAAAGGGGTTAGCCTTCTCGGAGTTCTGGGCGAATATTTCGAAATTTTCAAAGGGGTTAGCCTTCTCGGAGTTCTGGGCGCATTTTTCGAAATTTTCAAAGGGGTTAGCCTACTCGCAATTCTGGGCGCATTCTTCGAAATTATCAAAGGGGGTAGCCTTCTCGGAATTCTGGGCGCATTTTTCGAAATTTTCAAAGGGGTTAGCCATCTCGGAATTATGGCGCATTTTTCGAAATTTTCAAAGGGGTTAGCCTTCTCGGAATTCTGGGCGGATTTTTCGAAATTTTCAAAGGGGGTAGCCTACTCGCAATTCTGGGCGCATTTTTCGAAATTTTCAGAGGGGGTATCCTTCTCGGAATTCTGGGCGCATTTTTCGAAATTTTCAAAGGGGTTAGCCTTCTCGGAATTCTGGGCGCATTTTTCGAAATTTTCAAAGGGGTTAGCCTTCTCGGAATTCTGGGCGAATTTTTCGAAATTTTCAAAGGGGTTAGCCTTCTCGGAATTCTGGGCGCATTTTTCGAAATTTTCAAAGGGGTTAGCCTTCTCGGAGTTCTGGGCGAATATTTCGAAATTTTCAAAGGGGTTAGCCTTCTCGGAGTTCTGGGCGCATTTATCGAAATTTTTAAAGGGGTTAGTCTTCTCGGAATTCTGGGCGCATTTTTCGAAATTTTCAAAGGGGTTAGCCTTCTCGGAATTCTGGGCGCATTTTTCGAAATTTCCAAATGGGTTAGCCTTCTCGGAATTCTAGGCGCATTTTTCGAAATTTTCAAAGGGGTTAGCCTTCTGGGAATTCTGGGCGCATTTTTCGAAATTTTCAAAGGGGTTAGCCTTCTCGGAATTCTGGGCGCATTTTTCGAAATTTTCAAAGGGGTTAGCCTTCTCGGAATTCTGGGCGCATTTTCGACATTTTCAAAGGGGTTGGCCTTCTCGGAATTCTGGGCGCATTTTTCGAAATTTTCAAAGGGGTTAGCATTCTCGGAATTCTGGGCGCATTTTTCGAAATTTTCAAAGGGGTTAGCCTTCTCGGAATTCTGGGCGCATTTTTCGAAATTTTCAAAGAGGTTAGCCTTCTCGGATTTCTGGGCGCATTTTTCGAAATTTTCAAATGGGTTAGCCTTCTCGGAATTCTGGGCGCATTTTTCGAAATTTTCAAAGGGGGTAGCCTTCTCGGAATTCTGGGCGCATTTTTCGAAATTTTGAAAGGGGATAGCCTTCTCGGAATTCTGCCGTATTTTTCGGAATTTTCAAAGGGGTTAGCCTTCTCGGAATTCTGGCGCATTTTTCGAAATTTTCAAAGGGGTTGGCCTCGGAATTCTGGGCGCATTTTTCGAAATTTTAAAAGGGGTTAGCCTTCTCGCAATTCTGGGCGCATTTTTCGAAATTTTCAAAGGGGGCAGCCTTCTCGGAATTCTGAGCGCATTTTTCGAAATTTTCAAAGGGGTTAGCCTTCTCGGAGTTCTGGGCGCATTTTTCGAAATTTTCAAAGGGGTTAGCGTTCTCGGAGTTCTGGGCGCATTTTTCGAAATTTTCAAAGGGGTTAGCCTTATCGGAATTCTGGGCGCATTTTTCGAAATTTTCAAAGGGGTTAGCCTTCTCGGAATTCTGGGCGCATTTTTCGAAATTTTCAAAGGGGTTAGCCTTCTCGGAATTCTGGGCGCATTTTTCGAAATTTTCAAAGAGGTTAGCCTTCTCGGATTTCTGGGCGCATTTTTCGAAATTTTCAAATGGGTTAGCCTTCTCGGAATTCTGGGCGCATTTTTCGAAATTTTCAAAGGGGTTAGCCTTCTCGGAATTCTGGACGCATTTATCGAAATTTTCAAAGGGGTTAGCCTTCTCGGAATTCTGGGCGAATATTTCGAAATTTTCAAAGGGGTTAGCCTTCTCGGAATTCTGGGCGCATTTTTCGAAATTTTCAAAGGGGTTAGCCTTCTCGGAAATCTGGGCGCATTTTTCGAAATTTTCAAAGGGGTTAGCCTTCTCGGAATTCTTGGCGCATTTTTCGAAATTTTCAAAGGGGTTAGCCTACTCGCAATTCTGGGCGCATTCTTCGAAATTACCAAAGGGGGTAGCCTTCTCGGAATTCTGGGCGCATTTTTCGAAATTTTCAAAGGGGTTACCCTTCTCGGAATTATGGCGCATTTTTCGAAATTTTCAAAAGGGTTAGCCTTCTCGGAATTCTGGGCGCATTTTTCGAAATTTTCAAAGGTGTTAGCCTTCTCGGAATTCTGGGCGCATTTTTCGAAATTTTCAAAAGGGGTTAGCCTTCTCGGAATTCTGGGCGCATTTTTCGAAATTTTCAAAGGGGTTAGCCTTCTCGGAATTCAGGGCGCATTTTTCGAAATTTTCAAAGGGGTTAGCCTTCTCGGAATTCTGGGCGCATTTTTCGAAATTTTCAAAGGGGTTAGCCTTCTCGGAATTCTGGGCGCATTTTTCGAAATTTTCAAAGGGGTTAACCTTCTCGGAATTCTGGGCGCATTTTTCGAAATTTTCGAAGGAGTTAGCCTTCTCGGAAATCTGGGCGCATTTTTCGAAATTTTCAAAGGGGTTAGCCTTCTCGGAAATCTGGGCGCATTTTTCGAAATTTTCAAAGGGGTTAGCCTTCTCGGAATTCTGGGCGCATTTTTCGAAATTTTCAAAGGGGTTAGCCTACTCGCAATTCTGGGCGCATTCTTCGAAATTATCAAAGGGGGTAGCCTTCTCGGAATTCTGGGCGCATTTTTCGAAATTTTCAAAGGGGTTAGCCATCTCGGAATTATGGCGCATTTTTCGAAATTTTCAAAGGGGTTAGCCTTCTCGGAATTCTGGGCGGATTTTTCGAAATTTTCAAAGGGGGTAGCCTACTCGCAATTCTGGGCGCATTTTTCGAAATTTTCAGAGGGGGTATCCTTCTCGGAATTCTGGGCGCATTTTTCGAAATTTTCAAAGGGGTTAGCCTTCTCGGAATTCTGGGCGCATTTTTTCGAAATTTTCAAAGGGGTTAGCCTTCTCGGAATTCTGGGCGAATTTTTCGAAATTTTCAAAGGGGTTAGCCTTCTCGGAATTCTGGGCGCATTTTTCGAAATTTTCAAAGGGGTTAGCCTTCTCGGAGTTCTGGGCAAATATTTCGAAATTTTCAAAGGGGTTAGCCTTCTCGGAGTTCTGGGCGCATTTATCGAAATTTTTAAAGGGGTTAGTCTTCTCGGAATTCTGGGCGCATTTTTCGAAATTTTCAAAGGGGTTAGCCTTCTCGGAATTCTGGGCGCATTTTTCGAAATTTCCAAATGGGTTAGCCTTCTCGGAATTCTAGGCGCATTTTTCGAAATTTTCAAAGGGGTTAGCCTTCTGGGAATTCTGGGCGCATTTTTCGAAATTTTCAAAGGGGTTAGCCTTCTCGGAATTCTGGGCGCATTTTTCGAAATTTTCAAAGGGGTTAGCCTTCTCGGAATTCTGGGCGCATTTTCGACATTTTCAAAGGGGTTGGCCTTCTCGGAATTCTGGGCGCATTTTTCGAAATTTTCAAAGGGGTTAGCATTCTCGGAATTCTGGGCGCATTTTTCGAAATTTTCAAAGGGGTTAGCCTTCTCGGAATTCTGGGCGCATTTTTCGAAATTTTCAAAGGGGTTAGCCTTCTCTGAATTCTGGGCGCATTTTTCGAAATTTTCAAAGGGGGTAGCCTTCTCGGAATTCTGGGCGCATTTTTCGAAATTTTGAAAGGGGTTAGCCTTCTCGCAATTCTGGGCGCATTTTTCGAAATTTTCAAAGGGGTTAGCTTTCTCGGAATTCTGGGCGCATTTTTCGAAATTTTCAAAGGGGGTAGCCTTCTCGGAATTCTGGGCGCATTTTTCGAAATTTTGAAAGGGGATAGCCTTCTCGGAATTCTGCCGTATTTTTCGGAATTTTCAAAGGGGTTAGCCTTCTCGGAATTCTGGCGCATTTTTCGAAATTTTCAAAGGGGTTGGCCTCGGAATTCTGGGCGCATTTTTCGAAATTTTAAAAGGGGTTAGCCTTCTCGCAATTCTGGGCGCATTTTTCGAAATTTTCAAAGGGGGCAGCCTTCTCGGAATTCTGAGCGCATTTTTCGAAATTTTCAAAGGGGTTAGCCTTCTCGGAGTTCTGGGCGCATTTTTCGAAATTTTCAAAGGGGTTAGCGTTCTCGGAGTTCTGGGCGCATTTTTCGAAATTTTCAAAGGGGTTAGCCTTATCGGAATTCTGGGCGCATTTTTCGAAATTTTCAAAGGGGTTAGCCTTCTCGGAATTCTGGGCGCATTTTTCGAAATTTTCAAAGGGGTTAGCCTTCTCGGAATTCTGGGCGCATTTTTCGAAATTTTCAAAGAGGTTAGCCTTCTCGGATTTCTGGGCGCATTTTTCGAAATTTTCAAATGGGTTAGCCTTCTCGGAATTCTGGGCGCATTTTTCGAAATTTTCAAAGGGGTTAGCCTTCTCGGAATTCTGGACGCATTTTTCGAAATTTTCAAAGGGGTTAGCCTTCTCGGAATTCTGGGCGAATATTTCGAAATTTTCAAAGGGGTTAGCCTTCTCGGAATTCTGGGCGCATTTTTCGAAATTTTCAAAGGGGTTAGCCTTCTCGGAATTCTGGGCGCATTTTTCGAAATTTTCAAAGGGGTTAGCCTTCTCGGAATTCTGGGCGCATTTTTCGAAATTTTCAAAAGGGTTAGCCTTCTCGGAATTCTGGGCGCATTTTTCGAAATTCTCAAAGGTCTTAGCCTTCTCGGAAATCTGGGCGCATTTTTCGAAATTTTCAAAGGGGTTAGCCTTCTCGGAATTCTTGGCGCATTTTTCGAAATTTTCAAAGGGGTTAGCCTACTCGCAATTCTGGGCGCATTCTTCGAAATTACCAAAGGGGGTAGCCTTCTCGGAATTCTGGGCGCATTTTTCGAAATTTTCAAAGGGGTTAGCCTTCTCGGAATTATGGCGCATTTTTCGAAATTTTCAAAGGGGTTAGCCTTCTCGGAATTCTGCCGTATTTTTCGGAATTTTCAAAGGGGTTAGCCTTCTCGGAATTCTGGCGCATTTTTCGAAATTTTCAAAGGGGTTGGCCTTCTCGGAATTCTGGGCGCATTTTTCGAAATTTTAAAAGGGGTTAGCCTTCTCGCAATTCTGGGCGCATTTTTCGAAATTTTCAAAGGGGGCAGCCTTCTCGGAATTCTGAGCGCATTTTTCGAAATTTTCAAAGGGGTTAGCCTTCTCGGAGTTCTGGGCGCATTTTTCGAAATTTTCAAAGGGGTTAGCCTTCTCGGATTCTGGGCGCATTTTTCGAAATTTTCAAAGGGGTTAGCCTTCTCGGAATTCTGGGCGCATTTTTCGAAATTTTCAAAGGGGTTAACCTTTTCAGAATTCTGGGCGCATTTTTCGAATTTTTCAAAGGGGTTAGCCTTCTCGGAATTTTGGGCGCATTTTTCGAAATTTTCAAAGGGGTTAGCCTTCTCGGAGTTCTGGGCGCATTTTTCGAAATTTTCAAAGGGGTTAGCCTTATCGGAATTCTGGGCGCATTTTTCGAAATTTTCAAAGGGGTTAGCCTTCTCGCAATTCTGGGCGCATTTTTCGAAATTTTCAAAGGGGTTAGCCTTCTTAGAATTCTGGGCGCATTTTTCGAAATTTTCAAAATTTTCAAAGGGGATAGCCTTCTCGGAATTCTGGGCGCATTTTTCTAAATTTTGAAAGGGGTTAGCCTTCTCGGAATTCTGGGCGGATTTTTCGAAATTTTCAAAGGGGGTAGCCTACTCGCAATTCTGGGCGAATTTTTCGAAATTTTCAGAGGGGGTATCCTTCTCGGAATTCTGGGCGCATTTTTCGAAATTTTCAAAGGGGTTAGCCTTCTCGGAATTCTGGGCGCATTTTTCGAAATTTTCAAAGGGGTTAGCCTTCTCGGAATTCTGGGCGCATTTTTCGAAATTTTCAAAGGGGTTAGCCTTCTCGGAATTCTGGGCGCATTTTTCGAAATTTTCAAAGGGGTTAGCCTTCTCGGAGTTCTGGGCGCATTCTTCGAAATTTTCAAAGGGGTTAGCCTTCTCGGAGTTCTGGGCGCATTTATCGAAATTTTTAAAGGGGTTAGTCTTCTCGGAATTCTGGGCGCATTTTTCGAAATTTTCAAAGGGGTTAGCCTTCTCGGAATTCTGGGCGCATTTTTCGAAATTTCCAAATGGGTTAGCCTTCTCGGAATTCTAGGCGCATTTTTCGAAATTTTCAAAGGGGTTAGCCTTCTGGGAATTCTGGGCGCATTTTTCGAAATTTTCAAAGGGGTTAGCCTTCTCGGAATTCTGGGCGCATTTTTCGAAATTTTCAAAGGGGTTAGCCTTCTCGGAATTCTGGGCGCATTTTCGACATTTTCAAAGGGGTTGGCCTTCTCGGAATTCTGGGCGCATTTTTCGAAATTTTCAAAGGGGTTAGCATTCTCGGAATTCTGGGCTCATTTTTCGAAATTTTCAAAGGGGGTAGCCTTCTCGGAATTCTGGGCGCATTTTTCGAAATTTTCAAAGGGGTTAGCCTACTCGGAATTCTGCCGTATTTTTCGGAATTTTCAAAGGGGTTAGCCTTCTCGGAATTCTGGCGCATTTTTCGAAATTTTCAAAGGGGTTGGCCTTCTCGGAATTCTGGGCGCATTTTTCGAAATTTTCAAAGGGGTTAGCCTTCTCGCAATTCTGGGCGCATTTTTCGAAATTTTCAAAGGGGTTAGCCTTCTCGGAATTCTGGGCGCATTTTTCGAAATTTTCAAAGGGGGTAGCCTTCTCGGAATTCTGGGCGCATTTTTCGAAATTTTGAAAGGGGATAGCCTTCTCGGAATTCTGCCGTATTTTTCGGAATTTTCAAAGGGGTTAGCCTTCTCGGAATTCTGGCGCATTTTTCGAAATTTTCAAAGGGGTTGGCCTCGGAATTCTGGGCGCATTTTTCGAAATTTTAAAAGGGGTTAGCCTTCTCGCAATTCTGGGCGCATTTTTCGAAATTTTCAAAGGGGGCAGCCTTCTCGGAATTCTGAGCGCATTTTTCGAAATTTTCAAAGGGGTTAGCCTTCTCGGAGTTCTGGGCGCATTTTTCGAAATTTTCAAAGGGGTTAGCCTTCTCGGAGTTCTGGGCGCATTTTTCGAAATTTTCAAAGGGGTTAGCCTTATCGGAATTCTGGGCGCATTTTTCGAAATTTTCAAAGGGGTTAGCCTTTTCGAAATTCTGGGCGCATTATTCGAAATTTTCAAAGGGGTTAGCCTTCTCGGAATTCTGGGCGCATTTTTCGAAATTTTCAAAGGGGTTAGCCTTCTCGGAATTCTGGGCGCATTTTTCGAAATTTTCAAAGAGGTTAGCCTTCTCGGATTTCTGGGCGCATTTTTCGAAATTTTCAAATGGGTTAGCCTTCTCGGAATTCTGGGCGCATTTTTCGAAATTTTCAAAGGGGTTAGCCTTCTCGGAATTCTGGACGCATTTTTCGAAATTTTCAAAGGGGTTAGCCTTCTCGGAATTCTGGGCGCATTTTTCGAAATTTTCAAAGGGGTTAGCCTTCTCGGAATTCTGGACGCGTTTTCCGAAATTTTCAAAGGGGGTAGCCTTCTCGGAATTCTGGGCGCATTTTTCGAAATTTTGAAAGGGGTTAGCCTTCTCGGAATTCTGCCGTATTTTTCGGAATTTTTTAAAGGGGTTAGCCTTCTCGGAATTCTGGCGCATTTTTCTAAATTTTCAAAGGGGTTGGCCTCGGAATTCTGAGCGCATTTTTCGAAATTTTAAAAGGGGGTAGCCTACTCGCAATTCTGGGCGAATTTTTCGAAATTTTCAAAGGGGTTATCCTTCTCGCAATTCTGGGCGCATTTTTCGAAATTTTCAAAATTTTCAAAGGGGATAGCCTTCTCGGAATTCTGGGCGCATTTTTCGAAATTTTGAAAGGGGTTAGCCTTCTCGGAATTCTGGGCGGATTTTTCTAAATTTTCAAAGGGGGTAGCCTACTCGCAATTCTGGGCGAATTTTTCGAAATTTTCAGAGGGGGTATCCTTCTCGGAATTCTGGGCGCATTTTTCGAAATTTTCAAAGGGGTTAGCCTTCTCGGAATTCTGGGCGCATTTTTCGAAATTTTCAAAGGGGTTAGCCTTCTCGGAATTCTGGGCGCATTTTTCGAAATTTTCAAAGGGGTTAGCCTTCTCGGAATTCTGGGCGCATTTTTCGAAATTTTCAAAGGGGTTAGCCTTCTCGGAGTTCTGGGCGCATTCTTCGAAATTTTCAAAGGGGTTAGCCTTCTCGGAGTTCTGGGCGCATTTATCGAAATTTTTAAAGGGGTTAGTCTTCTCGGAATTCTGGGCGCATTTTTCGAAATTTTCAAAGGGGTTAGCCTTCTCGGAATTCTGGGCGCATTTTTCGAAATTTCCAAATGGGTTAGCCTTCTCGGAATTCTAGGCGCATTTTTCGAAATTTTCAAAGGGGTTAGCCTTCTGGGAATTCTGGGCGCATTTTTCGAAATTTTCAAAGGGGTTAGCCTTCTCGGAATTCTGGGCGCATTTTTCGAAATTTTCAAAGGGGTTAGCCTTCTCGGAATTCTGGGCGCATTTTCGACATTTTCAAAGGGGTTGGCCTTCTCGGAATTCTGGGCGCATTTTTCGAAATTTTCAAAGGGGTTAGCATTCTCGGAATTCTGGGCTCATTTTTCGAAATTTTCAAAGGGGGTAGCCTTCTCGGAATTCTGGGCGCATTTTTCGAAATTTTAAAAGGGGTTAGCCTTCTCGCAATTCTGGGCGCATTTTTCGAAATTTTCAAAGGGGGCAGCCTTCTCGGAATTCTGAGCGCATTTTTCGAAATTTTCAAAGGGGTTAGCCTTCTCGGAGTTCTGGGCGCATTTTTCGAAATTTTCAAAGGGGTTAGCCTTCTCGGAGTTCTGGGCGCATTTTTCGAAATTTTCAAAGGGGTTAGCCTTATCGGAATTCTGGGCGCATTTTTCGAAATTTTCAAAGGGGTTAGCCTTTTCGAAATTCTGGGCGCATTATTCGAAATTTTCAAAGGGGTTAGCCTTCTCGGAATTCTGGGCGCATTTTTCGAAATTTTCAAAGGGGTTAGCCTTCTCGGAATTCTGGGCGCATTTTTCGAAATTTTCAAAGAGGTTAGCCTTCTCGGATTTCTGAGCGCATTTTTCGAAATTTTCAAATGGGTTAGCCTTCTCGGAATTCTGGGCGCATTTTTCGAAATTTTCAAAGGGGTTAGCCTTCTCGGAATTCTGGACGCATTTTTCGAAATTTTCAAAGGGGTTAGCCTTCTCGGAATTCTGGGCGCATTTTTCGAAATTTTCAAAGGGGTTAGCCTTCTCGGAATTCTGGACGCGTTTTCCGAAATTTTCAAAGGGGGTAGCCTTCTCGGAATTCTGGGCGCATTTTTCGAAATTTTGAAAGGGGTTAGCCTTCTCGGAATTCTGCCGTATTTTTCGGAATTTTTTAAAGGGTTTAGCCTTCTCGGAATTCTGGCGCATTTTTCTAAATTTTCAAAGGGGTTGGCCTCGGAATTCTGAGCGCATTTTTCTGAATTTTAAAAGGGGTTAGCCTTCTCGCAATTCTGGGCGCATTTTTCGAAATTTTCAAAGGGGGCAGCCTTCTCGGAATTCTGAGCGCATTTTTCGAAATTTTCAAAGGGGTTAGCCTTCTCGGAGTTCTGGGCGCATTTTTCGAAATTTTCAAAGGGTTTAGCCTTCTCGGATTCTGGGCGCATTTTTCGAAATTTCCAAATGGGTTAGCCTTCTCGGAATTCTGGGCGCATTTTTCGAAATTTTCAAAGGGGTTAGCCTTCTGGGAATTCTGGGCGCATTTTTCGAAATTTTCAAAGGGGTTAGCCTTCTCGGAATTCTGGGCGCATTTTTCGAAATTTTCAAAGGGGTTAGCCTTCTCGGAATTCTGGGCGCATTTTCGACATTTTCAAAGGGGTTAGCCTTCTCGGAATTCTGGGCGCACTTTTCGAAATTTTCAAAGGGGTTAGCATTCTCGGAATTCTGGGCGCATTTTTCGAAATTTTCAAAGGGGTTAACCTTCTCGGAATTCTGGGCGCATTTTTCGATATTTTCAAAGGGGTTAGGCTTCTCGCAATTCTAAGCGCTCTTTTCGGAATTTTCAAAGGGGTTTGCCTTCTCGGAATTCTGGGCGGATTTTTCGAAATTTTCAAAGGGGTTAGCCTTCTCGGAATTCTGGGCGCATTTTTCGAAATTTTGAAAGGGGTTAACCTTTTCAGAATTCTGGGCGCATTTTTCGAATTTTTCAAAGGGGTTAGCCTTCTCGGAATTTTGGGCGCATTTTTCGAAATTTTCAAAGGGGTTAGCCTTCTCGGAGTTCTGGGCGCATTTTTCGAAATTTTCATAGTGGTTAGCCTTATCGGAATTCTGGGCGCATTTTTCGAAATTTTCAAAGGGGTTAGCCTTTTCGAAATTCTGGGCGCATTTTTCGAAATTTTCAAAGGGGTTTGCCTTCTCGGAATTCTGGGAGCATTATTCGAAATCTTCAAAGGGGTTAGCCTTCTCGGAATTCTGGGCGCATTTTTCGAAATTTTCAAAGGGGTTAGCCTTCTCGGAATTCTGGGCGCATTTTTCGAAATTTTCAAAGAGGTTAGCCTTCTCGGATTTCTGGGCGCATTTTTCGAAATTTTCAAATGGGTTAGCCTTCTCGGAATTCTGGACGCATTTTTCGAAATTTTCAAAGGGGTTAGCCTTCTCGGAATTCTGGACGCATTTTTCTAAATTTTCAAAGGGGTTAGCCTTCTCGGAATTCTGGGCGAATATTTCGAAATTTTCAAAGGGGTTAGCCTTATCGGAATTCTGGGCGCATTTTTCGAAATTTTCAAAGGGGTTAGCCTTTTCGAAATTCTGGGCGCATTTTTCGAAATTTTCAAAGGGGTTTGCCTTCTCGGAATTCTGGGAGCATTATTCGAAATCTTCAAAGGGGTTAGCCTTCTCGGAATTCTGGGCGCATTTTTCGAAATTTTCAAAGGGGTTAGCCTTCTCGGAATTCTGGGCGCATTTTTCGAAATTTTCAAAGAGGTTAGCCTTCTCGGATTTCTGGGCGCATTTTTCGAAATTTTCAAATGGGTTAGCCTTCTCGGAATTCTGGACGCATTTTTCGAAATTTTCAAAGGGGTTAGCCTTCTCGGAATTCTGGACGCATTTTTCGAAATTTTCAAAGGGGTTAGCCTTCTCGGAATTCTGGGCGAATATTTCGAAATTTTCAAAGGGGTTAGCCTTCTCGGAATTCTGGGCGCATTTTTCGAAATTTTCAAAGGGGTTAGCCTTCTCGGAATTCTGGGCGCATTTTTCAAAATTTTCAAAGGGGTTATCCTTCTCGGAATTCTGGGCGCATTTTTCGAAATTTTCAAAAGTGTTAGCCTTCTCGGAATTCTGGGTGCATTTTTCGAAATTTTCAAAGGTGTTAGCCTTCTCGGAATTCTGGGCGCATTTTTCGAAATTTTCAGAAGGGGTTAGCCTTCTCGGAATTCTGGGCGCATTTTTCGAAATTTTCAAAGGGGTTAGCCTTCTCGGAATTCAGGGCGCATTTTTCGAAATTTTCAACGGGGTTAGCCTTCTCGGAATTCTGGGCGCATTTTTCGAAATTTTCAAAGTGGTTAGCCTTCTCGGAATTCTGGGCGCATTTTTCGAAATTTTCAAAGGGGTTAACCTTCTCGGAATTCTGGGCGCATTTTTCGAAATTTTCGAAGCAGTTATCCTTCTCGGAAATCTGGGCGCATTTTTCGAAATTTTCAAAGGGGTTAGACTTCTCAGAAATCTGGGCGCATTTTTCGAAATTTTCAAAGGGGTTAGCCTTCTCGGAATTCAGGGCGCATTTTTCGAAATTTTCAAAGGGGTTAGCCTACTCGCAATTCTGAGCGCATTCTTCGAAATTACCAAAGGGGGTAGCCTTCTCAGAATTCTGGGCGCATTTTTCGAAATTTTCAAAGGGGTTAGCCTACTCGCAATTCTGAGCGCATTCTTCGAAATTACCAAAGGGGGTAGCCTTCTCAGAATTCTGGGCGCATTTTTCGAAATTTTCAAAGGGGTTAACCTTCTCGGAATTCTGGGCGCATTTTTCGAAATTTTCGAAGCAGTTATCCTTCTCGGAAATCTGGGCGCATTTTTCGAAATTTTCAAAGGGGTTAGCCTACTCGCAATTCTGAGCGCATTCTTCGAAATTACCAAAGGGGGTAGCCTTCTCAGAATTCTGGGCGCATTTTGCGAAATTTTCAAAGGGGTTGGCCTTCTCGGAATTCTGGGCGCACTTTTCGAAATTTTCAAAGGGGTTAGCATTCTCGGAATTCTGGGCGCATTTTTCGAAATTTTCAAAGGGGTTAGCCTTCTCGGAATTCTGGGCGCATTTTTCGAAATTTTCAAAGGGGGCAGCCTTCTCGGAATTCTGAGCGCACTTTTCGAAATTTTCAAAGGGGTTAGCATTCTCGGAATTCTGGGCGCATTTTTCGAAATTTTCAAAGGGGTTAGCCTTCTCGGAATTCTGGGCGCATTTTTCGAAATTTTCAAAAGGGTTAGGCTTCTCGCAATTCTGGGCGCATTTTTCGAAATTTTCAAAGGGGTTAGCCTACTCGCAATTCTGGGCGCATTCTTCGAAATTATCAAAGGGGGTAGCCTTCTCGGAATTCTGGGCGCATTTTTCGAAATTTTCAAAGGGGTTAGCCTCGGAATTATGGCGCATTTTTCGAAATTTTCAAAGGGGTTAGCCTTCTCGGAATTCAGGGCTCATTTTTCGAGATTTTCAAAGGGGTTAGCCTTCTCGGAATTCTGGGCGCATTTTTCGAAATTTTCAAAGTGGTTTGCCTTCTCGGAATTCTGGGCGCATTTTTCGAAATTTTCAAAGGGGTTAGGCTTCTCGCAATTCTGGGCGCATTTTTCGAAATTTTCAAAGGGGTTAGCCTTCTCGGAATTCTGGGCGCATTTTTCGATATTTTCAAAGGGGTTAGGCTTCTCGCAATTCTGGGCGCTCTTTTCGGAATTTTCAAAGGGGTTAGCCTTCTCGGAATTCTGGGCGCATTTTTCGAAATTTTCAAAGGGGTTAGCCTTCTCGGAATTCTGGGCGCATTTTTCGAAATTTTCAAAGGGGGTAGCCTTCTCGGAATTCTGGGCGCATTTTTCGAAATTTTGAAAGGGGTTAGCCTTCTCGGAATTCTGCCGTATTTTTCGGAATTTTCAAAGGGGTTAGCCTAATCGCAATTCTGGGCGCATTCTTCGAAATTACCAAAGGGGTTAGCCTTCTCTGAATTCTGGGCGCATTTTTCGAAATTTTCAAAGGGGTTAGCCTTCTCGGAATTATGGCGAATTTTTCGAAATTTTCAAAGGGGTTAGCCTTCTCGGAATTCTGCCGTATTTTTCGGAATTTTCAAAGGGGTTAGCCTTCTCGGAATACTGGCGCATTTTTCGAAATTTTCAAAGGGGTTGGCCTTCTCGGAATTCTGGGCGCATTTTTCGAAATTTTAAAAGGGGTTAGCCTTCTCGCAATTCTGGGCGCATTTTTCGAAATTTTCAAAGGGGGCAGCCTTCTCGGAATTCTGCCGTATTTTTCGGAATTTTCAAAGGGGTTAGCCTTCTCGGAATACTGGCGCATTTTTCGAAATTTTCAAAGGGGTTGGCCTTCTCGGAATTCTGGGCGCATTTTTCGAAATTTTAAAAGGGGTTAGCCTTCTCGGAATTCTGGGCGCATTTTTCGAAATTTTCAAAGGGGGCAGCCTTCTCGGAATTCTGAGCGCATTTTTCGAAATTTTCAAAGGGGTTAGCCTTCTCGGAGTTCTGGGCGCATTTTTCGAAATTTTCAAAGGGGTTAGCCTTCTCGGATTCTGGGCGCATTTTTCGAAATTTTCAAATGGGTTAGCGTTCTGGGAATTCTGGGCGCATTTTTCGAAATTTTCAAAGGGGTTAGCCTTCTGGGAATTCTGGGCGCATTTTTCGAAATTTTCAAAGGGGTTAGCCTTCTCGGAATTCTGGGCGCATTTTTCGAAATTTTCAAAGGGGTTAGCCTTCTCGGAATTCTGGGCGCATTTTCGACATTTTCAAAGGGGTTAGCCTTCTCGGAATTCTGGGCGCACTTTTCGAAATTTTCAAAGGGGTTAGCATTCTCGGAATTCTGGGCGCATTTTTCGAAATTTTCAAAGGGGTTAACCTTCTCGGAATTCTGGGCGCATTTTTCGATATTTTCAAAGGGGTTAGGCTTCTCGCAATTCTAAGCGCTCTTTTCGGAATTTTCAAAGGGGTTAGCCTTCTCGGAATTCTGGGCGCATTTTTCGAAATTTTCAAAGGGGTTAGCCTTCTCGGAATTCTGGGCGCATTTTTCGAAATTTTGAAAGGGGTTAACCTTTTCAGAATTCTGGGCGCATTTTTCGAATTTTTCAAAGGGGTTAGCCTTCTCGGAGTTCTGGGCGCATTTTTCGAAATTTTCAAAGGGGTTAGCCTTATCGGAATTCTGGGCGCATTTTTCGAAATTTTCAAAAGGGTTAGCCTTTTCGTAATTCTGGGCGCATTTTTCGAAATTTTCAAAGGGGTTTGCCTTCTCGGAATTCTGGGAGCATTATTCGAAATCTTCAAAGGGGTTAGCCTTCTCGGAATTCTGGGCGCATTTTTCGAAATTTTCAAAGGGGTTAGCCTTCTCGGAATTCTGGGCGCATTTTTCGAAATTTTCAAAGAGGTTAGCCTTCTCGGATTTCTGGGCGCATTTTTCGAAATTTTCAAATGGGTTAGCCTTCTCGGAATTCTGGACGCATTTTTCGAAATTTTCAAAGGGGTTAGCCTTCTCGGAATTCTGGACGCATTTTTCGAAATTTTCAAAGGGGTTAGCCTTCTCGGAATTCTGGGCGAATATTTCGAAATTTTCAAAGGGGTTAGCCTTCTCGGAATTCTGGGCGCATTTTTCGAAATTTTCAAAGGGGTTAGCCTTCTCGGAATTCTGGGCGCATTTTTCGAAATTTTCAAAGGGGTTAGCATTCTCGGAATTCTGGGAGCATTTTTCGAAATTTTCAAAGGGGTTAGGCTTCTCGCAATTCTGGGCGCATTTTTCGAAATTTTCAAAGGGGTTAGCTTTCTCGGAATTCTGGGCGCATTTTACGATATTTTCAAAGGGGTTAGGCTTCTCGCAATTCTGGGCGCATTTTTCGAAATTTTCAAAGGGGTTAGCCTTCTCGGAATTCTGGGCGCATTTTTCGAAATTTTCAAAGGGGGTAGCCTTCTCGGAATTCTTGGCGCATTTTTCGATATTTTGAAAGGGGTTAGCCTTCTCGGAATTCTGCCGTATTTTTCGGAATTTTCAAAGGGGTTAGCCTTCTCGGAATTCTGGCGCATTTTTCGAAATTTTCAAAGGGGTTGGCCTTCTCGGAATTCTGGGCGCATTTTTCGAAATTTTCAAAGGGGTTTGCCTTCTCGCAATTCTGGGCGCATTTTTCGAAATTTTCAAAGGGGTTAGCCTTCTCGGAATTCTGGGCGCCTTTCCGAAATTTTCAAAGGGGGTAGCCTTCTCGGAATTCTGGGCGCATTTTTCGAAATTTTCAAAGGGGTTAGCTTTCTCGGAATTCTGGGCGCATTTTACGATATTTTCAAAGGGGTTAGGCTTCTCGCAATTCTGGGCGCATTTTTCGATATTTTCAAAGGGGTTAGCCTTCTCGGAATTCTGGGCGCATTTTTCGAAATTTTCAAAGGGGGTAGCCTTCTCGGAATTCTTGGCGCATTTTTCGATATTTTGAAAGGGGTTAGCCTTCTCGGAATTCTGCCGTATTTTTCGGAATTTTCAAAGGGGTTAGCCTTCTCGGAATTCTGGCGCATTTTTCGAAATTTTCAAAGGGGTTGGCCTTCTCGGAATTCTGGGCGCATTTTTCGAAATTTTCAAAGGGGTTAGCCTTCTCGCAATTCTGGGCGCATTTTTCGAAATTTTCAAAGGGGTTAGCATTCTCGGAATTCTGGGCGCATTTTTCGAAATTTTCAAAGGGGTTAACCTTCTCGGAATTCTGGGCGCATTTTTCGAAATTTTCAAAGGGGTTAGGCTTCTCGCAATTCTGGGCGCATTTTTCGAAATTTTCAAAGGGGTTAGCCTTCTCGGAATTCTGGGCGCATTTTTCGATATTTTCAAAGGGGTTAGGCTTCTCGCAATTCTAAGCGCTCTTTTCGGAATTTTCAAAGGGGTTAGCCTTCTCGGAATTCTGGGCGCATTTTTCGAAATTTTCAAAGGGGTTAGCCTTCTCGGAATTCTGGGCGCATTTTTCGAAATTTTGAAAGGGGTTAACCTTTTCAGAATTCTGGGCGCATTTTTCGAATTTTTCAAAGGGGTTAGCCTTCTCGGAATTTTGGGCGCATTTTTCGAAATTTTCAAAGGGGTTAGCCTTCTCGGAGTTCTGTGCGCATTTTTCGAAATTTTCAAAGGGGTTAGCCTTATCGGAATTCTGGGCGCATTTTTCGAAATTTTCAAAGGGGTTAGCCTTTTCGAAATTCTGGGCGCATTTTTCGAAATTTTCAAAGGGGTTTGCCTTCTCGGAATTCTGGGAGCATTATTCGAAATCTTCAAAGGGGTTAGCCTTCTCGGAATTCTGGGCGCATTTTTCGAAATTTTCAAAGGGGTTAGCCTTCTCGGAATTCTGGGCGCATTTTTCGAAATTTTCAAAGAGGTTAGCCTTCTCGGATTTCTGGGCGCATTTTTCGAAATTTTCAAATGGGTTAGCCTTCTCGGAATTCTGGACGCATTTTTCGAAATTTTCAAAGGGGTTAGCCTTCTCGGAATTCTGGACGCATTTTTCGAAATTTTCAAAGGGGTTAGCCTTCTCGGAATTCTGGGCGAATATTTCGAAATTTTCAAAGGGGTTAGCCTTCTCGGAATTCTGGGCGCATTTTTCGAAATTTTCAAAGGGGTTAGCCTTCTCGGAATTCTGGGCGCATTTTTCAAAATTTTCAAAGGGGTTATCCTTCTCGGAATTCTGGGCGCATTTTTCGAAATTTTCAAAAGTGTTAGCCTTCTCGGAATTCTGGGCGCATTTTTCGAAATTTTCAAAGGTGTTAGCCTTCTCGGAATTCTGGGCGCATTTTTCGAAATTTTCAGAAGGGGTTAGCCTTCTCGGAATTCTGGGCGCATTTTTCGAAATTTTCAAAGGGGTTAGCCTTCTCGGAATTCAGGGCGCATTTTTCGAAATTTTCAACGGGGTTAGCCTCGGAATTATGGCGCATTTTTCGAAATTTTCAAAGTGGTTAGCCTTCTCGGAATTCTGGGCGCATTTTTCGAAATTTTCAAAGGGTTAACCTTCTCGGAATTCTGGGCGCATTTTTCGAAATTTTCGAAGCAGTTATCCTTCTCGGAAATCTGGGCGCATTTTTCGAAATTTTCAAAGGGGTTAGACTTCTCAGAAATCTGGGCGCATTTTTCGAAATTTTCAAAGGGGTTAGCCTTCTCGGAATTCAGGGCGCATTTTTCGAAATTTTCAAAGGGGTTAGCCTACTCGCAATTCTGAGCGCATTCTTCGAAATTACCAAAGGGGGTAGCCTTCTCAGAATTCTGGGCGCATTTTTCGAAATTTTCAAAGGGGTTAGCCTACTCGCAATTCTGAGCGCATTCTTCGAAATTACCAAAGGGGGTAGCCTTCTCAGAATTCTGGGCGCATTTTTCGAAATTTTCAAAGGGGTTGGCCTTCTCGGAATTCTGGGCGCATTTTTCGAAATTTTAAAAGGGGTTAGCCTTCTCGCAATTCTGGGCGCATTTTTCGAAATTTTCAAAGGGGGCAGCCTTCTCGGAATTCTGAGCGCATTTTTCGAAATTTTCAAAGGGGTTAGCCTTCTCGGAGTTCTGGGCGCATTTTTCGAAATTTTCAAAGGGGTTAGCCTTCTCGGATTCTGGGCGCATTTTTCGAAATTTTCATAGGGGTTAGCCTTCTGGGAATTCTGGGCGCATTTTTCGAAATTTTCAAAGGGGTTAGCCTTCTCGGAATTCTGGGCGCATTTTTCGAAATTTTCAAAGGGGTTAGCCTTCTCGGAATTCTGGGCGCATTTTCGACATTTTCAAAGGGGTTAGCCTTCTCGGAATTCTGGGCGCACTTTTCGAAATTTTCAAAGGGGTTAGCATTCTCGGAATTCTGGGCGCATTTTTCGAAATTTTCAAAGGGGTTAGCCTTCTCGGAATTCTGGGCGCATTTTTCGAAATTTTCAAAAGGGTTAGGCTTCTCGCAATTCTGGGCGCATTTTTCGAAATTTTCAAAGGGGTTAGCCTACTCGCAATTCTGGGCGCATTCTTCGAAATTATCAAAGGGGGTAGCCTTCTCGGAATTCTGGGCGCATTTTTCGAAATTTTCAAAGGGGTTAGCCTTCTCGGAATTATGGCGCATTTTTCGAAATTTTCAAAGGGGTTAGCCTTCTCGGAATTCAGGGCGCATTTTTCGAGATTTTCAAAGGGGTTAGCCTTCTCGGAATTCTGGGCGCATTTTTCGAAATTTTCAAAGTGGTTTGCCTTCTCGGAATTCTGGGCGCATTTTTCGAAATTTTCAAAGGGGTTAGGCTTCTCGCAATTCTGGGCGCATTTTTCGAAATTTTCAAAGGGGTTAGCCTTCTCGGAATTCTGGGCGCATTTTTCGATATTTTCAAAGGGGTTAGGCTTCTCGCAATTCTGGGCGCTCTTTTCGGAATTTTCAAAGGGGTTAGCCTTCTCGGAATTCTGGGCGCATTTTTCGAAATTTTCAAAGGGGTTAGCCTTCTCGGAATTCTGGGCGCATTTTTCGAAATTTTCAAAGGGGGTAGCCTTCTCGGAATTCTGGGCGCATTTTTCGAAATTTTGAAAGGGGTTAGCCTTCTCGGAATTCTGCCGTATTTTTCGGAATTTTCAAAGGGGTTAGCCTAATCGCAATTCTGGGCGCATTCTTCGAAATTACCAAAGGGGTTAGCCTTCTCAGAATTCTGGGCGCATTTTTCGAAATTTTCAAAGGGGTTAGCCTTCTCGGAATTATGGCGAATTTTTCGAAATTTTCAAAGGGGTTAGCCTTCTCGGAATTCTGCCGTATTTTTCGGAATTTTAAAAAGGGGTTAGCCTTCTCGGAATACTGGCGCATTTTTCGAAATTTTCAAAGGGGTTGGCCTTCTCGGAATTCTGGGCGCATTTTTCGAAATTTTAAAAGGGGTTAGCCTTCTCGCAATTCTGGGCGCATTTTTCGAAATTTTCAAAGGGGGCAGCCTTCTCGGAATTCTGCCGTATTTTTCGGAATTTTCAAAGGGGTTAGCCTTCTCGGAATACTGGCGCATTTTTCGAAATTTTCAAAGGGGTTGGCCTTCTCGGAATTCTGGGCGCATTTTTCGAAATTTTAAAAGGGGTTAGCCTTCTCGCAATTCTGGGCGCATTTTTCGAAATTTTCAAAGGGGGCAGCCTTCTCGGAATTCTGAGCGCATTTTTCGAAATTTTCAAAGGGGTTAGCCTTCTCGGAGTTCTGGGCGCATTTTTCGAAATTTTCAAAGGGGTTAGCCTTCTCGGATTCTGGGCGCATTTTTCGAAATTTTCAAAGTGGTTAGCGTTCTGGGAATTCTGGGCGCATTTTTCGAAATTTTCAAAGGGGTTAGCCTTCTGGGAATTCTGGGCGCATTTTTCGAAATTTTCAAAGGGGTTAGCCTTCTCGGAATTCTGGGCGCATTTTTCGAAATTTTCAAAGGGGTTAGCCTTCTCGGAATTCTGGGCGCATTTTTCGATATTTTCAAAGGGGTTAGGCTTCTCGCAATTCTAAGCGCTCTTTTCGGAATTTTCAAAGGGGTTAGCCTTCTCGGAATTCTGGGCGCATTTTTCGAAATTTTCAAAGGGGTTAGCCTTCTCGGAATTCTGGGCGCATTTTTCGAAATTTTGAAAGGGGTTAACCTTTTCAGAATTCTGGGCGCATTTTTCGAATTTTTCAAAGGGGTTAGCCTTCTCGGAGTTCTGGGCGCATTTTTCGAAATTTTCAAAGGGGTTAGCCTTATCGGAATTCTGGGCGCATTTTTCGAAATTTTCAAAGGGGTTAGCCTTTTCGAAATTCTGGGCGCATTTTTCGAAATTTTCAAAGGGGTTTGCCTTCTCGGAATTCTGGGAGCATTATTCGAAATCTTCAAAGGGGTTAGCCTTCTCGGAATTCTGGGCGCATTTTTCGAAATTTTCAAAGGGGTTAGCCTTCTCGGAATTCTGGGCGCATTTTTCGAAATTTTCAAAGAGGTTAGCCTTCTCGGATTTCTGGGCGCATTTTTCGAAATTTTCAAATGGGTTAGCCTTCTCGGAATTCTGGACGCATTTTTCGAAATTTTCAAAGGGGTTAGCCTTCTCGGAATTCTGGACGCATTTTTCGAAATTTTCAAAGGGGTTAGCCTTCTCGGAATTCTGGGCGAATATTTCGAAATTTTCAAAGGGGTTAGCCTTCTCGGAATTCTGGGCGCATTTTTCGAAATTTTCAAAGGGGTTAGCCTTCTCGGAATTCTGGGCGCATTTTTCGAAATTTTCAAAGGGGTTAGCATTCTCGGAATTCTGGGAGCATTTTTCGAAATTTTCAAAGGGGTTAGGCTTCTCGCAATTCTGGGCGCATTTTTCGAAATTTTCAAAGGGGTTAGCTTTCTCGGAATTCTGGGCGCATTTTACGATATTTTCAAAGGGGTTAGGCTTCTCGCAATTCTGGGCGCATTTTTCGAAATTTTCAAAGGGGTTAGCCTTCTCGTAATTCTGGGCGCATTTTTCGAAATTTTCAAAGGGGGTAGCCTTCTCGGAATTCTTGGCGCATTTTTCGATATTTTGAAAGGGGTTAGCCTTCTCGGAATTCTGCCGTATTTTTCGGAATTTTCAAAGGGGTTAGCCTTCTCGGAATTCTGGCGCATTTTTCGAAATTTTCAAAGGGGTTGGCCTTCTCGGAATTCTGGGCGCATTTTTCGAAATTTTCAAAGGGGTTAGCCTTCTCGCAATTCTGGGCGCATTTTTCGAAATTTTCAAAGGGGGCAGCCTTCTCGGAATTCTGAGCGCATTTTTCGAAATTTTCAAAGGGGTTAGCCTTCTCGGAGTTCTGGGCGCATTTTTCGAAATTTTCAAAGGGTTTAGCCTTCTCGGATTCTGGGCGCATTTTTCGAAATTTCCAAATGGGTTAGCCTTCTCGGAATTCTGGGCGCATTTTTCGAAATTTTCAAAGGGGTTAGCCTTCTGGGAATTCTGGGCGAATTTTTCGAAATTTTCAAAGGGGTTAGCCTTCTCGGAATTCTGGGCGCATTTTTCGAAATTTTCAAAGGGGTTAGCCTTCTCGGAATTCTGGGCGCATTTTCGACATTTTCAAAGGGGTTAGCCTTCTCGGAATTCTGGGCGCACTTTTCGAAATTTTCAAAGGGGTTAGCATTCTCGGAATTCTGGGCGCATTTTTCGAAATTTTCAAAGGGGTTAACCTTCTCGGAATTCTGGGCGCATTTTTCGAAATTTTCAAAGGGGTTAGGCTTCTCGCAATTCTGGGCGCATTTTTCGAAATTTTCAAAGGGGTTAGCCTTCTCGGAATTCTGGGAGCATTTTTCGATATTTTCAAAGGGGTTAGGCTTCTCGCAATTCTAAGCGCTCTTTTCGGAATTTTCAAAGGGGTTAGCCTTCTCGGAATTCTGGGCGCATTTTTCGAAATTTTCAAAGGGGTTAGCCTTCTCGGAATTCTGGGCGCATTTTTCGAAATTTTGAAAGGGGTTAACCTTTTCAGAATTCTGGGCGCATTTTTCGAATTTTTCAAAGGGGTTAGCCTTCTCGGAATTTTGGGCGCATTTTTCGAAATTTTCAAAGGGGTTAGCCTTCTCGGAGTTCTGGGCGCATTTTTCGAAATTTTCAAAGGGGTTTGCCTTCTCGGAATTCTGGGAGCATTATTCGAAATCTTCAAAGGGGTTAGCCTTCTCGGAATTCTGGGCGCATTTTTCGAAATTTTCAAAGGGGTTAGCCTTCTCGGAATTCTGGGCGCATTTTTCGAAATTTTCAAAGAGGTTAGCCTTCTCGGATTTCTGGGCGCATTTTTCGAAATTTTCAAATGGGTTAGCCTTCTCGGAATTCTGGACGCATTTTTCGAAATTTTCAAAGGGGTTAGCCTTCTCGGAATTCTGGACGCATTTTTCGAAATTTTCAAAGGGGTTAGCCTTCTCGGAATTCTGGGCGAATATTTCGAAATTTTCAAAGGGGTTAGCCTTCTCGGAATTCTGGGCGCATTTTTCGAAATTTTCAAAGGGGTTAGCCTTCTCGGAATTCTGGGCGCATTTTTCGAAATTTTCAAAGGGGTTATCCTTCTCGGAATTCTGGGCGCATTTTTCGAAATTTTCAAAAGTGTTAGCCTTCTCGGAATTCTGGGCGCATTTTTCGAAATTTTCAAAGGTGTTAGCCTTCTCGGAATTCTGGGCGCATTTTTCGAAATTTTCAGAAGGGGTTAGCCTTCTCGGAATTCTGGGCGCATTTTTCGAAATTTTCAAAGGGGTTAGCCTTCTCGGAATTCAGGGCGCATTTTTCGAAATTTTCAACGGGGTTAGCCTTCTCGGAATTCTGGGCGCATTTTTCGAAATTTTCAAAGTGGTTAGCCTTCTCGGAATTCTGGGCGCATTTTTCGAAATTTTCAAAGGGGTTAACCTTCTCGGAATTCTGGGCGCATTTTTCGAAATTTTCGAAGCAGTTATCCTTCTCGGAAATCTGGGCGCATTTTTCGAAATTTTCAAAGGGGTTAGACTTCTCGGAAATCTGGGCGCATTTTTCGAAATTTTCAAAGGGGTTAGCCTTCTCGGAATTCAGGGCGCATTTTTCGAAATTTTCAAAGGGGTTAGCCTACTCGCAATTCGGAGCGCATTCTTCGAAATTACCAAAGGGGGTAGCCTTCTCAGAATTCTGGGCGCATTTTTCGAAATTTTCAAAGGGGTTAGCCTACTCGCAATTCTGAGCGCATTCTTCGAAATTACCAAAGGGGGTAGCCTTCTCAGAATTCTGGGCGCATTTTTCGAAATTTTCAAAGGGGTTAACCTTCTCGGAATTCTGGGCGCATTTTTCGAAATTTTCGAAGCAGTTATCCTTCTCGGAAATCTGGGCGCATTTTTCGAAATTTTCAAAGGGGTTAGCCTACTCGCAATTCTGAGCGCATTCTTCGAAATTACCAAAGGGGGTAGCCTTCTCAGAATTCTGGGCGCATTTTTCGAAATTTTCAAAGGGGTTGGCCTTCTCGGAATTCTGGGCGCATTTTTCGAAATTTTAAAAGGGGTTAGCCTTCTCGCAATTCTGGGCGCATTTTTCGAAATTTTCAAAGGGGGCAGCCTTCTCGGAATTCTGAGCGCATTTTTCGAAATTTTCAAAGGGGTTAGCCTTCTCGGAGTTCTGGGCGCATTTTTCGAAATTTTCAAAGGGGTTAGCCTTCTCGGATTCTGGGCGCATTTTTCGAAATTTTCAAAGGGGTTAGCCTTCTGGGAATTCTGGGCGCATTTTTCGAAATTTTCAAAGGGGTTAGCCTTCTCGGAATTCTGGGCGCATTTTTCGAAATTTTCAAAGGGGTTAGCCTTCTCGGAATTCTGGGCGCATTTTCGACATTTTCAAAGGGGTTAGCCTTCTCGGAATTCTGGGCGCACTTTTCGAAATTTTCAAAGGGGTTAGCATTCTCGGAATTCTGGGCGCATTTTTCGAAATTTTCAAAGGGGTTAGCCTTCTCGGAATTCTGGGCGCATTTTTCGAAATTTTCAAAAGGGTTAGGCTTCTCGCAATTCTGGGCGCATTTTTCGAAATTTTCAAAGGGGTTAGCCTTCTCGGAATTCTGGGCGCATTTTTCGAAATTTTCAAAGGGGTTAGCCTACTCGCAATTCTGGGCGCATTCTTCGAAATTATCAAAGGGGGTAGCCTTCTCGGAATTCTGGGCGCATTTTTCGAAATTTTCAAAGGGGTTAGCCTTCTCGGAATTATGGCGCATTTTTCGAAATTTTCAAAGGGGTTAGCCTTCTCGGAATTCAGGGCGCATTTTTCGAGATTTTCAAAGGGGTTAGCCTTCTCGGAATTCTGGGCGCATTTTTCGAAATTTTCAAAGTGGTTTGCCTTCTCGGAATTCTGGGCGCATTTTTCGAAATTTTCAAAGGGGTTAGGCTTCTCGCAATTCTGGGCGCATTTTTCGAAATTTTCAAAGGGGTTAGCCTTCTCGGAATTCTGGGCGCATTTTTCGATATTTTCAAAGGGGTTAGGCTTCTCGCAATTCTGGGCGCTCTTTTCGGAATTTTCAAAGGGGTTAGCCTTCTCGGAATTCTGGGCGCATTTTTCGAAATTTTCAAAGGGGTTAGCCTTCTCGGAATTCTGGGCGCATTTTTCGAAATTTTCAAAGGGGGTAGCCTTCTCGGAATTCTGGGCGCATTTTTCGAAATTTTGAAAGGGGTTAGCCTTCTCGGAATTCTGCCGTATTTTTCGGAATTTTCAAAGGGGTTAGCCTAATCGCAATTCTGGGCGCATTCTTCGAAATTACCAAAGGGGTTAGCCTTCTCAGAATTCTGGGCGCATTTTTCGAAATTTTCAAAGGGGTTAGCCTTCTCGGAATTATGGCGAATTTTTCGAAATTTTCAAAGGGGTTAGCCTTCTCGGAATTCTGCCGTATTTTTCGGAATTTTCAAAGGGGTTAGCCTTCTCGGAATACTGGCGCATTTTTCGAAATTTTCAAAGGGGTTGGCCTTCTCGGAATTCTGGGCGCATTTTTCGAAATTTTAAAAGGGGTTAGCCTTCTCGCAATTCTGGGCGCATTTTTCGAAATTTTCAAAGGGGGCAGCCTTCTCGGAATTCTGCCGTATTTTTCGGAATTTTCAAAGGGGTTAGCCTTCTCGGAATACTGGCGCATTTTTCGAAATTTTCAAAGGGGTTGGCCTTCTCGGAATTCTGGGCGCATTTTTCGAAATTTTAAAAGGGGTTAGCCTTCTCGCAATTCTGGGCGCATTTTTCGAAATTTTCAAAGGGGGCAGCCTTCTCGGAATTCTGAGCGCATTTTTCGAAATTTTCAAAGGGGTTAGCCTTCTCGGAGTTCTGGGCGCATTTTTCGAAATTTTCAAAGGGGTTAGCCTTCTCGGATTCTGGGCGCATTTTTCGAAATTTTCAAAGGGGTTAGCGTTCTGGGAATTCTGGGCGCATTTTTCGAAATTTTCAAAGGGGTTAGCCTTCTGGGAATTCTGGGCGCATTTTTCGAAATTTTCAAAGGGGTTAGCCTTCTCGGAATTCTGGGCGCATTTTTCGAAATTTTCAAAGGGGTTAGCCTTCTCGGAATTCTGGGCGCATTTTCGACATTTTCAAAGGGGTTAGCCTTCTCGGAATTCTGGGCGCACTTTTCGAAATTTTCAAAGGGGTTAGCATTCTCGGAATTCTGGGCGCATTTTTCGAAATTTTCAAAGGGGTTAACCTTCTCGGAATTCTGGGCGCATTTTTCGATATTTTCAAAGGGGTTAGGCTTCTCGCAATTCTAAGCCCTCTTTTCGGAATTTTCAAAGGGGTTAGCCTTCTCGGAATTCTGGGCGCATTTTTCGAAATTTTCAAAGGGGTTAGCCTTCTCGGAATTCTGGACGCATTTTTCGAAATTTTGAAAGGGGTTAACCTTTTCAGAATTCTGGGCGCATTTTTCGAATTTTTCAAAGGGGTTAGCCTTCTCGGAATTTTGGGCGCATTTTTCGAAATTTTCAAAGGGGTTAGCCTTCTCGGAGTTCTGGGCGCATTTTTCGAAATTTTCAAAGGGGTTAGCCTTATCGGAATTCTGGGCGCATTTTTCGAAATTTTCAAAGGGGTTAGCCTTTTCGAAATTCTGGGCGCATTTTTCGAAATTTTCAAAGGGGTTTGCCTTCTCGGAATTCTGGGAGCATTATTCGAAATCTTCAAAGGGGTTAGCCTTCTCGGAATTCTGGGCGCATTTTTCGAAATTTTCAAAGGGGTTAGCCTTCTCGGAATTCTGGGCGCATTTTTCGAAATTTTCAAAGAGGTTAGCCTTCTCGGATTTCTGGGCGCATTTTTCGAAATTTTCAAATGGGTTAGCCTTCTCGGAATTCTGGACGCATTTTTCGAAATTTTCAAAGGGGTTAGCCTTCTCGGATTTCTGGACGCATTTTTCGAAATTTTCAAAGGGGTTAGCCTTCTCGGAATTCTGGGCGAATATTTCGAAATTTTCAAAGGGGTTAGCCTTCTCGGAATTCTGGGCGCATTTTTCGAAATTTTCAAAGGGGTTAGCCTTCTCGGAAATCTGGGCGCATTTTTCGAAATTTTCAAAGGGGTTAGCCTTCTCGGAATTCAGGGCGCATTTTTCGAAATTTTCAAAGGGGTTAGCCTACTCGCAATTCTGAGCGCATTCTTCGAAATTACCAAAGGGGGTAGCCTTCTCAGAATTCTGGGCGCATTTTTCGAAATTTTCAAAGGGGTTAGCCTACTCGCAATTCTGGGCGCATTCTTCGAAATTATCAAAGGGGGTAGCCTTCTCGGAATTCTGGGCGCATTTTTCGAAATTTTCAAAGGGGTTAGCCTCGGAATTATGGCGCATTTTTCGAAATTTTCAAAGGGGTTAGCCTTCTCGGAATTCAGGGCGCATTTTTCGAGATTTTCAAAGAGGTTAGCCTTCTCGGAATTCTGGGCGCATTTTTCGAAATTTTCAAAGTGGTTTGCCTTCTCGGAATTCTGGGCGCATTTTTCGAAATTTTCAAAGGGGTTAGGCTTCTCGCAATTCTGGGCGCATTTTTCGAAATTTTCAAAGGGGTTAGCCTTCTCGGAATTCTGGGCGCATTTTTCGATATTTTCAAAGGGGTTAGGCTTCTCGCAATTCTGGGCGCTCTTTTCGGAATTTTCAAAGGGGTTAGCCTTCTCGGAATTCTGGGCGCATTTTTCGAAATTTTCAAAGGGGTTAGCCTTCTCGGAATTCTGGGCGCATTTTTCGAAATTTTCAAAGGGGGTAGCCTTCTCGGAATTCTGGGCGCATTTTTCGAAATTTTGAAAGGGGTTAGCCTTCTCGGAATTCTGCCGTATTTTTCGGAATTTGCAAAGGGGTTAGCCTAATCGCAATTCTGGGCGCATTCTTCGAAATTACCAAAGGGGTTAGCCTTCTCAGAATTCTGGGCGCATTTTTCGAAATTTTCAAAGGGGTTAGCCTTCTCGGAATTATGGCGAATTTTTCGAAATTTTCAAAGGGGTTAGCCTTCTCGGAATTCTGCCGTATTTTTCGGAATTTTCAAAGGGGTTAGCCTTCTCGGAATACTGGCGCATTTTTCGAAATTTTCAAAGGGGTTGGCCTTCTCGGAATTCTGGGCGCATTTTTCGAAATTTTAAAAGGGGTTAGCCTTCTCGCAATTCTGGGCGCATTTTTCGAAATTTTCAAAGGGGGCAGCCTTCTCGGAATTCTGCCGTATTTTTCGGAATTTTCAAAGGGGTTAGCCTTCTCGGAATACTGGCGCATTTTTCGAAATTTTCAAAGGGGTTGGCCTTCTCGGAATTCTGGGCGCATTTTTCGAAATTTTAAAAGGGGTTAGCCTTCTCGCAATTCTGGGCGCATTTTTCGAAATTTTCAAAGGGGGCAGCCTTCTCGGAATTCTGAGCGCATTTTTCGAAATTTTTAAAGGGGTTAGCCTTCTGGGAATTCTGGGCGCATTTTTCGAAATTTTCAAAGGGGTTAGCCTTCTCGGAATTCTGGGCGCATTTTTCGAAATTTTCAAAGGGGTTAGCCTTCTCGGAATTCTGGGCGCATTTTCGACATTTTCAAAGGGGTTAGCCTTCTCGGAATTCTGGGCGCACTTTTCGAAATTTTCAAAGGGGTTAGCATTCTCGGAATTCTGGGCGCATTTTTCGAAATTTTCAAAGGGGTTAACCTTCTCGGAATTCTGGGCGCATTTTTCGATATTTTCAAAGGGGTTAGGCTTCTCGCAATTCTAAGCGCTCTTTTCGGAATTTTCAAAGGGGTTAGCCTTCTCGGAATTCTGGGCGCATTTTTCGAAATTTTCAAAGGGGTTAGCCTTCTCGGAATTCTGGGCGCATTTTTCGAAATTTTGAAAGGGGTTAACCTTTTCAGAATTCTGGGCGCATTTTTCGAATTTTTCAAAGGGGTTAGCCTTCTCGGAGTTCTGGGCGCATTTTTCGAAATTTTCAAAGGGGTTAGCCTTATCGGAATTCTGGGCGCATTTTTCGAAATTTTCAAAAGGGTTAGCCTTTTCGAAATTCTGGGCGCATTTTTCGAAATTTTCAAAGGGGTTTGCCTTCTCGGAATTCTGGGAGCATTATTCGAAATCTTCAAAGGGGTTAGCCTTCTCGGAATTCTGGGCGCATTTTTCGAAATTTTCAAAGGGGTTAGCCTTCTCGGAATTCTGGGCGCATTTTTCGAAATTTTCAAAGAGGTTAGCCTTCTCGGATTTCTGGGCGCATTTTTCGAAATTTTCAAATGGGTTAGCCTTCTCGGAATTCTGGACGCATTTTTCGAAATTTTCAAAGGGGTTAGCCTTCTCGGAATTCTGGGCGAATATTTCGAAATTTTCAAAGGGGTTAGCCTTCTCGGAATTCTGGGCGCATTTTTCGAAATTTTCAAAGGGGTTAGCCTTCTCGGAATTCTGGGCGCATTTTTCGAAATTTTCAAAGGGGTTAGCATTCTCGGAATTCTGGGAGCATTTTTCGAAATTTTCAAAGGGGTTAGGCTTCTCGCAATTCTGGGCGCATTTTTCGAAATTTTCAAAGGGGTTAGCTTTCTCGGAATTCTGGGCGCATTTTACGATATTTTCAAAGGGGTTAGGCTTCTCGCAATTCTGGGCGCATTTTTCGAAATTTTCAAAGGGGTTAGCCTTCTCGGAATTCTGGGCGCATTTTTCGAAATTTTCAAAGGGGGTAGCCTTCTCGGAATTCTTGGCGCATTTTTCGATATTTTGAAAGGGGTTAGCCTTCTCGGAATTCTGCCGTATTTTTCGGAATTTTCAAAGGGGTTAGCCTTCTCGGAATTCTGGCGCTTTTTTCGAAATTTTCAAAGGGGTTGGCCTTCTCGGAATTCTGGGCGCATTTTTCGAAATTTTCAAAGGGGTTAGCCTTCTCGCAATTCTGGGCGCATTTTTCGAAATTTTCAAAGGGGTTAGCCTTCTCGGAATTCTGGGCGCCTTTCCGAAATTTTCAAAGGGGGTAGCCTTCTCGGAATTCTGGGCGCATTTTTCGAAATTTTCAAAGGGGTTAGCCTTCTCGGAATTCTGGGCGCATTTTTCGAAATTTTCAAAGGGGTTAGCCTTCTCGGAATTCTGGGCGCATTTTTCGAAATTTTGAAAGGGGTTAACCTTTTCAGAATTCTGGGCGCATTTTTCGAATTTTTCAAAGGGGTTAGCCTTCTCGGAATTTTGGGCGCATTTTTCGAAATTTTCAAAGGGGTTAGCCTTCTCGGAGTTCTGGGCGCATTTTTCGAAATTTTCAAAGGGGTTAGCCTTATCGGAATTCTGGGCGCATTTTTCGAAATTTTCAAAGGGGTTAGCCTTTTCGAAATTCTGGGCGCATTTATCGAAATTTTCAAAGGGGTTTGCCTTCTCGGAATTCTGGGAGCATTATTCGAAATCTTCAAAGGGGTTAGCCTTCTCGGAATTCTGGGCGCATTTTTCGAAATTTTCAAAGGGGTTAGCCTTCTCGGAATTCTGGGCGCATTTTTCGAAATTTTCAAAGAGGTTAGCCTTCTCGGATTTCTGGGCGCATTTTTCGAAATTTTCAAATGGGTTAGCCTTCTCGGAATTCTGGACGCATTTTTCGAAATTTTCAAAGGGGTTAGCCTTCTCGGAATTCTGGACGCATATTTCGAAATTTTCAAAGGGGTTAGCCTTCTCGGAATTCTGGGCGAATATTTCGAAATTTTCAAAGGGGTTAGCCTTCTCGGAATTCTGGGCGCATTTTTCGAAATTTTCAAAGGGGTTAGCCTTCTCGGAATTCTGGGCGCATTTTTCAAAATTTTCAAAGGGGTTATCCTTCTCGGAATTCTGGGCGCATTTTTCGAAATTTTCAAAAGTGTTAGCCTTCTCGGAATTCTGGGCGCATTTTTCGAAATTTTCAAAGGTGTTAGCCTTCTCGGAATTCTGGGCGCATTTTTCGAAATTTTCAGAAGGGGTTAGCCTTCTCGGAATTCTGGGCGCATTTTTCGAAATTTTCAAAGGGGTTAGCCTTCTCGGAATTCAGGGCGCATTTTTCGAAATTTTCAACGGGGTTAGCCTTCTCGGAATTCTGGGCGCATTTTTCGAAATTTTCAAAGTGGTTAGCCTTCTCGGAATTCTGGGCGCATTTTTCGAAATTTTCAAAGGGGTTAACCTTCTCGGAATTCTGGGCGCATTTTTCGAAATTTTCGAAGCAGTTATCCTTCTCGGAAATCTGGGCGCATTTTTCGAAATTTTCAAAGGGGTTAGACTTCTCAGAAATCTGGGCGCATTTTTCGAAATTTTCAAAGGGGTTAGCCTTCTCGGAATTCAGGGCGCATTTTTCGAAATTTTCAAAGGGGTTAGCCTACTCGCAATTCTGAGCGCATTCTTCGAAATTACCAAAGGGGGTAGCCTTCTCAGAATTCTGGGCGCATTTTTCGAAATTTTCAAAGGGGTTAGCCTACTCGCAATTCTGAGCGCATTCTTCGAAATTACCAAAGGGGGTAGCCTTCTCAGAATTCTGGGCGCATTTTTCGAAATTTTCAAAGGGGTTAACCTTCTCGGAATTCTGGGCGCATTTTTCGAAATTTTCGAAGCAGTTATCCTTCTCGGAAATCTGGGCGCATTTTTCGAAATTTTCAAAGGGGTTAGCCTACTCGCAATTCTGAGCGCATTCTTCGAAATTACCAAAGGGGGTAGCCTTCTCAGAATTCTGGGCGCATTTTTCGAAATTTTCAAAGGGGTTGGCCTTCTCGGAATTCTGGGCGCATTTTTCGAAATTTTAAAAGGGGTTAGCCTTCTCGCAATTCTGGGCGCATTTTTCGAAATTTTCAAAGGGGGCAGCCTTCTCGGAATTCTGAGCGCATTTTTCGAAATTTTCAAAGGGGTTAGCCTTCTCGGAGTTCTGGGCGCATTTTTCGAAATTTTCAAAGGGGTTAGCCTTCTCGGATTCTGGGCGCATTTTTCGAAATTTTCAAAGGGGTTAGCCTTCTGGGAATTCTGGGCGCATTTTTCGAAATTTTCAAAGGGGTTAGCCTTCTCGGAATTCTGGGCGCATTTTTCGAAATTTTCAAAGGGGTTAGCCTTCTCGGAATTCTGGGCGCATTTTCGACATTTTCAAAGGGGTTAGCCTTCTCGGAATTCTGGGCGCACTTTCGACATTTTCAAAGGGGTTAGCCTTCTCGGAATTCTGGGCGCACTTTTCGAAATTTTCAAAGGGGTTAGCATTCTCGGAATTCTGGGCGCATTTTTCGAAATTTTCAAAGGGGTTAGCCTTCTCGGAATTCTGGGCGCATTTTTCGAAATTTTCAAAAGGGTTAGGCTTCTCGCAATTCTGGGCGCATTTTTCGAAATTTTCAAAGGGGTTAGCCTACTCGCAATTCTGGGCGCATTCTTCGAAATTATCAAAGGGGGTAGCCTTCTCGGAATTCTGGGCGCATTTTTCGAAATTTTCAAAGGGGTTAGCCTTCTCGGAATTATGGCGCATTTTTCGAAATTTTCAAAGGGGTTAGCCTTCTCGGAATTCAGGGCGCATTTTTCGAGATTTTCAAAGGGGTTAGCCTTCTCGGAATTCTGGGCGCATTTTTCGAAATTTTCAAAGTGGTTTGCCTTCTCGGAATTCTGGGTGCATTTTTCGAAATTTTCAAAGGGGTTAGGCTTCTCGCAATTCTGGGCGCATTTTTCGAAATTTTCAAAGGGGTTAGCCTTCTCGGAATTCTGGGCGCATTTTTCGATATTTTCAAAGGGGTTAGGCTTCTCGCAATTCTGGGCGCTCTTTTCGGAATTTTCAAAGGGATTAGCCTTCTCGGAATTCTGGGCGCATTTTTCGAAATTTTCAAAGGGGTTAGCCTTCTCGGAATTCTGGGCGCATTTTTCGAAATTTTCAAAGGGGGTAGCCTTCTCGGAATTCTGGGCGCATTTTTCGAAATTTTGAAAAGGGTTAGCCTTCTCGGAATTCTGCCGTATTTTTCGGAATTTTCAAAGGGGTTAGCCTAATCGCAATTCTGGGCGCATTCTTCGAAATTACCAAAGGGGTTAGCCTTCTCAGAATTCTGGGCGCATTTTTCGAAATTTTCAAAGGGGTTAGCCTTCTCGGAATTATGGCGAATTTTTCGAAATTTTCAAAGGGGTTAGCCTTCTCGGAATTCTGCCGTATTTTTCGGAATTTTCAAAGGGGTTAGCCTTCTCGGAATACTGGCGCATTTTTCGAAATTTTCAAAGGGGTTGGCCTTCTCGGAATTCTGGGCGCATTTTTCGAAATTTTAAAAGGGGTTAGCCTTCTCGCAATTCTGGGCGCATTTTTCGAAATTTTCAAAGGGGGCAGCCTTCTCGGAATTCTGCCGTATTTTTCGGAATTTTCAAAGGGGTTAGCCTTCTCGGAATACTGGCGCATTTTTCGAAATTTTCAAAGGGGTTGGCCTTCTCGGAATTCTGGGCGCATTTTTCGAAATTTTAAAAGGGGTTAGCCTTCACGCAATTCTGGGCGCATTTTTCGAAATTTTCAAAGGGGGCAGCCTTCTCGGAATTCTGAGCGCATTTTTCGAAATTTTCAAAGGGGTTAGCCTTCTCGGAGTTCTGGGCGCATTTTTCGAAATTTTCAAAGGGGTTAGCCTTCTCGGATTCTGGGCGCATTTTTCGAAATTTTCAAAGTGGTTAGCGTTCTGGGAATTCTGGGCGCATTTTTTGAAATTTTCAAAGGGGTTAGCCTTCTGGGAATTCTGGGCGCATTTTTCGAAATTTTCAAAGGGGTTAGCCTTCTCGGAATTCTGGGCGCATTTTTCGAAATTTTCAAAGGGGTTAGCCTTCTCGGAATTCTGGGCGCATTTTCGACATTTTCAAAGGGGTTAGCCTTCTCGGAATTCTGGGCGCACTTTTCGAAATTTTCAAAAGGGTTAGCATTCTCGGAATTCTGGGCGCATTTTTCGAAATTTTCAAAGGGGTTAACCTTCTTCGAATTCTGGGCGCATTTTTCGATATTTTCAAAGGGGTTAGGCTTCTCGCAATTCTAAGCGCTCTTTTCGGAATTTTCAAAGGGGTTAGCCTTCTCGGAATTCTGGGCGCATTTTTCGAAATTTTCAAAGGGGTTAGCCTTCTCGGAATTCTGGGCGCATTTTTCGAAATTTTGAAAGGGGTTAACCTTTTCAGAATTCTGGGCGCATTTTTCGAATTTTTCAAAGGGGTTAGCCTTCTCGGAGTTCTGGGCGCATTTTTCGAAATTTTCAAAGGGGTTAGCCTTATCGGAATTCTGGGCGCATTTTTCGAAATTTTCAAAGGGGTTAGCCTTTTCGAAATTCTGGGCGCATTTTTCGAAATTTTCAAAGGGGTTTGCCTTCTCGGAATTCTGGGAGCATTATTCGAAATCTTCAAAGGGGTTAGCCTTCTCGGAATTCTGGGCGCATTTTTCGAAATTTTCAAAGGGGTTAGCCTTCTCGGAATTCTGGGCGCATTTTTCGAAATTTTCAAAGAGGTTAGCCTTCTCGGATTTCTGGGCGCATTTTTCGAAATTTTCAAATGGGTTAGCCTTCTCGGAATTCTGGACGCATTTTTCGAAATTTTCAAAGGGGTTAGCCTTCTCGGAATTCTGGACGCATTTTTCGAAATTTTCAAAGGGGTTAGCCTTCTCGGAATTCTGGGCGCATTTTTCGAAATTTTCAAAGGGGTTAGCCTTCTCGGAATTCTGGGCGCATTTTCGACATTTTCAAAGGGGTTAGCCTTCTCGGAATTCTGGGCGCACTTTTCGAAATTTTCAAAGGGGTTAGCATTCTCGGAATTCTGGGCGCATTTTTCGAAATTTTCAAAGGGGTTAACCTTCTCGGAATTCTGGGCGCATTTTTCGAAATTTTCAAAGGGGTTAGGCTTCTCGCAATTCTGGGCGCATTTTTCGAAATTTTCAAAGGGGTTAGCCTTCTCGGAATTCTGGGCGCATTTTTCGATATTTTCAAAGGGGTTAGGCTTCTCGCAATTCTAAGCGCTCTTTTCGGAATTTTCAAAGGGGTTAGCCTTCTCGGAATTCTGGGCGCATTTTTCGAAATTTTCAAAGGGGTTAGCCTTCTCGGAATTCTGGGCGCATTTTTCGAAATTTTGAAAGGGGTTAACCTTTTCAGAATTCTGGGCGCATTTTTCGAATTTTTCAAAGGGGTTAGCCTTCTCGGAATTTTGGGCGCATTTTTCGAAATTTTCAAAGGGGTTAGCCTTCTCGGAGTTCTGGGCGCATTTTTCGAAATTTTCAAAGGGGTTTGCCTTCTCGGAATTCTGGGAGCATTATTCGAAATCTTCAAAGGGGTTAGCCTTCTCGGAATTCTGGGCGCATTTTTCGAAATTTTCAAAGGGGTTAGCCTTCTCGGAATTCTGGGCGCATTTTTCGAAATTTTCAAAGAGGTTAGCCTTCTCGGATTTCTGGGCGCATTTTTCGAAATTTTCAAATGGGTTAGCCTTCTCGGAATTCTGGACGCATTTTTCGAAATTTTCAAAGGCGTTAGCCTTCTCGGAATTCTGGACGCATTTTTCGAAATTTTCAAAGGGGTTAGCCTTCTCGGAATTCTGGGCGAATATTTCGAAATTTTCAAAGGGGTTAGCCTTCTCGGAATTCTGGGCGCATTTTTCGAAATTTTCAAAGGGGTTAGCCTTCTCGGAATTCTGGGCGCATTTTTCGAAATTTTCAAAGGGGTTATCCTTCTCGGAATTCTGGGCGCATTTTTCGAAATTTTCAAAAGTGTTAGCCTTCTCGGAATTCTGGGCGCATTTTTCGAAATTTTAAAAGGTGTTAGCCTTCTCGGAATTCTGGGCGCATTTTTCGAAATTTTCAGAAGGGGTTAGCCTTCTCGGAATTCTGGGCGCATTTTTCGAAATTTTCAAAGGGGTTAGCCTTCTCGGAATTCAGGGCGCATTTTTCGAAATTTTCAACGGGGTTAGCCTTCTCGGAATTCTGGGCGCATTTTTCGAAATTTTCAAAGTGGTTAGCCTTCTCGGAATTCTGGGCGCATTTTTCGAAATTTTCAAAGGGGTTAACCTTCTCGGAATTCTGGGCGCATTTTTCGAAATTTTCGAAGCAGTTATCCTTCTCGGAAATCTGGGCGCATTTTTCGAAATTTTCAAAGGGGTTAGACTTCTCGGAAATCTGGGCGCATTTTTCGAAATTTTCAAAGGGGTTAGCCTTCTCGGAATTCAGGGCGCATTTTTCGAAATTTTCAAAGGGGTTAGCCTACTCGCAATTCTGAGCGCATTCTTCGAAATTACCAAAGGGGGTAGCCTTCTCAGAATTCTGGGCGCATTTTTCGAAATTTTCAAAGGGGTTAGCCTACTCGCAATTCTGAGCGCATTCTTCGAAATTACCAAAGGGGGTAGCCTTCTCAGAATTCTGGGCGCATTTTTCGAAATTTTCAAAGGGGTTAACCTTCTCGGAATTCTGGGCGCATTTTTCGAAATTTTCGAAGCAGTTATCCTTCTCGGAAATCTGGGCGCATTTTTCGAAATTTTCAAAGGGGTTAGCCTACTCGCAATTCTGAGCGCATTCTTCGAAATTACCAAAGGGGGTAGCCTTCTCAGAATTCTGGGCGCATTTTTCGAAATTTTCAAAGGGGTTGGCCTTCTCGGAATTCTGGGCGCATTTTTCGAAATTTTAAAAGGGGTTAGCCTTCTCGCAATTCTGGGCGCATTTTTCGAAATTTTCAAAGGGGGCAGCCTTCTCGGAATTCTGAGCGCATTTTTCGAAATTTTCAAAGGGGTTAGCCTTCTCGGAGTTCTGGGCGCATTTTTCGAAATTTTCAAAGGGGTTAGCCTTCTCGGATTCTGGGCGCATTTTTCGAAATTTTCAAAGGGGTTAGCCTTCTGGGAATTCTGGGCGCATTTTTCGAAATTTTCAAAGGGGTTAGCCTTCTCGGAATTCTGGGCGCATTTTTCGAAATTTTCAAAGGGGTTAGCCTTCTCGGAATTCTGGGCGCATTTTCGACATTTTCAAAGGGGTTAGCCTTCTCGGAATTCTGGGCGCACTTTTCGAAATTTTCAAAGGGGTTAGCATTCTCGGAATTCTGGGCGCATTTTTCGAAATTTTCAAAGGGGTTAGCCTTCTCGGAATTCTGGGCGCATTTTTCGAAATTTTCAAAAGGGTTAGGCTTCTCGCAATTCTGGGCGCATTTTTCGAAATTTTCAAAGGGGTTAGCCTTCTCGGAATTCTGGGCGCATTTTTCGAAATTTTCAAAGGGGTTAGCCTACTCGCAATTCTGGGCGCATTCTTCGAAATTATCAAAGGGGGTAGCCTTCTCGGAATTCTGGGCGCATTTTTCGAAATTTTCAAAGGGGTTAGCCTTCTCGGAATTATGGCGCATTTTTCGAAATTTTCAAAGGGGTTAGCCTTCTCGGAATTCAGGGCGCATTTTTCGAGATTTTCAAAGGGGTTAGCCTTCTCGGAATTCTGGGCGCATTTTTCGAAATTTTCAAAGTGGTTTGCCTTCTCGGAATTCTGGGCGCATTTTTCGAAATTTTCAAAGGGGTTAGGCTTCTCGCAATTCTGGGCGCATTTTTCGAAATTTTCAAAGGGGTTAGCCTTCTCGGAATTCTGGGCGCATTTTTCGATATTTTCAAAGGGGTTAGGCTTCTCGCAATTCTGGGCGCTCTTTTCGGAATTTTCAAAGGGGTTAGCCTTCTCGGAATTCTGGGCGCATTCTTCGAAATTTTCAAAGGGGTTAGCCTTCTCGGAATTCTGGGCGCATTTTTCGAAATTTTCAAAGGGGGTAGCCTTCTCGGAATTCTGGGCGCATTTTTCGAAATTTTGAAAGGGGTTAGCCTTCTCGGAATTCTGCCGTATTTTTCGGAATTTTCAAAGGGGTTAGCCTAATCGCAATTCTGGGCGCATTCTTCGAAATTACCAAAGGGGTTAGCCTTCTCAGAATTCTGGGCGCATTTTTCGAAATTTTCAAAGGGGTTAGCCTTCTCGGAATTATGGCGAATTTTTCGAAATTTTCAAAGGGGTTAGCCTTCTCGGAATTCTGCCGTATTTTTCGGAATTTTCAAAGGGGTTAGCCTTCTCGGAATACTGGCGCATTTTTCGAAATTTTCAAAGGGGTTGGCCTTCTCGGAATTCTGGGCGCATTTTTCGAAATTTTAAAAGGGGTTAGCCTTCTCGCAATTCTGGGCGCATTTTTCGAAATTTTCAAAGGGGGCAGCCTTCTCGGAATTCTGCCGTATTTTTCGGAATTTTCAAAGGGGTTAGCCTTCTCGGAATACTGGCGCATTTTTCGAAATTTTCAAAGGGGTTGGCCTTCTCGGAATTCTGGGCGCATTTTTCGAAATTTTAAAAGGGGTTAGCCTTCTCGCAATTCTGGGCGCATTTTTCGAAATTTTCAAAGGGGGCAGCCTTCTCGGAATTCTGAGCGCATTTTTCGAAATTTTCAAAGGGGTTAGCCTTCTCGGAGTTCTGGGCGCATTTTTCGAAATTTTCAAAGGGGTTAGCCTTCTCGGATTCTGGGCGCATTTTTCGAAATTTTCAAAGGGGTTAGCGTTCTGGGAATTCTGGGCGCATTTTTCGAAATTTTCAAAGGGGTTAGCCTTCTGGGAATTCTGGGCGCATTTTTCGAAATTTTCAAAGGGGTTAGCCTTCTCGGAATTCTGGGCGCATTTTTCGAAATTTTCAAAGGGGTTAGCCTTCTCGGAATTCTGGGCGCATTTTCGACATTTTCAAAGGGGTTAGCCTTCTCGGAATTCTGGGCGCACTTTTCGAAATTTTCAAAGGGGTTAGCATTCTCGGAATTCTGGGCGCATTTTTCGAAATTTTCAAAGGGGTTAACCTTCTCGGAATTCTGGGCGCATTTTTCGATATTTTCAAAGGGGTTAGGCTTCTCGCAATTCTAAGCGCTCTTTTCGGAATTTTCAAAGGGGTTAGCCTTCTCGGAATTCTGGGCGCATTTTTCGAAATTTTCAAAGGGGTTAGCCTTCTCGGAATTCTGGGCGCATTTTTCGAAATTTTGAAAGGGGTTAACCTTTTCAGAATTCTGGGCGCATTTTTCGAATTTTTCAAAGGGGTTAGCCTTCTCGGAATTTTGGGCGCATTTTTCGAAATTTTCAAAGGGGTTAGCCTTCTCGGAGTTCTGGGCGCATTTTTCGAAATTTTCAAAGGGGTTAGCCTTATCGGAATTCTGGGCGCATTTTTCGAAATTTTCAAAGGGGTTAGCCTTTTCGAAATTCTGGGCGCATTTTTCGAAATTTTCAAAGGGGTTTGCCTTCTCGGAATTCTGGGAGCATTATTCGAAATCTTCAAAGGGGTTAGCCTTCTCGGAATTCTGGGCGCATTTTTCGAAATTTTCAAAGGGGTTAGCCTTCTCGGAATTCTGGGCGCATTTTTCGAAATTTTCAAAGAGGTTAGCCTTCTCGGATTTCTGGGCGCATTTTTCGAAATTTTCAAATGGGTTAGCCTTCTCGGAATTCTGGACGCATTTTTCGAAATTTTCAAAGGGGTTAGCCTTCTCGGAATTCTGGACGCATTTTTCGAAATTTTCAAAGGGGTTAGCCTTCTCGGAATTCTGGGCGAATATTTCGAAATTTTCAAAGGGGTTAGCCTTCTCGGAATTCTGGGCGCATTTTTCGAAATTTTCAAAGGGGTTAGCCTTCTCGGAATTCTGGGCGCATTTTTCGAAATTTTCAAAGGGGTTAGCCTTCTCGGAAATCTGGGCGCATTTTTCGAAATTTTCAAAGGGGTTAGCCTTCTCGGAATTCAGGGCGCATTTTTCGAAATTTTCAAAGGGGTTAGCCTACTCGCAATTCTGAGCGCATTCTTCGAAATTACCAAAGGGGGTAGCCTTCTCAGAATTCTGGGCGCATTTTTCGAAATTTTCAAAGGGGTTAGCCTACTCGCAATTCTGAGCGCATTCTTCGAAATTACCAAAGAATTCTGGGCGCATTTTTCGAAATTTTCAAAGGGGTTAACCTTCTCGGAATTCTGGGCGCATTTTTCGAAATTTTCGAAGCAGTTATCCTTCTCGGAAATCTGGGCGCATTTTTCGAAATTTTTAAAGGGGTTAGCCTACTCGCAATTCTGAGCGCATTCTTCGAAATTACCAAAGGGGGTAGCCTTCTCAGAATTCTGGGCGCATTTTTCGAAATTTTCAAAGGGGTTGGCCTTCTCGGAATTCTGGGCGCATTTTTCGAAATTTTAAAAGGGGTTAGCCTTCTCGCAATTCTGGGCGCATTTTTCGAAATTTTCAAAGGGGGCAGCCTTCTCGGAATTCTGAGCGCATTTTTCGAAATTTTCAAAGGGGTTAGCCTTCTCGGAGTTCTGGGCGCATTTTTCGAAATTTTCAAAGGGGTTAGCCTTCTCGGATTCTGGGCGCATTTTTCGAAATTTTCAAAGGGGTTAGCCTTCTGGGAATTCTGGGCGCATTTTTCGAAATTTTCAAAGGGGTTAGCCTTCTCGGAATTCTGGGCGCATTTTTCGAAATTTTCAAAGGGGTTAGCCTTCTCGGAATTCTGGGCGCATTTTCGACATTTTCAAAGGGGTTAGCCTTCTCGGAATTCTGGGCGCACTTTTCGAAATTTTCAAAGGGGTTAGCATTCTCGGAATTCTGGGCGCATTTTTCGAAATTTTCAAAGGGGTTAGCCTTCTCGGAATTCTGGGCGCATTTTTCGAAATTTTCAAAAGGGTTAGGCTTCTCGCAATTCTGGGCGCATTTTTCGAAATTTTCAAAGGGGTTAGCCTTCTCGGAATTCTGGGCGCATTTTTCGAAATTTTCAAAGGGGTTAGCCTACTCGCAATTCTGGGCGCATTCTTCGAAATTATCAAAGGGGGTAGCCTTCTCGGAATTCTGGGCGCATTTTTCGAAATTTTCAAAGGGGTTAGCCTTCTCGGAATTCTGGGCGCATTTTTCGAAATTTTCAAAGGGGTTAGCCTTCTCGGAATTCAGGGCGCATTTTTCGAGATTTTCAAAGGGGTTAGCCTTCTCGGAATTCTGGGCGCATTTTTCGAAATTTTCAAAGTGGTTTGCCTTCTCGGAATTCTGGGCGCATTTTTCGAAATTTTCAAAGGGGTTAGGCTTCTCGCAATTCTGGGCGCATTTTTCGAAATTTTCAAAGGGGTTAGCCTTCTCGGAATTCTGGGCGCATTTTTCGATATTTTCAAAGGGGTTAGGCTTCTCGCAATTCTGGGCGCTCTTTTCGGAATTTTCAAAGGGGTTAGCCTTCTCGGAATTCTGGGCGCATTTTTCGAAATTTTCAAAGGGGTTAGCCTTCTCGGAATTCTGGGCGCATTTTTCGAAATTTTCAAAGGGGGTAGCCTTCTCGGAATTCTGGGCGCATTTTTCGAAATTTTGAAAGGGGTTAGCCTTCTCGGAATTCTGCCGTATTTTTCGGAATTTTCAAAGGGGTTAGCCTAATCGCAATTCTGGGCGCATTCTTCGAAATTACCAAAGGGGTTAGCCTTCTCAGAATTCTGGGCGCATTTTTCGAAATTTTCAAAGGGGTTAGCCTTCTCGGAATTATGGCGAATTTTTCGAAATTTTCAAAGGGGTTAGCCTTCTCGGAATTCTGCCGTATTTTTCGGAATTTTCAAAGGGGTTAGCCTTCTCGGAATACTGGCGCATTTTTCGAAATTTTCAAAGGGGTTGGCCTTCTCGGAATTCTGGGCGCATTTTTCGAAATTTTAAAAGGGGTTAGCCTTCTCGCAATTCTGGGCGCATTTTTCGAAATTTTCAAAGAGGTTAGCCTTCTCGGATTTCTGGGCGCATTTTTCGAAATTTTCAAATGGGTTAGCCTTCTCGGAATTCTGGACGCATTTTTCGAAATTTTCAAAGGGGTTAGCCTTCTCGGAATTCTGGACGCATTTTTCGAAATTTTCAAAGGGGTTAGCCTTCTCGGAATTCTGGGCGAATATTTCGAAATTTTCAAAGGGGTTAGCCTTCTCGGAATTCTGGGCGCATTTTTCGAAATTTTCAAAGGGGTTAGCCTTCTCGGAAATCTGGGCGCATTTTTCGAAATTTTCAAAGGGGTTAGCCTTCTCGGAATTCAGGGCGCATTTTTCGAAATTTTCAAAGGGGTTAGCCTACTCGCAATTCTGAGCGCATTCTTCGAAATTACCAAAGGGGGTAGCCTTCTCAGAATTCTGGGCGCATTTTTCGAAATTTTCAAAGGGGTTAACCTTCTCGGAATTCTGGGCGCATTTTTCGAAATTTTCGAAGCAGTTATCCTTCTCGGAAATCTGGGCGCATTTTTCGAAATTTTCAAAGGGGTTAGCCTACTCGCAATTCTGAGCGCATTCTTCGAAATTACCAAAGGGGGTAGCCTTCTCAGAATTCTGGGCGCATTTTTCGAAATTTTCAAAGGGGTTGGCCTTCTCGGAATTCTGGGCGCATTTTTCGAAATTTTAAAAGGGGTTAGCCTTCTCTCAATTCTGGGCGCATTTTTCGAAATTTTCAAAGGGGGCAGCCTTCTCGGAATTCTGAGCGCATTTTTCGAAATTTTCAAAGGGGTTAGCCTTCTCGGAGTTCTGGGCGCATTTTTCGAAATTTTCAAAGGGGTTAGCCTTCTCGGATTCTGGGCGCATTTTTCGAAATTTTCAAAGGGGTTAGCCTTCTGGGAATTCTGGGCGCATTTTTCGAAATTTTCAAAGGGGTTAGCCTTCTCGGAATTCTGGGCGCATTTTTCGAAATTTTCAAAGGGGTTAGCCTTCTCGGAATTCTGGGCGCATTTTCGACATTTTCAAAGGGGTTAGCCTTCTCGGAATTCTGGGCGCACTTTTCGAAATTTTCAAAGGGGTTAGCATTCTCGGAATTCTGGGCGCATTTTTCGAAATTTTCAAAGGGGTTAGCCTTCTCGGAATTCTGGGCGCATTTTTCGAAATTTTCAAAAGGGTTAGGCTTCTCGCAATTCTGGGCGCATTTTTCGAAATTTTCAAAGGGGTTAGCCTTCTCGGAATTCTGGGCGCATTTTTCGAAATTTTCAAAGGGGTTAGCCTACTCGCAATTCTGGGCGCATTCTTCGAAATTATCAAAGGGGGTAGCCTTCTCGGAATTCTGGGCGCATTTTTCGAAATTTTCAAAGGGGTTAGCCTTCTCGGAATTATGGCGCATTTTTCGAAATTTTCAAAGGGGTTAGCCTTCTCGGAATTCAGGGCGCATTTTTCGAGATTTTCAAAGGGGTTAGCCTTCTCGGAATTCTGGGCGCATTTTTCGAAATTTTCAAAGTGGTTTGCCTTCTCGGAATTCTGGGCGCATTTTTCGAAATTTTCAAAGGGGTTAGGCTTCTCGCAATTCTGGGCGCATTTTTCGAAATTTTCAAAGGGGTTAGCCTTCTCGGAATTCTGGGCGCATTTTTCGATATTTTCAAAGGGGTTAGGCTTCTCGCAATTCTGGGCGCTCTTTTCGGAATTTTCAAAGGGGTTAGCCTTCTCGGAATTCTGGGCGCATTTTTCGAAATTTTCAAAGGGGTTAGCCTTCTCGGAATTCTGGGCGCATTTTTCGAAATTTTCAAAGGGGGTAGCCTTCTCGGAATTCTGGGCGCATTTTTCGAAATTTTGAAAGGGGTTAGCCTTCTCGGAATTCTGCCGTATTTTTCGGAATTTTCAAAGGGGTTAGCCTAATCGCAATTCTGGGCGCATTCTTCGAAATTACCAAAGGGGTTAGCCTTCTCAGAATTCTGGGCGCATTTTTCGAAATTTTCAAAGGGGTTAGCCTTCTCGGAATTATGGCGAATTTTTCGAAATTTTCAAAGGGGTTAGCCTTCTCGGAATTCTGCCGTATTTTTCGGAATTTTCAAAGGGGTTAGCCTTCTCGGAATACTGGCGCATTTTTCGAAATTTTCAAAGGGGTTGGCCTTCTCGGAATTCTGGGCGCATTTTTCGAAATTTTAAAAGGGGTTAGCCTTCTCGCAATTCTGGGCGCATTTTTCGAAATTTTCAAAGGGGGCAGCCTTCTCGGAATTCTGCCGTATTTTTCGGAATTTTCAAAGGGGTTAGCCTTCTCGGAATACTGGCGCATTTTTCGAAATTTTCAAAGGGGTTGGCCTTCTCGGAATTCTGGGCGCATTTTTCGAAATTTTAAAAGGGGTTAGCCTTCTCGCAATTCTGGGCGCATTTTTCGAAATTTTCAAAGGGGGCAGCCTTCTCGGAATTCTGAGCGCATTTTTCGAAATTTTCAAAGGGGTTAGCCTTCTCGGAGTTCTGGGTGCATTTTTCGAAATTTTCAAAGGGGTTAGCCTTCTCGGATTCTGGGCGCATTTTTCGAAATTTTCAAAGGGGTTAGCGTTCTGGGAATTCTGGGCGCATTTTTCGAAATTTTCAAAGGGGTTAGCCTTCTGGGAATTCTGGGCGCATTTTTCGAAATTTTCAAAGGGGTTAGCCTTCTCGGAATTCTGGGCGCATTTTTCGAAATTTTCAAAGGGGTTAGCCTTCTCGGAATTCTGGGCGCATTTTCGACATTTTCAAAGGGGTTAGCCTTCTCGGAATTCTGGGCGCACTTTTCGAAATTTTCAAAGGGGTTAGCATTCTCGGAATTCTGGGCGCATTTTTCGAAATTTTCAAAGGGGTTAACCTTCTCGGAATTCTGGGCGCATTTTTCGATATTTTCAAAGGGGTTAGGCTTCTCGCAATTCTAAGCGCTCTTTTCGGAATTTTCAAAGGGGTTAGCCTTCTCGGAATTCTGGGCGCATTTTTCGAAATTTTCAAAGGGGTTAGCCTTCTCGGAATTCTGGGCGCATTTTTCGAAATTTTGAAAGGGGTTAACCTTTTCAGAATTCTGGGCGCATTTTTCGAATTTTTCAAAGGGGTTAGCCTTCTCGGAATTTTGGGCGCATTTTTCGAAATTTTCAAAGGGGTTAGCCTTCTCGGAGTTCTGGGCGCATTTTTCGAAATTTTCAAAGGGGTTAGCCTTATCGGAATTCTGGGCGCATTTTTCGAAATTTTCAAAGGGGTTAGCCTTTTCGAAATTCTGGGCGCATTTTTCGAAATTTTCAAAGGGGTTTGCCTTCTCGGAATTCTGGGAGCATTATTCGAAATCTTCAAAGGGGTTAGCCTTCTCGGAATTCTGGGCGCATTTTTCGAAATTTTCAAAGGGGTTAGCCTTCTCGGAATTCTGGGCGCATTTTTCGAAATTTTCAAAGAGGTTAGCCTTCTCGGATTTCTGGGCGCATTTTTCGAAATTTTCAAATGGGTTAGCCTTCTCGGAATTCTGGACGCATTTTTCGAAATTTTCAAAGGGGTTAGCCTTCTCGGAATTCTGGACGCATTTTTCGAAATTTTCAAAGGGGTTAGCCTTCTCGGAATTCTGGGCGAATATTTCGAAATTTTCAAAGGGGTTAGCCTTCTCGGATTTCTGGGCGCATTTTTCGAAATTTTCAAATGGGTTAGCCTTCTCGGAATTCTGGACGCATTTTTCGAAATTTTCAAAGGGGTTAGCCTTCTCGGAATTCTGGGCGCATTTTTCGAAATTTTCAAAGGGGGTAGCCTTCTCGGAATTCTGGGCGCATTTTTCGAAATTTTGAAAGGGGTTAGCCTTCTCGGAATTCTGCCGTATTTTTCGGAATTTTCAAAGGGGTTAGCCTAATCGCAATTCTGGGCGCATTCTTCGAAATTACCAAAGGGGTTAGCCTTCTCAGAATTCTGGGCGCATTTTTCGAAATTTTCAAAGGGGTTAGCCTTCTCGGAATTATGGCGAATTTTTCGAAATTTTCAAAGGGGTTAGCCTTCTCGGAATTCTGCCGTATTTTTCGGAATTTTCAAAGGGGTTAGCCTTCTCGGAATACTGGCGCATTTTTCGAAATTTTCAAAGGGGTTGGCCTTCTCGGAATTCTGGGCGCATTTTTCGAAATTTTAAAAGGGGTTAGCCTTCTCGCAATTCTGGGCGCATTTTTCGAAATTTTCAAAGGGGGCAGCCTTCTCGGAATTCTGCCGTATTTTTCGGAATTTTCAAAGGGGTTAGCCTTCTCGGAATACTGGCGCATTTTTCGAAATTTTCAAAGGGGTTGGCCTTCTCGGAATTCTGGGCGCATTTTTCGAAATTTTAAAAGGGGTTAGCCTTCTCGCAATTCTGGGCGCATTTTTCGAAATTTTCAAAGGGGGCAGCCTTCTCGGAATTCTGAGCGCATTTTTCGAAATTTTCAAAGGGGGCAGCCTTCTCGGAATTCTGCCGTATTTTTCGGAATTTTCAAAGGGGTTAGCCTTCTCGGAATACTGGCGCATTTTTCGAAATTTTCAAAGGGGTTGGCCTTCTCGGAATTCTGGGCGCATTTTTCGAAATTTTAAAAGGGGTTAGCCTTCTCGCAATTCTGGGCGCATTTTTCGAAATTTTCAAAGGGGGCAGCCTTCTCGGAATTCTGAGCGCATTTTTCGAAATTTTCAAAGGGGTTAGCCTTCTCGGAGTTCTGGGCGCATTTTTCGAAATTTTCAAAGGGGTTAGCCTTCTCGGATTCTGGGCGCATTTTTCGAAATTTTCAAAGGGGTTAGCGTTCTGGGAATTCTGGGCGCATTTTTCGAAATTTTCAAAGGGGTTAGCCTTCTGGGAATTCTGGGCGCATTTTTCGAAATTTTCAAAGGGGTTAGCCTTCTCGGAATTCTGGGCGCATTTTTCGAAATTTTCAAAGGGGTTAGCCTTCTCGGAATTCTGGGCGCATTTTCGACATTTTCAAAGGGGTTAGCCTTCTCGGAATTCTGGGCGCACTTTTCGAAATTTTCAAAGGGGTTAGCATTCTCGGAATTCTGGGCGCATTTTTCGAAATTTTCAAAGGGGTTAACCTTCTCGGAATTCTGGGCGCATTTTTCGATATTTTCAATGGGGTTAGGCTTCTCGCAATTCTAAGCGCTCTTTTCGGAATTTTCAAAGGGGTTAGCCTTCTCGGAATTCTGGGCGCATTTTTCGAAATTTTCAAAGGGGTTAGCCTTCTCGGAATTCAGGGCGCATTTTTCGAAATTTTCAAAGGGGTTAGCCTACTCGCAATTCTGAGCGCATTCTTCGAAATTACCAAAGGGGGTAGCCTTCTCAGAATTCTGGGCGCATTTTTCGAAATTTTCAAAGGGGTTGGCCTTCTCGGAATTCTGGGCGCATTTTTCGAAATTTTAAAAGGGGTTAGCCTTCTCTCAATTCTGGGCGCATTTTTCGAAATTTTCAAAGGGGGCAGCCTTCTCGGAATTCTGAGCGCATTTTTCGAAATTTTCAAAGGGGTTAGCCTTCTCGGAGTTCTGGGCGCATTTTTCGAAATTTTCAAAGGGGTTAGCCTTCTCGGATTCTGGGCGCATTTTTCGAAATTTTCAAAGGGGTTAGCCTTCTGGGAATTCTGGGCGCATTTTTCGAAATTTTCAAAGGGGTTAGCCTTCTCGGAATTCTGGGCGCATTTTTCGAAATTTTCAAAGGGGTTAGCCTTCTCGGAATTCTGGGCGCATTTTCGACATTTTCAAAGGGGTTAGCCTTCTCGGAATTCTGGGCGCACTTTTCGAAATTTTCAAAGGGGTTAGCATTCTCGGAATTCTGGGCGCATTTTTCGAAATTTTCAAAGGGGTTAGCCTTCTCGGAATTCTGGGCGCATTTTTCGAAATTTTCAAAAGGGTTAGGCTTCTCGCAATTCTGGGCGCATTTTTCGAAATTTTCAAAGGGGTTAGCCTTCTCGGAATTCTGGGCGCATTTTTCGAAATTTTCAAAGGGGTTAGCCTACTCGCAATTCTGGGCGCATTCTTCGAAATTATCAAAGGGGGTAGCCTTCTCGGAATTCTGGGCGCATTTTTCGAAATTTTCAAAGGGGTTAGCCTTCTCGGAATTATGGCGCATTTTTCGAAATTTTCAAAGGGGTTAGCCTTCTCGGAATTCAGGGCGCATTTTTCGAGATTTTCAAAGGGGTTAGCCTTCTCGGAATTCTGGGCGCATTTTTCGAAATTTTCAAAGTGGTTTGCCTTCTCGGAATTCTGGGCGCATTTTTCGAAATTTTCAAAGGGGTTAGGCTTCTCGCAATTCTGGGCGCATTTTTCGAAATTTTCAAAGGGGTTAGCCTTCTCGGAATTCTGGGCGCATTTTTCGATATTTTCAAAGGGGTTAGGCTTCTCGCAATTCTGGGCGCTCTTTTCGGAATTTTCAAAGGGGTTAGCCTTCTCGGAATTCTGGGCGCATTTTTCGAAATTTTCAAAGGGGTTAGCCTTCTCGGAATTCTGGGCGCATTTTTCGAAATTTTCAAAGGGGGTAGCCTTCTCGGAATTCTGGGCGCATTTTTCGAAATTTTGAAAGGGGTTAGCCTTCTCGGAATTCTGCCGTATTTTTCGGAATTTTCAAAGGGGTTAGCCTAATCGCAATTCTGGGCGCATTCTTCGAAATTACCAAAGGGGTTAGCCTTCTCAGAATTCTGGGCGCATTTTTCGAAATTTTCAAAGGGGTTAGCCTTCTCGGAATTATGGCGAATTTTTCGAAATTTTCAAAGGGGTTAGCCTTCTCGGAATTCTGCCGTATTTTTCGGAATTTTCAAAGGGGTTAGCCTTCTCGGAATACTGGCGCATTTTTCGAAATTTTCAAAGGGGTTGGCCTTCTCGGAATTCTGGGCGCATTTTTCGAAATTTTAAAAGGGGTTAGCCTTCTCGCAATTCTGGGCGCATTTTTCGAAATTTTCAAAGGGGGCAGCCTTCTCGGAATTCTGCCGTATTTTTCGGAATTTTCAAAGGGGTTAGCCTTCTCGGAATACTGGCGCATTTTTCGAAATTTTCAAAGGGGTTGGCCTTCTCGGAATTCTGGGCGCATTTTTCGAAATTTTAAAAGGGGTTAGCCTTCTCGCAATTCTGGGCGCATTTTTCGAAATTTTCAAAGGGGGCAGCCTTCTCGGAATTCTGAGCGCATTTTTCGAAATTTTCAAAGGGGTTAGCCTTCTCGGAGTTCTGGGTGCATTTTTCGAAATTTTCAAAGGGGTTAGCCTTCTCGGATTCTGGGCGCATTTTTCGAAATTTTCAAAGGGGTTAGCGTTCTGGGAATTCTGGGCGCATTTTTCGAAATTTTCAAAGGGGTTAGCCTTCTGGGAATTCTGGGCGCATTTTTCGAAATTTTCAAAGGGGTTAGCCTTCTCGGAATTCTGGGCGCATTTTTCGAAATTTTCAAAGGGGTTAGCCTTCTCGGAATTCTGGGCGCATTTTCGACATTTTCAAAGGGGTTAGCCTTCTCGGAATTCTGGGCGCACTTTTCGAAATTTTCAAAGGGGTTAGCATTCTCGGAATTCTGGGCGCATTTTTCGAAATTTTCAAAGGGGTTAACCTTCTCGGAATTCTGGGCGCATTTTTCGATATTTTCAAAGGGGTTAGGCTTCTCGCAATTCTAAGCGCTCTTTTCGGAATTTTCAAAGGGGTTAGCCTTCTCGGAATTCTGGGCGCATTTTTCGAAATTTTCAAAGGGGTTAGCCTTCTCGGAATTCTGGGCGCATTTTTCGAAATTTTGAAAGGGGTTAACCTTTTCAGAATTCTGGGCGCATTTTTCGAATTTTTCAAAGGGGTTAGCCTTCTCGGAATTTTGGGCGCATTTTTCGAAATTTTCAAAGGGGTTAGCCTTCTCGGAGTTCTGGGCGCATTTTTCGAAATTTTCAAAGGGGTTAGCCTTATCGGAATTCTGGGCGCATTTTTCGAAATTTTCAAAGGGGTTAGCCTTTTCGAAATTCTGGGCGCATTTTTCGAAATTTTCAAAGGGGTTTGCCTTCTCGGAATTCTGGGAGCATTATTCGAAATCTTCAAAGGGGTTAGCCTTCTCGGAATTCTGGGCGCATTTTTCGAAATTTTCAAAGGGGTTAGCCTTCTCGGAATTCTGGGCGCATTTTTCGAAATTTTCAAAGAGGTTAGCCTTCTCGGATTTCTGGGCGCATTTTTCGAAATTTTCAAATGGGTTAGCCTTCTCGGAATTCTGGACGCATTTTTCGAAATTTTCAAAGGGGTTAGCCTTCTCGGAATTCTGGACGCATTTTTCGAAATTTTCAAAGGGGTTAGCCTTCTCGGAATTCTGGGCGAATATTTCGAAATTTTCAAAGGGGTTAGCCTTCTCGGATTTCTGGGCGCATTTTTCGAAATTTTCAAATGGGTTAGCCTTCTCGGAATTCTGGACGCATTTTTCGAAATTTTCAAAGGGGTTAGCCTTCTCGGAATTCTGGGCGCATTTTTCGAAATTTTCAAAGGGGGTAGCCTTCTCGGAATTCTGGGCGCATTTTTCGAAATTTTGAAAGGGGTTAGCCTTCTCGGAATTCTGCCGTATTTTTCGGAATTTTCAAAGGGGTTAGCCTAATCGCAATTCTGGGCGCATTCTTCGAAATTACCAAAGGGGTTAGCCTTCTCAGAATTCTGGGCGCATTTTTCGAAATTTTCAAAGGGGTTAGCCTTCTCGGAATTATGGCGAATTTTTCGAAATTTTCAAAGGGGTTAGCCTTCTCGGAATTCTGCCGTATTTTTCGGAATTTTCAAAGGGGTTAGCCTTCTCGGAATACTGGCGCATTTTTCGAAATTTTCAAAGGGGTTGGCCTTCTCGGAATTCTGGGCGCATTTTTCGAAATTTTAAAAGGGGTTAGCCTTCTCGCAATTCTGGGCGCATTTTTCGAAATTTTCAAAGGGGGCAGCCTTCTCGGAATTCTGCCGTATTTTTCGGAATTTTCAAAGGGGTTAGCCTTCTCGGAATACTGGCGCATTTTTCGAAATTTTCAAAGGGGTTGGCCTTCTCGGAATTCTGGGCGCATTTTTCGAAATTTTAAAAGGGGTTAGCCTTCTCGCAATTCTGGGCGCATTTTTCGAAATTTTCAAAGGGGGCAGCCTTCTCGGAATTCTGAGCGCATTTTTCGAAATTTTCAAAGGGGGCAGCCTTCTCGGAATTCTGCCGTATTTTTCGGAATTTTCAAAGGGGTTAGCCTTCTCGGAATACTGGCGCATTTTTCGAAATTTTCAAAGGGGTTGGCCTTCTCGGAATTCTGGGCGCATTTTTCGAAATTTTAAAAGGGGTTAGCCTTCTCGCAATTCTGGGCGCATTTTTCGAAATTTTCAAAGGGGACAGCCTTCTCGGAATTCTGAGCGCATTTTTCGAAATTTTCAAAGGGGTTAGCCTTCTCGGAGTTCTGGGCGCATTTTTCGAAATTTTCAAAGGGGTTAGCCTTCTCGGATTCTGGGCGCATTTTTCGAAATTTTCAAAGGGGTTAGCGTTCTGGGAATTCTGGGCGCATTTTTCGAAATTTTCAAAGGGGTTAGCCTTCTGGGAATTCTGGGCGCATTTTTCGAAATTTTCAAAGGGGTTAGCCTTCTCGGAATTCTGGGCGCATTTTTCGAAATTTTCAAAGGGGTTAGCCTTCTCGGAATTCTGGGCGCATTTTCGACATTTTCAAAGGGGTTAGCCTTCTCGGAATTCTGGGCGCACTTTTCGAAATTTTCAAAGGGGTTAGCATTCTCGGAATTCTGGGCGCATTTTTCGAAATTTTCAAAGGGGTTAACCTTCTCGGAATTCTGGGCGCATTTTTCGATATTTTCAATGGGGTTAGGCTTCTCGCAATTCTAAGCGCTCTTTTCGGAATTTTCAAAGGGGTTAGCCTTCTCGGAATTCTGGGCGCATTTTTCGAAATTTTCAAAGGGGTTAGCCTTCTCGGAATTCTGGGCGCATTTTTCGAAATTTTGAAAGGGGTTAACCTTTTCAGAATTCTGGGCGCATTTTTCGAATTTTTCAAAGGGGTTAGCCTTCTCGGAATTTTGGGCGCATTTTTCGAAATTTTCAAAGGGGTTAGCCTTCTCGGAGTTCTGGGCGCATTTTTCGAAATTTTCAAAGGGGTTAGCCTTATCGGAATTCTGGGCGCATTTTTCGAAATTTTCAAAGGGGTTAGCCTTTTCGAAATTCTGGGCGCATTTTTCGAAATTTTCAAAGGGGTTTGCCTTCTCGGAATTCTGGGAGCATTATTCGAAATCTTCAAAGGGGTTAGCCTTCTCGGAATTCTGGGCGCATTTTTCGAAATTTTCAAAGGGGTTAGCCTTCTCGGAATTCTGGGCGCATTTTTCGAAATTTTCAAAGAGGTTAGCCTTCTCGGATTTCTGGGCGCATTTTTCGAAATTTTCAAATGGGTTAGCCTTCTCGGAATTCTGGACGCATTTTTCGAAATTTTCAAAGGGGTTAGCCTTCTCGGAATTCTGGACGCATTTTTCGAAATTTTCAAAGGGGTTAGCCTTCTCGGAATTCTGGGCGAATATTTCGAAATTTTCAAAGGGGTTAGCCTTCTCGGAATTCTGGGCGCATTTTTCGAAATTTTCAAAGGGGTTAGCCTTCTCGGAAATCTGGGCGCATTTTTCGAAATTTTCAAAGGGGTTAGCCTTCTCGGAATTCAGGGCGCATTTTTCGAAATTTTCAAAGGGGTTAGCCTACTCGCAATTCTGAGCGCATTCTTCGAAATTACCAAAGGGGGTAGCCTTCTCAGAATTCTGGGCGCATTTTTCGAAATTTTCAAAGGGGTTAGCCTACTCGCAATTCTGAGCGCATTCTTCGAAATTACCAAAGAATTCTGGGCGCATTTTTCGAAATTTTCAAAGGGGTTAACCTTCTCGGAATTCTGGGCGCATTTTTCGAAATTTTCGAAGCAGTTATCCTTCTCGGAAATCTGGGCGCATTTTTCGAAATTTTCAAAGGGGTTAGCCTACTCGCAATTCTGAGCGCATTCTTCGAAATTACCAAAGGGGGTAGCCTTCTCAGAATTCTGGGCGCATTTTTCGAAATTTTCAAAGGGGTTGGCCTTCTCGGAATTCTGGGCGCATTTTTCGAAATTTTAAAAGGGGTTAGCCTTCTCGCAATTCTGGGCGCATTTTTCGAAATTTTCAAAGGGGGCAGCCTTCTCGGAATTCTGAGCGCATTTTTCGAAATTTTCAAAGGGGTTAGCCTTCTCGGAGTTCTGGGCGCATTTTTCGAAATTTTCAAAGGGGTTAGCCTTCTCGGATTCTGGGCGCATTTTTTGAAATTTTCAAAGGGGTTAGCCTTCTGGGAATTCTGGGCGCATTTTTCGAAATTTTCAAAGGGGTTAGCCTTCTCGGAATTCTGGGCGCATTTTTCGAAATTTTCAAAGGGGTTAGCCTTCTCGGAATTCTGGGCGCATTTTCGACATTTTCAAAGGGGTTAGCCTTCTCGGAATTCTGGGCGCACTTTTCGAAATTTTCAAAGGGGTTAGCATTCTCGGAATTCTGGGCGCATTTTTCGAAATTTTCAAAGGGGTTAGCCTTCTCGGAATTCTGGGCGCATTTTTTGAAATTTTCAAAAGGGTTAGGCTTCTCGCAATTCTGGGCGCATTTTTCGAAATTTTCAAAGGGGTTAGCCTTCTCGGAATTCTGGGCGCATTTTTCGAAATTTTCAAAGGGGTTAGCCTACTCGCAATTCTGGGCGCATTCTTCGAAATTATCAAAGGGGGTAGCCTTCTCGGAATTCTGGGCGCATTTTTCGAAATTTTCAAAGGGGTTAGCCTTCTCGGAATTCTGGGCGCATTTTTCGAAATTTTCAAAGGGGTTAGCCTTCTCGGAATTCAGGGCGCATTTTTCGAGATTTTCAAAGGGGTTAGCCTTCTCGGAATTCTGGGCGCATTTTTCGAAATTTTCAAAGTGGTTTGCCTTCTCGGAATTCTGGGCGCATTTTTCGAAATTTTCAAAGGGGTTAGGCTTCTCGCAATTCTGGGCGCATTTTTCGAAATTTTCAAAGGGGTTAGCCTTCTCGGAATTCTGGGCGCATTTTTCGATATTTTCAAAGGGGTTAGGCTTCTCGCAATTCTGGGCGCTCTTTTCGGAATTTTCAAAGGGGTTAGCCTTCTCGGAATTCTGGGCGCATTTTTCGAAATTTTCAAAGGGGTTAGCCTTCTCGGAATTCTGGGCGCATTTTTCGAAATTTTCAACGGGGGTAGCCTTCTCGGAATTCTGGGCGCATTTTTCGAAATTTTGAAAGGGGTTAGCCTTCTCGGAATTCTGCCGTATTTTTCGGAATTTTCAAAGGGGTTAGCCTAATCGCAATTCTGGGCGCATTCTTCGAAATTACCAAAGGGGTTAGCCTTCTCAGAATTCTGGGCGCATTTTTCGAAATTTTCAAAGGGGTTAGCCTTCTCGGAATTATGGCGAATTTTTCGAAATTTTCAAAGGGGTTAGCCTTCTCGGAATTCTGCCGTATTTTTCGGAATTTTCAAAGGGGTTAGCCTTCTCGGAATTCTGGGCGCATTTTCGACATTTTCAAAGGGGTTAGCCTTCTCGGAATTCTGGGCGCACTTTTCGAAATTTTCAAAGGGGTTAGCATTCTCGGAATTCTGGGCGCATTTTTCGAAATTTTCAAAGGGGTTAGCCTTCTCGGAATTCTGGGCGCATTTTTCGAAATTTTCAAAAGGGTTAGGCTTCTCGCAATTCTGGGCGCATTTTTCGAAATTTTCAAAGGGGTTAGCCTTCTCGGAATTCTGGGCGCATTTTTCGAAATTTTCAAAGGGGTTAGCCTACTCGCAATTCTGGGCGCATTCTTCGAAATTATCAAAGGGGGTAGCCTTCTCGGAATTCTGGGCGCATTTTTCGAAATTTTCAAAGGGGTTAGCCTTCTCGGAATTATGGCGCATTTTTCGAAATTTTCAAAGGGGTTAGCCTTCTCGGAATTCAGGGCGCATTTTTCGAGATTTTCAAAGGGGTTAGCCTTCTCGGAATTCTGGGCGCATTTTTCGAAATTTTCAAAGTGGTTTGCCTTCTCGGAATTCTGGGCGCATTTTTCGAAATTTTCAAAGGGGTTAGGCTTCTCGCAATTCTGGGCGCATTTTTCGAAATTTTCAAAGGGGTTAGCCTTCTCGGAATTCTGGGCGCATTTTTCGATATTTTCAAAGGGGTTAGGCTTCTCGCAATTCTGGGCGCTCTTTTCGGAATTTTCAAAGGGGTTAGCCTTCTCGGAATTCTGGGCGCATTTTTCGAAATTTTCAAAGGGGTTAGCCTTCTCGGAATTCTGGGCGCATTTTTCGAAATTTTCAAAGGGGTTAGCCTTCTCGGAATTCTGGGCGCATTTTTCGAAATTTTCAAAGGGGGTAGCCTTCTCGGAATTCTGGGCGCATTTTTCGAAATTTTGAAAGGGGTTAGCCTTCTCGGAATTCTGCCGTATTTTTCGGAATTTTCAAAGGGGTTAGCCTAATCGCAATTCTGGGCGCATTCTTCGAAATTACCAAAGGGGTTAGCCTTCTCAGAATTCTGGGCGCATTTTTCGAAATTTTCAAAGGGGTTAGCCTTCTCGGAATTATGGCGAATTTTTCGAAATTTTCAAAGGGGTTAGCCTTCTCGGAATTCTGCCGTATTTTTCGGAATTTTCAAAGGGGTTAGCCTTCTCGGAATACTGGCGCATTTTTCGAAATTTTCAAAGGGGTTGGCCTTCTCGGAATTCTGGGCGCATTTTTCGAAATTTTAAAAGGGGTTAGCCTTCTCGCAATTCTGGGCGCATTTTTCGAAATTTTCAAAGGGGGCAGCCTTCTCGGAATTCTGCCGTATTTTTCGGAATTTTCAAAGGGGTTAGCCTTCTCGGAATACTGGCGCATTTTTCGAAATTTTCAAAGGGGTTGGCCTTCTCGGAATTCTGGGCGCATTTTTCGAAATTTTAAAAGGGGTTAGCCTTCTCGCAATTCTGGGCGCATTTTTCGAAATTTTCAAAGGGGGCAGCCTTCTCGGAATTCTGAGCGCATTTTTCGAAATTTTCAAAGGGGTTAGCCTTCTCGGAGTTCTGGGTGCATTTTTCGAAATTTTCAAAGGGGTTAGCCTTCTCGGATTCTGGGCGCATTTTTCGAAATTTTCAAAGGGGTTAGCGTTCTGGGAATTATGGCGCATTTTTCGAAATTTTCAAAGGGGTTAGCCTTCTCGGAATTCAGGGCGCATTTTTCGAGATTTTCAAAGGGGTTAGCCTTCTCGGAATTCTGGGCGCATTTTTCGAAATTTTCAAAGTGGTTTGCCTTCTCGGAATTCTGGGCGCATTTTTCGAAATTTTCAAAGGGGTTAGGCTTCTCGCAATTCTGGGCGCATTTTTCGAAATTTTCAAAGGGGTTAGCCTTCTCGGAATTCTGGGCGCATTTTTCGATATTTTCAAAGGGGTTAGGCTTCTCGCAATTCTGGGCGCTCTTTTCGGAATTTTCAAAGGGGTTAGCCTTCTTGGAATTCTGGGCGCATTTTTCGAAATTTTCAAAGGGGTTAGCCTTCTCGGAATTCTGGGCGCATTTTTCGAAATTTTCAAAGGGGTTAGCCTTCTCGGAATTCTGGGCGCATTTTTCGAAATTTTCAAAGGGGGTAGCCTTCTCGGAATTCTGGGCGCATTTTTCGAAATTTTGAAAGGGGTTAGCCTTCTCGGAATTCTGCCGTATTTTTCGGAATTTTCAAAGGGGTTAGCCTAATCGCAATTCTGGGCGCATTCTTCGAAATTACCAAAGGGGTTAGCCTTCTCAGAATTCTGGGCGCATTTTTCGAAATTTTCAAAGGGGTTAGCCTTCTCGGAATTATGGCGAATTTTTCGAAATTTTCAAAGGGGTTAGCCTTCTCGGAATTCTGCCGTATTTTTCGGAATTTTCAAAGGGGTTAGCCTTCTCGGAATACTGGCGCATTTTTCGAAATTTTCAAAGGGGTTGGCCTTCTCGGAATTCTGGGCGCATTTTTCGAAATTTTAAAAGGGGTTAGCCTTCTCGCAATTCTGGGCGCATTTTTCGAAATTTTCAAAGGGGGCAGCCTTCTCGGAATTCTGCCGTATTTTTCGGAATTTTCAAAGGGGTTAGCCTTCTCGGAATACTGGCGCATTTTTCGAAATTTTCAAAGGGGTTGGCCTTCTCGGAATTCTGGGCGCATTTTTCGAAATTTTAAAAGGGGTTAGCCTTCTCGCAATTCTGGGCGCATTTTTCGAAATTTTCAAAGGGGGCAGCCTTCTCGGAATTCTGAGCGCATTTTTCGAAATTTTCAAAGGGGTTAGCCTTCTCGGAGTTCTGGGTGCATTTTTCGAAATTTTCAAAGGGGTTAGCCTTCTCGGATTCTGGGCGCATTTTTCGAAATTTTCAAAGGGGTTAGCGTTCTGGGAATTCTGGGCGCATTTTTCGAAATTTTCAAAGGGGTTAGCCTTCTGGGAATTCTGGGCGCATTTTTCGAAATTTTCAAAGGGGTTAGCCTTCTCGGAATTCTGGGCGCATTTTTCGAAATTTTCAAAGGGGTTAGCCTTCTCGGAATTCTGGGCGCATTTTCGACATTTTCAAAGGGGTTAGCCTTCTCGGAATTCTGGGCGCACTTTTCGAAATTTTCAAAGGGGTTAGCATTCTCGGAATTCTGGGCGCATTTTTCGAAATTTTCAAAGGGGTTAACCTTCTCGGAATTCTGGGCGCATTTTTCGATATTTTCAAAGGGGTTAGGCTTCTCGCAATTCTAAGCGCTCTTTTCGGAATTTTCAAAGGGGTTAGCCTTCTCGGAATTCTGGGCGCATTTTTCGAAATTTTCAAAGGGGTTAGCCTTCTCGGAATTCTGGGCGCATTTTTCGAAATTTTGAAAGGGGTTAACCTTTTCAGAATTCTGGGCGCATTTTTCGAATTTTTCAAAGGGGTTAGCCTTCTCGGAATTTTGGGCGCATTTTTCGAAATTTTCAAAGGGGTTAGCCTTCTCGGAGTTCTGGGCGCATTTTTCGAAATTTTCAAAGGGGTTAGCCTTCTCGGAATTCTGGGCGAATATTTCGAAATTTTCAAAGGGGTTAGCCTTCTCGGATTTCTGGGCGCATTTTTCGAAATTTTCAAATGGGTTAGCCTTCTCGGAATTCTGGACGCATTTTTCGAAATTTTCAAAGGGGTTAGCCTTCTCGGAATTCTGGGCGCATTTTTCGAAATTTTCAAAGGGGGTAGCCTTCTCGGAATTCTGGGCGCATTTTTCGAAATTTTGAAAGGGGTTAGCCTTCTCGGAATTCTGCCCTATTTTTCGGAATTTTCAAAGGGGTTAGCCTAATCGCAATTCTGGGCGCATTCTTCGAAATTACCAAAGGGGTTAGCCTTCTCAGAATTCTGGGCGCATTTTTCGAAATTTTCAAAGGGGTTAGCCTTCTCGGAATTATGGCGAATTTTTCGAAATTTTCAAAGGGGTTAGCCTTCTCGGAATTCTGCCGTATTTTTCGGAATTTTCAAAGGGGTTAGCCTTCTCGGAATACTGGCGCATTTTTCGAAATTTTCAAAGGGGTTGGCCTTCTCGGAATTCTGGGCGCATTTTTCGAAATTTTAAAAGGGGTTAGCCTTCTCGCAATTCTGGGCGCATTTTTCGAAATTTTCAAAGGGGGCAGCCTTCTCGGAATTCTGCCGTATTTTTCGGAATTTTCAAAGGGGTTAGCCTTCTCGGAATACTGGCGCATTTTTCGAAATTTTCAAAGGGGTTGGCCTTCTCGGAATTCTGGGCGCATTTTTCGAAATTTTAAAAGGGGTTAGCCTTCTCGCAATTCTGGGCGCATTTTTCGAAATTTTCAAAGGGGGCAGCCTTCTCGGAATTCTGAGCGCATTTTTGAAATTTTCAAAGGGGTTAGCCTTCTCGGAGTTCTGGGCGCATTTTTCGAAATTTTCAAAGGGGTTAGCCTTCTCGGATTCTGGGCGCATTTTTCGAAATTTTCAAAGGGGTTAGCGTTCTGGGAATTCTGGGCGCATTTTTCGAAATTTTCAAAGGGGTTAGCCTTCTGGGAATTCTGGGCGCATTTTTCGAAATTTTCAAAGGGGTTAGCCTTCTCGGAATTCTGGGCGCATTTTTCGAAATTTTCAAAGGGGTTAGCCTTATCGGAATTCTGGGCGCATTTTTCGAAATTTTCAAAGGGGTTAGGCTTCTCGCAATTCTAAGCGCTCTTTTCGGAATTTTCAAAGGGGTTAGCCTTCTCGGAATTCTGGGCGCATTTTTCGAAATTTTCAAAGGGGTTAGCCTTCTCGGAAATCTGGGCGCATTTTTCGAAATTTTCAAAGGGGTTAGCCTTCTCGGAATTCAGGGCGCATTTTTCGAAATTTTCAAAGGGGTTAGCCTACTCGCAATTCTGAGCGCATTCTTCGAAATTACCAAAGGGGGTAGCCTTCTCAGAATTCTGGGCGCATTTTTCGAAATTTTCAAAGGGGTTAACCTTCTCGGAATTCTGGGCGCATTTTTCGAAATTTTCGAAGCAGTTATCCTTCTCGGAAATCTGGGCGCATTTTTCGAAATTTTCAAAGGGGTTAGCCTACTCGCAATTCTGAGCGCATTCTTCGAAATTACCAAAGGGGGTAGCCTTCTCAGAATTCTGGGCGCATTTTTCGAAATTTTCAAAGGGGTTGGCCTTCTCGGAATTCTGGGCGCATTTTTCGAAATTTTAAAAGGGGTTAGCCTTCTCGCAATTCTGGGCGCATTTTTCGAAATTTTCAAAGGGGGCAGCCTTCTCGGAATTCTGAGCGCATTTTTCGAAATTTTCAAAGGGGTTAGCCTTCTCGGAGTTCTGGGCGCATTTTTCGAAATTTTCAAAGGGGTTAGCCTTCTCGGATTCTGGGCGCATTTTTTGAAATTTTCAAAGGGGTTAGCCTTCTGGGAATTCTGGGCGCATTTTTCGAAATTTTCAAAGGGGTTAGCCTTCTCGGAATTCTGGGCGCATTTTTCGAAATTTTCAAAGGGGTTAGCCTTCTCGGAATTCTGGGCGCATTTTCGACATTTTCAAAGGGGTTAGCCTTCTCGGAATTCTGGGCGCACTTTTCGAAATTTTCAAAGGGGTTAGCATTCTCGGAATTCTGGGCGCATTTTTCGAAATTTTCAAAGGGGTTAGCCTTCTCGGAATTCTGGGCGCATTTTTTGAAATTTTCAAAAGGGTTAGGCTTCTCGCAATTCTGGGCGCATTTTTCGAAATTTTCAAAGGGGTTAGCCTTCTCGGAATTCTGGGCGCATTTTTCGAAATTTTCAAAGGGGTTAGCCTACTCGCAATTCTGGGCGCATTCTTCGAAATTATCAAAGGGGGTAGCCTTCTCGGAATTCTGGGCGCATTTTTCGAAATTTTCAAAGGGGTTAGCCTTCTCGGAATTCTGGGCGCATTTTTCGAAATTTTCAAAGGGGTTAGCCTTCTCGGAATTCAGGGCGCATTTTTCGAGATTTTCAAAGGGGTTAGCCTTCTCGGAATTCTGGGCGCATTTTTCGAAATTTTCAAAGTGGTTTGCCTTCTCGGAATTCTGGGCGCATTTTTCGAAATTTTCAAAGGGGTTAGGCTTCTCGCAATTCTGGGCGCATTTTTCGAAATTTTCAAAGGGGTTAGCCTTCTCGGAATTCTGGGCGCATTTTTCGATATTTTCAAAGGGGTTAGGCTTCTCGCAATTCTGGGCGCTCTTTTCGGAATTTTCAAAGGGGTTAGCCTTCTCGGAATTCTGGGCGCATTTTTCGAAATTTTCAAAGGGGTTAGCCTTCTCGGAATTCTGGGCGCATTTTTCGAAATTTTCAACGGGGGTAGCCTTCTCGGAATTCTGGGCGCATTTTTCGAAATTTTGAAAGGGGTTAGCCTTCTCGGAATTCTGCCGTATTTTTCGGAATTTTCAAAGGGGTTAGCCTAATCGCAATTCTGGGCGCATTCTTCGAAATTACCAAAGGGGTTAGCCTTCTCAGAATTCTGGGCGCATTTTTCGAAATTTTCAAAGGGGTTAGCCTTCTCGGAATTATGGCGAATTTTTCGAAATTTTCAAAGGGGTTAGCCTTCTCGGAATTCTGCCGTATTTTTCGGAATTTTCAAAGGGGTTAGCCTTCTCGGAATTCTGGGCGCATTTTCGACATTTTCAAAGGGGTTAGCCTTCTCGGAATTCTGGGCGCACTTTTCGAAATTTTCAAAGGGGTTAGCATTCTCGGAATTCTGGGCGCATTTTTCGAAATTTTCAAAGGGGTTAGCCTTCTCGGAATTCTGGGCGCATTTTTCGAAATTTTCAAAAGGGTTAGGCTTCTCGCAATTCTGGGCGCATTTTTCGAAATTTTCAAAGGGGTTAGCCTTCTCGGAATTCTGGGCGCATTTTTCGAAATTTTCAAAGGGGTTAGCCTACTCGCAATTCTGGGCGCATTCTTCGAAATTATCAAAGGGGGTAGCCTTCTCGGAATTCTGGGCGCATTTTTCGAAATTTTCAAAGGGGTTAGCCTTCTCGGAATTATGGCGCATTTTTCGAAATTTTCAAAGGGGTTAGCCTTCTCGGAATTCAGGGCGCATTTTTCGAGATTTTCAAAGGGGTTAGCCTTCTCGGAATTCTGGGCGCATTTTTCGAAATTTTCAAAGTGGTTTGCCTTCTCGGAATTCTGGGCGCATTTTTCGAAATTTTCAAAGGGGTTAGGCTTCTCGCAATTCTGGGCGCATTTTTCGAAATTTTCAAAGGGGTTAGCCTTCTCGGAATTCTGGGCGCATTTTTCGATATTTTCAAAGGGGTTAGGCTTCTCGCAATTCTGGGCGCTCTTTTCGGAATTTTCAAAGGGGTTAGCCTTCTCGGAATTCTGGGCGCATTTTTCGAAATTTTCAAAGGGGTTAGCCTTCTCGGAATTCTGGGCGCATTTTTCGAAATTTTCAAAGGGGTTAGCCTTCTCGCAATTCTGGGCGCATTTTTCGAAATTTTCAAAGGGGTTAGCCTTCTCGGAATTCTGGGCGCATTTTTCGAAATTTTAAAAGGGGTTAGCCTTCTCGCAATTCTGGGCGCATTTTTCGAAATTTTCAAAGGGGGCAGCCTTCTCGGAATTCTGAGCGCATTTTTCGAAATTTTCAAAGGGGTTAGCCTTCTCGGAGTTCTGGGTGCATTTTTCGAAATTTTCAAAGGGGTTAGCCTTCTCGGATTCTGGGCGCATTTTTCGAAATTTTCAAAGGGGTTAGCGTTCTGGGAATTCTGGGCGCATTTTTCGAAATTTTCAAAGGGGTTAGCCTTCTGGGAATTCTGGGCGCATTTTTCGAAATTTTCAAAGGGGTTAGCCTTCTCGGAATTCTGGGCGCATTTTTCGAAATTTTCAAAGGGGTTAGCCTTCTCGGAATTCTGGGCGCATTTTCGACATTTTCAAAGGGGTTAGCCTTCTCGGAATTCTGGGCGCACTTTTCGAAATTTTCAAAGGGGTTAGCATTCTCGGAATTCTGGGCGCATTTTTCGAAATTTTCAAAGGGGTTAACCTTCTCGGAATTCTGGGCGCATTTTTCGATATTTTCAAAGGGGTTAGGCTTCTCGCAATTCTAAGCGCTCTTTTCGGAATTTTCAAAGGGGTTAGCCTTCTCGGAATTCTGGGCGCATTTTTCGAAATTTTCAAAGGGGTTAGCCTTCTCGGAATTCTGGGCGCATTTTTCGAAATTTTGAAAGGGGTTAACCTTTTCAGAATTCTGGGCGCATTTTTCGAATTTTTCAAAGGGGTTAGCCTTCTCGGAATTTTGGGCGCATTTTTCGAAATTTTCAAAGGGGTTAGCCTTCTCGGAGTTCTGGGCGCATTTTTCGAAATTTTCAAAGGGGTTAGCCTTCTCGGAATTCTGGGCGAATATTTCGAAATTTTCAAAGGGGTTAGCCTTCTCGGATTTCTGGGCGCATTTTTCGAAATTTTCAAATGGGTTAGCCTTCTCGGAATTCTGGACGCATTTTTCGAAATTTTCAAAGGGGTTAGCCTTCTCGGAATTCTGGGCGCATTTTTCGAAATTTTCAAAGGGGGTAGCCTTCTCGGAATTCTGGGCGCATTTTTCGAAATTTTGAAAGGGGTTAGCCTTCTCGGAATTCTGCCCTATTTTTCGGAATTTTCAAAGGGGTTAGCCTAATCGCAATTCTGGGCGCATTCTTCGAAATTACCAAAGGGGTTAGCCTTCTCAGAATTCTGGGCGCATTTTTCGAAATTTTCAAAGGGGTTAGCCTTCTCGGAATTATGGCGAATTTTTCGAAATTTTCAAAGGGGTTAGCCTTCTCGGAATTCTGCCGTATTTTTCGGAATTTTCAAAGGGGTTAGCCTTCTCGGAATACTGGCGCATTTTTCGAAATTTTCAAAGGGGTTGGCCTTCTCGGAATTCTGGGCGCATTTTTCGAAATTTTAAAAGGGGTTAGCCTTCTCGCAATTCTGGGCGCATTTTTCGAAATTTTCAAAGGGGGCAGCCTTCTCGGAATTCTGCCGTATTTTTCGGAATTTTCAAAGGGGTTAGCCTTCTCGGAATACTGGCGCATTTTTCGAAATTTTCAAAGGGGTTGGCCTTCTCGGAATTCTGGGCGCATTTTTCGAAATTTTAAAAGGGGTTAGCCTTCTCGCAATTCTGGGCGCATTTTTCGAAATTTTCAAAGGGGGCAGCCTTCTCGGAATTCTGAGCGCATTTTTGAAATTTTCAAAGGGGTTAGCCTTCTCGGAGTTCTGGGCGCATTTTTCGAAATTTTCAAAGGGGTTAGCCTTCTCGGATTCTGGGCGCATTTTTCGAAATTTTCAAAGGGGTTAGCGTTCTGGGAATTCTGGGCGCATTTTTCGAAATTTTCAAAGGGGTTAGCCTTCTGGGAATTCTGGGCGCATTTTTCGAAATTTTCAAAGGGGTTAGCCTTCTCGGAATTCTGGGCGCATTTTTCGAAATTTTCAAAGGGGTTAGCCTTATCGGAATTCTGGGCGCATTTTTCGAAATTTTCAAAGGGGTTAGGCTTCTCGCAATTCTAAGCGCTCTTTTCGGAATTTTCAAAGGGGTTAGCCTTCTCGGAATTCTGGGCGCATTTTTCGAAATTTTCAAAGGGGTTAGCCTTCTCGGAAATCTGGGCGCATTTTTCGAAATTTTCAAAGGGGTTAGCCTTCTCGGAATTCAGGGCGCATTTTTCGAAATTTTCAAAGGGGTTAGCCTACTCGCAATTCTGAGCGCATTCTTCGAAATTACCAAAGGGGGTAGCCTTCTCAGAATTCTGGGCGCATTTTTCGAAATTTTCAAAGGGGTTAACCTTCTCGGAATTCTGGGCGCATTTTTCGAAATTTTCGAAGCAGTTATCCTTCTCGGAAATCTGGGCGCATTTTTCGAAATTTTCAAAGGGGTTAGCCTACTCGCAATTCTGAGCGCATTCTTCGAAATTACCAAAGGGGGTAGCCTTCTCAGAATTCTGGGCGCATTTTTCGAAATTTTCAAAGGGGTTGGCCTTCTCGGAATTCTGGGCGCATTTTTCGAAATTTTAAAAGGGGTTAGCCTTCTCGCAATTCTGGGCGCATTTTTCGAAATTTTCAAAGGGGGCAGCCTTCTCGGAATTCTGAGCGCATTTTTCGAAATTTTCAAAGGGGTTAGCCTTCTCGGAGTTCTGGGCGCATTTTTCGAAATTTTCAAAGGGGTTAGCCTTCTCGGATTCTGGGCGCATTTTTTGAAATTTTCAAAGGGGTTAGCCTTCTGGGAATTCTGGGCGCATTTTTCGAAATTTTCAAAGGGGTTAGCCTTCTCGGAATTCTGGGCGCATTTTTCGAAATTTTCAAAGGGGTTAGCCTTCTCGGAATTCTGGGCGCATTTTCGACATTTTCAAAGGGGTTAGCCTTCTCGGAATTCTGGGCGCACTTTTCGAAATTTTCAAAGGGGTTAGCATTCTCGGAATTCTGGGCGCATTTTTCGAAATTTTCAAAGGGGTTAGCCTTCTCGGAATTCTGGGCGCATTTTTTGAAATTTTCAAAAGGGTTAGGCTTCTCGCAATTCTGGGCGCATTTTTCGAAATTTTCAAAGGGGTTAGCCTTCTCGGAATTCTGGGCGCATTTTTCGAAATTTTCAAAGGGGTTAGCCTACTCGCAATTCTGGGCGCATTCTTCGAAATTATCAAAGGGGGTAGCCTTCTCGGAATTCTGGGCGCATTTTTCGAAATTTTCAAAGGGGTTAGCCTTCTCGGAATTCTGGGCGCATTTTTCGAAATTTTCAAAGGGGTTAGCCTTCTCGGAATTCAGGGCGCATTTTTCGAGATTTTCAAAGGGGTTAGCCTTCTCGGAATTCTGGGCGCATTTTTCGAAATTTTCAAAGTGGTTTGCCTTCTCGGAATTCTGGGCGCATTTTTCGAAATTTTCAAAGGGGTTAGGCTTCTCGCAATTCTGGGCGCATTTTTCGAAATTTTCAAAGGGGTTAGCCTTCTCGGAATTCTGGGCGCATTTTTCGATATTTTCAAAGGGGTTAGGCTTCTCGCAATTCTGGGCGCTCTTTTCGGAATTTTCAAAGGGGTTAGCCTTCTCGGAATTCTGGGCGCATTTTTCGAAATTTTCAAAGGGGTTAGCCTTCTCGGAATTCTGGGCGCATTTTTCGAAATTTTCAACGGGGGTAGCCTTCTCGGAATTCTGGGCGCATTTTTCGAAATTTTGAAAGGGGTTAGCCTTCTCGGAATTCTGCCGTATTTTTCGGAATTTTCAAAGGGGTTAGCCTAATCGCAATTCTGGGCGCATTCTTCGAAATTACCAAAGGGGTTAGCCTTCTCAGAATTCTGGGCGCATTTTTCGAAATTTTCAAAGGGGTTAGCCTTCTCGGAATTATGGCGAATTTTTCGAAATTTTCAAAGGGGTTAGCCTTCTCGGAATTCTGCCGTATTTTTCGGAATTTTCAAAGGGGTTAGCCTTCTCGGAATTCTGGGCGCATTTTCGACATTTTCAAAGGGGTTAGCCTTCTCGGAATTCTGGGCGCACTTTTCGAAATTTTCAAAGGGGTTAGCATTCTCGGAATTCTGGGCGCATTTTTCGAAATTTTCAAAGGGGTTAGCCTTCTCGGAATTCTGGGCGCATTTTTCGAAATTTTCAAAAGGGTTAGGCTTCTCGCAATTCTGGGCGCATTTTTCGAAATTTTCAAAGGGGTTAGCCTTCTCGGAATTCTGGGCGCATTTTTCGAAATTTTCAAAGGGGTTAGCCTACTCGCAATTCTGGGCGCATTCTTCGAAATTATCAAAGGGGGTAGCCTTCTCGGAATTCTGGGCGCATTTTTCGAAATTTTCAAAGGGGTTAGCCTTCTCGGAATTATGGCGCATTTTTCGAAATTTTCAAAGGGGTTAGCCTTCTCGGAATTCAGGGCGCATTTTTCGAGATTTTCAAAGGGGTTAGCCTTCTCGGAATTCTGGGCGCATTTTTCGAAATTTTCAAAGTGGTTTGCCTTCTCGGAATTCTGGGCGCATTTTTCGAAATTTTCAAAGGGGTTAGGCTTCTCGCAATTCTGGGCGCATTTTTCGAAATTTTCAAAGGGGTTAGCCTTCTCGGAATTCTGGGCGCATTTTTCGATATTTTCAAAGGGGTTAGGCTTCTCGCAATTCTGGGCGCTCTTTTCGGAATTTTCAAAGGGGTTAGCCTTCTCGGAATTCTGGGCGCATTTTTCGAAATTTTCAAAGGGGTTAGCCTTCTCGGAATTCTGGGCGCATTTTTCGAAATTTTCAAAGGGGTTAGCCTTCTCGGAATTCTGGGCGCATTTTTCGAAATTTTCAAAGGGGGTAGCCTTCTCGGAATTCTGGGCGCATTTTTCGAAATTTTGAAAGGGGTTAGCCTTCTCGGAATTCTGCCGTATTTTTCGGAATTTTCAAAGGGGTTAGCCTAATCGCAATTCTGGGCGCATTCTTCGAAATTACCAAAGGGGTTAGCCTTCTCAGAATTCTGGGCGCATTTTTCGAAATTTTCAAAGGGGTTAGCCTTCTCGGAATTATGGCGAATTTTTCGAAATTTTCAAAGGGGTTAGCCTTCTCGGAATTCTGCCGTATTTTTCTGAATTTTCAAAGGGGTTAGCCTTCTCGGAATACTGGCGCATTTTTCGAAATTTTCAAAGGGGTTGGCCTTCTCGGAATTCTGGGCGCATTTTTCGAAATTTTAAAAGGGGTTAGCCTTCTCGCAATTCTGGGCGCATTTTTCGAAATTTTCAAAGGGGGCAGCCTTCTCGGAATTCTGCCGTATTTTTCGGAATTTTCAAAGGGGTTAGCCTTCTCGGAATACTGGCGCATTTTTCGAAATTTTCAAAGGGGTTGGCCTTCTCGGAATTCTGGGCGCATTTTTCGAAATTTTAAAAGGGGTTAGCCTTCTCGCAATTCTGGGCGCATTTTTCGAAATTTTCAAAGGGGGCAGCCTTCTCGGAATTCTGAGCGCATTTTTCGAAATTTTCAAAGGGGTTAGCCTTCTCGGAGTTCTGGGTGCATTTTTCGAAATTTTCAAAGGGGTTAGCCTTCTCGGATTCTGGGCGCATTTTTCGAAATTTTCAAAGGGGTTAGCGTTCTGGGAATTATGGCGCATTTTTCGAAATTTTCAAAGGGGTTAGCCTTCTCGGAATTCAGGGCGCATTTTTCGAGATTTTCAAAGGGGTTAGCCTTCTCGGAATTCTGGGCGCATTTTTCGAAATTTTCAAAGTGGTTTGCCTTCTCGGAATTCTGGGCGCATTTTTCGAAATTTTCAAAGGGGTTAGGCTTCTCGCAATTCTGGGCGCATTTTTCGAAATTTTCAAAGGGGTTAGCCTTCTCGGAATTCTGGGCGCATTTTTCGATATTTTCAAAGGGGTTAGGCTTCTCGCAATTCTGGGCGCTCTTTTCGGAATTTTCAAAGGGGTTAGCCTTCTCGGAATTCTGGGCGCATTTTTCGAAATTTTCAAAGGGGTTAGCCTTCTCGGAATTCTGGGCGCATTTTTCGAAATTTTCAAAGGGGTTAGCCTTCTCGGAATTCTGGGCGCATTTTTCGAAATTTTCAAAGGGGGTAGCCTTCTCGGAATTCTGGGCGCATTTTTCGAAATTTTGAAAGGGGTTAGCCTTCTCGGAATTCTGCCGTATTTTTCGGAATTTTCAAAGGGGTTAGCCTAATCGCAATTCTGGGCGCATTCTTCGAAATTACCAAAGGGGTTAGCCTTCTCAGAATTCTGGGCGCATTTTTCGAAATTTTCAAAGGGGTTAGCCTTCTCGGAATTATGGCGAATTTTTCGAAATTTTCAAAGGGGTTAGCCTTCTCGGAATTCTGCCGTATTTTTCGGAATTTTCAAAGGGGTTAGCCTTCTCGGAATACTGGCGCATTTTTCGAAATTTTCAAAGGGGTTGGCCTTCTCGGAATTCTGGGCGCATTTTTCGAAATTTTAAAAGGGGTTAGCCTTCTCGCAATTCTGGGCGCATTTTTCGAAATTTTCAAAGGGGGCAGCCTTCTCGGAATTCTGCCGTATTTTTCGGAATTTTCAAAGGGGTTAGCCTTCTCGGAATACTGGCGCATTTTTCGAAATTTTCAAAGGGGTTGGCCTTCTCGGAATTCTGGGCGCATTTTTCGAAATTTTAAAAGGGGTTAGCCTTCTCGCAATTCTGGGCGCATTTTTCGAAATTTTCAAAGGGGGCAGCCTTCTCGGAATTCTGAGCGCATTTTTCGAAATTTTCAAAGGGGTTAGCCTTCTCGGAGTTCTGGGTGCATTTTTCGAAATTTTCAAAGGGGTTAGCCTTCTCGGATTCTGGGCGCATTTTTCGAAATTTTCAAAGGGGTTAGCGTTCTGGGAATTCTGGGCGCATTTTTCGAAATTTTCAAAGGGGTTAGCCTTCTGGGAATTCTGGGCGCATTTTTCGAAATTTTCAAAGGGGTTAGCCTTCTCGGAATTCTGGGCGCATTTTTCGAAATTTTCAAAGGGGTTAGCCTTCTCGGAATTCTGGGCGCATTTTCGACATTTTCAAAGGGGTTAGCCTTCTCGGAATTCTGGGCGCACTTTTCGAAATTTTCAAAGGGGTTAGCATTCTCGGAATTCTGGGCGCATTTTTCGAAATTTTCAAAGGGGTTAACCTTCTCGGAATTCTGGGCGCATTTTTCGATATTTTCAAAGGGGTTAGGCTTCTCGCAATTCTAAGCGCTCTTTTCGGAATTTTCAAAGGGGTTAGCCTTCTCGGAATTCTGGGCGCATTTTTCGAAATTTTCAAAGGGGTTAGCCTTCTCGGAATTCTGGGCGCATTTTTCGAAATTTTGAAAGGGGTTAACCTTTTCAGAATTCTGGGCGCATTTTTCGAATTTTTCAAAGGGGTTAGCCTTCTCGGAATTTTGGGCGCATTTTTCGAAATTTTCAAAGGGGTTAGCCTTCTCGGAGTTCTGGGCGCATTTTTCGAAATTTTCAAAGGGGTTAGCCTTCTCGGAATTCTGGGCGAATATTTCGAAATTTTCAAAGGGGTTAGCCTTCTCGGATTTCTGGGCGCATTTTTCGAAATTTTCAAATGGGTTAGCCTTCTCGGAATTCTGGACGCATTTTTCGAAATTTTCAAAGGGGTTAGCCTTCTCGGAATTCTGGGCGCATTTTTCGAAATTTTCAAAGGGGGTAGCCTTCTCGGAATTCTGGGCGCATTTTTCGAAATTTTGAAAGGGGTTAGCCTTCTCGGAATTCTGCCCTATTTTTCGGAATTTTCAAAGGGGTTAGCCTAATCGCAATTCTGGGCGCATTCTTCGAAATTACCAAAGGGGTTAGCCTTCTCAGAATTCTGGGCGCATTTTTCGAAATTTTCAAAGGGGTTAGCCTTCTCGGAATTATGGCGAATTTTTCGAAATTTTCAAAGGGGTTAGCCTTCTCGGAATTCTGCCGTATTTTTCGGAATTTTCAAAGGGGTTAGCCTTCTCGGAATACTGGCGCATTTTTCGAAATTTTCAAAGGGGTTGGCCTTCTCGGAATTCTGGGCGCATTTTTCGAAATTTTAAAAGGGGTTAGCCTTCTCGCAATTCTGGGCGCATTTTTCGAAATTTTCAAAGGGGGCAGCCTTCTCGGAATTCTGCCGTATTTTTCGGAATTTTCAAAGGGGTTAGCCTTCTCGGAATACTGGCGCATTTTTCGAAATTTTCAAAGGAGTTGGCCTTCTCGGAATTCTGGGCGCATTTTTCGAAATTTTAAAAGGGGTTAGCCTTCTCGCAATTCTGGGCGCATTTTTCGAAATTTTCAAAGGGGGCAGCCTTCTCGGAATTCTGAGCGCATTTTTGAAATTTTCAAAGGGGTTAGCCTTCTCGGAGTTCTGGGCGCATTTTTCGAAATTTTCAAAGGGGTTAGCCTTCTCGGATTCTGGGCGCATTTTTCGAAATTTTCAAAGGGGTTAGCGTTCTGGGAATTCTGGGCGCATTTTTCGAAATTTTCAAAGGGGTTAGCCTTCTGGGAATTCTGGGCGCATTTTTCGAAATTTTCAAAGGGGTTAGCCTTCTCGGAATTCTGGGCGCATTTTTCGAAATTTTCAAAGGGGTTAGCCTTATCGGAATTCTGGGCGCATTTTTCGAAATTTTCAAAGGGGTTAGGCTTCTCGCAATTCTAAGCGCTCTTTTCGGAATTTTCAAAGGGGTTAGCCTTCTCGGAATTCTGGGCGCATTTTTCGAAATTTTCAAAGGGGTTAGCCTTCTCGGAAATCTGGGCGCATTTTTCGAAATTTTCAAAGGGGTTAGCCTTCTCGGAATTCAGGGCGCATTTTTCGAAATTTTCAAAGGGGTTAGCCTACTCGCAATTCTGAGCGCATTCTTCGAAATTACCAAAGGGGGTAGCCTTCTCAGAATTCTGGGCGCATTTTTCGAAATTTTCAAAGGGGTTAACCTTCTCGGAATTCTGGGCGCATTTTTCGAAATTTTCGAAGCAGTTATCCTTCTCGGAAATCTGGGCGCATTTTTCGAAATTTTCAAAGGGGTTAGCCTACTCGCAATTCTGAGCGCATTCTTCGAAATTACCAAAGGGGGTAGCCTTCTCAGAATTCTGGGCGCATTTTTCGAAATTTTCAAAGGGGTTGGCCTTCTCGGAATTCTGGGCGCATTTTTCGAAATTTTAAAAGGGGTTAGCCTTCTCGCAATTCTGGGCGCATTTTTCGAAATTTTCAAAGGGGGCAGCCTTCTCGGAATTCTGAGCGCATTTTTCGAAATTTTCAAAGGGGTTAGCCTTCTCGGAGTTCTGGGCGCATTTTTCGAAATTTTCAAAGGGGTTAGCCTTCTCGGATTCTGGGCGCATTTTTCGAAATTTTCAAAGGGGTTAGCCTTCTGGGAATTCTGGGCGCATTTTTCGAAATTTTCAAAGGGGTTAGCCTTCTCGGAATTCTGGGCGCATTTTTCGAAATTTTCAAAGGGGTTAGCCTTCTCGGAATTCTGGGCGCATTTTCGACATTTTCAAAGGGGTTAGCCTTCTCGGAATTCTGGGCGCACTTTTCGAAATTTTCAAAGGGGTTAGCATTCTCGGAATTCTGGGCGCATTTTTCGAAATTTTCAAAGGGGTTAGCCTTCTCGGAATTCTGGGCGCATTTTTCGAAATTTTCAAAAGGGTTAGGCTTGTCGCAATTCTGGGCGCATTTTTCGAAATTTTCAAAGGGGTTAGCCTTCTCGGAATTCTGGGCGCATTTTTCGAAATTTTCAAAGGGGTTAGCCTACTCGCAATTCTGGGCGCATTCTTCGAAATTATCAAAGGGGGTAGCCTTCTCGGAATTCTGGGCGCATTTTTCGAAATTTTCAAAGGGGTTAGCCTAATCGCAATTCTGGGCGCATTCTTCGAAATTACCAAAGGGGTTAGCCTTCTCAGAATTCTGGGCGCATTTTTCGAAATTTTCAAAGGGGTTAGCCTTCTCGGAATTATGGCGAATTTTTCGAAATTTTCAAAGGGGTTAGCCTTCTCGGAATTCTGCCGTATTTTTCGGAATTTTCAAAGGGGTTAGCCTTCTCGGAATACTGGCGCATTTTTCGAAATTTTCAAAGGGGTTGGCCTTCTCGGAATTCTGGGCGCATTTTTCGAAATTTTAAAAGGGGTTAGCCTTCTCGCAATTCTGGGCGCATTTTTCGAAATTTTCAAAGGGGGCAGCCTTCTCGGAATTCTGCCGTATTTTTCGGAATTTTCAAAGGGGTTAGCCTTCTCGGAATACTGGCGCATTTTTCGAAATTTTCAAAGGGGTTGGCCTTCTCGGAATTCTGGGCGCATTTTTCGAAATTTTAAAAGGGGTTAGCCTTCTCGCAATTCTGGGCGCATTTTTCGAAATTTTCAAAGGGGGCAGCCTTCTCGGAATTCTGAGCGCATTTTTCGAAATTTTCAAAGGGGTTAGCCTTCTCGGAGTTCTGGGTGCATTTTTCGAAATTTTCAAAGGGGTTAGCCTTCTCGGATTCTGGGCGCATTTTTCGAAATTTTCAAAGGGGTTAGCGTTCTGGGAATTCTGGGCGCATTTTTCGAAATTTTCAAAGGGGTTGGCCTTCTCGGAATTCTGGGCGCATTTTTCGAAATTTTAAAAGGGGTTAGCCTTCTCGCAATTCTGGGCGCATTTTTCGAAATTTTCAAAGGGGGCAGCCTTCTCGGAATTCTGAGCGCATTTTTCGAAATTTTCAAAGGGGTTAGCCTTCTCGGAGTTCTGGGTGCATTTTTCGAAATTTTCAAAGGGGTTAGCCTTCTCGGATTCTGGGCGCATTTTTCGAAATTTTCAAAGGGGTTAGCGTTCTGGGAATTATGGCGCATTTTTCGAAATTTTCAAAGGGGTTAGCCTTCTCGGAATTCAGGGCGCATTTTTCGAGATTTTCAAAGGGGTTAGCCTTCTCGGAATTCTGGGCGCATTTTTCGAAATTTTCAAAGTGGTTTGCCTTCTCGGAATTCTGGGCGCATTTTTCGAAATTTTCAAAGGGGTTAGGCTTCTCGCAATTCTGGGCGCATTTTTCGAAATTTTCAAAGGGGTTAGCCTTCTCGGAATTCTGGGCGCATTTTTCGATATTTTCAAAGGGGTTAGGCTTCTCGCAATTCTGGGCGCTCTTTTCGGAATTTTCAAAGGGGTTAGCCTTCTCGGAATTCTGGGCGCATTTTTCGAAATTTTCAAAGGGGTTAGCCTTCTCGGAATTCTGGGCGCATTTTTCGAAATTTTCAAAGGGGTTAGCCTTCTCGGAATTCTGGGCGCATTTTTCGAAATTTTCAAAGGGGGTAGCCTTCTCGGAATTCTGGGCGCATTTTTCGAAATTTTGAAAGGGGTTAGCCTTCTCGGAATTCTGCCGTATTTTTCGGAATTTTCAAAGGGGTTAGCCTAATCGCAATTCTGGGCGCATTCTTCGAAATTACCAAAGGGGTTAGCCTTCTCAGAATTCTGGGCGCATTTTTCGAAATTTTCAAAGGGGTTAGCCTTCTCGGAATTATGGCGAATTTTTCGAAATTTTCAAAGGGGTTAGCCTTCTCGGAATTCTGCCGTATTTTTCGGAATTTTCAAAGGGGTTAGCCTTCTCGGAATACTGGCGCATTTTTCGAAATTTTCAAAGGGGTTGGCCTTCTCGGAATTCTGGGCGCATTTTTCGAAATTTTAAAAGGGGTTAGCCTTCTCGCAATTCTGGGCGCATTTTTCGAAATTTTCAAAGGGGGCAGCCTTCTCGGAATTCTGCCGTATTTTTCGGAATTTTCAAAGGGGTTAGCCTTCTCGGAATACTGGCGCATTTTTCGAAATTTTCAAAGGGGTTGGCCTTCTCGGAATTCTGGGCGCATTTTTCGAAATTTTAAAAGGGGTTAGCCTTCTCGCAATTCTGGGCGCATTTTTCGAAATTTTCAAAGGGGGCAGCCTTCTCGGAATTCTGAGCGCATTTTTCGAAATTTTCAAAGGGGTTAGCCTTCTCGGAGTTCTGGGTGCATTTTTCGAAATTTTCAAAGGGGTTAGCCTTCTCGGATTCTGGGCGCATTTTTCGAAATTTTCAAAGGGGTTAGCGTTCTGGGAATTCTGGGCGCATTTTTCGAAATTTTCAAAGGGGTTAGCCTTCTCGGAATTCTGGGCGCATTTTCGACATTTTCAAAGGGGTTAGCCTTCTCGGAATTCTGGGCGCACTTTTCGAAATTTTCAAAGGGGTTAGCATTCTCGGAATTCTGGGCGCATTTTTCGAAATTTTCAAAGGGGTTAACCTTCTCGGAATTCTGGGCGCATTTTTCGATATTTTCAAAGGGGTTAGGCTTCTCGCAATTCTAAGCGCTCTTTTCGGAATTTTCAAAGGGGTTAGCCTTCTCGGAATTCTGGGCGCATTTTTCGAAATTTTCAAAGGGGTTAGCCTTCTCGGAATTCTGGGCGCATTTTTCGAAATTTTGAAAGGGGTTAACCTTTTCAGAATTCTGGGCGCATTTTTCGAATTTTTCAAAGGGGTTAGCCTTCTCGGAATTTTGGGCGCATTTTTCGAAATTTTCAAAGGGGTTAGCCTTCTCGGAGTTCTGGGCGCATTTTTCGAAATTTTCAAAGGGGTTAGCCTTATCGGAATTCTGGGCGCATTTTTCGAAATTTTCAAAGGGGTTAGCCTTTTCGAAATTCTGGGCGCATTTTTCGAAATTTTCAAAGGGGTTTGCCTTCTCGGAATTCTGGGAGCATTATTCGAAATCTTCAAAGGGGTTAGCCTTCTCGGAATTCTGGGCGCATTTTTCGAAATTTTCAAAGGGGTTAGCCTTCTCGGAATTCTGGGCGCATTTTTCGAAATTTTCAAAGAGGTTAGCCTTCTCGGATTTCTGGGCGCATTTTTCGAAATTTTCAAATGGGTTAGCCTTCTCGGAATTCTGGACGCATTTTTCGAAATTTTCAAAGGGGTTAGCCTTCTCGGAATTCTGGACGCATTTTTCGAAATTTTCAAAGGGGTTAGCCTTCTCGGAATTCTGGGCGAATATTTCGAAATTTTCAAAGGGGTTAGCCTTCTCGGATTTCTGGGCGCATTTTTCGAAATTTTCAAATGGGTTAGCCTTCTCGGAATTCTGGACGCATTTTTCGAAATTTTCAAAGGGGTTAGCCTTCTCGGAATTGTGGGCGCATTTTTCGAAATTTTCAAAGGGGGTAGCCTTCTCGGAATTCTGGGCGCATTTTTCGAAATTTTGAAAGGGGTTAGCCTTCTCGGAATTCTGCCCTATTTTTCGGAATTTTCAAAGGGGTTAGCCTAATCGCAATTCTGGGCGCATTCTTCGAAATTACCAAAGGGGTTAGCCTTCTCAGAATTCTGGGCGCATTTTTCGAAATTTTCAAAGGGGTTAGCCTTCTCGGAATTATGGCGAATTTTTCGAAATTTTCAAAGGGGTTAGCCTTCTCGGAATTCTGCCGTATTTTTCGGAATTTTCAAAGGGGTTAGCCTTCTCGGAATACTGGCGCATTTTTCGAAATTTTCAAAGGGGTTGGCCTTCTCGGAATTCTGGGCGCATTTTTCGAAATTTTAAAAGGGGTTAGCCTTCTCGCAATTCTGGGCGCATTTTTCGAAATTTTCAAAGGGGGCAGCCTTCTCGGAATTCTGCCGTATTTTTCGGAATTTTCAAAGGGGTTAGCCTTCTCGGAATACTGGCGCATTTTTCGAAATTTTCAAAGGGGTTGGCCTTCTCGGAATTCTGGGCGCATTTTTCGAAATTTTAAAAGGGGTTAGCCTTCTCGCAATTCTGGGCGCATTTTTCGAAATTTTCAAAGGGGGCAGCCTTCTCGGAATTCTGAGCGCATTTTTGAAATTTTCAAAGGGGTTAGCCTTCTCGGAGTTCTGGGCGCATTTTTCGAAATTTTCAAAGGGGTTAGCCTTCTCGGATTCTGGGCGCATTTTTCGAAATTTTCAAAGGGGTTAGCGTTCTGGGAATTCTGGGCGCATTTTTCGAAATTTTCAAAGGGGTTAGCCTTCTGGGAATTCTGGGCGCATTTTTCGAAATTTTCAAAGGGGTTAGCCTTCTCGGAATTCTGGGCGCATTTTTCGAAATTTTCAAAGGGGTTAGCCTTATCGGAATTCTGGGCGCATTTTTCGAAATTTTCAAAGGGGTTAGGCTTCTCGCAATTCTAAGCGCTCTTTTCGGAATTTTCAAAGGGGTTAGCCTTCTCGGAATTCTGGGCGCATTTTTCGAAATTTTCAAAGGGGTTAGCCTTCTCGGAAATCTGGGCGCATTTTTCGAAATTTTCAAAGGGGTTAGCCTTCTCGGAATTCAGGGCGCATTTTTCGAAATTTTCAAAGGGGTTAGCCTACTCGCAATTCTGAGCGCATTCTTCGAAATTACCAAAGGGGGTAGCCTTCTCAGAATTCTGGGCGCATTTTTCGAAATTTTCAAAGGGGTTAACCTTCTCGGAATTCTGGGCGCATTTTTCGAAATTTTCGAAGCAGTTATCCTTCTCGGAAATCTGGGCGCATTTTTCGAAATTTTCAAAGGGGTTAGCCTACTCGCAATTCTGAGCGCATTCTTCGAAATTACCAAAGGGGGTAGCCTTCTCAGAATTCTGGGCGCATTTTTCGAAATTTTCAAAGGGGTTGGCCTTCTCGGAATTCTGGGCGCATTTTTCGAAATTTTAAAAGGGGTTAGCCTTCTCGCAATTCTGGGCGCATTTTTCGAAATTTTCAAAGGGGGCAGCCTTCTCGGAATTCTGAGCGCATTTTTCGAAATTTTCAAAGGGGTTAGCCTTCTCGGAGTTCTGGGCGCATTTTTCGAAATTTTCAAAGGGGTTAGCCTTCTCGGATTCTGGGCGCATTTTTCGAAATTTTCAAAGGGGTTAGCCTTCTGGGAATTCTGGGCGCATTTTTCGAAATTTTCAAAGGGGTTAGCCTTCTCGGAATTCTGGGCGCATTTTTCGAAATTTTCAAAGGGGTTAGCCTTCTCGGAATTCTGGGCGCATTTTCGACATTTTCAAAGGGGTTAGCCTTCTCGGAATTCTGGGCGCACTTTTCGAAATTTTCAAAGGGGTTAGCATTCTCGGAATTCTGGGCGCATTTTTCGAAATTTTCAAAGGGGTTAGCCTTCTCGGAATTCTGGGCGCATTTTTCGAAATTTTCAAAAGGGTTAGGCTTGTCGCAATTCTGGGCGCATTTTTCGAAATTTTCAAAGGGGTTAGCCTTCTCGGAATTCTGGGCGCATTTTTCGAAATTTTCAAAGGGGTTAGCCTACTCGCAATTCTGGGCGCATTCTTCGAAATTATCAAAGGGGGTAGCCTTCTCGGAATTCTGGGCGCATTTTTCGAAATTTTCAAAGGGGTTAGCCTTCTCGGAATTATGGCGCATTTTTCGAAATTTTCAAAGGGGTTAGCCTTCTCGGAATTCAGGGCGCATTTTTCGAGATTTTCAAAGGGGTTAGCCTTCTCGGAATTCTGGGCGCATTTTTCGAAATTTTCAAAGTGGTTTGCCTTCTCGGAATTCTGGGCGCATTTTTCGAAATTTTCAAAGGGGTTAGGCTTCTCGCAATTCTGGGCGCATTTTTCGAAATTTTCAAAGGGGTTAGCCTTCTCGGAATTCTGGGCGCATTTTTCGATATTTTCAAAGGGGTTAGGCTTCTCGCAATTCTGGGCAATCTTTTCGGAATTTTCAAAGGGGTTAGCCTTCTCGGAATTCTGGGCGCATTTTTCGAAATTTTCAAAGGGGTTAGCCTTCTCGGAATTCTGGGCGCATTTCTCGAAATTTTCAAAGGGGGTAGCCTTCTCGGAATTCTGGGCGCATTTTTCGAAATTTTGAAAGGGGTTAGCCTTCTCGGAATTCTGCCGTATTTTTCGGAATTTTCAAAGGGGTTAGCCTAATCGCAATTCTGGGCGCATTCTTCGAAATTACCAAAGGGGTTAGCCTTCTCAGAATTCTGGGCGCATTTTTCGAAATTTTCAAAGGGGTTAGCCTTCTCGGAATTATGGCGAATTTTTCGAAATTTTCAAAGGGGTTAGCCTTCTCGGAATTCTGCCGTATTTTTCGGAATTTTCAAAGGGGTTAGCCTTCTCGGAATACTGGCGCATTTTTCGAAATTTTCAAAGGGGTTGGCCTTCTCGGAATTCTGGGCGCATTTTTCGAAATTTTAAAAGGGGTTAGCCTTCTCGCAATTCTGGGCGCATTTTTCGAAATTTTCAAAGGGGGCAGCCTTCTCGGAATTCTGCCGTATTTTTCGGAATTTTCAAAGGGGTTAGCCTTCTCGGAATACTGGCGCATTTTTCGAAATTTTCAAAGGGGTTGGCCTTCTCGGAATTCTGGGCGCATTTTTCGAAATTTTAAAAGGGGTTAGCCTTCTCGCAATTCTGGGCGCATTTTTCGAAATTTTCAAAGGGGGCAGCCTTCTCGGAATTCTGAGCGCATTTTTCGAAATTTTCAAAGGGGTTAGCCTTCTCGGAGTTCTGGGTGCATTTTTCGAAATTTTCAAAGGGGTTAGCCTTCTCGGATTCTGGGCGCATTTTTCGAAATTTTCAAAGGGGTTAGCGTTCTGGGAATTCTGGGCGCATTTTTCGAAATTTTCAAAGGGGTTAGCCTTCTGGGAATTCTGGGCGCATTTTTCGAAATTTTCAAAGGGGTTAGCCTTCTCGGAATTCTGGGCGCATTTTTCGAAATTTTCAAAGGGGTTAGCCTTCTCGGAATTCTGGGCGCATTTTCGACATTTTCAAAGGGGTTAGCCTTCTCGGAATTCTGGGCGCACTTTTCGAAATTTTCAAAGGGGTTAGCATTCTCGGAATTCTGGGCGCATTTTTCGAAATTTTCAAAGGGGTTAACCTTCTCGGAATTCTGGGCGCATTTTTCGATATTTTCAAAGGGGTTAGGCTTCTCGCAATTCTAAGCGCTCTTTTCGGAATTTTCAAAGGGGTTAGCCTTCTCGGAATTCTGGGCGCATTTTTCGAAATTTTCAAAGGGGTTAGCCTTCTCGGAATTCTGGGCGCATTTTTCGAAATTTTGAAAGGGGTTAACCTTTTCAGAATTCTGGGCGCATTTTTCGAATTTTTCAAAGGGGTTAGCCTTCTCGGAATTTTGGGCGCATTTTTCGAAATTTTCAAAGGGGTTAGCCTTCTCGGAGTTCTGGGCGCATTTTTCGAAATTTTCAAAGGGGTTAGCCTTATCGGAATTCTGGGCGCATTTTTCGAAATTTTCAAAGGGGTTAGCCTTTTCGAAATTCTGGGCGCATTTTTCGAAATTTTCAAAGGGGTTTGCCTTCTCGGAATTCTGGGAGCATTATTCGAAATCTTCAAAGGGGATAGCCTTCTCGGAATTCTGGGCGCATTTTTAGAAATTTTCAAAGGGGTTAGCCTTCTCGGAATTCTGGGCGCATTTTTCGAAATTTTCAAAGAGGTTAGCCTTCTCGGATTTCTGGGCGCATTTTTCGAAATTTTCAAATGGGTTAGCCTTCTCGGAATTCTGGACGCATTTTTCGAAATTTTCAAAGGGGTTAGCCTTCTCGGAATTCTGGACGCATTTTTCGAAATTTTCAAAGGGGTTAGCCTTCTCGGAATTCTGGGCGAATATTTCGAAATTTTCAAAGGGGTTAGCCTTCTCGGATTTCTGGGCGCATTTTTCGAAATTTTCAAATGGGTTAGCCTTCTCGGAATTCTGGACGCATTTTTCGAAATTTTCAAAGGGGTTAGCCTTCTCGGAATTCTGGGCGCATTTTTCGAAATTTTCAAAGGGGGTAGCCTTCTCGGAATTCTGGGCGCATTTTTCGAAATTTTGAAAGGGGTTAGCCTTCTCGGAATTCTGCCGTATTTTTCGGAATTTTCAAAGGGGTTAGCCTAATCGCAATTCTGGGCGCATTCTTCGAAATTACCAAAGGGGTTAGCCTTCTCAGAATTCTGGGCGCATTTTTCGAAATTTTCAAAGGGGTTAGCCTTCTCGGAATTATGGCGAATTTTTCGAAATTTTCAAAGGGGTTAGCCTTCTCGGAATTCTGCCGTATTTTTCGGAATTTTCAAAGGGGTTAGCCTTCTCGGAATACTGGCGCATTTTTCGAAATTTTCAAAGGGGTTGGCCTTCTCGGAATTCTGGGCGCATTTTTCGAAATTTTAAAAGGGGTTAGCCTTCTCGCAATTCTGGGCGCATTTTTCGAAATTTTCAAAGGGGGCAGCCTTCTCGGAATTCTGCCGTATTTTTCGGAATTTTCAAAGGGGTTAGCCTTCTCGGAATACTGGCGCATTTTTCGAAATTTTCAAAGGGGTTGGCCTTCTCGGAATTCTGGGCGCATTTTTCGAAATTTTAAAAGGGGTTAGCCTTCTCGCAATTCTGGGCGCATTTTTCGAAATTTTCAAAGGGGGCAGCCTTCTCGGAATTCTGAGCGCATTTTTCGAAATTTTCAAAGGGGTTAGCCTTCTCGGAGTTCTGGGCGCATTTTTCGAAATTTTCAAAGGGGTTAGCCTTCTCGGATTCTGGGCGCATTTTTCGAAATTTTCAAAGGGGTTAGCGTTCTGGGAATTCTGGGCGCATTTTTCTAAATTTTCAAAGGGGTTAGCCTTCTGGGAATTCTGGGCGCATTTTTCGAAATTTTCAAAGGGGTTAGCCTTCTCGGAATTCTGGGCGCATTTTTCGAAATTTTCAAAGGGGTTAGCCTTATCGGAATTCTGGGCGCATTTTTCGAAATTTTCAAAGGGGTTAGGCTTCTCGCAATTCTAAGCGCTCTTTTCGGAATTTTCAAAGGGGTTAGCCTTCTCGGAATTCTGGGCGCATTTTTCGAAATTTTCAAAGGGGTTAGCCTTCTCGGAATTCTGGGCGCATTTTCGACATTTTCAAAGGGGTTAGCCTTCTCGGAATTCTGGGCGCACTTTTCGAAATTTTCAAAGGGGTTAGCATTCTCGGAATTCTGGGCGCATTTTTCGAAATTTTCAAAGGGGTTAACCTTCTCGGAATTCTGGGCGCATTTTTCGATATTTTCAAAGGGGTTAGGCTTCTCGCAATTCTAAGCGCTCTTTTCGGAATTTTCAAAGGGGTTAGCCTTCTCGGAATTCTGGGCGCATTTTTCGAAATTTTCAAAGGGGTTAGCCTTCTCGGAATTCTGGGCGCATTTTTCGAAATTTTGAAAGGGGTTAACCTTTTCAGAATTCTGGGCGCATGTTTCGAATTTTTCAAAGGGGTTAGCCTTCTCGGAATTTTGGGCGCATTTTTCGAAATTTTCAAAGGGGTTAGCCTTCTCGGAGTTCTGGGCGCATTTTTCGAAATTTTCAAAGGGGTTAGCCTTATCGGAATTCTGGGCGCATTTTTCGAAATTTTCAAAGGGGTTAGCCTTTTCGAAATTCTGGGCGCATTTTTCGAAATTTTCAAAGGGGTTTGCCTTCTCGGAATTCTGGGAGCATTATTCGAAATCTTCAAAGGGGTTAGCCTTCTCGGAATTCTGGGCGCATTTTTCGAAATTTTCAAAGGGGTTAGCCTTCTCGGAATTCTGGGCGCATTTTTCGAAATTTTCAAAGAGGTTAGCCTTCTCGGATTTCTGGGCGCATTTTTCGAAATTTTCAAATGGGTTAGCCTTCTCGGAATTCTGGACGCATTTTTCGAAATTTTCAAAGGGGTTAGCCTTCTCGGAATTCTGGACGCATTTTTCGAAATTTTCAAAGGGGTTAGCCTTCTCGGAATTCTGGGCGAATATTTCGAAATTTTCAAAGGGGTTAGCCTTCTCGGATTTCTGGGCGCATTTTTCGAAATTTTCAAATGGGTTAGCCTTCTCGGAATTCTGGACGCATTTTTCGAAATTTTCAAAGGGGTTAGCCTTCTCGGAATTCTGGGCGCATTTTTCGAAATTTTCAAAGGGGGTAGCCTTCTCGGAATTCTGGGCGCATTTTTCGAAATTTTGAAAGGGGTTAGCCTTCTCGGAATTCTGCCGTATTTTTCGGAATTTTCAAAGGGGTTAGCCTAATCGCAATTCTGGGCGCATTCTTCGAAATTACCAAAGGGGTTAGCCTTCTCAGAATTCTGGGCGCATTTTTCGAAATTTTCAAAGGGGTTAGCCTTCTCGGAATTATGGCGAATTTTTCGAAATTTTCAAAGGGGTTAGCCTTCTCGGAATTCTGCCGTATTTTTCGGAATTTTCAAAGGGGTTAGCCTTCTCGGAATACTGGCGCATTTTTCGAAATTTTCTAAGGGGTTGGCCTTCTCGGAATTCTGGGCGCATTTTTCGAAATTTTAAAAGGGGTTAGCCTTCTCGCAATTCTGGGCGCATTTTTCGAAATTTTCAAAGGGGGCAGCCTTCTCGGAATTCTGCCGTATTTTTCGGAATTTTCAAAGGGGTTAGCCTTCTCGGAATACTGGCGCATTTTTCGAAATTTTCAAAGGGGTTGGCCTTCTCGGAATTCTGGGCGCATTTTTCGAAATTTTAAAAGGGGTTAGCCTTCTCGCAATTCTGGGCGCATTTTTCGAAATTTTCAAAGGGGGCAGCCTTCTCGGAATTCTGAGCGCATTTTTCGAAATTTTCAAAGGGGTTAGCCTTCTCGGAGTTCTGGGCGCATTTTTCGAAATTTTCAAAGGGGTTAGCCTTCTCGGATTCTGGGCGCATTTTTCGAAATTTTCAAAGGGGTTAGCGTTCTGGGAATTCTGGGCGCATTTTTCGAAATTTTCAAAGGGGTTAGCCTTCTGGGAATTCTGGGCGCATTTTTCGAAATTTTCAAAGGGGTTAGCCTTCTCGGAATTCTGGGCGCATTTTTCGAAATTTTCAAAGGGGTTAGCCTTCTCGGAATTCTGGGCGCATTTTCGACATTTTCAAAGGGGTTAGCCTTCTCGGAATTCTGGGCGCACTTTTCGAAATTTTCAAAGGGGTTAGCATTCTCGGAATTCTGGGCGCATTTTTCGAAATTTTCAAAGGGGTTAACCTTCTCGGAATTCTGGGCGCATTTTTCGATATTTTCAAAGGGGTTAGGCTTCTCGCAATTCTAAGCGCTCTTTTCGGAATTTTCAAAGGGGTTAGCCTTCTCGGAATTCTGGGCGCATTTTTCGAAATTTTCAAAGGGGTTAGCCTTCTCGGAATTCTGGGCGCATTTTTCGAAATTTTGAAAGGGGTTAACCTTTTCAGAATTCTGGGCGCATTTTTCGAATTTTTCAAAGGGGTTAGCCTTCTCGGAATTTTGGGCGCATTTTTCGAAATTTTCAAAGGGGTTAGCCTTCTCGGAGTTCTGGGCGCATTTTTCGAAATTTTCAAAGGGGTTAGCCTTATCGGAATTCTGGGCGCATTTTTCGAAATTTTCAAAGGGGTTAGCCTTTTCGAAATTCTGGGCGCATTTTTCGAAATTTTCAAAGGGGTTTGCCTTCTCGGAATTCTGGGAGCATTATTCGAAATCTTCAAAGGGGTTAGCCTTCTCGGAATTCTGGGCGCATTTTTCGAAATTTTCAAAGGGGTTAGCCTTCTCGGAATTCTGGGCGCATTTTTCGAAATTTTCAAAGAGGTTAGCCTTCTCGGATTTCTGGGCGCATTTTTCGAAATTTTCAAATGGGTTAGCCTTCTCGGAATTCTGGACGCATTTTTCGAAATTTTCAAAGGGGTTAGCCTTCTCGGAATTCTGGACGCATTTTTCGAAATTTTCAAAGGGGTTAGCCTTCTCGGAATTCTGGGCGAATATTTCGAAATTTTCAAAGGGGTTAGCCTTCTCGGAATTCTGGGCGCATTTTTCGAAATTTTCAAAGGGGTTAGCCTTCTCGGAATTCTGGGCGCATTTTTCGAAATTTTCAAAGGGGTTAGCATTCTCGGAATTCTGGGAGCATTTTTCGAAATTTTCAAAGGGGTTATTCTTCTCGCAATTCTGGGCGCATTTTTCGAAATTTTCAAAGGGGTTAGCTTTCTCGGAATTCTGGGCGCATTTTACGATATTTTCAAAGGGGTTAGGCTTCTCGCAATTCTGGGCGCATTTTTCGAAATTTTCAAAGGGGTTAGCCTTCTCGGAATTCTGGGCGCATTTTTCGAAATTTTCAAAGGGGGTAGCCTTCTCGGAATTCTTGGCGCATTTTTCGATATTTTGAAAGGGGTTAGCCTTCTCGGAATTCTGCCGTATTTTTCGGAATTTTCAAAGGGGTTAGCCTTCTCGGAATTCTGGCGCATTTTTCGAAATTTTCAAAGGGGTTGGCCTTCTCGGAATTCTGGGCGCATTTTTCGAAATTTTCAAAGGGGTTAGCCTTCTCGCAATTCTGGGCGCATTTTTCGAAATTTTCAAAGGGGTTAGCCTTCTCGGAATTCTGGGCGCCTTTCCGAAATTTTCAAAGGGGGTAGCCTTCTCGGAATTCTGGGCGCATTTTTCGAAATTTTGAAAGGGGTTAGCCTTCTCGGAATTCTGCCGTATTTTTCGGAATTTTTTAAAGGGGTTAGCCTTCTCGGAATTCTGGCGCATTTTTCTAAATTTTCAAAGGGGTTGGCCTCGGATTTCTGAGCGCATTTTTCGAAATTTTAAAAGGGGTTAGCCTTCTCGCAATTCTGGGCGCATTTTTCGAAATTTTCAAAGGGGGCAGCCTTCTCGGAATTCTGAGCGCATTTTTCGAAATTTTCAAAGGGGTTAGCCTTCTCGGAGTTCTGGGCGCATTTTTCGAAATTTTCAAAGGGTTTAGCCTTCTCGGATTCTGGGCGCATTTTTCGAAATTTCCAAATGGGTTAGCCTTCTCGGAATTCTGGGCGCATTTTTCGAAATTTTCAAAGGGGTTAGCCTTCTGGGAATTCTGGGCGCATTTTTCGAAATTTTCAAAGGGGTTAGCCTTCTCGGAATTCTGGGCGCATTTTTCGAAATTTTCAAAGGGGTTAGCCTTCTCGGAATTCTGGGCGCATTTTCGACATTTTCAAAGGGGTTAGCCTTCTCGGAATTCTGGGCGCACTTTTCGAAATTTTCAAAGGGGTTAGCATTCTCGGAATTCTGGGCGCATTTTTCGAAATTTTCAAAGGGGTTAACCTTCTCGGAATTCTGGGCGCATTTTTCGAAATTTTCAAAGGGGTTAGGCTTCTCGCAATTCTGGGCGCATTTTTCGAAATTTTCAAAGGGGTTAGCCTTCTCGGAATTCTGGGCGCATTTTTCGATATTTTCAAAGGGGTTAGGCTTCTCGCAATTCTAAGCGCTCTTTTCGGAATTTTCAAAGGGGTTAGCCTTCTCGGAATTCTGGGCGCATTTTTCGAAATTTTCAAAGGGGTTAGCCTTCTCGGAATTCTGGGCGCATTTTTCGAAATTTTGAAAGGGGTTAACCTTTTCAGAATTCTGGGCGCATTTTTCGAATTTTTCAAAGGGGTTAGCCTTCTCGGAATTTTGGGCGCATTTTTCGAAATTTTCAAAGGGGTTAGCCTTCTCGGAGTTCTGGGCGCATTTTTCGAAATTTTCAAAGGGGTTAGCCTTATCGGAATTCTGGGCGCATTTTTCGAAATTTTCAAAGGGGTTAGCCTTTTCGAAATTCTGGGCGCATTTTTCGAAATTTTCAAAGGGGTTAGCCTTCTCGGAATTCTGGGCGCATTTTTCGAAATTTTCAAAGAGGTTAGCCTTCTCGGATTTCTGGGCGCATTTTTCGAAATTTTCAAATGGGTTAGCCTTCTCGGAATTCTGGACGCATTTTTCGAAATTTTCAAAGGGGTTAGCCTTCTCGGAATTCTGGACGCATTTTTCGAAATTATCAAAGGGGTTAGCCTTCTCGGAATTCTGGGCGAATATTTCGAAATTTTCAAAGGGGTTAGCCTTCTCGGAATTCTGGGCGCATTTTTCGAAATTTTCAAAGGGGTTAGCCTTCTCGGAATTCTGGGCGCATTTTTCGAAATTTTCAAAGGGGTTATCCTTCTCGGAATTCTGGGCGCATTTTTCGAAATTTTCAAAAGTGTTAGCCTTCTCGGAATTCTGGGCGCATTTTTCGAAATTTTCAAAGGTGTTAGCCTTCTCGGAATTCTGGGCGCATTTTTCGAAATTTTCAGAAGGGGTTAGCCTTCTCGGAATTCTGGGCGCATTTTTCGAAATTTTCAAAGGAGTTAGCCTTCTCGGAATTCAGGGCGCATTTTTCGAAATTTTCAACGGGGTTAGCCTTCTCGGAATTCTGGGCGCATTTTTCGAAATTTTCAAAGTGGTTAGCCTTCTCGGAATTCTGGGCGCATTTTTCGAAATTTTCAAAGGGGTTAACCTTCTCGGAATTCTGGGCGCATTTTTCGAAATTTTCGAAGCAGTTATCCTTCTCGGAAATCTGGGCGCATTTTTCGAAATTTTCAAAGGGGTTAGACTTCTCGGAAATCTGGGCGCATTTTTCGAAATTTTCAAAGGGGTTAGCCTTCTCGGAATTCAGGGCGCATTTTTCGAAATTTTCAAAGGGGTTAGCCTACTCGCAATTCTGAGCGCATTCTTCGAAATTACCAAAGGGGGTAGCCTTCTCGGAATTCTGGGCGCATTTTTCGAAATTTTCAAAGGGGTTAGCCTTCTCGGAATTATGGCGCATTTTTCGAAATTTTCAAAGGGGTTAGCCTTCTCGGAATTCAGGGCGCATTTTTCGAGATTTTCAAAGGGGTTAGCCTTCTCGGAATTCTGGGCGCATTTATCGAAATTTTCAAAGTGGTTTGCCTTCTGGGAATTCTGGGCGCATTTTTCGAAATTTTCAAAGGGGTTAGGCTTCTCGCAATTCTGGGCGCATTTTTCGAAATTTTAAAAGGGGTTAGCCTTCTCGCAATTCTGGGCGCATTTTTCGAAATTTTCAAAGGGGGCAGCCTTCTCGGAATTCTGAGCGATTTTTCGAAATTTTCAAAGGGGTTAGCCTTCTCGGAGTTCTGGGCGCATTTTTCGAAATTTTCAAAGGGGTTAGCCTTCTCGGATTCTGGACGCATTTTTCGAAATTTTCAAAGGGGTTAGCCTTCTGGGAATTCTGGGCGCATTTTTCGAAATTTTCAAAGGGGTTAGCCTTCTCGGAATTCTGGGCGCATTTTTCGAAATTTTCAAAGGGGTTAGCCTTCTCGGAATTCTGGGCGCATTTTCGACATTTTCAAAGGGGTTAGCCTTCTCGGAATTCTGGGCGCACTTTTCGAAATTTTCAAAGGGGTTAGCATTCTCGGAATTATGGGCGCATTTTTCGAAATTTTCAAAGGGGTTAGCCTTCTCGGAATTCTGGGCGCATTTTTCGAAATTTTCAAAAGGGTTAGGCTTCTCGCAATTCTGGGCGCATTTTTCGAAATTTTCAAAGGGGTTAGCCTTCTCGGAATTCTGGGCGCATTTTTCGAAATTTTCAAAGGGGTTAGCCTACTCGCAATTCTGGGCGCATTCTTCGAAATTATCAAAGGGGGTAGCCTTCTCGGAATTCTGGGCGCATTTTTCGAAATTTTCAAAGGGGTTAGCCTTCTCGGAATTATGGCGCATTTTTCGAAATTTTCAAAGGGGTTAGCCTTCTCGGAATTCAGGGCGCATTTTTCGAGATTTTCAAAGGGGTTAGCCTTCTCGGAATTCTGGGCGCATTTTTCGAAATTTTCAAAGTGGTTTGCCTTCTGGGAATTCTGGGCGCATTTTTCGAAATTTTCAAAGGGGTTAGGCTTCTCGCAATTCTGGGCGCATTTTTCGAAATTTTCAAAGGGGTTAGCCTTCTCGGAATTCTGGGCGCATTTTTCGATATTTTCAAAGGGGTTAGGCTTCTCGCAATTCTGGGCGCTCTTTTCGGAATTTTCAAAGGGGTTAGCCTTCTCGGAATTCTGGGCGCATTTTTCGAAATTTTCAAAGGGGTTAGCCTTCTCGGAATTCTGGGCGCATTTTTCGAAATTTTCAAAGGGGGTAGCCTTCTCGGAATTCTGGGCGCATTTTTCGAAATTTTGAAAGGGGTTAGCCTTCTCGGAATTCTGCCGTATTTTTCGGAATTTTCAAAGGGGTTAGCCTAATCGCAATTCTGGGCGCATTCTTCGAAATTACCAAAGGGGTTAGCCTTCTCAGAATTCTGGGCGCATTTTTCGAAATTTTCAAAGGGGTTAGCCTTCTCGGAATTATGGCGAATTTTTCGAAATTTTCAAAGGGGTTAGCCTTCTCGGAATTCTGCCGTATTTTTCGGAATTTTCAAAGGGGTTAGCCTTCTCGGAATACTGGCGCATTTTTCGAAATTTTCAAAGGGGTTGGCCTTCTCGGAATTCTGGGCGCATTTTTCGAAATTTTAAAAGGGGTTAGCCTTCTCGCAATTCTGGGCGCATTTTTCGAAATTTTCAAAGGGGGCAGCCTTCTCGGAATTCTGAGCGCATTTTTCGAAATTTTCAAAGGGGTTAGCCTTCTCGGAGTTCTGGGCGCATTTTTCGAAATTTTCAAAGGGGTTAGCCTTCTCGGATTCTGGGCGCATTTTTCGAAATTTTCAAAGTGGTTAGCGTTCTGGGAATTCTGGGCGCATTTTTCGAAATTTTCAAAGGGGTTAGCCTTCTCGGAAGTCTGGGCGCATTTTTCGAAATTTTCAAAGGGGTTAGCCTTCTCGGAATTCTGGGCGCATTTTCGACATTTTCAAAGGGGTTAGCCTTCTCGGAATTCTGGGCGCACTTTTCGAAATTTTCAAAGGGGTTAGCATTCTCGGAATTCTGGGCGCATTTTTCGAAATTTTCAAAGGGGTTAGCCTTCTCGGAATTCTGGGCGCATTTTTCGAAATTTTCAAAAGGGTTAGGCTTCTCGCAATTCTGGGCGCATTTTCCGAAATTTTCAAAGGGGTTAGCCTTCTCGGAATTCTGGGCGCATTTTTCGAAATTTTCAAAGGGGTTAGCCTACTCGCAATTCTGGGCGCATTCTTCGAAATTATCAAAGGGGGTAGCCTTCTCGGAATTCTGGGCGCATTTTTCGAAATTTTCAAAGGGGTTAGCCTTCTCGGAATTATGGCGCATTTTTCGAAATTTTCAAAGGGGTTAGCCTTCTCGGAATTCAGGGCGCATTTTTCGAAATTTTCAAAGGGGTTAGCCTTCTCGGAATTCTGGGCGCATTTTTCGAAATTTTCAAAGTGGTTTGCCTTCTCGGAATTCTGGGCGCATTTTTCGAAATTTTCAAAGGGGTTAGCCTACTCGCAATTCTGGGCGCATTCTTCGAAATTATCAAAGGGGTAGCCTTCTCGGAATTCTGGGCGCATTTTTCGAAATTTTCAAAGGGGTTAGCCTTCTCGGAATTATGGCGCATTTTTCGAAATTTTCAAAGGGGTTAGCCTTCTCGGAATTCAGGGCGCATTTTTCGAAATTTTCAAAGGGGTTAGCCTTCTCGGAATTCTGGGCGCATTTTTCGAAATTTTCAAAGTGGTTAGCCTTCTCGGAATTCTGGGCGGATTTTTCGAAATTTTCAAAGGGGGTAGCCTACTCGCAATTCTGGGCTCATTTTTCGAAATTTTCAGAGGGGGTAGCCTTCTCGGAATTCTGGGCGCATTTTTCGAAATTTTCAAAGGGGTTAGCCTTCTCGGAATTCTGGGCGCATTTTTCGAAATTTTGAAAGGGGTTAGCCTTCACGGAATTCTGCCGTATTTTTCGGAATTTTCAAAGGGGTTAGCCTAATCGCAATTCTGGGCGCATTCTTCGAAATTACCAAAGGGGTTAGCCTTCTCAGAATTCTGGGCGCATTTTTCGAAATTTTCAAAGGGGTTAGCCTTCTCGGAATTATGGCGAATTTTTCGAAATTTTCAAAGGGGTTAGCCTTCTCGGAATTCTGCCGTATTTTTCGGAATTTTCAAAGGGGTTAGCCTTCTCGGAATACTGGCGCATTTTTCGAAATTTTCAAAGGGGTTGGCCTTCTCGGAATTCTGGGCGCATTTTTCGAAATTTTAAAAGGGGTTAGCCTTCTCGCAATTCTGGGCGCATTTTTCGAAATTTTCAAAGGGGGCAGCCTTCTCGGAATTCTGAGCGCATTTTTCGAAATTTTCAAAGGGGTTAGCCTTCTCGGAGTTCTGGGCGCATTTTTCGAAATTTTCAAAGGGGTTAGCCTTCTCGGATTCTGGGCGCATTTTTCGAAATTTTCAAAGTGGTTAGCGTTCTGGGAATTCTGGGCGCATTTTTCGAAATTTTCAAAGGGGTTAGCCTTCTCGGAAGTCTGGGCGCATTTTTCGAAATTTTCAAAGGGGTTAGCCTTCTCGGAATTCTGGGCGCATTTTCGACATTTTCAAAGGGGTTAGCCTTCTCGGAATTCTGGGCGCACTTTTCGAAATTTTCAAAGGGGTTAGCATTCTCGGAATTCTGGGCGCATTTTTCGAAATTTTCAAAGGGGTTAGCCTTCTCGGAATTCTGGGCGCATTTTTCGAAATTTTCAAAAGGGTTAGGCTTCTCGCAATTCTGGGCGCATTTTTCGAAATTTTCAAAGGGGTTAGCCTTCTCGGAATTCTGGGCGCATTTTTCGAAATTTTCAAAGGGGTTAGCCTACTCGCAATTCTGGGCGCATTCTTCGAAATTATCAAAGGGGGTAGCCTTCTCGGAATTCTGGGCGCATTTTTCGAAATTTTCAAAGGGGTTAGCCTTCTCGGAATTATGGCGCATTTTTCGAAATTTTCAAAGGGGTTAGCCTTCTCGGAATTCAGGGCGCATTTTTCGAAATTTTCAAAGGGGTTAGCCTTCTCGGAATTCTGGGCGCATTTTTCGAAATTTTCAAAGTGGTTAGCCTTCTCGGAATTCTGGGCGGATTTTTCGAAATTTTCAAAGGGGGTAGCCTACTCGCAATTCTGGGCTCATTTTTCGAAATTTTCAGAGGGGGTAACATTCTCGGAATTCTGGGCGCATTTTTCGAAATTTTCAAAGGGGTTAGCCTTCTCGGAATTCTGGGCGCATTTTTCGAAATTTTCAAAGGGGTTAGCCTTCTCGGAATTCTGGGCGCATTTTTCGAAATTTTCAAAGGGGTTAGCCTTTTCGGAATTCTGGGCGCATTTTTCGAAATTTTCAAAGGGGTTAACCTTCTCGGAGTTCTGGGCGCATTTTTCGAAATTTTCAAAGGGGTTAGCCTTCTCGGAGTTCTGGGCGCATTTATCGAAATTTTTAAAGGGGTTAGTCTTCTCGGAATTCTGGGCGCATTTTTCGAAATTTTCAAAGGGGTTAGCCTTCTCGGAATTCTGGGCGCATTTTTCGAAATTTCCAAATGGGTTAGCCTTCTCGGAATTCTGGGCGCATTTTTCGAAATTTTCAAAGGGGTTAGCCTTCTCGGAATTCTGGGCGCATTTTCGACATTTTCAAAGGGGTTAGCCTTCTCGGAATTCTGGGCGCATTTTTCGAAATTTTCAAAGGGGTTAGCATTCTCGGAATTCTGGGCGCATTTTTCGAAATTTTCAAAGGGGTTAGCCTTCTCGGAATTCTGGGCGCATTTTTCGAAATTTTCAAAGGGGTTAGCATTCTCGGAATTCTGGGAGCATTTTTCGAAATTTTCAAAGGGGTTAGGCTTCTCGCAATTCTGGGCGCATTTTTCGAAATTTTCAAAGGGGGTAGCCTTCTCGGAATTCCTGGCGCATTTTTCGATATTTTGAAAGGGGTTAGCCTTCTCGGAATTCTGCCGTATTTTTCGGAATTTTCAAAGGGGTTAGCCTTCTCGGAATTCTGGCGCATTTTTCTAAATTTTCAAAGGGGTTGGCCTCGGAATTCTGAGCGCATTATTCGAAATTTTAAAAGGGGTTAGCCTTCTCGCAATTCTGGGCGCATTTTTCGAAATTTTCAAAGGGGGCAGCCTTCTCGGAATTCTGAGCGCATTTTTCGAAATTTTCAAAGGGGTTAGCCTTCTCGGAATTCTGGGCGCATTTTCGACATTTTCAAAGGGGTTAGCCTTCTCGGAATTCTGGCCGCACTTTTCGAAATTTTCAAAGGGGTTAGCATTCTCGGAATTCTGGGCGCATTTTTCGAAATTTTCAAAGGGGTTAGCCTTCTCGCAATTCTGGGCGCATTTTTCGAAATTTTCAAAGGGGTTAGGCTTCTCGCAATTCTGGGCGCATTTTTCGAAATTTTCAAAGGGGTTAGCCTTCTCGGAATTCTGGGCGCATTTTTCGATATTTTCAAAGGGGTTAGGCTTCTCGCAATTCTAAGCGCTCTTTTCGGAATTTTCAAAGGGGTTAGCCTTCTCGGAATTCTGGGCGCATTTTTCGAAATTTTCAAAGGGGTTAGCCTTCTCGGAATTCTGGGCGCATTTTTCGAAATTTTGAAAGGGGTTAACCTTTTCAGAATTCTGGGCGCATTTTTCGAATTTTTTAAAGGGGTTAGCCTTCTCGGAATTTTGGGCGCATTTTTCGAAATTTTCAAAGGGGTTAGCCTTCTCGGAGTTCTGGGCGCATTTTTCGAAATTTTCAAAGGGGTTAGCCTTATCGGAATTCTGGGCGCATTTTCGACATTTTCAAAGGGGTTAGCCTTTTCGAAATTCTGGGCGCATTTTTCGAAATTTTCAAAGGGGTTTGCCTTCTCGGAATTCTGGGAGCATTATTCGAAATCTTCAAAGGGGTTAGCCTTCTCGGAATTCTGGGCGCATTTTTCGAAATTTTCAAAGGGGTTAGCCTTCTCGGAATTCTGGACGCATTTTTCGAAATTTTCAAAGGGGTTAGCCTTCTCGGAATTCTGGGCGAATATTTCGAAATTTTCAAAGGGGTTAGCCTTCTCGGAATTCTGGGCGCATTTTTCGAAATTTTCAAAGGGGTCAGTCTTCTCGCAAAGCCTTCTCGGAATTCTGCCGTATTTTTCGGAATTTTTTAAAGGGGTTAGCCTTCTCGGAATTCTGGCGCATTTTTCTAAATTTTCAAAGGGGTTGGCCTCGGAATTCTGAGCGCATTTTTCGAAATTTTAAAAGGGGTTAGCCTTCTCGCAATTCTGGGCGCATTTTCCGAAATTTTCAAAGGGGGTAGCCTTCTCGGAATTCTGGGCGCATTTTTCGAAATTTTGAAAGGGGTTAGCCTTCTCGGAATTCTGCCGTATTTTTCGGAATTTTTTAAAGGGGTTAGCCTTCTCGGAATTCTGGCGCATTTTTCTAAATTTTCAAAGGGGTTGGCCTCGGAATTCTGAGCGCATTTTTCGAAATTTTAAAAGGGGTTAGCCTTCTCGCAATTCTGGGCGCATTTTTCGAAATTTTCAAAGGGGGCAGCCTTCTCGGAATTCTGAGCGCATTTTTCGAAATTTTCAAAGGGGTTAGCCTTCTCGGAGTTCTGGGCGCATTTTTCGAAATTTTCAAAGGGGTTAGCCTTCTCGGAGTTCTGGGCGCATTTTTCGAAATTTTCAAAGGGTTTAGCCTTCTCGGATTCTGGGCGCATTTTTCGAAATTTCCAAATGGGTTAGCCTTCTCGGAATTCTGGGCGCATTTTTCGAAATTTTCAAAGGGGTTAGCCTTCTGGGAATTCTGGGCGCATTTTTCGAAATTTTCAAAGGGGTTAGCCTTCTCGGAATTCTGGGCGCATTTTTCGAAATTTTCAAAGGGGTTAGCCTTCTCGGAATTCTTTGCGCATTTTCGACATTTTCAAAGGGGTTAGCCTTCTCGGAATTCTGGGCGCACTTTTCGAAATTTTCAAAGGGGTTAGCATTCTCGGAATTCTGGGCGCATTTTTCGAAATTTTCAAAGGGGTTAACCTTCTCGGAATTCTGGGCGCATTTTTCGAAATTTTCAAAGGGGTTAGGCTTCTCGCAATTCTGGGCGCATTTTTCGAAATTTTCAAAGGGGTTAGCCTTCTCGGAATTCTGGGCGCATTTTTCGATATTTTCAAAGGGGTTAGGCTTCTCGCAATTCTAAGCGCTCTTTTCGGAATTTTCAAAGGGGTTAGCCTTCTCGGAATTCTGGGCGCATTTTTCGAAATTTTCAAAGGGGTTAGCCTTCTCGGAATTCTGGGCGCATTTTTCGAAATTTTGAAAGGGGTTAACCTTTTCAGAATTCTGGGCGCATTTTTCGAATTTTTCAAAGGGGTTAGCCTTCTCGGAATTTTGGGCGCATTTTTCGAAATTTTCAAAGGGGTTAGCCTTCTCGGAGTTCTGGGCGCATTTTTCGAAATTTTCAAAGGGGTTAGCCTTATCAGAATTCTGGGCGCATTTTTCGAAATTTTCAAAGGGGTTAGCCTTTTCGAAATTCTGGGCGCATTTTTCGAATTTTTCAAAGGGGTTAGCCTTCTCGGAATTTTGGGCGCATTTTTCGAAATTTTCAAAGGGGTTAGCCTTCTCGGAGTTCTGGGCGCATTTTTCGAAATTTTCAAAGGGGTTAGCCTTATCAGAATTCTGGGCGCATTTTTCGAAATTTTCAAAGGGGTTAGCCTTTTCGAAATTCTGGGCGCATTTTTCGAAATTTTCAAAGGGGTTTGCCTTCTCGGAATTCTGGGAGCATTATTCGAAATCTTCAAAGGGGTTAGCCTTCTCGGAATTCTGGGCGCATTTTTCGAAATTTTCAAAGGGGTTAGCCTTCTCGGAATTCTGGACGCATTTTTCGAAATTTTCAAAGGGGTTAGCCTTCTCGGAATTCTGGGCGAATATTTCGAAATTTTCAAAGGGGTTAGCCTTCTCGGAATTCTGGGCGCATTTTTCGAAATTTTCATAGGGGTTAGCCTTCTCGGAATTCTGGGCGCATTTTTCGAAATTTTCAAAGGGGTTATCCTTCTCGGAATTCTGGGCGCATTTTTCGAAATTTTCAAAAGTGTTAGCCTTCTCGGAATTCTGGGCGCATTTTTCGAAATTTTCAAAGGTGTTAGCCTTCTCGGAATTCTGGGCGCATTTTTCGAAATTTTCAGAAGGGGTTAGCCTTCTCGGAATTCTGGGCGCATTTTTCGAAATTTTCAAAGGGGTTAGCCTTCTCGGAATTCAGGGCGCATTTTTCGAAATTTTCAAAGGGGTTAGCCTACTCGCAATTCTGGGCGCATTTTTCGAAATTTTCAAAGGGGGCAGCCTTCTCGCAATTCTGGGCGCATTTTTCGAAATTTTCAAAGGGGGCAGGGTGGGAATTCTGGGCGCATTTTTCGAAATTTTCAAAGGGGTTAGCCTAATCAGAATTCTGGGCGCATTTTTCGAAATTTTCAAAGGGGTTAGCCTTCTCGGAATTCTGGGCGCATTTTCGACATTTTCAAAGGGGTTAGCCTTCTCGGAATTCTGGGCGCACTTTTCGAAATTTTCAAAGGGGTTAGCATTCTCGGAATTCTGGGCGCATTTTTCGAAATTTTCAAAGGGGTTAGCATTCTCGGAATTCTGGGCGCATTTTTCGAAATTTTCAAAAGCCTACTCGCAATTCTGGGCTCATTTTTCGAAATTTTCAGAGGGGTTAGCCTTCTCGGATTCTGGGCGCATTTTTCGAAATTTTCAAAGGGGTTAGCCTTCTCGGATTTCTGGGCGCATTTTTCGAAATTTTCAAAGGGGTTAGCCTTCTCGGATTTCTGGGCGCATTTTTCGAAATTTTCAAAGGGGTTAGCCTTCTCGGAATTCTGGGAGCATTTTTCGAAATTTTCAAAGAGGTTAGCCTTCTCGGATTTCTGGGCGTATTTTTCGAAATTTTCAAATGGGTTAGCCTTCTCGGAATTCTGGGCGCATTTTTCGAAATTTTCAAAGGGGTTAGCCTTCTCGGAATTCTGGACGCATTTTTCGAAATTTTCAAAGGGGTTAGCCTTCTCGGAATTCTGGGCGAATATTTCGAAATTTTCAAAGGGGTTAGCCTTCTCGGAATTCTGGGCGCATTTTTCGAAATTTTCAAAGGGGTTATCCTTCTCGGAATTCTGGGCGCATTTTTCGAAATTTTCAAAAGGGTTAGCCTTCTCGGAATTCAGGGCGCATTTTTCGAAATTTTCAAAGGGGATAGCCTTCTCGGAATTCTGGGCGCATTTTTCGAAATTTTCAAAGTGGTTAGCCTTCTCGGAATTCTGGGCGCATTTTTCGAAATTTTCAAAGGAGTTAACCTTAGCGGAACTCTGGGCGCATTTTTCGAAATTTTCGAAGGAGTTAGCCTTCTCGGAAATCTGGGCGCATTTTTCGAAATTTTCAAAGGGGTTAGACTTCTCGGAAATCTGGGCGCATTTTTCGAAATTTTAAAAGGGGTTAGCCTTCTCGGAATTCTGGGCGCATTTTTCGAAATTTTCAAAGGGGTTAGCCTACTTGCAATTCTGGGCGCATTCTTCGAAATTACCAAAGGGGGTAGCCTTCTCGGAATTCTGCCGTATTTTTCGGAATTTTCAAAGGGGTTAGCCTTCTCGGAATACTGGCGTATTTTTCGAAATTTTCAAAGGGGATGGCCTTCTCGGAATTCTGGGCGCATTTTTCGAAATTTTAAAAGGGGTTAGCCTTCTCGCAATTCTGGGCGCATTTTTCGAAATTTTCAAAGGGGGCAGCCTTCTCGGAATTCTGAGCGCATTTTTCGAAATTTTCAAAGGGGTTAGCCTTCTCGGAATTCTGGGCTCATTTTTCGAAATTTTCAAAGGGGTTAACCTTTTCAGAATTCTGGGCGCATTTTTCGAATTTTTCAATGGGGTTAGCCTTCTCGGAATTTTGGGCGCATTTTTCGAAATTTTCAAAGGGGTTAGCCTTCTCGGAGTTCTGGGCGCATTTTTCGAAATTTTCAAAGGGGTTAGCCTTCTCGGAATTCTGGGCGCATTTTTCGAAATTTTCAAAGGGGTTAGCCTGCTCGGAATTCTGGGCGCATTTTTCGAAATTTTCAAAGGGGTAAGCCTTCTCGGAATTCTGGGCGCATTTTTCGAAATTTTCAAAAGGGTTAGCCTTCTCGGAATTCTGGGCGCATTTTTCGAAATTTTCAAAGGGGTTAGCCTTCTCGGAATTCTGGGCGCATTTTTCGAAATTTTCAAAGGGGTTAGCCTTTTATGAATTCTGGGCGCATTTTCGACATTTTCAAAGGGGTTAGCCTTCTCGGAATTCTGGGCGCACTTTTCGAAATTTTCAAAGGGGTTACCATTCTCGGAATTCTGGGCGCATTTTTCGAAATTTTTAAAGGGGTTAGCCTTCTCGGAATTCTGGGCGCATTTTTCGAAATTTTCAAAGGGGTTAGGCTTCTCGCAATTCTGGGCGCATTTTTCGATATTTTCAAAGGGGTTAGGCTTCTCGCAATTCTGGGCGCTCTTTTCGGAATTTTCAAAGGGGTTAGCCTTCTCGGAATTCTGGGCGCATTTTTCGAAATTTTCAAAGGGGTTAGCCTTCTCGGAGTTCTGGGCGCATTTATCGAAATTTTTAAAGGGGTTAGCCTTCTCGGAATTCTGGGCGCATTTTTCGAAATTTCCAAATGGGTTAGCCTTCTCGGAATTCTGGGCGCATTTTTCGAAATTTTCAAAGGGGTTAGCCTTCTCGGAATTCTGGGCGCATTTTTCGAAATTTTCAAAGTGGTTAGCCTTCTCGGAATTCTGGGCGCATTTTTCGAAATTTTCAAAGGGGTTAGCCTTCTCGGAATTCTGGGCGCATTTTTCGAAATTTTCAAAGTGGTTAGCCTTCTCGGAATTCTGGGTGGATTTTTCGAAATTTTCAAAGGGGGTAGCCTACTCGCAATTCTGGGCTCATTTTTCGAAATTTTCAGAGGGGTTAGCCTTCTCGGATTCTGGGCGCATTTTTCGAAATTTTCAAAGGGGTTAGCCTTCTCGGATTTCTGGGCGCATTTTTCGAAATTTTCATAGGGGTTAGCCTTCTCGGATTTCTGGGCGCATTTTTCGAAATTTTCAAAGGGGTTAGCCTTCTCGGAATTCTGGGAGCATTTTTCGAAATTTTCAAAGAGGTTAGCCTTCTCGGATTTCTGGGCGTATTTTTCGAAATTTTCAAATGGGTTAGCCTTCTCGGAATTCTGGGCGCATTTTTCGAAATTTTCAAAGGGGTTAGCCTTCTCGGAATTCTGGACGCATTTTTCGAAATTTTCAAAGGGGTTAGCCTTCTCGGAATTCTGGGCGAATATTTCGAAATTTTCAAAGGGGTTAGCCTTCTCGGAATTCTGGGCGCATTTTTCGAAATTTTCAAAGGGGTTATCCTTCTCGGAATTCTGGGCGCATTTTTCGAAATTTTCAAAAGGGTTAGCCTTCTCGGAATTCAGGGCGCATTTTTCGAAATTTTCAAAGGGGATAGCCTTCTCGGAATTCTGGGCGCATTTTTCGAAATTTTCAAAGTGGTTAGCCTTCTCGGAATTCTGGGCGCATTTTTCGAAATTTTCAAAGGGGTTAACCTTAGCGGAACTCTGGGCGCATTTTTCGAAATTTTCAAAGGGGTTAGCCTTCTCGGAATTCTGGGCGCATTTTTCGAAATTTTCAAAGGGGTTAGCCTACTTGCAATTCTGGGCGCATTCTTCGAAATTACCAAAGGGGGTAGCCTTCTCGGAATTCTGCCGTATTTTTCGGAATTTTCAAAGGGGTTAGCCTTCTCGGAATACTGGCGTATTTTTCGAAATTTTCAAAGGGGATGGCCTTCTCGGAATTCTGGGCGCATTTTTCGAAATTTTAAAAGGGGTTAGCCTTCTCGCAATTCTGGGCGCATTTTTCGAAATTTTCAAAGGGGGCAGCCTTCTCGGAATTCTGAGCGCATTTTTCGAAATTTTCAAAGGGGTTAGCCTTCTCGGAATTCTGGGCTCATTTTTCGAAATTTTCAAAGGGGTTAACCTTTTCAGAATTCTGGGCGCATTTTTCGAATTTTTCAATGGGGTTAGCCTTCTCGGAATTTTGGGCGCATTTTTCGAAATTTTCAAAGGGGTTAGCCTTCTCGGAGTTCTGGGCGCATTTTTCGAAATTTTCAAAGGGGTTAGCCTTCTCGGAATTCTGGGCGCATTTTTCGAAATTTTCAATGGGGTTAACCTTCCCGGAATTCTGGGATCATTGTCGAAATTTTCAAAGTTGTTAGCCTTCTCGGAATTCTGGGCGCATTTTTCGAAATTTTCAAAGGGGTTAGCCTGCTCGGAATTCTGGGCGCATTTTTCGAAATTTTCAAAGGGGTAAGCCTCCTCGGAATTCTGGGCGCATTTTTCGAAATTTTCAAAGGGGTTAGCCTTCTCGGAATTATGGCGCATTTTTCGAAATTTTCAAAGGGGTTAGCCTTCTCGGAATTCAGGGCGCATTTTTCGAAATTTTCAAAGGGGTTAGCCTTCTCGGAATTCTGGGCGCATTTTTCGAAATTTTCAAAGTGGTTAGCCTTCTCGGAATTCTGGGCGGATTTTTCGAAATTTTCAAAGGGGGTAGCCTACTCGCAATTCTGGGCTCATTTTTCGAAATTTTCAGAGGGGGTAGCCTTCTCGGAATTCTGGGCGCATTTTTCGAAATTTTCAAAGGGGTTAGCCTTCTCGGAATTCTGGGCGCATTTTTCGAAATTTTGAAAGGGGTTAGCCTTCACGGAATTCTGCCGTATTTTTCGGAATTTTCAAAGGGGTTAGCCTAATCGCAATTCTGGGCGCATTCTTCGAAATTACCAAAGGGGTTAGCCTTCTCAGAATTCTGGGCGCATTTTTCGAAATTTTCAAAGGGGTTAGCCTTCTCGGAATTATGGCGAATTTTTCGAAATTTTCAAAGGGGTTAGCCTTCTCGGAATTCTGCCGTATTTTTCGGAATTTTCAAAGGGGTTAGCCTTCTCGGAATACTGGCGCATTTTTCGAAATTTTCAAAGGGGTTGGCCTTCTCGGAATTCTGGGCGCATTTTTCGAAATTTTAAAAGGGGTTAGCCTTCTCGCAATTCTGGGCGCATTTTTCGAAATTTTCAAAGGGGGCAGCCTTCTCGGAATTCTGAGCGCATTTTTCGAAATTTTCAAAGGGGTTAGCCTTCTCGGAGTTCTGGGCGCATTTTTCGAAATTTTCAAAGGGGTTAGCCTTCTCGGATTCTGGGCGCATTTTTCGAAATTTTCAAAGTGGTTAGCGTTCTGGGAATTCTGGGCGCATTTTTCGAAATTTTCAAAGGGGTTAGCCTTCTCGGAAGTCTGGGCGCATTTTTCGAAATTTTCAAAGGGGTTAGCCTTCTCGGAATTCTGGGCGCATTTTCGACATTTTCAAAGGGGTTAGCCTTCTCGGAATTCTGGGCGCACTTTTCGAAATTTTCAAAGGGGTTAGCATTCTCGGAATTCTGGGCGCATTTTTCGAAATTTTCAAAGGGGTTAGCCTTCTCGGAATTCTGGGCGCATTTTTCGAAATTTTCAAAAGGGTTAGGCTTCTCGCAATTCTGGGCGCATTTTTCGAAATTTTCAAAGGGGTTAGCCTTCTCGGAATTCTGGGCGCATTTTTCGAAATTTTCAAAGGGGTTAGCCTACTCGCAATTCTGGGCGCATTCTTCGAAATTATCAAAGGGGGTAGCCTTCTCGGAATTCTGGGCGCATTTTTCGAAATTTTCAAAGGGGTTAGCCTTCTCGGAATTATGGCGCATTTTTCGAAATTTTCAAAGGGGTTAGCCTTCTCGGAATTCAGGGCGCATTTTTCGAAATTTTCAAAGGGGTTAGCCTTCTCGGAATTCTGGGCGCATTTTTCGAAATTTTCAAAGTGGTTAGCCTTCTCGGAATTCTGGGCGGATTTTTCGAAATTTTCAAAGGGGGTAGCCTACTCGCAATTCTGGGCTCATTTTTCGAAATTTTCAGAGGGGGTAACCTTCTCGGAATTCTGGGCGCATTTTTCGAAATTTTCAAAGGGGTTAGCCTTCTCGGAATTCTGGGCGCATTTTTCGAAATTTTCAAAGGGGTTAGCCTTCTCGGAATTCTGGGCGCATTTTTCGAAATTTTCAAAGGGGTTAGCCTTTTCGGAATTCTGGGCGCATTTTTCGAAATTTTCAAAGGGGTTAACCTTCTCGGAGTTCTGGGCGCATTTTTCGAAATTTTCAAAGGGGTTAGCCTTCTCGGAGTTCTGGGCGCATTTATCGAAATTTTTAAAGGGGTTAGTCTTCTCGGAATTCTGGGCGCATTTTTCGAAATTTTCAAAGGGGTTAGCCTTCTCGGAATTCTGGGCGCATTTTTCGAAATTTCCAAATGGGTTAGCCTTCTCGGAATTCTGGGCGCATTTTTCGAAATTTTCAAAGGGGTTAGCCTTCTCGGAATTCTGGGCGCATTTTCGACATTTTCAAAGGGGTTAGCCTTCTCGGAATTCTGGGCGCATTTTTCGAAATTTTCAAAGGGGTTAGCATTCTCGGAATTCTGGGCGCATTTTTCGAAATTTTCAAAGGGGTTAGCCTTCTCGGAATTCTGGGCGCATTTTTCGAAATTTTCAAAGGGGTTAGCATTCTCGGAATTCTGGGAGCATTTTTCGAAATTTTCAAAGGGGTTAGGCTTCTCGCAATTCTGGGCGCATTTTTCGAAATTTTCAAAGGGGGTAGCCTTCTCGGAATTCTTGGCGCATTTTTCGATATTTTGAAAGGGGTTAGCCTTCTCGGAATTCTGCCGTATTTTTCGGAATTTTCAAAGGGGTTAGCCTTCTCGGAATTCTGGCGCATTTTTCTAAATTTTCAAAGGGGTTGGCCTCGGAATTCTGAGCGCATTATTCGAAATTTTAAAAGGGGTTAGCCTTCTCGGAATTCTGGGCGCATTTTTCGAAATTTTCAAAGGGGTTAGCATTCTCGGAATTCTGGGCGCATTTTTCGAAATTTTCAAAGGGGTTAGCCTTCTCGGAATTCTGGGCGCATTTTTCGAAATTTTCAAAGGGGTTAGCATTCTCGGAATTCTGGGAGCATTTTTCGAAATTTTCAAAGGGGTTAGGCTTCTCGCAATTCTGGGCGCATTTTTCGAAATTTTCAAAGGGGTTAGCCTTCTCGGAATTCTGGGCGCATTTTCGACATTTTCAAAGGGGTTAGCCTTCTCGGAATTCTGGCCGCACTTTTCGAAATTTTCAAAGGGGTTAGCATTCTCGGAATTCTGGGCGCATTTTTCGAAATTTTCAAAGGGGTTAGCCTTCTCGCAATTCTGGGCGCATTTTTCGAAATTTTCAAAGGGGTTAGGCTTCTCGCAATTCTGGGCGCATTTTTCGAAATTTTCAAAGGGGTTAGCCTTCTCGGAATTCTGGGCGCATTTTTCGATATTTTCAAAGGGGTTAGGCTTCTCGCAATTCTAAGCGCTCTTTTCGGAATTTTCAAAGGGGTTAGCCTTCTCGGAATTCTGGGCGCATTTTTCGAAATTTTCAAAGGGGTTAGCCTTCTCGGAATTCTGGGCGCATTTTTCGAAATTTTGAAAGGGGTTAACCTTTTCAGAATTCTGGGCGCATTTTTCGAATTTTTTAAAGGGGTTAGCCTTCTCGGAATTTTGGGCGCATTTTTCGAAATTTTCAAAGGGGTTAGCCTTCTCGGAGTTCTGGGCGCATTTTTCGAAATTTTCAAAGGGGTTAGCCTTATCGGAATTCTGGGCGCATTTTCGACATTTTCAAAGGGGTTAGCCTTTTCGAAATTCTGGGCGCATTTTTCGAAATTTTCAAAGGGGTTTGCCTTCTCGGAATTCTGGGAGCATTATTCGAAATCTTCAAAGGGGTTAGCCTTCTCGGAATTCTGGGCGCATTTTTCGAAATTTTCAAAGGGGTTAGCCTTCTCGGAATTCTGGACGCATTTTTCGAAATTTTCAAAGGGGTTAGCCTTCTCGGAATTCTGGGCGAATATTTCGAAATTTTCAAAGGGGTTAGCCTTCTCGGAATTCTGGGCGCATTTTTCGAAATTTTCAAAGGGGTCAGTCTTCTCGCAAAGCCTTCTCGGAATTCTGCCGTATTTTTCGGAATTTTTTAAAGGGGTTAGCCTTCTCGGAATTCTGGCGCATTTTTCTAAATTTTCAAAGGGGTTGGCCTCGGAATTCTGAGCGCATTTTTCGAAATTTTAAAAGGGGTTAGCCTTCTCGCAATTCTGGGCGCATTTTCCGAAATTTTCAAAGGGGGTAGCCTTCTCGGAATTCTGGGCGCATTTTTCGAAATTTTGAAAGGGGTTAGCCTTCTCGGAATTCTGCCGTATTTTTCGGAATTTTTTAAAGGGGTTAGCCTTCTCGGAATTCTGGCGCATTTTTCTAAATTTTCAAAGGGGTTGGCCTCGGAATTCTGAGCGCATTTTTCGAAATTTTAAAAGGGGTTAGCCTTCTCGCAATTCTGGGCGCATTTTTCGAAATTTTCAAAGGGGGCAGCCTTCTCGGAATTCTGAGCGCATTTTTCGAAATTTTCAAAGGGGTTAGCCTTCTCGGAGTTCTGGGCGCATTTTTCGAAATTTTCAAAGGGGTTAGCCTTCTCGGAGTTCTGGGCGCATTTTTCGAAATTTTCAAAGGGTTTAGCCTTCTCGGATTCTGGGCGCATTTTTCGAAATTTCCAAATGGGTTAGCCTTCTCGGAATTCTGGGCGCATTTTTCGAAATTTTCAAAGGGGTTAGCCTTCTGGGAATTCTGGGCGCATTTTTCGAAATTTTCAAAGGGGTTAGCCTTCTCGGAATTCTGGGCGCATTTTTCGAAATTTTCAAAGGGGTTAGCCTTCTCGGAATTCTTTGCGCATTTTCGACATTTTCAAAGGGGTTAGCCTTCTCGGAATTCTGGGCGCACTTTTCGAAATTTTCAAAGGGGTTAGCATTCTCGGAATTCTGGGCGCATTTTTCGAAATTTTCAAAGGGGTTAACCTTCTCGGAATTCTGGGCGCATTTTTCGAAATTTTCAAAGGGGTTAGGCTTCTCGCAATTCTGGGCGCATTTTTCGAAATTTTCAAAGGGGTTAGCCTTCTCGGAATTCTGGGCGCATTTTTCGATATTTTCAAAGGGGTTAGGCTTCTCGCAATTCTAAGCGCTCTTTTCGGAATTTTCAAAGGGGTTAGCCTTCTCGGAATTCTGGGCGCATTTTTCGAAATTTTCAAAGGGGTTAGCCTTCTCGGAATTCTGGGCGCATTTTTCGAAATTTTGAAAGGGGTTAACCTTTTCAGAATTCTGGGCGCATTTTTCGAATTTTTCAAAGGGGTTAGCCTTCTCGGAATTTTGGGCGCATTTTTCGAAATTTTCAAAGGGGTTAGCCTTCTCGGAGTTCTGGGCGCATTTTTCGAAATTTTCAAAGGGGTTAGCCTTATCAGAATTCTGGGCGCATTTTTCGAAATTTTCAAAGGGGTTAGCCTTTTCGAAATTCTGGGCGCATTTTTCGAATTTTTCAAAGGGGTTAGCCTTCTCGGAATTTTGGGCGCATTTTTCGAAATTTTCAAAGGGGTTAGCCTTCTCGGAGTTCTGGGCGCATTTTTCGAAATTTTCAAAGGGGTTAGCCTTATCAGAATTCTGGGCGCATTTTTCGAAATTTTCAAAGGGGTTAGCCTTTTCGAAATTCTGGGCGCATTTTTCGAAATTTTCAAAGGGGTTTGCCTTCTCGGAATTCTGGGAGCATTATTCGAAATCTTCAAAGGGGTTAGCCTTCTCGGAATTCTGGGCGCATTTTTCGAAATTTTCAAAGGGGTTAGCCTTCTCGGAATTCTGGGCGCATTTTTCGAAATTTTCAAAGGGGTTAGCCTTCTCGGAATTCTGGGCGCATTTTTCGAAATTTTCAAAGAGGTTAGCCTTCTCGGATTTCTGGGCGCATTTTTCGAAATTTTCAAATGGGTTAGCCTTCTCGGAATTCTGGACGCATTTTTCGAAATTTTCAAAGGGGTTAGCCTTCTCGGAATTCTGGACGCATTTTTCGAAATTTTCAAAGGGGTTAGCCTTCTCGGAATTCTGGGCGAATATTTCGAAATTTTCAAAGGGGTTAGCCTTCTCGGAATTCTGGGCGCATTTTTCGAAATTTTCATAGGGGTTAGCCTTCTCGGAATTCTGGGCGCATTTTTCGAAATTTTCAAAGGGGTTATCCTTCTCGGAATTCTGGGCGCATTTTTCGAAATTTTCAAAAGTGTTAGCCTTCTCGGAATTCTGGGCGCATTTTTCGAAATTTTCAAAGGTGTTAGCCTTCTCGGAATTCTGGGCGCATTTTTCGAAATTTTCAGAAGGGGTTAGCCTTCTCGGAATTCTGGGCGCATTTTTCGAAATTTTCAAAGGGGTTAGCCTTCTCGGAATTCAGGGCGCATTTTTCGAAATTTTCAAAGGGGTTAGCCTACTCGCAATTCTGGGCGCATTTTTCGAAATTTTCAAAGGGGGCAGCCTTCTCGCAATTCTGGGCGCATTTTTCGAAATTTTCAAAGGGGGCAGGGTGGGAATTCTGGGCGCATTTTTCGAAATTTTCAAAGGGGTTAGCCTAATCAGAATTCTGGGCGCATTTTTCGAAATTTTCAAAGGGGTTAGCCTTCTCGGAATTCTGGGCGCATTTTCGACATTTTCAAAGGGGTTAGCCTTCTCGGAATTCTGGGCGCACTTTTCGAAATTTTCAAAGGGGTTAGCATTCTCGGAATTCTGGGCGCATTTTTCGAAATTTTCAAAGGGGTTAGCATTCTCGGAATTCTGGGCGCATTTTTCGAAATTTTCAAAAGCCTACTCGCAATTCTGGGCTCATTTTTCGAAATTTTCAGAGGGGTTAGCCTTCTCGGATTCTGGGCGCATTTTTCGAAATTTTCAAAGGGGTTAGCCTTCTCGGATTTCTGGGCGCATTTTTCGAAATTTTCAAAGGGGTTAGCCTTCTCGGATTTCTGGGCGCATTTTTCGAAATTTTCAAAGGGGTTAGCCTTCTCGGAATTCTGGGAGCATTTTTCGAAATTTTCAAAGAGGTTAGCCTTCTCGGATTTCTGGGCGTATTTTTCGAAATTTTCAAATGGGTTAGCCTTCTCGGAATTCTGGGCGCATTTTTCGAAATTTTCAAAGGGGTTAGCCTTCTCGGAATTCTGGACGCATTTTTCGAAATTTTCAAAGGGGTTAGCCTTCTCGGAATTCTGGGCGAATATTTCGAAATTTTTAAAGGGGTTAGCCTTCTCGGAATTCTGGGCGCATTTTTCGAAATTTTCAAAGGGGTTATCCTTCTCGGAATTCTGGGCGCATTTTTCGAAATTTTCAAAAGGGTTAGCCTTCTCGGAATTCAGGGCGCATTTTTCGAAATTTTCAAAGGGGATAGCCTTCTCGGAATTCTGGGCGCATTTTTCGAAATTTTCAAAGTGGTTAGCCTTCTCGGAATTCTGGGCGCATTTTTCGAAATTTTCAAAGGAGTTAACCTTAGCGGAACTCTGGGCGCATTTTTCGAAATTTTCGAAGGAGTTAGCCTTCTCGGAAATCTGGGCGCATTTTTCGAAATTTTCAAAGGGGTTAGACTTCTCGGAAATCTGGGCGCATTTTTCGAAATTTTAAAAGGGGTTAGCCTTCTCGGAATTCTGGGCGCATTTTTCGAAATTTTCAAAGGGGTTAGCCTACTTGCAATTCTGGGCGCATTCTTCGAAATTACCAAAGGGGGTAGCCTTCTCGGAATTCTGCCGTATTTTTCGGAATTTTCAAAGGGGTTAGCCTTCTCGGAATACTGGCGTATTTTTCGAAATTTTCAAAGGGGATGGCCTTCTCGGAATTCTGGGCGCATTTTTCGAAATTTTAAAAGGGGTTAGCCTTCTCGCAATTCTGGGCGCATTTTTCGAAATTTTCAAAGGGGGCAGCCTTCTCGGAATTCTGAGCGCATTTTTCGAAATTTTCAAAGGGGTTAGCCTTCTCGGAATTCTGGGCTCATTTTTCGAAATTTTCAAAGGGGTTAACCTTTTCAGAATTCTGGGCGCATTTTTCGAATTTTTCAATGGGGTTAGCCTTCTCGGAATTTTGGGCGCATTTTTCGAAATTTTCAAAGGGGTTAGCCTTCTCGGAGTTCTGGGCGCATTTTTCGAAATTTTCAAAGGGGTTAGCCTTCTCGGAATTCTGGGCGCATTTTTCGAAATTTTCAAAGGGGTTAGCCTTCTCGGAGTTCTGGGCGCATTTTTCGAAATTTTCAAAGGGGTTAGCCTTCTCGGAGTTCTGGGCGCATTTTTCGAAATTTTCAAAGGGTTTAGCCTTCTCGGATTCTGGGCGCATTTTTCGAAATTTCCAAATGGGTTAGCCTTCTCGGAATTCTGGGCGCATTTTTCGAAATTTTCAAAGGGGTTAGCCTTCTGGGAATTCTGGGCGCATTTTTCGAAATTTTCAAAGGGGTTAGCCTTCTCGGAATTCTGGGCGCATTTTTCGAAATTTTCAAAGGGGTTAGCCTTCTCGGAATTCTTTGCGCATTTTCGACATTTTCAAAGGGGTTAGCCTTCTCGGAATTCTGGGCGCACTTTTCGAAATTTTCAAAGGGGTTAGCATTCTCGGAATTCTGGGCGCATTTTTCGAAATTTTCAAAGGGGTTAACCTTCTCGGAATTCTGGGCGCATTTTTCGAAATTTTCAAAGGGGTTAGGCTTCTCGCAATTCTGGGCGCATTTTTCGAAATTTTCAAAGGGGTTAGCCTTCTCGGAATTCTGGGCGCATTTTTCGATATTTTCAAAGGGGTTAGGCTTCTCGCAATTCTAAGCGCTCTTTTCGGAATTTTCAAAGGGGTTAGCCTTCTCGGAATTCTGGGCGCATTTTTCGAAATTTTCAAAGGGGTTAGCCTTCTCGGAATTCTGGGCGCATTTTTCGAAATTTTGAAAGGGGTTAACCTTTTCAGAATTCTGGGCGCATTTTTCGAATTTTTCAAAGGGGTTAGCCTTCTCGGAATTTTGGGCGCATTTTTCGAAATTTTCAAAGGGGTTAGCCTTCTCGGAGTTCTGGGCGCATTTTTCGAAATTTTCAAAGGGGTTAGCCTTATCAGAATTCTGGGCGCATTTTTCGAAATTTTCAAAGGGGTTAGCCTTTTCGAAATTCTGGGCGCATTTTTCGAATTTTTCAAAGGGGTTAGCCTTCTCGGAATTTTGGGCGCATTTTTCGAAATTTTCAAAGGGGTTAGCCTTCTCGGAGTTCTGGGCGCATTTTTCGAAATTTTCAAAGGGGTTAGCCTTATCAGAATTCTGGGCGCATTTTTCGAAATTTTCAAAGGGGTTAGCCTTTTCGAAATTCTGGGCGCATTTTTCGAAATTTTCAAAGGGGTTTGCCTTCTCGGAATTCTGGGAGCATTATTCGAAATCTTCAAAGGGGTTAGCCTTCTCGGAATTCTGGGCGCATTTTTCGAAATTTTCAAAGGGGTTAGCCTTCTCGGAATTCTGGGCGCATTTTTCGAAATTTTCAAAGGGGTTAGCCTTCTCGGAATTCTGGGCGCATTTTTCGAAATTTTCAAAGAGGTTAGCCTTCTCGGATTTCTGGGCGCATTTTTCGAAATTTTCAAATGGGTTAGCCTTCTCGGAATTCTGGACGCATTTTTCGAAATTTTCAAAGGGGTTAGCCTTCTCGGAATTCTGGACGCATTTTTCGAAATTTTCAAAGGGGTTAGCCTTCTCGGAATTCTGGGCGAATATTTCGAAATTTTCAAAGGGGTTAGCCTTCTCGGAATTCTGGGCGCATTTTTCGAAATTTTCATAGGGGTTAGCCTTCTCGGAATTCTGGGCGCATTTTTCGAAATTTTCAAAGGGGTTATCCTTCTCGGAATTCTGGGCGCATTTTTCGAAATTTTCAAAAGTGTTAGCCTTCTCGGAATTCTGGGCGCATTTTTCGAAATTTTCAAAGGTGTTAGCCTTCTCGGAATTCTGGGCGCATTTTTCGAAATTTTCAGAAGGGGTTAGCCTTCTCGGAAATCTGGGCGCATTTTTCGAAATTTTCAAAGGGGTTAGCCTTCTCGGAATTCAGGGCGCATTTTTCGAAATTTTCAAAGGGGTTAGCCTACTCGCAATTCTGGGCGCATTTTTCGAAATTTTCAAAGGGGGCAGCCTTCTCGCAATTCTGGGCGCATTTTTCGAAATTTTCAAAGGGGGCAGGGTGGGAATTCTGGGCGCATTTTTCGAAATTTTCAAAGGGGTTAGCCTAATCAGAATTCTGGGCGCATTTTTCGAAATTTTCAAAGGGGTTAGCCTTCTCGGAATTCTGGGCGCATTTTCGACATTTTCAAAGGGGTTAGCCTTCTCGGAATTCTGGGCGCACTTTTCGAAATTTTCAAAGGGGTTAGCATTCTCGGAATTCTGGGCGCATTTTTCGAAATTTTCAAAGGGGTTAGCATTCTCGGAATTCTGGGCGCATTTTTCGAAATTTTCAAAAGCCTACTCGCAATTCTGGGCTCATTTTTCGAAATTTTCAGAGGGGTTAGCCTTCTCGGATTCTGGGCGCATTTTTCGAAATTTTCAAAGGGGTTAGCCTTCTCGGATTTCTGGGCGCATTTTTCGAAATTTTCAAAGGGGTTAGCCTTCTCGGATTTCTGGGCGCATTTTTCGAAATTTTCAAAGGGGTTAGCCTTCTCGGAATTCTGGGAGCATTTTTCGAAATTTTCAAAGAGGTTAGCCTTCTCGGATTTCTGGGCGTATTTTTCGAAATTTTCAAATGGGTTAGCCTTCTCGGAATTCTGGGCGCATTTTTCGAAATTTTCAAAGGGGTTAGCCTTCTCGGAATTCTGGACGCATTTTTCGAAATTTTCAAAGGGGTTAGCCTTCTCGGAATTCTGGGCGAATATTTCGAAATTTTCAAAGGGGTTAGCCTTCTCGGAATTCTGGGCGCATTTTTCGAAATTTTCAAAGGGGTTATCCTTCTCGGAATTCTGGGCGCATTTTTCGAAATTTTCAAAAGGGTTAGCCTTCTCGGAATTCAGGGCGCATTTTTCGAAATTTTCAAAGGGGATAGCCTTCTCGGAATTCTGGGCGCATTTTTCGAAATTTTCAAAGTGGTTAGCCTTCTCGGAATTCTGGGCGCATTTTTCGAAATTTTCAAAGGAGTTAACCTTAGCGGAACTCTGGGCGCATTTTTCGAAATTTTCGAAGGAGTTAGCCTTCTCGGAAATCTGGGCGCATTTTTCGAAATTTTCAAAGGGGTTAGACTTCTCGGAAATCTGGGCGCATTTTTCGAAATTTTAAAAGGGGTTAGCCTTCTCGGAATTCTGGGCGCATTTTTCGAAATTTTCAAAGGGGTTAGCCTACTTGCAATTCTGGGCGCATTCTTCGAAATTACCAAAGGGGGTAGCCTTCTCGGAATTCTGCCGTATTTTTCGGAATTTTCAAAGGGGTTAGCCTTCTCGGAATACTGGCGTATTTTTCGAAATTTTCAAAGGGGATGGCCTTCTCGGAATTCTGGGCGCATTTTTCGAAATTTTAAAAGGGGTTAGCCTTCTCGCAATTCTGGGCGCATTTTTCGAAATTTTCAAAGGGGGCAGCCTTCTCGGAATTCTGAGCGCATTTTTCGAAATTTTCAAAGGGGTTAGCCTTCTCGGAATTCTGGGCTCATTTTTCGAAATTTTCAAAGGGGTTAACCTTTTCAGAATTCTGGGCGCATTTTTCGAATTTTTCAATGGGGTTAGCCTTCTCGGAATTTTGGGCGCATTTTTCGAAATTTTCAAAGGGGTTAGCCTTCTCGGAGTTCTGGGCGCATTTTTCGAAATTTTCAAAGGGGTTAGCCTTCTCGGAATTCTGGGCGCATTTTTCGAAATTTTCAAAGGGGTTAGCCTGCTCGGAATTCTGGGCGCATTTTTCGAAATTTTCAAAGGGGTAAGCCTTCTCGGAATTCTGGGCGCATTTTTCGAAATTTTCAAAAGGGTTAGCCTTCTCGGAATTCTGGGCGCATTTTTCGAAATTTTCAAAGGGGTTAGCCTTCTCGGAATTCTGGGCGCATTTTTCGAAATTTTCAAAGGGGTTAGCCTTTTATGAATTCTGGGCGCATTTTCGACATTTTCAAAGGGGTTAGCCTTCTCGGAATTCTGGGCGCACTTTTCGAAATTTTCAAAGGGGTTACCATTCTCGGAATTCTGGGCGCATTTTTCGAAATTTTTAAAGGGGTTAACCTTCTCGGAATTCTGGGCGGATTTTTCGAAATTTTCAAAGGGGTTAGGCTTCTCGCAATTCTGGGCGCATTTTTCGATATTTTCAAAGGGGTTAGGCTTCTCGCAATTCTGGGCGCTCTTTTCGGAATTTTCAAAGGGGTTAGCCTTCTCGGAATTCTGGGCGCATTTTTCGAAATTTTCAAAGGGGTTAGCCTTCTCGGAGTTCTGGGCGCATTTATCGAAATTTTTAAAGGGGTTAGCCTTCTCGGAATTCTGGGCGCATTTTTCGAAATTTCCAAATGGGTTAGCCTTCTCGGAATTCTGGGCGCATTTTTCGAAATTTTCAAAGGGGTTAGCCTTCTCGGAATTCTGGGCGCATTTTTCGAAATTTTCAAAGTGGTTAGCCTTCTCGGAATTCTGGGCGCATTTTTCGAAATTTTCAAAGGGGTTAGCCTTCTCGGAATTCTGGGCGCATTTTTCGAAATTTTCAAAGTGGTTAGCCTTCTCGGAATTCTGGGTGGATTTTTCGAAATTTTCAAAGGGGGTAGCCTACTCGCAATTCTGGGCTCATTTTTCGAAATTTTCAGAGGGGTTAGCCTTCTCGGATTCTGGGCGCATTTTTCGAAATTTTCAAAGGGGTTAGCCTTCTCGGATTTCTGGGCGCATTTTTCGAAATTTTCATAGGGGTTAGCCTTCTCGGATTTCTGGGCGCATTTTTCGAAATTTTCAAAGGGGTTAGCCTTCTCGGAATTCTGGGAGCATTTTTCGAAATTTTCAAAGAGGTTAGCCTTCTCGGATTTCTGGGCGTATTTTTCGAAATTTTCAAATGGGTTAGCCTTCTCGGAATTCTGGGCGCATTTTTCGAAATTTTCAAAGGGGTTAGCCTTCTCGGAATTCTGGACGCATTTTTCGAAATTTTCAAAGGGGTTAGCCTTCTCGGAATTCTGGGCGAATATTTCGAAATTTTCAAAGGGGTTAGCCTTCTCGGAATTCTGGGCGCATTTTTCGAAATTTTCAAAGGGGTTATCCTTCTCGGAATTCTGGGCGCATTTTTCGAAATTTTCAAAAGGGTTAGCCTTCTCGGAATTCAGGGCGCATTTTTCGAAATTTTCAAAGGGGATAGCCTTCTCGGAATTCTGGGCGCATTTTTCGAAATTTTCAAAGTGGTTAGCCTTCTCGGAATTCTGGGCGCATTTTTCGAAATTTTCAAAGGGGTTAACCTTAGCGGAACTCTGGGCGCATTTTTCGAAATTTTCAAAGGGGTTAGCCTTCTCGGAATTCTGGGCGCATTTTTCGAAATTTTCAAAGGGGTTAGCCTACTTGCAATTCTGGGCGCATTCTTCGAAATTACCAAAGGGGGTAGCCTTCTCGGAATTCTGCCGTATTTTTCGGAATTTTCAAAGGGGTTAGCCTTCTCGGAATACTGGCGTATTTTTCGAAATTTTCAAAGGGGATGGCCTTCTCGGAATTCTGGGCGCATTTTTCGAAATTTTAAAAGGGGTTAGCCTTCTCGCAATTCTGGGCGCATTTTTCGAAATTTTCAAAGGGGGCAGCCTTCTCGGAATTCTGAGCGCATTTTTCGAAATTTTCAAAGGGGTTAGCCTTCTCGGAATTCTGGGCTCATTTTTCGAAATTTTCAAAGGGGTTAACCTTTTCAGAATTCTGGGCGCATTTTTCGAATTTTTCAATGGGGTTAGCCTTCTCGGAATTTTGGGCGCATTTTTCGAAATTTTCAAAGGGGTTAGCCTTCTCGGAGTTCTGGGCGCATTTTTCGAAATTTTCAAAGGGGTTAGCCTTCTCGGAATTCTGGGCGCATTTTTCGAAATTTTCAAAGGGGTTAGCCTTCTCGGAATTCTTTGCGCATTTTCGACATTTTCAAAGGGGTTAGCCTTCTCGGAATTCTGGGCGCACTTTTCGAAATTTTCAAAGGGGTTAGCATTCTCGGAATTCTGGGCGCATTTTTCGAAATTTTCAAAGGGGTTAACCTTCTCGGAATTCTGGGCGCATTTTTCGAAATTTTCAAAGGGGTTAGGCTTCTCGCAATTCTGGGCGCATTTTTCGAAATTTTCAAAGGGGTTAGCCTTCTCGGAATTCTGGGCGCATTTTTCGATATTTTCAAAGGGGTTAGGCTTCTCGCAATTCTAAGCGCTCTTTTCGGAATTTTCAAAGGGGTTAGCCTTCTCGGAATTCTGGGCGCATTTTTCGAAATTTTCAAAGGGGTTAGCCTTCTCGGAATTCTGGGCGCATTTTTCGAAATTTTGAAAGGGGTTAACCTTTTCAGAATTCTGGGCGCATTTTTCGAATTTTTCAAAGGGGTTAGCCTTCTCGGAATTTTGGGCGCATTTTTCGAAATTTTCAAAGGGGTTAGCCTTCTCGGAGTTCTGGGCGCATTTTTCGAAATTTTCAAAGGGGTTAGCCTTATCAGAATTCTGGGCGCATTTTTCGAAATTTTCAAAGGGGTTAGCCTTTTCGAAATTCTGGGCGCATTTTTCGAATTTTTCAAAGGGGTTAGCCTTCTCGGAATTTTGGGCGCATTTTTCGAAATTTTCAAAGGGGTTAGCCTTCTCGGAGTTCTGGGCGCATTTTTCGAAATTTTCAAAGGGGTTAGCCTTATCAGAATTCTGGGCGCATTTTTCGAAATTTTCAAAGGGGTTAGCCTTTTCGAAATTCTGGGCGCATTTTTCGAAATTTTCAAAGGGGTTTGCCTTCTCGGAATTCTGGGAGCATTATTCGAAATCTTCAAAGGGGTTAGCCTTCTCGGAATTCTGGGCGCATTTTTCGAAATTTTCAAAGGGGTTAGCCTTCTCGGAATTCTGGGCGCATTTTTCGAAATTTTCAAAGGGGTTAGCCTTCTCGGAATTCTGGGCGCATTTTTCGAAATTTTCAAAGAGGTTAGCCTTCTCGGATTTCTGGGCGCATTTTTCGAAATTTTCAAATGGGTTAGCCTTCTCGGAATTCTGGACGCATTTTTCGAAATTTTCAAAGGGGTTAGCCTTCTCGGAATTCTGGACGCATTTTTCGAAATTTTCAAAGGGGTTAGCCTTCTCGGAATTCTGGGCGAATATTTCGAAATTTTCAAAGGGGTTAGCCTTCTCGGAATTCTGGGCGCATTTTTCGAAATTTTCATAGGGGTTAGCCTTCTCGGAATTCTGGGCGCATTTTTCGAAATTTTCAAAGGGGTTATCCTTCTCGGAATTCTGGGCGCATTTTTCGAAATTTTCAAAAGTGTTAGCCTTCTCGGAATTCTGGGCGCATTTTTCGAAATTTTCAAAGGTGTTAGCCTTCTCGGAATTCTGGGCGCATTTTTCGAAATTTTCAGAAGGGGTTAGCCTTCTCGGAATTCTGGGCGCATTTTTCGAAATTTTCAAAGGGGTTAGCCTTCTCGGAATTCAGGGCGCATTTTTCGAAATTTTCAAAGGGGTTAGCCTACTCGCAATTCTGGGCGCATTTTTCGAAATTTTCAAAGGGGGCAGCCTTCTCGCAATTCTGGGCGCATTTTTCGAAATTTTCAAAGGGGGCAGGGTGGGAATTCTGGGCGCATTTTTCGAAATTTTCAAAGGGGTTAGCCTAATCAGAATTCTGGGCGCATTTTTCGAAATTTTCAAAGGGGTTAGCCTTCTCGGAATTCTGGGCGCATTTTCGACATTTTCAAAGGGGTTAGCCTTCTCGGAATTCTGGGCGCACTTTTCGAAATTTTCAAAGGGGTTAGCATTCTCGGAATTCTGGGCGCATTTTTCGAAATTTTCAAAGGGGTTAGCATTCTCGGAATTCTGGGCGCATTTTTCGAAATTTTCAAAAGCCTACTCGCAATTCTGGGCTCATTTTTCGAAATTTTCAGAGGGGTTAGCCTTCTCGGATTCTGGGCGCATTTTTCGAAATTTTCAAAGGGGTTAGCCTTCTCGGATTTCTGGGCGCATTTTTCGAAATTTTCAAAGGGGTTAGCCTTCTCGGATTTCTGGGCGCATTTTTCGAAATTTTCAAAGGGGTTAGCCTTCTCGGAATTCTGGGAGCATTTTTCGAAATTTTCAAAGAGGTTAGCCTTCTCGGATTTCTGGGCGTATTTTTCGAAATTTTCAAATGGGTTAGCCTTCTCGGAATTCTGGGCGCATTTTTCGAAATTTTCAAAGGGGTTAGCCTTCTCGGAATTCTGGACGCATTTTTCGAAATTTTCAAAGGGGTTAGCCTTCTCGGAATTCTGGGCGAATATTTCGAAATTTTCAAAGGGGTTAGCCTTCTCGGAATTCTGGGCGCATTTTTCGAAATTTTCAAAGGGGTTATCCTTCTCGGAATTCTGGGCGCATTTTTCGAAATTTTCAAAAGGGTTAGCCTTCTCGGAATTCAGGGCGCATTTTTCGAAATTTTCAAAGGGGATAGCCTTCTCGGAATTCTGGGCGCATTTTTCGAAATTTTCAAAGTGGTTAGCCTTCTCGGAATTCTGGGCGCATTTTTCGAAATTTTCAAAGGAGTTAACCTTAGCGGAACTCTGGGCGCATTTTTCGAAATTTTCGAAGGAGTTAGCCTTCTCGGAAATCTGGGCGCATTTTTCGAAATTTTCAAAGGGGTTAGACTTCTCGGAAATCTGGGCGCATTTTTCGAAATTTTAAAAGGGGTTAGCCTTCTCGGAATTCTGGGCGCATTTTTCGAAATTTTCAAAGGGGTTAGCCTACTTGCAATTCTGGGCGCATTCTTCGAAATTACCAAAGGGGGTAGCCTTCTCGGAATTCTGCCGTATTTTTCGGAATTTTCAAAGGGGTTAGCCTTCTCGGAATACTGGCGTATTTTTCGAAATTTTCAAAGGGGATGGCCTTCTCGGAATTCTGGGCGCATTTTTCGAAATTTTAAAAGGGGTTAGCCTTCTCGCAATTCTGGGCGCATTTTTCGAAATTTTCAAAGGGGGCAGCCTTCTCGGAATTCTGAGCGCATTTTTCGAAATTTTCAAAGGGGTTAGCCTTCTCGGAATTCTGGGCTCATTTTTCGAAATTTTCAAAGGGGTTAACCTTTTCAGAATTCTGGGCGCATTTTTCGAATTTTTCAATGGGGTTAGCCTTCTCGGAATTTTGGGCGCATTTTTCGAAATTTTCAAAGGGGTTAGCCTTCTCGGAGTTCTGGGCGCATTTTTCGAAATTTTCAAAGGGGTTAGCCTTCTCGGAATTCTGGGCGCATTTTTCGAAATTTTCAAAGGGGTTAGCCTGCTCGGAATTCTGGGCGCATTTTTCGAAATTTTCAAAGGGGTAAGCCTTCTCGGAATTCTGGGCGCATTTTTCGAAATTTTCAAAAGGGTTAGCCTTCTCGGAATTCTGGGCGCATTTTTCGAAATTTTCAAAGGGGTTAGCCTTCTCGGAATTCTGGGCGCATTTTTCGAAATTTTCAAAGGGGTTAGCCTTTTATGAATTCTGGGCGCATTTTCGACATTTTCAAAGGGGTTAGCCTTCTCGGAATTCTGGGCGCACTTTTCGAAATTTTCAAAGGGGTTACCATTCTCGGAATTCTGGGCGCATTTTTCGAAATTTTTAAAGGGGTTAACCTTCTCGGAATTCTGGGCGCATTTTTCGAAATTTTCAAAGGGGTTAGGCTTCTCGCAATTCTGGGCGCATTTTTCGATATTTTCAAAGGGGTTAGGCTTCTCGCAATTCTGGGCGCTCTTTTCGGAATTTTCAAAGGGGTTAGCCTTCTCGGAATTCTGGGCGCATTTTTCGAAATTTTCAAAGGGGTTAGCCTTCTCGGAGTTCTGGGCGCATTTATCGAAATTTTTAAAGGGGTTAGCCTTCTCGGAATTCTGGGCGCATTTTTCGAAATTTCCAAATGGGTTAGCCTTCTCGGAATTCTGGGCGCATTTTTCGAAATTTTCAAAGGGGTTAGCCTTCTCGGAATTCTGGGCGCATTTTTCGAAATTTTCAAAGTGGTTAGCCTTCTCGGAATTCTGGGCGCATTTTTCGAAATTTTCAAAGGGGTTAGCCTTCTCGGAATTCTGGGCGCATTTTTCGAAATTTTCAAAGTGGTTAGCCTTCTCGGAATTCTGGGTGGATTTTTCGAAATTTTCAAAGGGGGTAGCCTACTCGCAATTCTGGGCTCATTTTTCGAAATTTTCAGAGGGGTTAGCCTTCTCGGATTCTGGGCGCATTTTTCGAAATTTTCAAAGGGGTTAGCCTTCTCGGATTTCTGGGCGCATTTTTCGAAATTTTCATAGGGGTTAGCCTTCTCGGATTTCTGGGCGCATTTTTCGAAATTTTCAAAGGGGTTAGCCTTCTCGGAATTCTGGGAGCATTTTTCGAAATTTTCAAAGAGGTTAGCCTTCTCGGATTTCTGGGCGTATTTTTCGAAATTTTCAAATGGGTTAGCCTTCTCGGAATTCTGGGCGCATTTTTCGAAATTTTCAAAGGGGTTAGCCTTCTCGGAATTCTGGACGCATTTTTCGAAATTTTCAAAGGGGTTAGCCTTCTCGGAATTCTGGGCGAATATTTCGAAATTTTCAAAGGGGTTAGCCTTCTCGGAATTCTGGGCGCATTTTTCGAAATTTTCAAAGGGGTTATCCTTCTCGGAATTCTGGGCGCATTTTTCGAAATTTTCAAAAGGGTTAGCCTTCTCGGAATTCAGGGCGCATTTTTCGAAATTTTCAAAGGGGATAGCCTTCTCGGAATTCTGGGCGCATTTTTCGAAATTTTCAAAGTGGTTAGCCTTCTCGGAATTCTGGGCGCATTTTTCGAAATTTTCAAAGGGGTTAACCTTAGCGGAACTCTGGGCGCATTTTTCGAAATTTTCAAAGGGGTTAGCCTTCTCGGAATTCTGGGCGCATTTTTCGAAATTTTCAAAGGGGTTAGCCTACTTGCAATTCTGGGCGCATTCTTCGAAATTACCAAAGGGGGTAGCCTTCTCGGAATTCTGCCGTATTTTTCGGAATTTTCAAAGGGGTTAGCCTTCTCGGAATACTGGCGTATTTTTCGAAATTTTCAAAGGGGATGGCCTTCTCGGAATTCTGGGCGCATTTTTCGAAATTTTAAAAGGGGTTAGCCTTCTCGCAATTCTGGGCGCATTTTTCGAAATTTTCAAAGGGGGCAGCCTTCTCGGAATTCTGAGCGCATTTTTCGAAATTTTCAAAGGGGTTAGCCTTCTCGGAATTCTGGGCTCATTTTTCGAAATTTTCAAAGGGGTTAACCTTTTCAGAATTCTGGGCGCATTTTTCGAATTTTTCAATGGGGTTAGCCTTCTCGGAATTTTGGGCGCATTTTTCGAAATTTTCAAAGGGGTTAGCCTTCTCGGAGTTCTGGGCGCATTTTTCGAAATTTTCAAAGGGGTTAGCCTTCTCGGAATTCTGGGCGCATTTTTCGAAATTTTCAATGGGGTTAACCTTCCCGGAATTCTGGGATCATTGTCGAAATTTTCAAAGTTGTTAGCCTTCTCGGAATTCTGGGCGCATTTTTCGAAATTTTCAAAGGGGTTAGCCTGCTCGGAATTCTGGGCGCATTTTTCGAAATTTTCAAAGGGGTAAGCCTCCTCGGAATTCTGGGCGCATTTTTCGAAATTTTCAAAGGGGTTAGCCTTCTCGGAATTCTGGGCGCATTTTTCGAAATTTTCAAAGGGGTTAGCCTTATCAGAATTCTGGGCGCATTTTTCGAAATTTTCAAAGGGGTTAGCCTTTTCGAAATTCTGGGCGCATTTTTCGAATTTTTCAAAGGGGTTAGCCTTCTCGGAATTTTGGGCGCATTTTTCGAAATTTTCAAAGGGGTTAGCCTTCTCGGAGTTCTGGGCGCATTTTTCGAAATTTTCAAAGGGGTTAGCCTTATCAGAATTCTGGGCGCATTTTTCGAAATTTTCAAAGGGGTTAGCCTTTTCGAAATTCTGGGCGCATTTTTCGAAATTTTCAAAGGGGTTTGCCTTCTCGGAATTCTGGGAGCATTATTCGAAATCTTCAAAGGGGTTAGCCTTCTCGGAATTCTGGGCGCATTTTTCGAAATTTTCAAAGGGGTTAGCCTTCTCGGAATTCTGGGCGCATTTTTCGAAATTTTCAAAGGGGTTAGCCTTCTCGGAATTCTGGGCGCATTTTTCGAAATTTTCAAAGAGGTTAGCCTTCTCGGATTTCTGGGCGCATTTTTCGAAATTTTCAAATGGGTTAGCCTTCTCGGAATTCTGGACGCATTTTTCGAAATTTTCAAAGGGGTTAGCCTTCTCGGAATTCTGGACGCATTTTTCGAAATTTTCAAAGGGGTTAGCCTTCTCGGAATTCTGGGCGAATATTTCGAAATTTTCAAAGGGGTTAGCCTTCTCGGAATTCTGGGCGCATTTTTCGAAATTTTCATAGGGGTTAGCCTTCTCGGAATTCTGGGCGCATTTTTCGAAATTTTCAAAGGGGTTATCCTTCTCGGAATTCTGGGCGCATTTTTCGAAATTTTCAAAAGTGTTAGCCTTCTCGGAATTCTGGGCGCATTTTTCGAAATTTTCAAAGGTGTTAGCCTTCTCGGAATTCTGGGCGCATTTTTCGAAATTTTCAGAAGGGGTTAGCCTTCTCGGAATTCTGGGCGCATTTTTCGAAATTTTCAAAGCGGTTAGCCTTCTCGGAATTCAGGGCGCATTTTTCGAAATTTTCAAAGGGGTTAGCCTACTCGCAATTCTGGGCGCATTTTTCGAAATTTTCAAAGGGGGCAGCCTTCTCGCAATTCTGGGCGCATTTTTCGAAATTTTCAAAGGGGGCAGGGTGGGAATTCTGGGCGCATTTTTCGAAATTTTCAAAGGGGTTAGCCTAATCAGAATTCTGGGCGCATTTTTCGAAATTTTCAAAGGGGTTAGCCTTCTCGGAATTCTGGGCGCATTTTCGACATTTTCAAAGGGGTTAGCCTTCTCGGAATTCTGGGCGCACTTTTCGAAATTTTCAAAGGGGTTAGCATTCTCGGAATTCTGGGCGCATTTTTCGAAATTTTCAAAGGGGTTAGCATTCTCGGAATTCTGGGCGCATTTTTCGAAATTTTCAAAAGCCTACTCGCAATTCTGGGCTCATTTTTCGAAATTTTCAGAGGGGTTAGCCTTCTCGGATTCTGGGCGCATTTTTCGAAATTTTCAAAGGGGTTAGCCTTCTCGGATTTCTGGGCGCATTTTTCGAAATTTTCAAAGGGGTTAGCCTTCTCGGATTTCTGGGCGCATTTTTCGAAATTTTCAAAGGGGTTAGCCTTCTCGGAATTCTGGGAGCATTTTTCGAAATTTTCAAAGAGGTTAGCCTTCTCGGATTTCTGGGCGTATTTTTCGAAATTTTCAAATGGGTTAGCCTTCTCGGAATTCTGGGCGCATTTTTCGAAATTTTCAAAGGGGTTAGCCTTCTCGGAATTCTGGACGCATTTTTCGAAATTTTCAAAGGGGTTAGCCTTCTCGGAATTCTGGGCGAATATTTCGAAATTTTCAAAGGGGTTAGCCTTCTCGGAATTCTGGGCGCATTTTTCGAAATTTTCAAAGGGGTTATCCTTCTCGGAATTCTGGGCGCATTTTTCGAAATTTTCAAAAGGGTTAGCCTTCTCGGAATTCAGGGCGCATTTTTCGAAATTTTCAAAGGGGATAGCCTTCTCGGAATTCTGGGCGCATTTTTCGAAATTTTCAAAGTGGTTAGCCTTCTCGGAATTCTGGGCGCATTTTTCGAAATTTTCAAAGGAGTTAACCTTAGCGGAACTCTGGGCGCATTTTTCGAAATTTTCGAAGGAGTTAGCCTTCTCGGAAATCTGGGCGCATTTTTCGAAATTTTCAAAGGGGTTAGACTTCTCGGAAATCTGGGCGCATTTTTCGAAATTTTAAAAGGGGTTAGCCTTCTCGGAATTCTGGGCGCATTTTTCGAAATTTTCAAAGGGGTTAGCCTACTTGCAATTCTGGGCGCATTCTTCGAAATTACCAAAGGGGGTAGCCTTCTCGGAATTCTGCCGTATTTTTCGGAATTTTCAAAGGGGTTAGCCTTCTCGGAATACTGGCGTATTTTTCGAAATTTTCAAAGGGGATGGCCTTCTCGGAATTCTGGGCGCATTTTTCGAAATTTTAAAAGGGGTTAGCCTTCTCGCAATTCTGGGCGCATTTTTCGAAATTTTCAAAGGGGGCAGCCTTCTCGGAATTCTGAGCGCATTTTTCGAAATTTTCAAAGGGGTTAGCCTTCTCGGAATTCTGGGCTCATTTTTCGAAATTTTCAAAGGGGTTAACCTTTTCAGAATTCTGGGCGCATTTTTCGAATTTTTCAATGGGGTTAGCCTTCTCGGAATTTTGGGCGCATTTTTCGAAATTTTCAAAGGGGTTAGCCTTCTCGGAGTTCTGGGCGCATTTTTCGAAATTTTCAAAGGGGTTAGCCTTCTCGGAATTCTGGGCGCATTTTTCGAAATTTTCAAAGGGGTTAGCCTGCTCGGAATTCTGGGCGCATTTTTCGAAATTTTCAAAGGGGTAAGCCTTCTCGGAATTCTGGGCGCATTTTTCGAAATTTTCAAAAGGGTTAGCCTTCTCGGAATTCTGGGCGCATTTTTCGAAATTTTCAAAGGGGTTAGCCTTCTCGGAATTCTGGGCGCATTTTTCGAAATTTTCAAAGGGGTTAGCCTTTTATGAATTCTGGGCGCATTTTCGACATTTTCAAAGGGGTTAGCCTTCTCGGAATTCTGGGCGCACTTTTCGAAATTTTCAAAGGGGTTACCATTCTCGGAATTCTGGGCGCATTTTTCGAAATTTTTAAAGGGGTTAGCCTTCTCGGAATTCTGGGCGCATTTTTCGATATTTTCAAAGGGGTTAGGCTTCTCGCAATTCTGGGCGCATTTTTCGATATTTTCAAAGGGGTTAGGCTTCTCGCAATTCTGGGCGCTCTTTTCGGAATTTTCAAAGGGGTTAGCCTTCTCGGAATTCTGGGCGCATTTTTCGAAATTTTCAAAGGGGTTAGCCTTCTCGGAGTTCTGGGCGCATTTATCGAAATTTTTAAAGGGGTTAGCCTTCTCGGAATTCTGGGCGCATTTTTCGAAATTTCCAAATGGGTTAGCCTTCTCGGAATTCTGGGCGCATTTTTCGAAATTTTCAAAGGGGTTAGCCTTCTCGGAATTCTGGGCGCATTTTTCGAAATTTTCAAAGTGGTTAGCCTTCTCGGAATTCTGGGCGCATTTTTCGAAATTTTCAAAGGGGTTAGCCTTCTCGGAATTCTGGGCGCATTTTTCGAAATTTTCAAAGTGGTTAGCCTTCTCGGAATTCTGGGTGGATTTTTCGAAATTTTCAAAGGGGGTAGCCTACTCGCAATTCTGGGCTCATTTTTCGAAATTTTCAGAGGGGTTAGCCTTCTCGGATTCTGGGCGCATTTTTCGAAATTTTCAAAGGGGTTAGCCTTCTCGGATTTCTGGGCGCATTTTTCGAAATTTTCATAGGGGTTAGCCTTCTCGGATTTCTGGGCGCATTTTTCGAAATTTTCAAAGGGGTTAGCCTTCTCGGAATTCTGGGAGCATTTTTCGAAATTTTCAAAGAGGTTAGCCTTCTCGGATTTCTGGGCGTATTTTTCGAAATTTTCAAATGGGTTAGCCTTCTCGGAATTCTGGGCGCATTTTTCGAAATTTTCAAAGGGGTTAGCCTTCTCGGAATTCTGGACGCATTTTTCGAAATTTTCAAAGGGGTTAGCCTTCTCGGAATTCTGGGCGAATATTTCGAAATTTTCAAAGGGGTTAGCCTTCTCGGAATTCTGGGCGCATTTTTCGAAATTTTCAAAGGGGTTATCCTTCTCGGAATTCTGGGCGCATTTTTCGAAATTTTCAAAAGGGTTAGCCTTCTCGGAATTCAGGGCGCATTTTTCGAAATTTTCAAAGGGGATAGCCTTCTCGGAATTCTGGGCGCATTTTTCGAAATTTTCAAAGTGGTTAGCCTTCTCGGAATTCTGGGCGCATTTTTCGAAATTTTCAAAGGGGTTAACCTTAGCGGAACTCTGGGCGCATTTTTCGAAATTTTCAAAGGGGTTAGCCTTCTCGGAATTCTGGGCGCATTTTTCGAAATTTTCAAAGGGGTTAGCCTACTTGCAATTCTGGGCGCATTCTTCGAAATTACCAAAGGGGGTAGCCTTCTCGGAATTCTGCCGTATTTTTCGGAATTTTCAAAGGGGTTAGCCTTCTCGGAATACTGGCGTATTTTTCGAAATTTTCAAAGGGGATGGCCTTCTCGGAATTCTGGGCGCATTTTTCGAAATTTTAAAAGGGGTTAGCCTTCTCGCAATTCTGGGCGCATTTTTCGAAATTTTCAAAGGGGGCAGCCTTCTCGGAATTCTGAGCGCATTTTTCGAAATTTTCAAAGGGGTTAGCCTTCTCGGAATTCTGGGCTCATTTTTCGAAATTTTCAAAGGGGTTAACCTTTTCAGAATTCTGGGCGCATTTTTCGAATTTTTCAATGGGGTTAGCCTTCTCGGAATTTTGGGCGCATTTTTCGAAATTTTCAAAGGGGTTAGCCTTCTCGGAGTTCTGGGCGCATTTTTCGAAATTTTCAAAGGGGTTAGCCTTCTCGGAATTCTGGGCGCATTTTTCGAAATTTTCAATGGGGTTAACCTTCCCGGAATTCTGGGATCATTGTCGAAATTTTCAAAGTTGTTAGCCTTCTCGGAATTCTGGGCGCATTTTTCGAAATTTTCAAAGGGGTTAGCCTGCTCGGAATTCTGGGCGCATTTTTCGAAATTTTCAAAGGGGTAAGCCTCCTCGGAATTCTGGGCGCATTTTTCGAAATTTTCAAAGGGGTTAGCCTTCTCGGAATTCTGGGCGCATTTTTCGAAATTTTCAAAGGGGTTAGGCTTCTCGCAATTCTGGGCGCATTTTTCGATATTTTCAAAGGGGTTAGGCTTCTCGCAATTCTGGGCGCTCTTTTCGGAATTTTCAAAGGGGTTAGCCTTCTCGGAATTCTGGGCGCATTTTTCGAAATTTTCAAAGGGGGTAGCCTTCTCGGAATTCTGGGCGCATTTTTCGAAATTTTGAAAGGGGTTAGCCTTCTCGGAATTCTGCCGTATTTTTCGGAATTTTCAAAGGGGTTAGCCTTCTCGGAATTCTGGCGCATTTTTTCGAAATTTTCAAAGGGGTTGGCCTTCTCGGAATTCTGGGCGCATTTTTCGAAATTTTCAAAGGGGTTAGCCTTCTCGCAATTCTGGGCGCATTTTTCGAAATTTTCAAAGGGGGTAGCCTTCTCGGAATTCTGGGCGCACTTTTGGAAATTTTGAAAGGGGTTAGCCTTCTCGGAATTCTGCCGTATTTTTCGGAATTTTCAAAGGGGTTAGCCTTCTCGGAATTCTGGCGCATTTTTCGAAATTTTGAATGGGGTTGGCCTCGGAATTCTGGGCGCATTTTTCGAAATTTTAAAAGGGGTTAGCCTTCTCGGAGTTCTGGGCGCATTTTTCGAAATTTTCAAAGGGGTTAGCCTTCTCGGATTCTGGGCGCATTTTTCGAAATTTTCAAAGGGGTTAGCCTTCTGGGAATTCTGGGCGCATTTTTCGAAATTTTCAAAGGGGTTAGCCTAATCGCAATTCTGGGCGCATTCTTCGAAATTACCAAAGGGGTTAGCCTTCTCAGAATTCTGGGCGCATTTTTCGAAATTTTCAAAGGGGTTAGCCTTCTCGGAATTATGGCGAATTTTTCGAAATTTTCAAAGGGGTTAGCCTTCTCGGAATACTGGCGCATTTTTCGAAATTTTCAAAGGGGTTGGCCTTCTCGGAATTCTGGGCGCATTTTTCGAAATTTTAAAAGGGGTTAGCCTTCTCGCAATTCTGGGCGCAATTTTCGAAATTTTCAAAGGGGGCAGCCTTCTCGGAATTCTGAGCGCATTTTTCGAAATTTTCAAAGGGGTTAGCCTTCTCGGATTCTGGGCGCATTTTTCGAAATTTTCAAAGGGGTTAGCCTTCTGGGAATTCTGGGCGCATTTTTCGAAATTTTCAAAGGGGGCAGCCTTCTCGGAATTCTGGGCGCATTTTTCGAAATTTTCAAAGGGGTTAGCCTTCTCGGATTCTGGGCGCATTTTTCGAAATTTTCAAAGGGGTTAGCCTTCTGGGAATTCTGGGCGCATTTTTCGAAATTTTCAAAGGGGTTAGCCTTCTCGGAATTCTGGGCGCATTTTTCGAAATTTTCAAAGGGGTTAGCCTTCTCGGAATTCTGGGCGCATTTTTCGAAATTTTCAAAAGGGTTAGGCTTCTCGCAATTCTGGGCGCATTTTTCGAAATTTTCAAAGGGGTTAGCCTTCTCGGAATTCTGGGCGCATTTTTCGAAATTTTCAAAGGGGTTAGCCTACTCGCAATTCTGGGCGCATTCTTCGAAATTATCAAAGGGGGTAGCCTTCTCGGAATTCTGGGCGCATTTTTCGAAATTTTCAAAGGGGTTAGCCTTCTCGGAATTATGGCGCATTTTTCGAAATTTTCAAAGGGGTTAGCCTTCTCGGAATTCAGGGCGCATTTTTCGAAATTTTCAAAGGGGTTAGCCTTCTCGGAATTCTGGGCGCATTTTTCGAAATTTTCAAAGGGGTTAGGCTTCTCGCAATTCTGGGCGCATTTTTCGAAATTTTCAAAGGGGTTAGCCTTCTCGGAATTCTGGGCGCATTTTTCGATATTTTCAAAGGGGTTAGGCTTCTCGCAATTCTGGGCGCTCTTTTCGGAATTTTCAAAGGGGTTAGCCTTCTCGGAATTCTGGGTGCATTTTTCGAAATTTTCAAAGGGGTTAGCCTTCTCGGAATTCTGGGCGCATTTTTCGAAATCTTCAAAGGGGGTAGCCTTCTCGGAATTCTGGGCGCATTTTTCGAAATTTTGAAAGGGGTTAGCCTTCTCGGAATTCTGCCGTATTTTTCGGAATTTTCAAAGGGGTTAGCCTAATCGCAATTCTGGGCGCATTCTTCGAAATTACCAAAGGGGTTAGCCTTCTCAGAATTCTGGGTGCATTTTTCGAAATTTTCAAAGGGGTTAGCCTTCTCGGAATTCTGGGCGCATTTTTCGAAATTTTCAAAGGGGTTAGCCTTCTCGGAGTTCTGGGCGCATTTTTCGAAATTTTCAAAGGGGTTAGCCTTCTCGGATTCTGGGCGCATTTTTCGAAATTTTCAAAGGGGTTAGCCTTCTGGGAATTCTGGGCGCATTTTTCGAAATTTTCAAAGGGGTTAGCCTTCTCGGAATTCTGGGCGCATTTTTCGAAATTTTCAAAGGGGTTAGCCTTCTCGGAATTCTGGGCGCATTTTCGACATTTTCAAAGGGGTTAGCCTTCTCGGAATTCTGGGCGCACTTTTCGAAATTTTCAAAGGGGTTAGCCTTCTCGGAATTCTGGGCGCATTTTTCGATATTTTCAAAGGGGTTAGGCTTCTCGCAATTCTGGGCGCTCTTTTCGGAATTTTCAAAGGGGTTAGCCTTCTCGGAATTCTGGGCGCATTTTTCGAAATTTTCAAAGGGGTTAGCCTTCTCGGAATTCTGGGCGCATTTTTCGAAATTTTCAAAGGGGGTAGCCTTCTCGGAATTCTGCCGTATTTTTCGGAATTTTCAAAGGGGTTAGCCTTCTCGGAATTCTGGCGCATTTTTTCGAAATTTTCAAAGGGGTTGGCCTTCTCGGAATTCTGGGCGCATTTTTCGAAATTTTCAAAGGGGTTAGCCTTCTCGCAATTCTGGGCGCATTTTTCGAAATTTTCAAACGGGTTAGCCTTCTCGGAATTCTGGGCGCATTTTTCGAAATTTTCAAAGGGGGTAGCCTTCTCGGAATTCTGGGCGCATTTTTCGAAATTTTCAAAGTGGTTAGCCTTCTCGGAATTCTGGGCGCATTTTTCGAAATTTTCAAAGGGGTTAACCTTAGCGGAACTCTGGGCGCATTTTTCGAAATTTTCGAAGGAGTTAGCCTTCTCGGAAATCTGGGCGCATTTTTCGAAATTTTCAAAGGGGTTAGACTTCTCGGAAATCTGGGCGCATTTTTCGAAATTTTAAAAGGGGTTAGCCTTCTCGGAATTCTGGGCGCATTTTTCGAAATTTTCAAAGGGGTTAGCCTACTTGCAATTCTGGGCGCATTCTTCGAAATTACCAAAGGGGGTAGCCTTCTCGGAATTCTGCCGTATTTTTCGGAATTTTCAAAGGGGTTAGCCTTCTCGGAATACTGGCGTATTTTTCGAAATTTTCAAAGGGGATGGCCTTCTCGGAATTCTGGGCGCATTTTTCGAAATTTTAAAAGGGGTTAGCCTTCTCGCAATTCTGGGCGCATTTTTCGAAATTTTCAAAGGGGGCAGCCTTCTCGGAATTCTGAGCGCATTTTTCGAAATTTTCAAAGGGGTTAGCCTTCTCGGAATTCTGGGCTCATTTTTCGAAATTTTCAAAGGGGTTAACCTTTTCAGAATTCTGGGCGCATTTTTCGAATTTTTCAATGGGGTTAGCCTTCTCGGAATTTTGGGCGCATTTTTCGAAATTTTCAAAGGGGTTAGCCTTCTCGGAGTTCTGGGCGCATTTTTCGAAATTTTCAAAGGGGTTAGCCTTCTCGGAATTCTGGGCGCATTTTTCGAAATTTTCAATGGGGTTAACCTTCCCGGAATTCTGGGATCATTGTCGAAATTTTCAAAGTTGTTAGCCTTCTCGGAATTCTGGGCGCATTTTTCGAAATTTTCAAAGGGGTTAGCCTGCTCGGAATTCTGGGCGCATTTTTCGAAATTTTCAAAGGGGTAAGCCTTCTCGGAATTCTGGGCGCATTTTTCGAAATTTTCAAAAGGGTTAGCCTTCTCGGAATTCTGGGCGCATTTTTCGAAATTTTCAAAGGGGTTAGCCTTCTCGGAATTCTGGGCGCATTTTTCGAAATTTTCAAAGGGGTTAGCCTTTTATGAATTCTGGGCGCATTTTCGACATTTTCAAAGGGGTTAGCCTTCTCGGAATTCTGGGCGCACTTTTCGAAATTTTCAATGGGGTTACCATTCTCGGAATTCTGGGCGCATTTTTCGAAATTTTTAAAGGGGTTAGCCTTCTCGGAATTCTGGGCGCATTTTTCGAAATTTTCAAAGGGGTTAGGCTTCTCGCAATTCTGGGCGCATTTTTCGATATTTTCAAAGGGGTTAGGCTTCTCGCAATTCTGGGCGCTCTTTTCGGAATTTTCAAAGGGGTTAGCCTTCTCGGAATTCTGGGCGCATTTTTCGAAATTTTCAAAGGGGTTAGCCTTCTCGGAGTTCTGGGCGCATTTATCGAAATTTTTAAAGGGGTTAGCCTTCTCGGAATTCTGGGCGCATTTTTCGAAATTTCCAAATGGGTTAGCCTTCTCGGAATTCTGGGCGCATTTTTCGAAATTTTCAAAGGGGTTAGCCTTCTCGGAATTCTGGGCGCATTTTTCGAAATTTTCAAAGTGGTTAGCCTTCTCGGAATTCTGGGCGCATTTTTCGAAATTTTCAAAGGGGTTAGCCTTCTCGGAATTCTGGGCGCATTTTTCGAAATTTTCAAAGTGGTTAGCCTTCTCGGAATTCTGGGTGGATTTTTCGAAATTTTCAAAGGGGGTAGCCTACTCGCAATTCTGGGCTCATTTTTCGAAATTTTCAGAGGGGTTAGCCTTCTCGGATTCTGGGCGCATTTTTCGAAATTTTCAAAGGGGTTAGCCTTCTCGGATTTCTGGGCGCATTTTTCGAAATTTTCATAGGGGTTAGCCTTCTCGGATTTCTGGGCGCATTTTTCGAAATTTTCAAAGGGGTTAGCCTTCTCGGAATTCTGGGAGCATTTTTCGAAATTTTCAAAGAGGTTAGCCTTCTCGGATTTCTGGGCGTATTTTTCGAAATTTTCAAATGGGTTAGCCTTCTCGGAATTCTGGGCGCATTTTTCGAAATTTTCAAAGGGGTTAGCCTTCTCGGAATTCTGGACGCATTTTTCGAAATTTTCAAAGGGGTTAGCCTTCTCGGAATTCTGGGCGAATATTTCGAAATTTTCAAAGGGGTTAGCCTTCTCGGAATTCTGGGCGCATTTTTCGAAATTTTCAAAGGGGTTATCCTTCTCGGAATTCTGGGCGCATTTTTCGAAATTTTCAAAAGGGTTAGCCTTCTCGGAATTCAGGGCGCATTTTTCGAAATTTTCAAAGGGGATAGCCTTCTCGGAATTCTGGGCGCATTTTTCGAAATTTTCAAAGTGGTTAGCCTTCTCGGAATTCTGGGCGCATTTTTCGAAATTTTCAAAGGGGTTAACCTTAGCGGAACTCTGGGCGCATTTTTCGAAATTTTCAAAGGGGTTAGCCTTCTCGGAATTCTGGGCGCATTTTTCGAAATTTTCAAAGGGGTTAGCCTACTTGCAATTCTGGGCGCATTCTTCGAAATTACCAAAGGGGGTAGCCTTCTCGGAATTCTGCCGTATTTTTCGGAATTTTCAAAGGGGTTAGCCTTCTCGGAATACTGGCGTATTTTTCGAAATTTTCAAAGGGGATGGCCTTCTCGGAATTCTGGGCGCATTTTTCGAAATTTTAAAAGGGGTTAGCCTTCTCGCAATTCTGGGCGCATTTTTCGAAATTTTCAAAGGGGGCAGCCTTCTCGGAATTCTGAGCGCTTTTTTCGAAATTTTCAAAGGGGTTAGCCTTCTCGGAATTCTGGGCTCATTTTTCGAAATTTTCAAAGGGGTTAACCTTTTCAGAATTCTGGGCGCATTTTTCGAATTTTTCAATGGGGTTAGCCTTCTCGGAATTTTGGGCGCATTTTTCGAAATTTTCAAAGGGGTTAGCCTTCTCGGAGTTCTGGGCGCATTTTTCGAAATTTTCAAAGGGGTTAGCCTTCTCGGAATTCTGGGCGCATTTTTCGAAATTTTCAATGGGGTTAACCTTCCCGGAATTCTGGGATCATTGTCGAAATTTTCAAAGTTGTTAGCCTTCTCGGAATTCTGGGCGCATTTTTCGAAATTTTCAAAGGGGTTAGCCTGCTCGGAATTCTGGGCGCATTTTTCGAAATTTTCAAAGGGGTAAGCCTCCTCGGAATTCTGGGCGCATTTTTCGAAATTTTCAAAGGGGTTAGCCTTCTCGGAATTCTGGGCGCATTTTTCGAAATTTTCAAAGGGGTTAGGCTTCTCGCAATTCTGGGCGCATTTTTCGATATTTTCAAAGGGGTTAGGCTTCTCGCAATTCTGGGCGCTCTTTTCGGAATTTTCAAAGGGGTTAGCCTTCTCGGAATTCTGGGCGCATTTTTCGAAATTTTCAAAGGGGGTAGCCTTCTCGGAATTCTGGGCGCATTTTTCGAAATTTTGAAAGGGGTTAGCCTTCTCGGAATTCTGCCGTATTTTTCGGAATTTTCAAAGGGGTTAGCCTTCTCGGAATTCTGGCGCATTTTTTCGAAATTTTCAAAGGGGTTGGCCTTCTCGGAATTCTGGGCGCATTTTTCGAAATTTTCAAAGGGGTTAGCCTTCTCGCAATTCTGGGCGCATTTTTCGAAATTTTCAAAGGGGGTAGCCTTCTCGGAATTCTGGGCGCACTTTTGGAAATTTTGAAAGGGGTTAGCCTTCTCGGAATTCTGCCGTATTTTTCGGAATTTTCAAAGGGGTTAGCCTTCTCGGAATTCTGGCGCATTTTTCGAAATTTTGAATGGGGTTGGCCTCGGAATTCTGGGCGCATTTTTCGAAATTTTAAAAGGGGTTAGCCTTCTCGGAGTTCTGGGCGCATTTTTCGAAATTTTCAAAGGGGTTAGCCTTCTCGGATTCTGGGCGCATTTTTCGAAATTTTCAAAGGGGTTAGCCTTCTGGGAATTCTGGGCGCATTTTTCGAAATTTTCAAAGGGGTTAGCCTAATCGCAATTCTGGGCGCATTCTTCGAAATTACCAAAGGGGTTAGCCTTCTCAGAATTCTGGGCGCATTTTTCGAAATTTTCAAAGGGGTTAGCCTTCTCGGAATTATGGCGAATTTTTCGAAATTTTCAAAGGGGTTAGCCTTCTCGGAATACTGGCGCATTTTTCGAAATTTTCAAAGGGGTTGGCCTTCTCGGAATTCTGGGCGCATTTTTCGAAATTTTAAAAGGGGTTAGCCTTCTCGCAATTCTGGGCGCAATTTTCGAAATTTTCAAAGGGGGCAGCCTTCTCGGAATTCTGAGCGCATTTTTCGAAATTTTCAAAGGGGTTAGCCTTCTCGGATTCTGGGCGCATTTTTCGAAATTTTCAAAGGGGTTAGCCTTCTGGGAATTCTGGGCGCATTTTTCGAAATTTTCAAAGGGGGCAGCCTTCTCGGAATTCTGGGCGCATTTTTCGAAATTTTCAAAGGGGTTAGCCTTCTCGGATTCTGGGCGCATTTTTCGAAATTTTCAAAGGGGTTAGCCTTCTGGGAATTCTGGGCGCATTTTTCGAAATTTTCAAAGGGGTTAGCCTTCTCGGAATTCTGGGCGCATTTTTCGAAATTTTCAAAGGGGTTAGCCTTCTCGGAATTCTGGGCGCATTTTTCGAAATTTTCAAAAGGGTTAGGCTTCTCGCAATTCTGGGCGCATTTTTCGAAATTTTCAAAGGGGTTAGCCTTCTCGGAATTCTGGGCGCATTTTTCGAAATTTTCAAAGGGGTTAGCCTACTCGCAATTCTGGGCGCATTCTTCGAAATTATCAAAGGGGGTAGCCTTCTCGGAATTCTGGGCGCATTTTTCGAAATTTTCAAAGGGGTTAGCCTTCTCGGAATTATGGCGCATTTTTCGAAATTTTCAAAGGGGTTAGCCTTCTCGGAATTCAGGGCGCATTTTTCGAAATTTTCAAAGGGGTTAGCCTTCTCGGAATTCTGGGCGCATTTTTCGAAATTTTCAAAGGGGTTAGGCTTCTCGCAATTCTGGGCGCATTTTTCGAAATTTTCAAAGGGGTTAGCCTTCTCGGAATTCTGGGCGCATTTTTCGATATTTTCAAAGGGGTTAGGCTTCTCGCAATTCTGGGTGCTCTTTTCGGAATTTTCAAAGGGGTTAGCCTTCTCGGAATTCTGGGTGCATTTTTCGAAATTTTCAAAGGGGTTAGCCTTCTCGGAATTCTGGGCGCATTTTTCGAAATCTTCAAAGGGGGTAGCCTTCTCGGAATTCTGGGCGCATTTTTCGAAATTTTGAAAGGGGTTAGCCTTCTCGGAATTCTGCCGTATTTTTCGGAATTTTCAAAGGGGTTAGCCTAATCGCAATTCTGGGCGCATTCTTCGAAATTACCAAAGGGGTTAGCCTTCTCAGAATTCTGGGTGCATTTTTCGAAATTTTCAAAGGGGTTAGCCTTCTCGGAATTCTGGGCGCATTTTTCGAAATTTTCAAAGGGGTTAGCCTTCTCGGAGTTCTGGGCGCATTTTTCGAAATTTTCAAAGGGGTTAGCCTTCTCGGATTCTGGGCGCATTTTTCGAAATTTTCAAAGGGGTTAGCCTTCTGGGAATTCTGGGCGCATTTTTCGAAATTTTCAAAGGGGTTAGCCTTCTCGGAATTCTGGGCGCATTTTTCGAAATTTTCAAAGGGGTTAGCCTTCTCGGAATTCTGGGCGCATTTTCGACATTTTCAAAGGGGTTAGCCTTCTCGGAATTCTGGGCGCACTTTTCGAAATTTTCAAAGGGGTTAGCCTTCTCGGAATTCTGGGCGCATTTTTCGATATTTTCAAAGGGGTTAGGCTTCTCGCAATTCTGGGCGCTCTTTTCGGAATTTTCAAAGGGGTTAGCCTTCTCGGAATTCTGGGCGCATTTTTCGAAATTTTCAAAGGGGTTAGCCTTCTCGGAATTCTGGGCGCATTTTTCGAAATTTTCAAAGGGGGTAGCCTTCTCGGAATTCTGCCGTATTTTTCGGAATTTTCAAAGGGGTTAGCCTTCTCGGAATTCTGGCGCATTTTTTCGAAATTTTCAAAGGGGTTGGCCTTCTCGGAATTCTGGGCGCATTTTTCGAAATTTTCAAAGGGGTTAGCCTTCTCGCAATTCTGGGCGCATTTTTCGAAATTTTCAAACGGGTTAGCCTTCTCGGAATTCTGGGCGCATTTTTCGAAATTTTCAAAGGGGGTAGCCTTCTCGGAATTCTGGGCGCACTTTTGGAAATTTTGAAAGGGGTTAGCCTTCTCGGAATTCTGCCGTATTTTTCGGAATTTTCAAAGGGGTTAGCCTTCTCTTAATTCTGGCGCATTTTTCGAAATTTTGAAAGGGGTTGGCCTCGGAATTCTGGGCGCATTTTTCGAAATTTTAAAAGGGGTTAGCCTTCTCGCAATTCTGGGCGCATTTTTCGAAATTTTCAAAGGGGGCAGCCTTCTCGGAATTCTGAGCGCATTTTTCGAAATTTTCAAAGGGGTTAGCCTTCTCGGAGTTCTGGGCGCATTTTTCGAAATTTTCAAAGGGGTTAGCCTTCTCGGATTCTGGGCGCATTTATCGAAATTTTCAAAGGGGTTAGCCTTCTCGGAATTCTGGGCGCATTTTTCGAAATTTTCAAAGGGGCTAGCCTTCTGGGAATTCTGGGCGCATTTTTCGAAATTTTCAAAGGGGTTAGCCTAATCGCAATTCTGGGCGCATTCTTCGAAATTACCAAAGGGGTTAGCCTTCTCAGAATTCTGGGCGCATTTTTCGAAATTTTCAAAGGGGTTAGCCTTCTCGGAATTATGGCGAATTTTTCGAAATTTTCAAAGGGGTTAGCCTTCTCGGAATTCTGCCGTATTTTTCGGAATTTTCAAAGGGGTTAGCCTTCTCGGAATACTGGCGCATTTTTCGAAATTTTCAAAGGGGTTGGCCTTCTCGGAATTCTGGGCGCATTTTTCGAAATTTTAAAAGGGGTTAGCCTTCTCGCAATTCTGGGCGCATTTTTCGAAATTTTCAAAGGGGGCAGCCTTCTCGGAATTCTGAGCGCATTTTTCGAAATTTTCAAAGGGGTTAGCCTTCTTGGAGTTCTGGGCGCATTTTTCGAAATTTTCAAAGGGGTTAGCCTTCTCGGATTCTGGGCGCATTTTTCGAAATTTTAAAAGGGGTTAGCCTTCTGGGAATTCTGGGCGCATTTTTCGAAATTTTCAAAGGGGTTAGCCTTCTCGGAATTCTGGGCGCATTTTTCGAAATTTTCAAAGGGGTTAGCCTTCTCGGAATTCTGGGCGCATTTTCGACATTTTCAAAGGGGTTAGCATTCTCGGAATTCTGGGCGCATTTTTCGAAATTTTCAAAGGGGTTAGCCTTCTCGGAATTCTGGGCGCATTTTTCGAAATTTTCAAAAGGGTTAGGCTTCTCGCAATTCTGGGCGCATTTTTCGAAATTTTCAAAGGGGTTAGCCTTCTCGGAATTCTGGGCGCATTTTTCGAAATTTTCAAAGGGGTTAGCCTACTCGCAATTCTGGGCGCATTCTTCGAAATTATCAAAGGGGGTAGCCTTCTCGGAATTCTGGGCGCATTTTTCGAAATTTTCAAAGGGGTTAGCCTAATCGCAATTCTGGGCGCATTCTTCGAAATTACCAAAGGGGTTAGCCTTCTCAGAATTCTGGGCGCATTTTTCGAAATTTTCAAAGGGGTTAGCCTTCTCGGAATTCTGGGCGCATTTTTCGAAATTTTCAAAGGGGGTAGCCTTCTCGGAATTCTGCCGTATTTTTCGGAATTTTCAAAGGGGTTAGCCTTCTCGGAATTCTGGCGCATTTTTTCGAAATTTTCAAAGGGGTTGGCCTTCTCGGAATTCTGGGCGCATTTTTCGAAATTTTCAAAGGGGTTAGCCTTCTCGCAATTCTGGGCGCATTTTTCGAAATTTTCAAACGGGTTAGCCTTCTCGGAATTCTGGGCGCATTTTTCGAAATTTTCAAAGGGGGTAGCCTTCTCGGAATTCTGGGCGCACTTTTGGAAATTTTGAAAGGGGTTAGCCTTCTCGGAATTCTGCCGTATTTTTCGGAATTTTCAAAGGGGTTAGCCTTCTCTTAATTCTGGCGCATTTTTCGAAATTTTGAAAGGGGTTGGCCTCGGAATTCTGGGCGCATTTTTCGAAATTTTAAAAGGGGTTAGCCTTCTCGCAATTCTGGGCGCATTTTTCGAAATTTTCAAAGGGGGCAGCCTTCTCGGAATTCTGAGCGCATTTTTCGAAATTTTCAAAGGGGTTAGCCTTCTCGGAGTTCTGGGCGCATTTTTCGAAATTTTCAAAGGGGTTAGCCTTCTCGGATTCTGGGCGCATTTATCGAAATTTTCAAAGGGGTTAGCCTTCTCGGAATTCTGGGCGCATTTTTCGAAATTTTCAAAGGGGCTAGCCTTCTGGGAATTCTGGGCGCATTTTTCGAAATTTTCAAAGGGGTTAGCCTAATCGCAATTCTGGGCGCATTCTTCGAAATTACCAAAGGGGTTAGCCTTCTCAGAATTCTGGGCGCATTTTTCGAAATTTTCAAAGGGGTTAGCCTTCTCGGAATTATGGCGAATTTTTCGAAATTTTCAAAGGGGTTAGCCTTCTCGGAATTCTGCCGTATTTTTCGGAATTTTCAAAGGGGTTAGCCTTCTCGGAATACTGGCGCATTTTTCGAAATTTTCAAAGGGGTTGGCCTTCTCGCAATTCTGGGCGCATTTTTCGAAATTTTCAAAGGGGTTAGCCTTCTCGGAATTCTGAGCGCATTTTTCGAAATTTTCAAAGGGGTTAGCCTTCTTGGAGTTCTGGGCGCATTAGCCTTCTCGGATTCTGGGCGCATTTTTCGAAATTTTAAAAGGGGTTAGCCTTCTGGGAATTCTGGGCGCATTTTTCGAAATTTTCAAAGGGGTTAGCCTTCTCGGAATTCTGGGCGCATTTTTCGAAATTTTCAAAGGGGTTAGCCTTCTCGGAATTCTGGGCGCATTTTCGACATTTTCAAAGGGGTTAGCATTCTCGGAATTCTGGGCGCATTTTTCGAAATTTTCAAAGGGGTTAGCCTTCTCGGAATTCTGGGCGCATTTTTCGAAATTTTCAAAAGGGTTAGGCTTCTCGCAATTCTGGGCGCATTTTTCGAAATTTTCAAAGGGGTTAGCCTTCTCGGAATTCTGGGCGCATTTTTCGAAATTTTCAAAGGGGTTAGCCTACTCGCAATTCTGGGCGCATTCTTCGAAATTATCAAAGGGGGTAGCCTTCTCGGAATTCTGGGCGCATTTTTCGAAATTTTCAAAGGGGTTAGCCTTCTCGGACTTATGGCGCATTTTTCGAAATTTCCAAATGGGTTAGCCTTCTCGGAATTCTGGGCGCATTTTTCGAAATTTTCAAAGGGGTTAGCCTTCTCGGAATTCTGGGCGCATTTTTCGAAATTTTCAAAGTGGTTAGCCTTCTCGGAATTCTGGGCGGATTTTTCGAAATTTTCAAAGGGGGTAGCCTACTCGCAATTCTGGGCTCATTTTTCGAAATTTTCAGAGGGGGTAGCCTTCTCGGAATTCTGGGCGCATTTTTCGAAATTTTCAAAGGGGTTAGCCTTCTCGGAATTCTGGGCGCATTTTTCGAAATTTTCAAAGGGGTTAGCCTTCTCGGAATTCTGGGCGCATTTTTCGAAATTTTCAAAGGGGTTAGCCTTTTCGGAATTCTGGGCGCATTTTTCGAAATTTTCAAAGGGGTTAACCTTCTCGGAGTTCTGGGCGCATTTTTCGAAATTTTCAAAGGGGTTAGCCTTCTCGGAGTTCTGGGCGCATTTATCGAAATTTTTAAAGGGGTTAGTCTTCTCGGAATTCTGGGCGCATTTTTCGAAATTTCCAAATGGGTTAGCCTTCTCGGAATTCTGGGCGCATTTTTCGAAATTTTCAAAGGGGTTAGCCTTCTCGGAATTCTGGGCGCATTTTTCGAAATTTTCAAAGTGTTTAGCCTTCTCGGAATTCTGGGCGGATTTTTCGAAATTTTCAAAGGGGGTAGCCTACTCGCAATTCTGGGCTCATTTTTCGAAATTTTCAGAGGGGGTAGCCTTCTCGGAATTCTGGGCGCATTTTTCGAAATTTTCAAAGGGGTTAGCCTTCTCGGAATTCTGGGCGCATTTTTCGAAATTTTCAAAGGGGTTAGCCTTCTCGGAATTCTGGGCGCATTTTTCCAAATTTTCAAAGGTGTTAGCCTTTTCGGAATTCTGGGCGCATTTTTCGAAATTTTCAAAGGGGTTAACCTTCTCGGAGTTCTGGGCGCATTTTTCGAAATTTTCAAAGGGGTTAGCCTTCTCGGAGTTCTGGGCGCATTTATCGAAATTTTTAAAGGGGTTAGTCTTCTCGGAATTCTGGGCGCATTTTTCGAAATTTTCAAAGGGGTTAGCCTTCTCGGAATTCTGGGCGCATTTTTCGAAATTTCCAAATGGGTTAGCCTTCTCGGAATTCTGGGCGCATTTTTCGAAATTTTCAAAGGGGTTAGCCTTCTCGGAATTCTGGGCGCATTTTCGACATTTTCAAAGGGGTTAGCCTTCTCGGAATTCTGGGCGCATTTTTCGAAATTTTCAAATGGGTTAGCATTCTCTGAATTCTGGGCGCATTTTTCGAAATTTTCAAAGGGCCTTCTCGGAATTCTGGGCTCATTTTTCGAAATTTTCAAAGGGGTTAGGCTTCTCGCAATTCTGGGCGCATTTTTCGAAATTTTCAAAGGGGTTAGCCTTCTCGGAATTCTGGGCGCATTTTCGACATTTTCAAAGGGGTTAGCCTTCTCGAAATTCTGGGCGCATTTTTGGAAATTTTCAAAGGGGTTAGCATTCTCGGAATTCTGGGAGCATTTTTCGAAATTTTCAAAGGGGTTAGGCTTCTCGCAATTCTGGGCGCATTTTTCGAAATTTTCAAAGGGGTTAGCCTTCTCGGAATTCTGGGCGCATTTTTCGAAATTTTCAAAGGGGTTAGCCTTCTCGGAATTCTGGGCGCATTTTTCGAAATTTTCAAAGGGGTAGCCTTCTCGGAATTCTGGGCGCATTTTTCGATATTTTGAAAGGGGTTAGCCTTCTCGGAATTCTGCCGTATTTTTCGGAATTTTCAAAGGGGTTAGCCTTCTCGGAATTCTGGCGCATTTTTCGAAATTTTCAAAGGGGTTGGCCTTCTCGGAATTCTGGGCGCATTTTTCGAAATTTTCAAAGGGGTTAGCCTTCTCGCAATTCTGGGCGCATTTTTCGAAATTTTCAAAGGGGTTAGCCTTCTCGGAATTCTGGGCGCGTTTTCCGAAATTTTCAAAGGGGGTAGCCTTCTCGGAATACTGGCGCATTTTTCGAAATTTTCAAAGGGGTTGGCCTTCTCGGAATTCTGGGCGCATTTTTCGAAATTTTAAAAGGGGTTAGCCTTCTCGCAATTCTGGGCGCATTTTTCGAAATTTTCAAAGGGGGCAGCCTTCTCGGAATTCTGAGCGCATTTTTCGAAATTTTCAAAGGGGTTAGCCTTCTCGGAGTTCTGGGCGCATTTTTCGAAATTTTCAAAGGGGTTAGCCTTCTCGGATTCTGGGCGCATTTTTCGAAATTTTAAAAGGGGTTAGCCTTCTGGGAATTCTGGGCGCATTTTTCGAAATTTTCAAAGGGGTTAGCCTTCTCGGAATTCTGGGCGCATTTTTCGAAATTTTCAAAGGGGTTAGCCTTCTCGGAATTCTGGGCGCATTTTCGACATTTTCAAAGGGGTTAGCCTTCTCGGAATTCTGGGCGCACTTTTCGAAATTTTCAAAGGGGTTAGCATTCTCGGAATTCTGGGCGCATTTTTCGAAATTTTCAAAGGGGTTAGCCTTCTCGGAATTCTGGGCGCATTTTTCGAAATTTTCAAAAGGGTTAGGCTTCTCGCAATTCTGGGCGCATTTTTCGAAATTTTCAAAGGGGTTAGCCTTCTCGGAATTCTGGGCGCATTTTTCGAAATTTTCAAAGGGGTTAGCCTACTCGCAATTCTGGGCGCATTCTTCGAAATTATCAAAGGGGTAGCCTTCTCGGAATTCTGGGCGCATTTTTCGAAATTTTCAAAGGGGTTAGCCTTCTCGGAATTATGGCGCATTTTTCGAAATTTCCAAATGGGTTAGCCTTCTCGGAATTCTGGGCGCATTTTTCGAAATTTTCAAAGGGGTTAGCCTTCTCGGAATTCTGGGCGCATTTTTCGAAATTTTCAAAGGGGTTAGCCTTCTCGCAATTCTGGGCGCATTTTTCGAAATTTTCAAAGGGGTTAGCCTTCTCGGAATTCTGGGCGCGTTTTCCGAAATTTTCAAAGGGGGTAGCCTTCTCGGAATTCTGGGCGCATTTTTCGAAATTTTGAAAGGGGTTAGCCTTCTCGGAATTCTGCCGTATTTTTCGGAATTTTTTAAAGGGGTTAGCCTTCTCAGAATTCTGGGGGCATTTTTCGAAATTTTCAAAGGGGTTAGCCTTCTCGGAATTATGGCGAATTTTTCGAAATTTTCAAAGGGGTTAGCCTTCTCGGAATACTGGCGCATTTTTCGAAATTTTCAAAGGGGTTGGCCTTCTCGGAATTCTGGGCGCATTTTTCGAAATTTTAAAAGGGGTTAGCCTTCTCGCAATTCTGGGCGCATTTTTCGAAATTTTCAAAGGGGGCAGCCTTCTCGGAATTCTGAGCGCATTTTTCGAAATTTTCAAAGGGGTTAGCCTTCTCGGAGTTCTGGGCGCATTTTTCGAAATTTTCAAAGGGGTTAGCCTTCTCGGATTATGGGCGCATTTTTCGAAATTTTAAAAGGGGTTAGCCTTCTGGGAATTCTGGGCGCATTTTTCGAAATTTTCAAAGGGGTTAGCCTTCTCGGAATTCTGGGCGCATTTTTCGAAATTTTCAAAGGGGTTAGCCTTCTCGGAATTCTGGGCGCATTTTCGACATTTTCAAAGGGGTTAGCCTTCTCGGAATTCTGGGCGCACTTTTCGAAATTTTCAAAGGGGTTAGCATTCTCGGAATTCTGGGCGCATTTTTCGAAATTTTCAAAGGGGTTAGCCTTCTCGGAATTCTGGGCGCATTTTTCGAAATTTTCAAAAGGGTTAGGCTTCTCGCAATTCTGGGCGCATTTTTCGAAATTTTCAAAGGGGTTAGCCTTCTCGGAATTCTGGGCGCATTTTTCGAAATTTTCAAAGGGGTTAGCCTACTCGCAATTCTGGGCGCATTCTTCGCAATTATCAAAGGGGGTAGCCTTCTCGGAATTCTGGGCGCATTTTTCGAAATTTTGAAAGGGGTTAGCCTTCTCGGAATTATGGCGCATTTTTCGAAATTTCCAAATGGGTTAGCCTTCTCGGAATTCTGGGCGCATTTTTCGAAATTTTCAAAGGGGTTAGCCTTCTCGGAATTCTGGGCGCATTTTTCGAAATTTTCAAAGTGGTTAGCCTTCTCGGAATTCTGGGCGGATTTTTCGAAATTTTCAAAGGGGGTAGCCTACTCGCAATTCTGGGCTCATTTTTCGAAATTTTCAGAGGGGGTAGCCTTCTCGGAATTCTGGGCGCATTTTTCGAAATTTTCAAAGGGGTTAGCCTTCTCGGAATTCTGGGCGCATTTTTCGAAATTTTCAAAGGGGTTAGCCTTCTCGGAATTCAGGGCGCATTTTTCGAAATTTTCAAAGGGGTTAGCCTTTTCGGAATTCTGGGCGCATTTTTCGAAATTTTCAAAGGGGTTAACCTTCTCGGAGTTCTGGGCGCATTTTTCGAAATTTTCAAAGGGGTTAGTCTTCTCGGAGTTCTGGGCGCATTTATCGAAATTTTTAAAGGGGTTAGTCTTCTCGGAATTCTGGGCGCATTTTTCGAAATTTTCAAAGGGGTTAGCCTTCTCGGAATTCTGGGCGCATTTTTCGAAATTTCCAAATGGGTTAGCCTTCTCGGAATTCTGGGCGCATTTTTCGAAATTTTCAAAGGGGTTAGCCTTCTCGGAATTCTGGGCGCATTTTCGACATTTTCAAAGGGGTTAGCCTTCTCGGAATTCTGGGCGCATTTTTCGAAATTTTCAAATGGGTTAGCATTCTCGGAATTCTGGGCGCATTTTTCGAAATTTTCAAAGGTCCTTCTCGGAATTCTGGGCGCATTTTTCGAAATTTTCAAAGGGGTTAGGCTTCTCGTAATTCTGGGCGCATTTTTCGAAATTTTCAAAGGGGTTAGCCTTCTCGGAATTCTGGGCGCATTTTCGACATTTTCAAAGGGGTTAGCCTTCTCGGAATTCTGGGCGCATTTTTCGAAATTTTCAAAGGGGTTAGCATTCTCGGAATTCTGGGAGCATTTTTCGAAATTTTCAAAGGGGTTAGGCTTCTCGCAATTCTGGGCGCATTTTTCGAAATTTTCAAAGGGGTTAGCCTTCTCGGAATTCTGGGCGCATTTTTCGAAATTTTCAAAGGGGTTAGCCATCTCGGAATTCTGGGCGCATTTTTCGAAATTTTCAAAGGGGTAGCCTTCTCGGAATTCTGGGCGCATTTTTCGATATTTTGAAAGGGGTTAGCCTTCTCGGAATTCTGCCGTATTTTTCGGAATTTTCAAAGGGGTTAGCCTTCTCGGAATTATGGCGCATTTTTCGAAATTTTCAAAGGGGTTGGCCTTCTCGGAATTCTGGGCGCATTTTTCGAAATTTTCAAAGGGGTTAGCCTTCTCGCAATTCCGGGCGCATTTTTCGAAATTTTCATAGGGGTTAGCCTTCTCGGAATTCTGGGCGCGTTTTCCGAAATTTTCAAAGGGGGTAGCCTTCTCGGAATTCTGGGCGCATTTTTCGAAATTTTGAAAGGGGTTAGCCTTCTCGGAATTCTGCCGTATTTTTCGGAATTTTTAAAGGGGTTAGCCTTCTCGGAATTCTGGCGCATTTTTCGAAATTTTCAAAGGGGTTGGCATCGGAATTCTGAGCGCATTTTTCGAAATTTTAAAAGGGGTTAGCCTTCTCGCAATTCTGGGCGCATTTTTCGAAATTTTCAAAGGTGGCAGCCTTTTCGGAATTCTGAGCGCATTTTCGAAATTTTCAAAGGGGTTAGCCTTCTGGGAATTCTGGGCGCATTTTTCGAAATTTTCAAAGGGGTTAGCCTTCTCGGAATTCTGGGCGCATTTTTCGAAATTTTCAAAGGGGTTAGCCTTCTCGGAATTCTGGGCGCATTTTCGACATTTTCAAAGGGGTTAGCCTTCTCGGAATTCTGGGCGCACTTTTCGAAATTTTCAAAGGGGTTAGCATTCTCGGAATTCTGGGCGCATTTTTCGAAATTTTTAAAGGGGTTAACCTTCTCGGAATTCTGGGCGCATTTTTCGAAATTTTCAAAGGGGTTAGGCTTCTCGCAATTCTGGGCGCATTTTTCGAAATTTTCAAAGGGGTTAGGCTTCTCGCAATTCTGGGCGCTCTTTTCGGAATTTTCAAAGGGGTTAGCTTTCTCGGAATTCTGGGCGCATTTTTCGAAATTTTCAAAGGGGTTAGCCTTCTCGGAATTCTGGGCGCATTTTTCGAAATTTTGAAAGGGGTTAGCCTTCTCGGAATTCTGCCGTATTTTTCGGAATTTTCAAAGGGGTTAGCCTTCTCGGAATTCTGGCGCATTTTTTCGAAATTTTCAAAGGGGTTGGCCTTCTCGGAATTCTGGGCGCATTTTTCGAAATTTTCAAAGGGGTTAGCCTTCTCGCAATTCTGGGCGCATTTTTCGAAATTTTCAAAGGGGTTAACCTTCTCGGAGTTCTGGGCGCATTTTTCGAAATTTTCAAAGGGGTTAGCCTTCTCGGAGTTCTGGGCGCATTTATCGAAATTTTTAAAGGGGTCAGTCTTCTCGGAATTCTGGGCGCATTTTTCGAAATTTTCAAAGGGGTTAGCCTTCTCGGAATTCTGGGCGCATTTTTCGAAATTTCCAAATGGGTTAGCCTTCTCGGAATTCTGGGCGCATTTTTCGAAATTTTCAAAGGGGTTAGCCTTCTCGGAATTCTGGGCGCATTTTCGACATTTTCAAAGGGGTTAGCCTACTCGGAATTCTGGGCGCATTTTTCGAAATTTTCAAATGGGTTAGCATTCTCTGAATTCTGGGCGCATTTTTCGAAATTTTCAAAGGGCCTTCTCGGAATTCTGGGTGCATTTTTCGAAATTTTCAAAGGGGTTAGGCTTCTCGCAATTCTGGGCGCATTTTTCGAAATTTTCAAAGGGGTTAGCCTTCTCGGAATTCTGGGCGCATTTTCGACATTTTCAAAGGGGTTAGCCTTCTCGGAATTCTGGGCGCATTTTTCGAAATTTTCAAAGGGGTTAGAATTCTCGGAATTCTGGGAGCATTTTTCGAAATTTTCAAAGGGGTTAGGCTTCTCGCAATTCTGGGCGCATTTTTCGAAATTTTCAAAGGGGTTAGCCTTCTCGGAATTCTGGGCGCATTTTTCGAAATTTTCAAAGGGGTTAGCCTTCTCGGAATTCTGGGCGCATTTTTCGAAATTTTCAAAGGGGTAGCCTTCTCGGAATTCTGGGCGCATTTTTCGATATTTTGAAAGGGGTTAGCCTTCTCGGAATTCTGCCGTATTTTTCGGAATTTTCAAAGGGGTTAGCCTTCTCGGAATTCTGGGCGCGTTTTCCGAAATTTTCAAAGGGGGTAGCCTTCTCGGAATTCTGGGCGCATTTTTCGAAATTTTGAAAGGGGTTAGCCTTCTCGGAATTCTGCCGTATTTTTCGGAATTTTTTAAAGGGGTTAGCCTTCTCGGAATTCTGGCGCATTTTTCGAAATTTTCAAAGGGGTTGGCATCGGAATTCTGAGCGCATTTTTCGAAATTTTAAAAGGGGTTAGCCTTCTCGCAATTCTGGGCGCATTTTTCGAAATTTTCAAAGGTGGCAGCCTTCTCGGAATTCTGAGCGCATTTTTCGAAATTTTCAAAGGGGTTAGCCTTCTCGGAGTTCTGGGCGCATTTTTCGAAATTTTCAAAGGGGTTAGCCTTCTCGGATTCTGGGCGCATTTTTCGAAATTTCCAAAGGGGTTAGCCTTCTCGCAATTCTGGGCGCATTTTTCGAAATTTTCAAAGGGGTTAACCTTCTCGGAGTTCTGGGCGCATTTTTCGAAATTTTCAAAGGGGTTAGCCTTCTCGGAGTTCTGGGCGCATTTATCGAAATTTTTAAAGGGGTTAGTCTTCTCGGAATTCTGGGCGCATTTTTCGAAATTTTCAAAGGGGTTAGCCTTCTCGGAATTCTGGGCGCATTTTTCGAAATTTCCAAATGGGTTAGCCTTCTCGGAATTCTGGGCGCATTTTTCGAAATTTTCAAAGGGGTTAGCCTTCTCGGAATTCTGGGCGCATTTTCGACATTTTCAAAGGGGTTAGCCTACTCGGAATTCTGGGCGCATTTTTCGAAATTTTCAAATGGGTTAGCCTTCCCTGAATTCTGGGCGCATTTTTCGAAATTTTCAAAGGGGTTAGCCTTCTCGGAATTCTGGGCGCATTTTTCGAAATTTTGAAAGGGGTTAGCCTTCTCGGAATTCTGCCGTATTTTTCGGAATTTTCAAAGGGGTTAGCCTTCTCGGAATTCTGGCGCATTTTTTCGAAATTTTCAAAGGGGTTGGCCTTCTCGGAATTCTGGGCGCATTTTTCGAAATTTTCAAAGGGGTTAGCCTTCTCGCAATTCTGGGCGCATTTTTCGAAATTTTCAAAGGGGTTAACCTTCTCGGAGTTCTGGGCGCATTTTTCGAAATTTTCAAAGGGGTTAGCCTTCTCGGAGTTCTGGGCGCATTTATCGAAATTTTTAAAGGGGTTAGTCTTCTCGGAATTCTGGGCGCATTTTTCGAAATTTTCAAAGGGGTTAGCCTTCTCGGAATTCTGGGCGCATTTTTCGAAATTTCCAAATGGGTTAGCCTTCTCGGAATTCTGGGCGCATTTTTCGAAATTTTCAAAGGGGTTAGCCTTCTCGGAATTCTGGGCGCATTTTCGACATTTTCAAAGGGGTTAGCCTACTCGGAATTCTGGGCGCATTTTTCGAAATTTTCAAATGGGTTAGCATTCTCTGAATTCTGGGCGCATTTTTCGAAATTTTCAAAGGGCCTTCTCGGAATTCTGGGCGCATTTTTCGAAATTTTCAAAGGGGTTAGGCTTCTCGCAATTCTGGGCGCATTTTTCGAAATTTTCAAAGGGGTTAGCCTTCTCGGAATTCTGGGCGCATTTTCGACATTTTCAAAGGGGTTAGCCTTCTCGGAATTCTGGGCGCATTTTTCGAAATTTTCAAAGGGGTTAGAATTCTCGGAATTCTGGGAGCATTTTTCGAAATTTTCAAAGGGGTTAGGCTTCTCGCAATTCTGGGCGCATTTTTCGAAATTTTCAAAGGGGTTAGCCTTCTCGGAATTCTGGGCGCATTTTTCGAAATTTTCAAAGGGGTTAGCCTTCTCGGAATTCTGGGCGCATTTTTCGAAATTTTCAAAGGGGTAGCCTTCTCGGAATTCTGGGCGCATTTTTCGATATTTTGAAAGGGGTTAGCCTTCTCGGAATTCTGCCGTATTTTTCGGAATTTTCAAAGGGGTTAGCCTTCTCGGAATTCTGGGCGCGTTTTCCGAAATTTTCAAAGGGGGTAGCCTTCTCGGAATTCTGGGCGCATTTTTCGAAATTTTGAAAGGGGTTAGCCTTCTCGGAATTCTGCCGTATTTTTCGGAATTTTTTAAAGGGGTTAGCCTTCTCGGAATTCTGGCGCATTTTTCGAAATTTTCAAAGGGGTTGGCATCGGAATTCTGAGCGCATTTTTCGAAATTTTAAAAGGGGTTAGCCTTCTCGCAATTCTGGGCGCATTTTTCGAAATTTTCAAAGGTGGCAGCCTTCTCGGAATTCTGAGCGCATTTTTCGAAATTTTCAAAGGGGTTAGCCTTCTCGGAGTTCTGGGCGCATTTTTCGAAATTTTCAAAGGGGTTAGCCTTCTCGGATTCTGGGCGCATTTTTCGAAATTTCCAAATGGGTTAGCCTTCTCGGAATTCTGGGCGCATTTTTCTAAATTTTCAAAGGGGTTAGCCTTCTGGGAATTCTGGGCGCATTTTTCGAAATTTTCAAAGGGGTTAGCCTTCTCGGAATTCTGGGCGCATTTTTCGAAATTTTCAAAGGGGTTAGCCTTCTCGGAATTCTGGGCGCATTTTCGACATTTTCAAAGGGGTTAGCCTTCTCGGAATTCTGGGCGCACTTTTCGAAATTTCCAAAGGGGTTAGCATTCTCGGAATTCTGGGCGCATTTTTCGAAATTTTTAAAGGGGTTAACCTTCTCGGAATTCTGGGCGCATTTTTCGAAATTTTCAAAGGGGTTAGGCTTCTCGCAATTCTGGGCGCATTTTTCGAAATGTTCAAAGGGGTTAGGCTTCTCGCAATTCTGGGCGCTCTTTTCGGAATTTTCAAAGGGGTTAGCTTTCTCGGAATTCTGGGCGCATTTTTCGAAATTTTCAAAGGGGTTAGCCTTCTCGGAATTCTGGGCGCATTTTTCGAAATTTTGAAAGGGGTTAGCCTTCTCGGAATTCTGCCGTATTTTTCGGAATTTTCAAAGGGGTTAGCCTTCTCGGAATTCTGGCGCATTTTTTCGAAATTTTCAAAGGGGATGGCCTTCTCGGAATTCTGGGCGCATTTTTCGAAATTTTCAAAGGGGTTAGCCTTCTCGCAATTCTGGGCGCATTTTTCGAAATTTTCAAAGGGGTTAGCCTTCTCGGAATTCTGGGCGCATTTTTCGAAATTTTCAAAGGGGGTAGCCTTCTCGGAATTCTGGGCGCATTTTTCGAAATTTTGAAAGGGGTTAGCCTTCTCGGAATTCTGCCGTATTTTTCGGAATTTTCAAAGGGGTTAGCCTTCTCGGAATTCTGGCGCATTTTTCGAAATTTTCAAAGGGCTTGGCCTCGGAATTCTGGGCGCATTTTTCGAAATTTTAAAAGGTGTTAGCCTTCTCGCAATTCTGGGCGCATTTTTCGAAATTTTCGAAGGAGTTAGCCTTCTCTGAAATCTGGGCGCATTTTTCGAAATTTTCAAAGGGGTTAGCCTTCTCGGAATTCAGGGCGCATTTTTCGAAATTTTCAAAGGGGTTAGAATAATCGCAATTCTGGGCGCATTCTTCGAAATTACCAAAGGGGGTAGCCTTCTCAGAATTCTGGGCGCATTTTTCGAAATTTTCAAAGGGGTTAGCCTTCTCGGAATTATGGCGCATTTTTCGAAATTTTCAAAGGGGTTAGCCTTCTCGGAATTCTGCCGTATTTTTCGGAATTTTCAAAGGGGTTAGGGGTTAGCCTTCTCGGAGTTCTGGGCGCAATTTTCGAAATTTTCAAAGGGGTTAGCCTTCTCGGAGTTCTGGGCGCATTTTTCGAAATTTTCAAAGGGGTTAGCCTTCTCGGAATTCTGGGCGCATTTTTCGAAATTTTCAAAGGGGTTAGCCTTCTCGGAATTATGGCGCATTTTTCGAAATTTCCAAATGGGTTAGCCTTCTCGGAATTCTGGGCGCATTTTTCGAAATTTTCAAAGGGGTTAGCCTTCTCGGAATTCTGGGCGCATTTTTCGAAATTTTCAAAGTGGTTAGCCTTCTCGGAATTCTGGGCGGATTTTTCGAAATTTTCAAAGGGGGTAGCCTACTCGCAATTCTGGGCTCATTTTTCGAAATTTTCAGAGGGGGTAGCCTTCTCGGAATTCTGGGCGCATTTTTCGAAATTTTCAAAGGGGTTAGCCTTCTCGGAATTCTGGGCGCATTTTTCGAAATTTTCAAAGGGGTTAGCCTTCTCGGAATTCAGGGCGCATTTTTCGAAATTTTCAAAGGGGTTAGCCTTTTCGGAATTCTGGGCGCATTTTTCGAAATTTTCAAAGGGGTTAACCTTCTCGGAGTTCTGGGCGCATTTTTCGAAATTTTCAAAGGGGTTAGTCTTCTCGGAGTTCTGGGCGCATTTATCGAAATTTTTAAAGGGGTTAGTCTTCTCGGAATTCTGGGCGCATTTTTCGAAATTTTCAAAGGGGTTAGCCTTCTCGGAATTCTGGGCGCATTTTTCGAAATTTCCAAATGGGTTAGCCTTCTCGGAATTCTGGGCGCATTTTTCGAAATTTTCAAAGGGGTTAGCCTTCTCGGAATTCTGGGCGCATTTTCGACATTTTCAAAGGGGTTAGCCTTCTCGGAATTCTGGGCGCATTTTTCGAAATTTTCAAATGGGTTAGCATTCTCGGAATTCTGGGCGCATTTTTCGAAATTTTCAAAGGTCCTTCTCGGAATTCTGGGCGCATTTTTCGAAATTTTCAAAGGGGTTAGGCTTCTCGTAATTCTGGGCGCATTTTTCGAAATTTTCAAAGGGGTTAGCCTTCTCGGAATTCTGGGCGCATTTTCGACATTTTCAAAGGGGTTAGCCTTCTCGGAATTCTGGGCGCATTTTTCGAAATTTTCAAAGGGGTTAGCATTCTCGGAATTCTGGGAGCATTTTTCGAAATTTTCAAAGGGGTTAGGCTTCTCGCAATTCTGGGCGCATTTTTCGAAATTTTCAAAGGGGTTAGCCTTCTCGGAATTCTGGGCGCATTTTTCGAAATTTTCAAAGGGGTTAGCCATCTCGGAATTCTGGGCGCATTTTTCGAAATTTTCAAAGGGGTAGCCTTCTCGGAATTCTGGGCGCATTTTTCGATATTTTGAAAGGGGTTAGCCTTCTCGGAATTCTGCCGTATTTTTCGGAATTTTCAAAGGGGTTAGCCTTCTCGGAATTATGGCGCATTTTTCGAAATTTTCAAAGGGGTTGGCCTTCTCGGAATTCTGGGCGCATTTTTCGAAATTTTCAAAGGGGTTAGCCTTCTCGCAATTCTGGGCGCATTTTTCGAAATTTTCATAGGGGTTAGCCTTCTCGGAATTCTGGGCGCGTTTTCCGAAATTTTCAAAGGGGGTAGCCTTCTCGGAATTCTGGGCGCATTTTTCGAAATTTTGAAAGGGGTTAGCCTTCTCGGAATTCTGCCGTATTTTTCGGAATTTTTAAAGGGGTTAGCCTTCTCGGAATTCTGGCGCATTTTTCGAAATTTTCAAAGGGGTTGGCATCGGAATTCTGAGCGCATTTTTCGAAATTTTAAAAGGGGTTAGCCTTCTCGCAATTCTGGGCGCATTTTTCGAAATTTTCAAAGGTGGCAGCCTTTTCGGAATTCTGAGCGCATTTTCGAAATTTTCAAAGGGGTTAGCCTTCTGGGAATTCTGGGCGCATTTTTCGAAATTTTCAAAGGGGTTAGCCTTCTCGGAATTCTGGGCGCATTTTTCGAAATTTTCAAAGGGGTTAGCCTTCTCGGAATTCTGGGCGCATTTTCGACATTTTCAAAGGGGTTAGCCTTCTCGGAATTCTGGGCGCACTTTTCGAAATTTTCAAAGGGGTTAGCATTCTCGGAATTCTGGGCGCATTTTTCGAAATTTTTAAAGGGGTTAACCTTCTCGGAATTCTGGGCGCATTTTTCGAAATTTTCAAAGGGGTTAGGCTTCTCGCAATTCTGGGCGCATTTTTCGAAATTTTCAAAGGGGTTAGGCTTCTCGCAATTCTGGGCGCTCTTTTCGGAATTTTCAAAGGGGTTAGCTTTCTCGGAATTCTGGGCGCATTTTTCGAAATTTTCAAAGGGGTTAGCCTTCTCGGAATTCTGGGCGCATTTTTCGAAATTTTGAAAGGGGTTAGCCTTCTCGGAATTCTGCCGTATTTTTCGGAATTTTCAAAGGGGTTAGCCTTCTCGGAATTCTGGCGCATTTTTTCGAAATTTTCAAAGGGGTTGGCCTTCTCGGAATTCTGGGCGCATTTTTCGAAATTTTCAAAGGGGTTAGCCTTCTCGCAATTCTGGGCGCATTTTTCGAAATTTTCAAAGGGGTTAACCTTCTCGGAGTTCTGGGCGCATTTTTCGAAATTTTCAAAGGGGTTAGCCTTCTCGGAGTTCTGGGCGCATTTATCGAAATTTTTAAAGGGGTCAGTCTTCTCGGAATTCTGGGCGCATTTTTCGAAATTTTCAAAGGGGTTAGCCTTCTCGGAATTCTGGGCGCATTTTTCGAAATTTCCAAATGGGTTAGCCTTCTCGGAATTCTGGGCGCATTTTTCGAAATTTTCAAAGGGGTTAGCCTTCTCGGAATTCTGGGCGCATTTTCGACATTTTCAAAGGGGTTAGCCTACTCGGAATTCTGGGCGCATTTTTCGAAATTTTCAAATGGGTTAGCATTCTCTGAATTCTGGGCGCATTTTTCGAAATTTTCAAAGGGCCTTCTCGGAATTCTGGGTGCATTTTTCGAAATTTTCAAAGGGGTTAGGCTTCTCGCAATTCTGGGCGCATTTTTCGAAATTTTCAAAGGGGTTAGCCTTCTCGGAATTCTGGGCGCATTTTCGACATTTTCAAAGGGGTTAGCCTTCTCGGAATTCTGGGCGCATTTTTCGAAATTTTCAAAGGGGTTAGAATTCTCGGAATTCTGGGAGCATTTTTCGAAATTTTCAAAGGGGTTAGGCTTCTCGCAATTCTGGGCGCATTTTTCGAAATTTTCAAAGGGGTTAGCCTTCTCGGAATTCTGGGCGCATTTTTCGAAATTTTCAAAGGGGTTAGCCTTCTCGGAATTCTGGGCGCATTTTTCGAAATTTTCAAAGGGGTAGCCTTCTCGGAATTCTGGGCGCATTTTTCGATATTTTGAAAGGGGTTAGCCTTCTCGGAATTCTGCCGTATTTTTCGGAATTTTCAAAGGGGTTAGCCTTCTCGGAATTCTGGGCGCGTTTTCCGAAATTTTCAAAGGGGGTAGCCTTCTCGGAATTCTGGGCGCATTTTTCGAAATTTTGAAAGGGGTTAGCCTTCTCGGAATTCTGCCGTATTTTTCGGAATTTTTTAAAGGGGTTAGCCTTCTCGGAATTCTGGCGCATTTTTCGAAATTTTCAAAGGGGTTGGCATCGGAATTCTGAGCGCATTTTTCGAAATTTTAAAAGGGGTTAGCCTTCTCGCAATTCTGGGCGCATTTTTCGAAATTTTCAAAGGTGGCAGCCTTCTCGGAATTCTGAGCGCATTTTTCGAAATTTTCAAAGGGGTTAGCCTTCTCGGAGTTCTGGGCGCATTTTTCGAAATTTTCAAAGGGGTTAGCCTTCTCGGATTCTGGGCGCATTTTTCGAAATTTCCAAAGGGGTTAGCCTTCTCGCAATTCTGGGCGCATTTTTCGAAATTTTCAAAGGGGTTAACCTTCTCGGAGTTCTGGGCGCATTTTTCGAAATTTTCAAAGGGGTTAGCCTTCTCGGAGTTCTGGGCGCATTTATCGAAATTTTTAAAGGGGTTAGTCTTCTCGGAATTCTGGGCGCATTTTTCGAAATTTTCAAAGGGGTTAGCCTTCTCGGAATTCTGGGCGCATTTTTCGAAATTTCCAAATGGGTTAGCCTTCTCGGAATTCTGGGCGCATTTTTCGAAATTTTCAAAGGGGTTAGCCTTCTCGGAATTCTGGGCGCATTTTCGACATTTTCAAAGGGGTTAGCCTACTCGGAATTCTGGGCGCATTTTTCGAAATTTTCAAATGGGTTAGCCTTCCCTGAATTCTGGGCGCATTTTTCGAAATTTTCAAAGGGGTTAGCCTTCTCGGAATTCTGGGCGCATTTTTCGAAATTTTGAAAGGGGTTAGCCTTCTCGGAATTCTGCCGTATTTTTCGGAATTTTCAAAGGGGTTAGCCTTCTCGGAATTCTGGCGCATTTTTTCGAAATTTTCAAAGGGGTTGGCCTTCTCGGAATTCTGGGCGCATTTTTCGAAATTTTCAAAGGGGTTAGCCTTCTCGCAATTCTGGGCGCATTTTTCGAAATTTTCAAAGGGGTTAACCTTCTCGGAGTTCTGGGCGCATTTTTCGAAATTTTCAAAGGGGTTAGCCTTCTCGGAGTTCTGGGCGCATTTATCGAAATTTTTAAAGGGGTTAGTCTTCTCGGAATTCTGGGCGCATTTTTCGAAATTTTCAAAGGGGTTAGCCTTCTCGGAATTCTGGGCGCATTTTTCGAAATTTCCAAATGGGTTAGCCTTCTCGGAATTCTGGGCGCATTTTTCGAAATTTTCAAAGGGGTTAGCCTTCTCGGAATTCTGGGCGCATTTTCGACATTTTCAAAGGGGTTAGCCTACTCGGAATTCTGGGCGCATTTTTCGAAATTTTCAAATGGGTTAGCATTCTCTGAATTCTGGGCGCATTTTTCGAAATTTTCAAAGGGCCTTCTCGGAATTCTGGGCGCATTTTTCGAAATTTTCAAAGGGGTTAGGCTTCTCGCAATTCTGGGCGCATTTTTCGAAATTTTCAAAGGGGTTAGCCTTCTCGGAATTCTGGGCGCATTTTCGACATTTTCAAAGGGGTTAGCCTTCTCGGAATTCTGGGCGCATTTTTCGAAATTTTCAAAGGGGTTAGAATTCTCGGAATTCTGGGAGCATTTTTCGAAATTTTCAAAGGGGTTAGGCTTCTCGCAATTCTGGGCGCATTTTTCGAAATTTTCAAAGGGGTTAGCCTTCTCGGAATTCTGGGCGCATTTTTCGAAATTTTCAAAGGGGTTAGCCTTCTCGGAATTCTGGGCGCATTTTTCGAAATTTTCAAAGGGGTAGCCTTCTCGGAATTCTGGGCGCATTTTTCGATATTTTGAAAGGGGTTAGCCTTCTCGGAATTCTGCCGTATTTTTCGGAATTTTCAAAGGGGTTAGCCTTCTCGGAATTCTGGGCGCGTTTTCCGAAATTTTCAAAGGGGGTAGCCTTCTCGGAATTCTGGGCGCATTTTTCGAAATTTTGAAAGGGGTTAGCCTTCTCGGAATTCTGCCGTATTTTTCGGAATTTTTTAAAGGGGTTAGCCTTCTCGGAATTCTGGCGCATTTTTCGAAATTTTCAAAGGGGTTGGCATCGGAATTCTGAGCGCATTTTTCGAAATTTTAAAAGGGGTTAGCCTTCTCGCAATTCTGGGCGCATTTTTCGAAATTTTCAAAGGTGGCAGCCTTCTCGGAATTCTGAGCGCATTTTTCGAAATTTTCAAAGGGGTTAGCCTTCTCGGAGTTCTGGGCGCATTTTTCGAAATTTTCAAAGGGGTTAGCCTTCTCGGATTCTGGGCGCATTTTTCGAAATTTCCAAATGGGTTAGCCTTCTCGGAATTCTGGGCGCATTTTTCTAAATTTTCAAAGGGGTTAGCCTTCTGGGAATTCTGGGCGCATTTTTCGAAATTTTCAAAGGGGTTAGCCTTCTCGGAATTCTGGGCGCATTTTTCGAAATTTTCAAAGGGGTTAGCCTTCTCGGAATTCTGGGCGCATTTTCGACATTTTCAAAGGGGTTAGCCTTCTCGGAATTCTGGGCGCACTTTTCGAAATTTCCAAAGGGGTTAGCATTCTCGGAATTCTGGGCGCATTTTTCGAAATTTTTAAAGGGGTTAACCTTCTCGGAATTCTGGGCGCATTTTTCGAAATTTTCAAAGGGGTTAGGCTTCTCGCAATTCTGGGCGCATTTTTCGAAATGTTCAAAGGGGTTAGGCTTCTCGCAATTCTGGGCGCTCTTTTCGGAATTTTCAAAGGGGTTAGCTTTCTCGGAATTCTGGGCGCATTTTTCGAAATTTTCAAAGGGGTTAGCCTTCTCGGAATTCTGGGCGCATTTTTCGAAATTTTGAAAGGGGTTAGCCTTCTCGGAATTCTGCCGTATTTTTCGGAATTTTCAAAGGGGTTAGCCTTCTCGGAATTCTGGCGCATTTTTTCGAAATTTTCAAAGGGGATGGCCTTCTCGGAATTCTGGGCGCATTTTTCGAAATTTTCAAAGGGGTTAGCCTTCTCGCAATTCTGGGCGCATTTTTCGAAATTTTCAAAGGGGTTAGCCTTCTCGGAATTCTGGGCGCATTTTTCGAAATTTTCAAAGGGGGTAGCCTTCTCGGAATTCTGGGCGCATTTTTCGAAATTTTGAAAGGGGTTAGCCTTCTCGGAATTCTGCCGTATTTTTCGGAATTTTCAAAGGGGTTAGCCTTCTCGGAATTCTGGCGCATTTTTCGAAATTTTCAAAGGGCTTGGCCTCGGAATTCTGGGCGCATTTTTCGAAATTTTAAAAGGTGTTAGCCTTCTCGCAATTCTGGGCGCATTTTTCGAAATTTTCGAAGGAGTTAGCCTTCTCTGAAATCTGGGCGCATTTTTCGAAATTTTCAAAGGGGTTAGCCTTCTCGGAATTCAGGGCGCATTTTTCGAAATTTTCAAAGGGGTTAGCCTAATCGCAATTCTGGGCGCATTCTTCGAAATTACCAAAGGGGGTAGCCTTCTCAGAATTCTGGGCGCATTTTTCGAAATTTTCAAAGGGGTTAGCCTTCTCGGAATTATGGCGCATTTTTCGAAATTTTCAAAGGGGTTAGCCTTCTCGGAATTCTGCCGTATTTTTCGGAATTTTCAAAGGGGTTAGGGGTTAGCCTTCTCGGAGTTCTGGGCGCAATTTTCGAAATTTTCAAAGGGGTTAGCCTTCTCGGAGTTCTGGGCGCATTTTTCGAAATTTTCAAAGGGGTTAGCCTTCTCGGAATTCTGGGCGCATTTTTCGAAATTTTCAAAGGGGTTAGCCTTCTCGGAATTCTGGCGCATTTTTCGAAATTTTCAAAGGGGTTAGCCTTCTCGGAATTCTGGGCGCATTTTTCGAAATTTTCAAAGGGGTTAGCCTACTCGGAATTCTGGGCGCATTTTTCGAAATTTTCAAAGGGGTTAGCCTTCTCGGAATTCTGGGCGCATTTTTCGAAATTTTCAAAGGGTTTAGCCATCTCGGAATTCTGGGCGCATTTTTCGAAATTTTCAAAGGGGTTAGCCTTCTCTGAATTCTGGGCACATTTTTCAACATTTTCAGAGGGGTTAGCATTCTCGGAATTCTGGGCGAATTTTTCGAAATTTTCAAAGGGGTTAGCCTTCTCGGAATTCTGGGCGCATTTTTCGAAATTTTCAAAGGGGTTAGCCTTCTCGGAATTCTGGGAGCGTTTTTCGAAATTTTCAAAGGGGTTAGCCTTCTCGGAATTTTGCGCATTTATCGAAATTTTTAAAGGGGTTAGCCTTCTCGGAATTCTGGGCGCATTTTTCGAAATTTTCAAATGGGTTAGCCTTCCCTGAATTCTGGGCGCATTTTTCGAAATTTTCAAAGGGGTTAGCCTTCTCGGAATTCTGGGCGCATTTTTCGAAATTTTCAAAGGGGTTAGCCTTCTCGTAGTTCTGGGTGCATTTTTCGAAATTTTCAAAGGGGTTGGCCTTCTCGTAGTTCTGGGTGCATTTTTCCAAATTTTCAAAGGGGTTAGCCTTCTTGTAGTTCTGGGTGCTTACCCCTTTGAAAATTTCGAAAAATGCACTGAGATTTCCGAGAAGGCTAACCCTTTATAAAATTTCGAAAATTGCACCCAGATTTCCGAGAAGGCATTTTTCGAAATTTTCAAACGGGTTACCCTTCTCGGAATTCTGGGTGCATTTTTCGAAATTTTCAAAGGGGTTAGCCTTCTCGGAATTCTGGGTGCATTTTTCGAAATTTTCAAAGGGGTTAGCCTTCTCGGAATTCTGGGCGCATTTTTCGAAATTTTCAAAGGGGTTTGTCTATTCGGAATTCTGGGCACATTTTTCGAAATTTTCAAAGGGGTTAGCCTTCTCGGAATTCTAGGCGATTTTTCGAAATTTTCAATGGGGTTAGCCTTCTCGGAATTCTGGGCGCATTTTTCGAAATTTTCAAAGGGGTTAGCTTTCTCGGAATTCTGGGCGCATTTTTCCATATTTTCAAAGGGGTTAGCCTTCTCGGAATTCTGGGCGCATTTGTCGAAATTTTCAATGGGGTTAGCCTTCTCGGAATTCTGGGCGCATTTTTCGAAATTTTCAAAGGGGTTAGCCTTCTCGGAATTCTGGGCGCATTTTTCCATATTTTCAAAGGGGTTAGCCTTCTCGGAATTCTGGGCGCATTTGTCGAAATTTTCAATGGGGTTAGCCTTCTCGGAATTCTGGGCGCATTTTTCAAAATTTTCAAAGGGGTTAGCCTTCTCGGAACTCTGTGCGCATTTTTCGAAATTTTCAAAGGGGTTAGCCTTCTCGGAATTCTGGGAGCATTTTCGAAATTTTCAAAGGGGTTAGCCTTCTCGGAATTCTGTGCGCATTTTTCGAAATTTTCAAAGGGGTTAACCTTCTCGGAATTCTGGGCGCATTTTACGAAATTTTAAAAGCCTTCTCGGAATTCTGGGCGCATTTTTCGAAATTTTCAAAGGGGTTAGGCTTCTCGCAATTCTGGGCGCATTTTTCGAAATTTTCAAAGGGGTTAGGCTTCTCGCAATTCTGGGCGCTCTTTTCGGAATTTTCAAAGGGGTTAGCTTTCTCGGAATTCTGGGCGCATTTTTCGAAATTTTCAAAGGGGTTAGCCTTCTCGGAATTCTGGGCGCATTTTTCGAAATTTTGAAAGGGGTTAGCCTTCTCGGAATTCTGCCGTATTTTTCGGAATTTTCAAAGGGGTTAGCCTTCTCGGAATTCTGGCGCATTTTTTCGAAATTTTCAAAGGGGTTGGCCTTCTCGGAATTCTGGGCGCATTTTTCGAAATTTTCAAAGGGGTTAGCCTTCTCGCAATTCTGGGCGCATTTTTCGAAATTTTCAAAGGGGTTAACCTTCTCGGAGTTCTGGGCGCATTTTTCGAAATTTTCAAAGGGGTTAGCCTTCTCGGAGTTCTGGGCGCATTTATCGAAATTTTTAAAGGGGTTAGTCTTCTCGGAATTCTGGGCGCATTTTTCGAAATTTTCAAAGGGGTTAGCCTTCTCGGAATTCTGGGCGCATTTTTCGAAATTTCCAAATGGGTTAGCCTTCTCGGAATTCTGGGCGCATTTTTCGAAATTTTCAAAGGGGTTAGCCTTCTCGGAATTCTGGGCGCATTTTCGACATTTTCAAAGGGGTTAGCCTACTCGGAATTCTGGGCGCATTTTTCGAAATTTTCAAATGGGTTAGCATTCTCTGAATTCTGGGCGCATTTTTCGAAATTTTCAAAGGGCCTTCTCGGAATTCTGGGCGCATTTTTCGAAATTTTCAAAGGGGTTAGGCTTCTCGCAATTCTGGGCGCATTTTTCGAAATTTTCAAAGGGGTTAGCCTTCTCGGAATTCTGGGCGCATTTTCGACATTTTCAAAGGGGTTAGCCTTCTCGGAATTCTGGGCGCATTTTTCGAAATTTTCAAAGGGGTTAGAATTCTCGGAATTCTGGGAGCATTTTTCGAAATTTTCAAAGGGGTTAGGCTTCTCGCAATTCTGGGCGCATTTTTCGAAATTTTCAAAGGGGTTAGCCTTCTCGGAATTCTGGGCGCATTTTTCGAAATTTTCAAAGGGGTTAGCCTTCTCGGAATTCTGGGCGCATTTTTCGAAATTTTCAAAGGGGTAGCCTTCTCGGAATTCTGGGCGCATTTTTCGATATTTTGAAAGGGGTTAGCCTTCTCGGAATTCTGCCGTATTTTTCGGAATTTTCAAAGGGGTTAGCCTTCTCGGAATTCTGGGCGCGTTTTCCGAAATTTTCAAAGGGGGTAGCCTTCTCGGAATTCTGGGCGCATTTTTCGAAATTTTGAAAGGGGTTAGCCTTCTCGGAATTCTGCCGTATTTTTCGGAATTTTTTAAAGGGGTTAGCCTTCTCGGAATTCTGGCGCATTTTTCGAAATTTTCAAAGGGGTTGGCATCGGAATTCTGAGCGCATTTTTCGAAATTTTAAAAGGGGTTAGCCTTCTCGCAATTCTGGGCGCATTTTTCGAAATTTTCAAAGGTGGCAGCCTTCTCGGAATTCTGAGCGCATTTTTCGAAATTTTCAAAGGGGTTAGCCTTCTCGGAGTTCTGGGCGCATTTTTCGAAATTTTCAAAGGGGTTAGCCTTCTCGGATTCTGGGCGCATTTTTCGAAATTTCCAAATGGGTTAGCCTTCTCGGAATTCTGGGCGCATTTTTCTAAATTTTCAAAGGGGTTAGCCTTCTGGGAATTCTGGGCGCATTTTTCGAAATTTTCAAAGGGGTTAGCCTTCTCGGAATTCTGGGCGCATTTTTCGAAATTTTCAAAGGGGTTAGCCTTCTCGGAATTCTGGGCGCATTTTCGACATTTTCAAAGGGGTTAGCCTTCTCGGAATTCTGGGCGCACTTTTCGAAATTTCCAAAGGGGTTAGCATTCTCGGAATTCTGGGCGCATTTTTCGAAATTTTTAAAGGGGTTAACCTTCTCGGAATTCTGGGCGCATTTTTCGAAATTTTCAAAGGGGTTAGGCTTCTCGCAATTCTGGGCGCATTTTTCGAAATGTTCAAAGGGGTTAGGCTTCTCGCAATTCTGGGCGCTCTTTTCGGAATTTTCAAAGGGGTTAGCTTTCTCGGAATTCTGGGCGCATTTTTCGAAATTTTCAAAGGGGTTAGCCTTCTCGGAATTCTGGGCGCATTTTTCGAAATTTTGAAAGGGGTTAGCCTTCTCGGAATTCTGCCGTATTTTTCGGAATTTTCAAAGGGGTTAGCCTTCTCGGAATTCTGGCGCATTTTTTCGAAATTTTCAAAGGGGATGGCCTTCTCGGAATTCTGGGCGCATTTTTCGAAATTTTCAAAGGGGTTAGCCTTCTCGCAATTCTGGGCGCATTTTTCGAAATTTTCAAAGGGGTTAGCCTTCTCGGAATTCTGGGCGCATTTTTCGAAATTTTCAAAGGGGGTAGCCTTCTCGGAATTCTGGGCGCATTTTTCGAAATTTTGAAAGGGGTTAGCCTTCTCGGAATTCTGCCGTATTTTTCGGAATTTTCAAAGGGGTTAGCCTTCTCGGAATTCTGGCGCATTTTTCGAAATTTTCAAAGGGCTTGGCCTCGGAATTCTGGGCGCATTTTTCGAAATTTTAAAAGGTGTTAGCCTTCTCGCAATTCTGGGCGCATTTTTCGAAATTTTCGAAGGAGTTAGCCTTCTCTGAAATCTGGGCGCATTTTTCGAAATTTTCAAAGGGGTTAGCCTTCTCGGAATTCAGGGCGCATTTTTCGAAATTTTCAAAGGGGTTAGCCTAATCGCAATTCTGGGCGCATTCTTCGAAATTACCAAAGGGGGTAGCCTTCTCAGAATTCTGGGCGCATTTTTCGAAATTTTCAAAGGGGTTAGCCTTCTCGGAATTATGGCGCATTTTTCGAAATTTTCAAAGGGGTTAGCCTTCTCGGAATTCTGCCGTATTTTTCGGAATTTTCAAAGGGGTTAGGGGTTAGCCTTCTCGGAGTTCTGGGCGCAATTTTCGAAATTTTCAAAGGGGTTAGCCTTCTCGGAGTTCTGGGCGCATTTTTCGAAATTTTCAAAGGGGTTAGCCTTCTCGGAATTCTGGGCGCATTTTTCGAAATTTTCAAAGGGGTTAGCCTTCTCGGAATTCTGGCGCATTTTTCGAAATTTTCAAAGGGGTTAGCCTTCTCGGAATTCTGGGCGCATTTTTCGAAATTTTCAAAGGGGTTAGTCTACTCGGAATTCTGGGCGCATTTTTCGAAATTTTCAAAGGGGTTAGCCTTCTCGGAATTCTGGGCGCATTTTTCGAAATTTTCAAAGGGTTTAGCCATCTCGGAATTCTGGGCGCATTTTTCGAAATTTTCAAAGGGGTTAGCCTTCTCTGAATTCTGGGCACATTTTTCAACATTTTCAGAGGGGTTAGCATTCTCGGAATTCTGGGCGAATTTTTCGAAATTTTCAAAGGGGTTAGCCTTCTCGGAATTCTGGGCGCATTTTTCGAAATTTTCAAAGGGGTTAGCCTTCTCGGAATTCTGGGCGCGTTTTTCGAAATTTTCAAAGGGGTTAGCCTTCTCGGAATTTTGCGCATTTATCGAAATTTTTAAAGGGGTTAGCCTTCTCGGAATTCTGGGCGCATTTTTCGAAATTTTCAAATGGGTTAGCCTTCCCTGAATTCTGGGCGCATTTTTCGAAATTTTCAAAGGGGTTAGCCTTCTCGGAATTCTGGGCGCATTTTTCGAAATTTTCAAAGGGGTTAGCCTTCTCGTAGTTCTGGGTGCATTTTTCGAAATTTTCAAAGGGGTTGGCCTTCTCGTAGTTCTGGGTGCATTTTTCCAAATTTTCAAAGGGGTTAGCCTTCTTGTAGTTCTGGGTGCTTACCCCTTTGAAAATTTCGAAAAATGCACTGAGATTTCCGAGAAGGCTAACCCTTTATAAAATTTCGAAAATTGCACCCAGATTTCCGAGAAGGCATTTTTCGAAATTTTCAAACGGGTTACCCTTCTCGGAATTCTGGGTGCATTTTTCGAAATTTTCAAAGGGGTTAGCCTTCTCGGAATTCTGGGTGCATTTTTCGAAATTTTCAAAGGGGTTAGCCTTCTCGGAATTCTGGGCGCATTTTTCGAAATTTTCAAAGGGGTTTGTCTATTCGGAATTCTGGGCACATTTTTCGAAATTTTCAAAGGGGTTAGCCTTCTCGGAATTCTAGGCGATTTTTCGAAATTTTCAATGGGGTTAGCCTTCTCGGAATTCTGGGCGCATTTTTCGAAATTTTCAAAGGGGTTAGCTTTCTCGGAATTCTGGGCGCATTTTTCCATATTTTCAAAGGGGTTAGCCTTCTCGGAATTCTGGGCGCATTTGTCGAAATTTTCAATGGGGTTAGCCTTCTCGGAATTCTGGGCGCATTTTTCGAAATTTTCAAAGGGGTTAGCCTTCTCGGAATTCTGGGCGCATTTTTCCATATTTTCAAAGGGGTTAGCCTTCTCGGAATTCTGGGCGCATTTGTCGAAATTTTCAATGGGGTTAGCCTTCTCGGAATTCTGGGCGCATTTTTCAAAATTTTCAAAGGGGTTAGCCTTCTCGGAACTCTGTGCGCATTTTTCGAAATTTTCAAAGGGGTTAGCCTTCTCGGAATTCTGGGAGCATTTTCGAAATTTTCAAAGGGGTTAGCCTTCTCGGAATTCTGTGCGCATTTTTCGAAATTTTCAAAGGGGTTAACCTTCTCGGAATTCTGGGCGCATTTTACGAAATTTTAAAAGCCTTCTCGGAATTCTGGGCGCATTTTTCGAAATTTTCAAAGGGGTTAGCCTTCTCGGCATTCTGGGCGCATTTTTCGAAATTTTCAAAAGGGTTAGCCTTCTCGGAATTCTGGGCGCATTTTTCGAAATTTTCAAAGGGGTTAGCCTTCTCTCTCAATTCTGGGAGCATTTTCTAAATTTTCAAAGGGGTTAGCCTTCTCGGGATTCTGGGCGCATTTTTCGAAATTTTCAAAGGGGTTAGCCTTCTCGGGATTTTGGGCGCATTTTTCGAAATTTTCAAAGGGGTTAGCCTTCTCGGAATTCTGGGCGCATTTTTCAAAAATTTCAAAGGGGTTAGCCTTCTCGGAATTCTGGGCGCATTTTTGGAAATTTTCAAAGGGTTAGCCTTCTCGGAATTCTGGGCGCATTTTTGGAAATTTTCAAAGGGGTTAGCCTTCTCGGAATTCTGGGCGCATTTTTCGAAATTTTCAAAGGGGTTAGCCTTTTCGGAATTCTGGGCGCATTTTTCGAAATTTTCAAAAGGGTTAGCCTTCTCGGAATTCTGGGCGCATTTTTCGAAATTTTCAAAGGGGTTAGCTTTCTCGGGATTCTGGGCGTATTTTTCGAAATTTTCAAAGGGGTTAGCCTTCTCGGAATTCTGGGCGCATTTTTCGAAATTTTCATAGGGGTTAGCCTTCTCGGAATTCTGGGTGCATTAATCGAAATTTTCTCAGGGGTTAGCCTTCTCGGAATTCTGGGTGCATTTTTCGAAATTTTCAAAGGGGTTAAGCCTTCTCGGAATTCTGGGTGCATTTTTCGAAATTTTCAAAGGTGTTAGCCTTCTCGGAATTCTGGGTGCATTTTTTTTGAAATTTTCATAGGGGTTAGCCTTCTCGGAATTGTGGGTGCATTTTTCGAAATTTTGAAAAGGGTTAGTCTACTCGGAATTCTGGGTGCATTTTTCGAAATTTTCATATGGGTTAGCCTTCTCGTAGTTCTGGGTGCATTTTTCGAAATTTTCAAACGGGTTAGCCATCTCGTAGTTCTGGGTGCATTTTTCGTAGATTTTCAAAGGGGTTAGCCTTCTCGTAGTTCTGGATGCATTTTTCGAAATTTTCAAAGGGGTTGGCCTTCTCGTAGTTCTGGGTGCATTTTTCCAAATTTTCAAAGGGGTTAGCCTTCTTGTAGTTCTGGGTGCTTACCCCTTTGAAAATTTCGAAAAATGCACTGAGATTTCCGAGAAGGCTAACCCTTTATAAAATTTCGAAAATTGCACCCAGATTTCCGAGAAGGCATTTTTCGAAATTTTCAAACGGGTTAGCCTTCTCGGAATTCTGGGTGCATTTTTCGAAATTTTCAAAGGGGTTAGCCTTCTCGGAAATCTGGGTGCATTTTTCGAAATTTTCAAATGGGTTAGCCTTCTCGGAATTCTGGGTGCATTTTTCGAAATTTTCAAAGGGGTTACCCTTCTCGGAATTCTGGGTGCATTTTTCGAAATTTTCAAAGGGGTTAGCCTTCTCGGAATTCTGGGTGCATTTCTCGAAATTTTCAAAGGGGTTAGCCTTCTCGGAATTCTGGGCGCATTTTTCCAAATTTTCAAAGGGGTTAGTCTACTCGGAATTCTGGGCACATTTTTCTAAATTTTCAAAGGGGTTAGCCTTCTCGGAATTCTGGGTGCATTTTTCGAAATTTTCAAAGGGGTTAGCCTTCTCGGAATTCTGGGTGCATTTTTCGAAATTTCAAAAGGGGTTAGCCTTCTCGGAATTCTGGGCGCATTTTTCGAAATTTTCAAAGGGGTTAGTCTATTCGGAATTCTGGGCACATTTTTCGAAATTTTCAAAGGGGTTAGCCTTCTCGGAATTCTAGGCGAATTTTCGAAATTTTCAATGGGGTTAGCCTTCTCGGAATTCTGGGCGCATTTTTCGAAATTTTCAAAGGGGTTAGCTTTCTCGGAATTCTGGGCGCATTTTTCCATATTTTCAAAGGGGTTAGCCTTCTCGGAATTCTGGGCGCATTTGTCGAAATTTTCAATGGGGTTAGCCTTCTCGGAATTCTGGGCGCATTTTTCGAAATTTTCAAAGGGGTTAGCCTTCTCGGAATTCTGGGCGCATTTTTCCATATTTTCAAAGGGGTTAGCCTTCTCGGAATTCTGGGCGCATTTGTCGAAATTTTCAATGGGGTTAGCCTTCTCGGAATTCTGGGCGCATTTTTCAAAATTTTCAAAGGGGTTAGCCTTCTCGGAACTCTGGGCGCATTTTTCGAAATTTTCAAAGGGGTTAGCCTTCTCGGAATTCTGGGAGCATTTTCGAAATTTTCAAAGGGGTTAGCCTTCTCGGAATTCTGGGCGCATTTTTCGAAATTTTCAAAGGGGTTAACCTTCTCGGAATTCTGGGCGCATTTTACGAAATTTTAAAAGCCTTCTCGGAATTCTGGACGCATTTTTCGAAATTTTCAAAGGGGTTAGCCTTCTCGGCATTCTGGGCGCATTTTTCGAAATTTTCAAAGGGGTTAGCCTTCTCGGAATTCTGGGCGCATTTTTCGAAATTTTCAAAGGGGTTAGCCTTCTCGGAATTCTGGGAGCATTTTCTAAATTTTCAAAGGGGTTAGCCTTCTCGGGATTCTGGGCGCATTTTTCGAAATTTTCAAAGGGGTTAGCCTTCTCGGGATTTTGGGCGCATTTTTCGAAATTTTCAAAGGGGTTAGCCTTCTCGGAATTCTGGGCGCATTTTTCAAAAATTTCAAAGGGGTTAGCCTTCTCGGAATTCTGGGCGCATTTTTGGAAATTTTCAAAGGGTTAGCCTTCTCGGAATTCTGGGCGCATTTTTGGAAATTTTCAAAGGGGTTAGCCTTCTCGGAATTCTGGGCGCATTTTTCGTAATTTTCAAAGGGGTTAGCCTTCTCGGAATTCTGGGCGCATTTTTCGAAATTTTCATAGGGGTTAGCCTTCTCGGAATTCTGGGTGCATTAATCGAAATTTTCTCAGGGGTTAGCCTTCTCGGAATTCTGGGTGCATTTTTCGAAATTTTCAAAGGGGTTAAGCCTTCTCGGAATTCTGGGTGCATTTTTCGAAATTTTCAAAGGTGTTAGCCTTCTCGGAATTCTGGGTGCATTTTTTTTGAAATTTTCAAAGGGGTTAGCCTTCTCGGAATTGTGGGTGCATTTTTCGAAATTTTGAAAAGGGTTAGTCTACTCGGAATTCTGGGTGCATTTTTCGAAATTTTCATATGGGTTAGCCTTCTCGTAGTTCTGGGTGCATTTTTCGAAATTTTCCAACGGGTTAGCCATCTCGTAGTTCTGGGTGCATTTTTCGTAGATTTTCAAAGGGGTTAGCCTTCTCGTAGTTCTGGATGCATTTTTCGAAATTTTCAAAGGGGTTGGCCTTCTCGTAGTTCTGGGTGCATTTTCCAAATTTTCAAAGGGGTTAGCCTTCTTGTAGTTCTGGGTGCTTACCCCTTTGAAAATTTCGAAAAATCCACTGAGATTTCCGGGAAGGCTAACCCTTTATAAAATTTCGAAAATTGCACCCAGATTTCCGAGAAGGCATTTTTCGAAATTTTCAAACGGGTTAGCCTTCTCGGAATTCTGGGTGCATTTTTCGAAATT